>CM067866.1:16902937-18102937 GCA_034621305.1 Solanum pimpinellifolium
TTCTCAGAGCTTAACCGTTGTTCATGAAAAAGAGCCACAGACATAGCTCGATCCAGTTTAGTAGGATCATGATCCACCCCTGCCGATTTACTTTTGGTCAGAGCTCAGAAATCCAAAAATGTACCAACCAGTGCTCACCAATGGGAGTAGTCCCATTGGTGAGAGCTTCAAACTTGCTCCGATATTCTTCTACTGTTGTAATCTATTGTATCTCAGCCAAAAGAACCTCTGGTGCTTCTAACTCCCCTTTTCAAAATTGATGAACCAATTTCTCACAAATTAGTCCCAATCAATCAACTGCTTACTGCGATACAACCAGCGGTACCATTCGAGAGCATCGCCATCGAGATAGAACAAAGCCGTGGAAAATTTATGGTCATCAACAATGCGATAAAAATAAAAATATCGTTCTACTTGGAAGATCCAAGTCTCTGGATTAATGCCATAGAAACGCCCAAAGTCCACTGGTGCTGGCTTGTGGCGAAGAATAGGAGGGAATGGCAGTGGTTCTGGGAGGTTCACCCACGGCTCCCGCTCACGATAATGATCTGGATCCACTGCAGGGACACGAGTAGGCTGGACTAACGTAGCCATGGAAGCTGCCAATTGTTGTATAGAGGAGTGAATATTTGCAATTTCCTGGGCAACAAATATGTTGTCGGTACCCTTCAAGCGTTGGTCCGCCATTAGACAGGCAAGAATGAAAGCATGAATATAACAGTAACAAAGTCTCAAGTATTGTATTTATTATTTTGAACTAGAACTGAATTACAATTCAACTTAATGTAGAGAATGTAACGATTGAAAACAATTATAAAAGACCGAAATATAAGATAGGGAACAAGGGGGATGAGATGCTCAAATTTCTAAGAATTGGGGATGACAGACTCAGAAAATTACCATAACAATAAAACCCTACTTTGTGATCCTGCTATATCTTGTTTTACAATTAAATACATAACGCCCATGTGCTCACAAATTTCTTCACACGTTTTACCCCACCTTATATTCAAAACAGTTAATCTTTTTGGTTTCCTCTTAACTCGTGTGATGTGCCTAGCTGGCATGATTGGTTCGGCCATGTTGGCGTCCACCTCACTATTTTCATTCATAACAATAGCTGGCATGATTGGTTCAGCCACGTTGGCGTTCACCTCACTATTTGCATTCATAACAACAAAAATATACACGAGAAAGAAAGAATCTAAATGATTTGGTGGTGCAATACAAACAAACACATATCCACTGCAATCCCACAAGTGGGGTCTTGGAGTGTGGTGTGCACGCAGACATACCCTTACCTTGGGAAGGTGGAGAAGATAATGATACACTAAAGTCATCAACAAGAAAAATAAAGTGAATACTAATAAATCTAATATATAAATATACAAACTCAAATACATATAATATATAAACTTAAGAATAGGATTAAAAATAACTCGTACGAGACAGTGAGATTAAGATATAAGTAGTTACCAAAATTCATTGAGGTAAATCTCATATACGTCTTAGACTTAGAACGTGAAAAATACTGAAAACTCCTATCCTAGAAAATTGTATTATAGATTATCTTTCCTAATTAACTTCTATAATGTTTTTACTCTTTTTTCTCTCTCCCCCCCCCCCCCCCCCCCCCCCGTAGAATAATGATTCAAAAAATATGCCAATGGTTTGTTAATCATTTTCAAAAAAAAATGCATTACAAAAAATGTAGCAAAGGTTACCTGCAGAGGCTTTGATGTAGATACAGTGAATGAAATAGAAGAACATGCTCTCATGCACCATTCTATACAGATCGATAGAGGAAGTTCGTGAAAGCTCGAACTATTGAACTTCACAAAGGTAAAGCAACATGGTCACAAAAAAACACTAGCTACCCAGTTCAGGCGCACATTTAGAGATGAAGTATATTACTTGATATTAAAAAATGAACAACTGAATTGGCAATCTTCACAAACAAGTTGAACTATGAAGAAAGAAAAATTTATGAATCTAATAAATGCACTACTTAATACAAACCTTTTTATCTTTTTCCTAGGGAAAATATACCAGGACTCTTTATGATACAACCATCCAATGATATGGCTCCATAAATTATAAAAGGTAGTGGCTGCAATGGTTGGAAACGAACCGAAATCGAGACTGTCGGACCGGTATTAATCTGAACCAGCAAGGAACCGAGAACCACCACCCGGAATAGAGTCGTACCGGTACGGGTAGTTCCGGTCAATTATACATGTACCCGTCCCGTTCCGCTAGTGAACCGGTACGGAACCAAACCAGACCGAATTTCGGGACTGGGCGGGACAAATTAATTTTTTTTAATTAAAATCAATTAAATGTTAAAAATTTTATTGTTTTAAAGTTTAAAAATTATACTTTTCAAACTTTTAAAGTTAATTATTTATACTTTTTAAACTTCAACGTCTGAAATTTTATAAAACTTTAAAGTTTTAAGTTTGAAAGTTTGTAAAATTCAATCTTTCCAATTATAAATATATAATGTAAATATTAGTTTGAAACTTTGAATATAAACATAAAATTTTATATTTATACTTTAAAATATTAAATTTAAAAGTATGAAAATTTAAAATTCTAACTTTGACATTATAAAAGTTTAATTCACAATAATAAAAATTACTTAAAGACAATAATAAAAACAATTAAGGCAAATAGCCTAGACTTTTATTAATATTAATTTGATAGTACAATTTGATCTACAAAAATATTAGTAGAGTATTAAAAGATCTAATCTACATAGGCACCTTCTACGATTGGTTCTGTTTAAAATAGTTCTCGAATTATCATACTCATACTAATAGACAATTAAACATATAAATTTAATAGTCGATGCTACTATAGAGATCTTTTCTGAAATCATTTAACATTTCTCTAATAACATGATCGCGAATTGGTTGAATAGATAAATTCTCCATTGCTTCACTGTCATTGTCATTATAATCTTGCATTATTTCATAAATGTCCCTTTGAAATTTGGTCGGTAGTGATTCACGACCAAAATTTCTTCTCTCAGCATTAAACCAATCTCTAAATAATACTGATATCTCCAAGCTATCTGCTGCTAGTGAATGCCTATGATCTCCAATTTGAATCCTTTCTGCAATAAGAACGTCTTCCGAAGCTACTTGAATAGCTAATACATCTCGAGCCATCAGTTGAAGTTCTGGAAATCCTTTGCCACGATTTCTCCTTCATGCTAGAACATTGTCAGTAGATTCTGTATTTTGATTAAGATATGCATAAAAAGATCATTTCTATTAGCACCTCCAAAGAAGAAGGAACAGTTTGTCAAAGGAAAGAGCCATTCATATTGATGAATCTTTTGACTCATCTTAAAATGATATTTTGAACATGTGTGTGGCATGCAATTTCCACGAAAACTTTCTGGGGCTGCCCAATTTATAAGATATTAGGAAGTGGTCCTATGGTTTCTGGAAACAAGCTCATGGATTAAATACCTATGATATGGGTAACCACAGTTTCCTTTCAGAATTTGCTTCCAAAGCAGATGCACAGTAGGTTATACATGGTGAATGCAAATGGAAGAAGTCTCCATCTCAACTACATTAGTGGTCAGAATAAAGTAGACGGCTATGAGATTCCGAAGAATTAGTGATAATAAAGAATGGTATATTTTTGTTCACAATCCAAGTATGGGTTAAAGTGCCCAGCAACTTACTCCATCAAAACAGAAAACAAGGGTCGCCCTTAGAACCATCAGATATCGAGAATGATATTTGCAGGTAAAAGGAAGATTGTGCACACTGACGATTTGTCAAAAAACTACTATGGAACTCTTTAACAGTTGCAGGGGGATGGCAAAAGGAATGGAGAAGAGAACTAGTCGTAAATCGTTCCATCCTGCATTTGGTGGGTAGTCTTTTTTTTAACGTAAACATGATCTTTTCGAGGATACATGGGATCAGTTGAAAAAGGACAGTCTTACTGCATCCTATAAAAACCAATTTCATCCCTTTCTCGTGAAATTATTTTCGCATCTCACTTCCTATATATACATCGATATTTAGACTGCTCAAAGAAAATATTGATAAATGGCACAGTTAAGCAAACACAAGCTTAAACAGCTCCCAGGGGAAAGGATCTCTAATCCATGCACGGTTCTCACCTAATATGATAAATTGCAAGTATAATCTGCAACTATCAAATGGTATCGTCAATCAATTAAAGAAGGATGTAAGCACAAAGAGTATCAAGTAAAAAAATCTCAAGCATGTATAGTCTAACTAGACACACTTAAGTATATAACCCTTAAAGATAGGATGACCTTTGTGAAAGAAACTTGACAAACTCTTCTTTCCTTATTTTAAAGTTGTTCTTTGCATTCGTCAGCAATGTTTGTTCTCTCTCTAAATCTTCCACACATCTTACTCTTTCCCACTTCAGCTCCTTCATCCGGATCTCACTTTTAAAGTAGCTTTTACGTAGGTACGACCTTCCAAAACTTTTTGGAAATTTGATCTGTACTTCCCTTTACAAAAGTAAATACGAGAAAGAAAAAAATCCAAATGATTTAGTGATGCAATACAAACAAACAACAACACATCCAGTACATGTAGTGTAATCTCACAAGTGGATCTGGGAGGATGGAGTGTACGCATCCATGCCCCTACTATGGGAAGGTAGAGAGGATGATCATTCAATGATCACATCAAAAAGAAAAATAAAGTGTGTTGTTAATTCAAATAAATCTAGTTTATAAACATACAACATCAAATACATGTAATATATAAACATAGGATTAGGATTAAAAACAACTCCCACAAGACAGTGGATAAAGATATAAGATATAAATAATTACCAAAAGTCATTCAGGTAAATCTAAAATGTGTCGTAGTCTCGACACGTGTTAAATCCTGAAGACACTACTCCCAGAAAATTCAAATATGGTTTGTTAATCATTTTGAAATGAAAATACATTACAAACAAATACTACCTCCGTCCCTAATAACTTGTCCAATTTTCCTTTTACAGTTGTCCCTAATTACTTGTCCATTTTGACAAATCAAGAAAGGACAATTTTTTTTACCTAAAACCCACAATTAAATGACTAATTACTTTGAAAAATGAAGAACTTTTTATCCACTTCATAATTAATAGGGGTAAAATGGTAAACTCACTATGTCATTAATTATTTTCCTAATAGGTGTGACAATTCAAAAGTGGACAAGTAAAAAGGGACAGAGGGAGTATAACGAAGACTACTTTGAAGAAGATTGTTGTAGATACAGTGAAAGAAATGGAAGAACATGCTTTCTTGCACCATTCTATACAAATTGACAGAGTAAGTTCGTGAAAGGTCAAACTACTTAACTCCACAACGGTTAAGCAACATGGTCACAAAATAACACCAACTTCTCAGTTCAGGCGCACAGTTAGAGATGAAGTATATTACTTGATACTCAAAAATGAACATGTAATAGGCAATCAATTCTTGTAAAGTATCTTCACAAACAAGTTGAACTATGAAGGAAGAAAAATTTATGAATATAAACGCACTACTTAAGACAAACCTCTTTACCTTTTTCCTAGGGAAAATATACCACCACTCTTTATGATCCCACCGTCCAATGATATGTCTCCATTAGTTATAAAAGGTAGTGCCTGCATCATGTCTGCCCTTGTTTTGTATACTTGCAACTGTGCGACGAGTCCAGAGAAGAGGGTCTCTCTCAGGACATGACCATTGCTTATAACACAATATAAGTTCGCAGTGTCAATATTAATCATATTGACAGCAAAACCAAGAAAACCAGGAGAAGTTTCCTTGTTGACGTATCTAGGCTTCCTCCTTATGGCAAGCCTCCTCTTAGGGTCATCAGCAATAAATTCACCAGTGTATGGTCTAAAATGATAACCCAAAAATGAAAAAGATAAGAAGTAAGGAAGTGCTAAAGAATATGAGATGCATTTGTAAGAACAGATCATCATAACCTCAAACATTAAGTTCTCAAGACAGATTACAAGATATCGGTGCAAAGGTCCCCCAATTGAAGATCCAACTCCATGAAGACGAGAACTTGTATTCGTAGGACCTTTCTTATCAGATGTCAGTAGTGCTTTAAGTCCATCATGCGTCTTGCAAACAACTGCTAACATGGTTTCTAGCCCAAGATATTCTGAGAGAGTCCACGATTTCAGAGATTTAGATACAAATGTAAGTCATAATACAATGAACTTCTAAATTTCTTTTTGTTCGTATAGTGAACTTCCATTATCTGCCTACTTCTTGGTAAAGAAATGGCACTAGGGCCAAAGTCAACCCCCAAAATATAACTCATGAGGGGAAGATTGCCCAAGCCTGTATATGCAAACTAGACATTCATTACCAAACTAATGTAGGACTATTTAGTACAACCCAAGAAAGCGAGAAAACATTCAAATACAAACTAACACTCTACCCTAATCTGCGCCATTCAAATCCTAATCATTCTAAGCATACCTATGAAAAATTAAAAAAATAGAAGGTATTAAACTTTTTGTCTTAAGTCTTCACCATCATACAGCCACATATTGTCATCTTGATTGGGACAGAGTGAACAAGTGTTATAACCTCTTGAACATGGACTAGTATAGAAAGTGGACTCATACAAAGCTCATTTCTTTTTTATTCTTTATCTATTTTTTAAAAAAAGGCCAGCAATTACTGGATGCTATGTGAAACTAACCTGCTGAGGTTATCATCGTCAACCTTGCCAAGCAAAGCAACAATTCCTATAACGTCGTTCATATACGAAATATATGTTGGCAGCTGGCAACAATTCAATGTGAAGATTTATTCAATGGTCTCCAACTCATGTTGCCCATTAGAAGATTCCTTATTTTCATAACCAGTTCCACTTGCTGAATAAGTCTTGGCGAGAGCAGCTACAATACCCCACAAGCACAAGGCATTAAAATTGAGAAATAATGAAAAGGCATATGACAAAAGGGAAAGAAAAAAGTTTAAGTGAATGCTATAGTATACACAGAGTTCTTTAAAATAGGCAATACACACATTAAACCCATGAACAATATATTAAGCTCACTAAAACAAGCTGATGGCTAATATTCAGTGCAAAAGTAATCATAAAATCCGTATTTATTTGAAATTTGAAAGACGCCCATTGATATGAAAATCTTAAAAATGTTTGATTGTTTACTTCCCAAAAAGACAGAATAAAAATATTATATTCTAGATTATTGAAAGAACAAAATAACTACAGTAACCTTTTAAAATTGCACATGCATTTTACAACACAACTAATTAACTTAAAATTGCACATGCATTTTACAACACAACTAAATTCTGACCCTGTAAGAATTTGATATTATCTTCATGTTGTTTAATTTGAAGACCAATCTCCTTCACTGCATCCTCAAGTTTCTGCAGTAATTAAATGATGCAGTCATTAATATTGATCCATTTACTTCTCAAAAATTATCATGTTCATTATCGTCTCAAATAACAGATGCTAGTAGATATATCTATACCTATAATCAAAACTACTATGTATATTGCATCCATCAATGACAAAATAAAATAAACTAGGCAGATTTCTTTGAAAATCATAACCACATTGGATTCGCAGATAAAGGTCTCAGCAGTTCCATTTTGCATTAGGTACTGATTGCCAGCAAAAGTAAAGGAATTCATCTGACCTCCTTGACTGAGCGATGGATCATGCATAATAAGTAGTTCCTTAGGACTGGTTTGTAGCTGGAAAAGGAACGTATTTTAAGTGCCTTACTGAGTTGATTATTAATAAAAGATTCTACAAGTGCCTATTTTAAGGTCCTAGAGTGCTCACAACGTATACAGTGAACAAGTAATACTACTCGTAAATCGTACTTGACATTTTTTTTAATCTTTGTTACATTTAGGGTGGAACAAAAAATATACTTTCTTTCTGAAAATACAAATAAAGGTTGAACATTCATATTTCCAAAATGGGATGCCAAAGATTCTTTAGGTGATATACTACATAGATGGAAAGAGGACAAAGTTGATGCTTAATCGAACAACCCTCTTTTTTAGTAAATTTAGAACGTGCGACTAACTAAAAGGCAATGGGAAACAAACTTGACAATTTCAGGTACTAGTTCAAATACAGGCATCAACAATAACTAATGGAGGTGCTTTGAAGCTTAGTCCCTTAATTTTGTAGATATAAAATAAAAATTGGTAAAGGGGACCGCAAAGGGATATTATTGTGATTAGAAAGAAAAAACTAGTCACAAGTGCATTCTCAAACAGTTTGAAGGGCACAGGAACATAAATATAAAGTGAATAATGAAATAATAGTAGGACTTCCTTGTAAGGTTGCTAATTGTACATTTCTCCAGCATCAAGTACCAATATACTCATTCTTTGCAAATCAAAAAATAGTAGTAGGACTCTCAGGTTTTGAAGAGTCAATTGGCATACAAATGAATACCAACAGACCAACATTTACCACCAAGACCCTATCTAGTAACATACAGGCAAGTCAACCAAACCCTTAGCCAACCTCACCAACACAACATATCTTGCAAACAAGATGACTATTCCATATCCGAAGAATGAGCAGTTAAATGGTAATAAAACAAAGTAAAAAATGGCAGGGACTAAATAATTATCTCAGTTCTTGAATATAGTCTTCATTAATTTCTCAACCACAAGATAAACCCTATTTTACATGTCATTTTATAAGTAACCTCGTTATACTTGCCATTACTAAACTTAACGAATACTACTACATAAGAACTTTATGAAAAGCCTTCAATTCTGTAATCATATCCAAAGTGAAAAAGAGCATGTTTTATCCCATAGATCAAGCTGATTTTTTAGAAACTTGACAAAGTTTTGCCTGTTAGTATTATCCATGTTGGCTCCCTTCTGATGTGTGTCTCAAAAGAACACAACTATCATTTGCATCAAGCCTCTACCAGTTCTTGAAAATTAGTGCACAAGTAAAAACTAACTTGCAGGTTTGACAACAACAACAAATATACAGAGTGTAATCCCACAACTGAGGTTTTCCGATGATAGAGTGTATGCACACCTTACCCCTATCTCATAGAGATAGAGATGTTGTTTCCGGTAGACCCTCGACTTACTTTGTCAAGGTAACAAAATGATAAAAGTTAAATATAAAACTAAAAGTGAATTTTCATGTTCACACATGATGATAAAACTAAAAACATTTAGGAGTCTTTAACATTTTTTGTAATACACACAAATTCGTTTGTTTATTTATCCTAATTTAGCAGGCATATCTTCTTAAAACAAGTTGAGAATTGTAAAGAGTAACTTTTAGAGATATATCAACTCGGCAGCCTCATTAATTCCACCAGATATTTCTTGTTAAATTATAGAGATTAACTTTTAGAGATATATCAACAAAAAGAGAATATTTGAAAAGGTTTAAACTTGCAATTGAAAGAGGAAACTATAACAAGTATGTAATGAGCTAGTAAAATCAACAATAAAATCCACAATCATTTTACATCTAATTACACCAGATGTGATATGATCAAGAATATCATTATCTAAATTGGGGATTTATGGTGGTGTGAGGAGCATGTAACACAAGATTAACAAGTCATGCATTGCTTTGACAAAATGGGTGACGCAAGCATATTCTCTGAGGATCTCACGACCCAATTTAGAGTCATGAATGACGCTAAGGAGAAGAGTTCCAAGCAAGCCTTAACCAAAAATCTACAGAAAATCGGAAAAAGTATCTGCTGTTTTTGGGGCCGATCCAGAAATTACCTTTAACATAAATCAATAACGCAGCCAACCAATCTTATCTTGTTCCCACCTTATTCATCAATAAAGTATTCGGAGAGTAAAGAAAGTAATTCAAACTCCAAAACATAAGTCTCATACAAGGCACCAATTTGCAATACTAAAGAATACTCATAAACTTCTAATAAAAGAAATGACTATGGAGTGACTCTAAGAATTCCAACAAATGTCTATAACAACTAATAAGTTTTTTATCCACGAGAACAAGTGTGGGGCTCACCCGAAATTATCAACTCAAAAGATCTATACCTTACAAAAGTCACCGGTATTCTTTGTAAAAAAAGATATAGCAAGGAGTGAGACGCAAGCTCAGTGAATAATAATATTTAACCACAACTATTTTACCAAGGAGCAAGTCAGAAAACATACAAGTACAATAATCATAATGATGAAATAATGCTCTTTCAGAAATAATAACAATATTCAACCTTGTGTGCCTCATATAAACAAAGTCAATATAAATATTAATAGTAAACTCAGAGAAACCTTTCCATATCAAATCTTATATCTGGTAGGTTTCCAACGATGAATCGTGTAATCAGAGTGACCTTCTCTTTAAGAACCAATAACAATAAGCTCCTCATGAAGAAGTTAAATATTCATATAGGTAGATCCCTAATTGAGGGATATCAGTAACGGTGTACTAGTTTCACATCCCACTAGCAAGGGCTTTATCAGAAATCAGTAATTACATGGTGCACCAGGTCTAACGATCCTGCCGTTAGCTACGGGATTAATCAAGGTCTACTCCCATTTATATTTTTCTTGTAATCAGTATGAAGCATTTCAAAATGGAACAAAACATTTAAATCACCTTTCAAAATACTATTTCTCAATTAAGTGTAAAAACTTTTCAATAACAATAAACATATCTTGTAAAAAAATAATCATCTCAATTACAATATCATATCTAGTAAAAGACTTGTCCCACATGCAAGTTCAAAATATTCAGAAACACATATACTTATAATTCATGTGAAGATCATGCAAATTATAAATTATCAATTGTAATAAAATTACTTCTCACACTGTTTGTATCGAAATACCGAACTTGTCATCTCAAGAAATTCGTATGACTCCCTCCAATTGATCTATAAGCACATTATATCATTCTCTTGTAAAAAAAATTTAGGCTAATTCATAACAAATTGAAATACCCACCCACGGGCTACCATGATTGATTCTCACTTTGTCAACTATATTTTCTCATACTTTGAGTAATTCAGTTAGCCCATTATATTACTAACCCACCATACTATCTATTCATTCAAAGTTCTTCCCAACATTACTCAAATTTATGCTTCAAATAACCAAAATAATCTTACTTTCCAACCTTTTTTTGTTGTAAGTCAAAATACAATAATTTACATTCTAATCATTAAATGCACTCATTTAATTTCTCGGAATTTAACATTTTCGCTGTTTCTTTAACACATGATTCTCCAATTCTCAAGCCCAATTCTATAGCCATGAAATATAAAAAATAATTCTATAATAAAAACTCAAAAACTTACCTTCCTCTTATGCCTCTCTTTTTACTGATAAATCACGGTCTTGAATATTTTTTCGTTCACTGCTCCTTTCTTGGAACGTGAAACCTCAGCTTAATTTTTTTTTTCAATTGCCGCCTTCAGCATTTCTCCTTAAACTTGAAGGTAGGTTCCCCCTTTATTTTATTTCATGTACAAGATGGGCCAAGCACATTGGGTGTGCAGTAACTTCCAAAAAACAATCAAAGACTTTTTTGATTTTTGATTTTTCTAAAAAAAGTAATCTAATGACAAGTATGCCCTTAATTAATTATAGGTTATTACAGGGGAAGTGAGATGTGAAGAATTAAATTAGGTCGTATTATAAAGATTTGTTACATAAAAAGCAAAGTCATTGCATGAAAGCCAAATTTGCTTATATATTGCACTATCTTGAGTGAAACTACATTAAGACGTAGGTTTTAGAGTTAGGTTCAGTGTTAGGGCGTAGGTGAAATGAATTAGTTCAAAAGTCTCATACCTATATTTTTTTATGAAAAGGAAAACTCACAGCCTCTACCCTTTTGATGAGAACAGGATAAAAACTCCGATCCTATGCAATAGCTCGTAAACCACACAGGAGAGGTAACCGCACTAGGCAAGCCCGGTGTGGCGAGATTGACCCACAAGGCAAACCCCTTGCTTTCACGTGCAAGAAATTTCGAACTTGAGCCCTTCAAAATGGAATTCCCAATCCCTAACCACTGTGTCACCCAAAGGGTTTTGACAGTCTCATACCTTACACTTCATTAAAATACTCTCCAACCGAAATCCTATTTTGTGACCCTACTCTCTCCAGAATAGATGATATGGTCATGCCCTCCAGCAGCTGGTCTACTCATTCCAGCTCCCTCTACAACGAAGAACTTCATTACGGCCCTACATGACACCACTATCAAGGAGAAAAACAAACCTATTATGCTCAACCTATCATATAATGGAGAACCCACTATCCCATGGACCAAGAAAGATTTTGATAGGTTGTGTATCAAGCAAAAGCTTCTATATGCATGCACTAGCGACAAAATTTACATATGGAAGACTTGATTGATACTTACTAAAAAAAAATTTCCAACACAATTGGAATATGCAATATTCTCTATCTTGAATAAAGGGAACTCCGATGAGATCAACACCAAATGCGGCCATGTGAACCTCTTTCCGCCACTTTAACGTTGTGCATCATTCAAGCAGAATCAGACGTCAGCGTACATATTTTAAAGTTACTACTCATAACTTTCTTTGATTTCTTTGGCATTCTGCAAAATCCAACACCACCACAAGGTCCAGCAACCTCCGGCAACCAAAGCTCAACCAACGTCATTGGTCGCATATACCTCACGTGAGGCTACCCGCCCTTGTATGACTGTCTCACATGTTCCTAATGTGGTATTACAACATTTGACACATGGATATTGTATTTCATACATTTCTCATGCGCTTTGAAAAGCATAATTTAAAAATTTTCTACCCCGATAAAGTAGGACTCATTAATTTGATCATTAGTAAGTTGCATCCATTACTTACTCGATGCCATAGCCTTTGATTATATGTAAGAGTTAGATGAATAATAATTTAGGATAACATGTTTACTAAGATTAACATTAGTTTCTATTAAACATGTCAAATCATCCTAATATGGATATAAGCAAATTTTTTTATCAAACTACATGAGGATCCAAGCAATTTCAGGAAACATTTACAATCTAATTAAAATGAAGAATCACAAAACAACAATGACAAACAACCATAAGTTTCCAGGTAGCTTAAGATTTCAATAATGTACTACAAGTAGTAACTTCAGAAACTATTATGCAGCCATAGTTTTAGTAGAAAAGAACAATTCAAACAACATTTAAAACACCAAAAAAAGGTAACTACTCTGAAGTATATTATATGACACACATACTTTTAAAGTTCTTGGGAAAACTTAACTTAAATCCAATAAAAAAAACACTAAATTGATCAAAAGTAAGTAGAAATAGAAGTCACTCAAACTAAATTTTACGAACTTCAAACAATAGAGTGTTAAGAGAAATCAATTTCTCTCGTAGTAATTAATAATACGACTACTTCTGAACAACTTTCTTAAAGTGAATTTTACTCAAGGATTCTAGACTCAACTATTCAACTCATAAAAACTTTATAGATCACAAAATAACTTGATATTCAAAATATTGACTGAAAGCAAAGATAGACATTTAGTTTCAAGTCAATGTTGTTCAAGAAAATGCAAAAACTTCAACAAGAGAAAGTAGAATTAAAATAGAATGCTACTGAATATTTCAGATGTTTTAACAAAGCTCATTAACAATTTTTTTTCTTTCTCGTCGAATCCTCAAGCTACTCATCGATGAATAAATTAATTTCAGATGCTTTAATAAATTAACAATTTTGTTTCTTTCTCATATAATATTTTTACTGTCAGAACTTAAAAATTGACTACAATGTAATACAATAAAAACAACCATTCAAAATCAAAGCATACAAACTAGGTACTGAAATTAAAGACATAAATGGTAAAAATACAACTAATTCATCGCCTAATAGATAAAAATTACAATGCCAACCTTACAAAATATTTCTTCGTATCCCTAGAAATTATGCAACCCTAACTAAGAAATTCCTTAAATAAACTCTCAATTAGCTCCTCTTTGACCCTCAACCTCCAACCTTACCTACAAAACTATCATTTTCGGTGCTAACAAAACAATGATTATCCCCAAGAGCGCATAATTTTCAATCATCACATAGAAAAATGAAAGATTATATAAAAAAAATGAAGAAGAGGGAGATGAATCTAGAGGAATAAACTTACTTTAGATGTAGATACTAGATGAAACGTTTTCTCCAAAGAAAATGCCTTCAAGCTTCAAAAATTAAGACATTTTTTTTGTCAATAATGCCTTCAACTTTCAAGATTTAGGCAATTCAAAGACTAATGCATAGAGAAAGAGAGAAAACACGAAGGATACTTCAGCAATTTTGGGGCTTTAGGTTATTACTATATATAGAGAAATTTTTTAGAGCCTTTTATTCTTTTCGTTTCCCACTTCTGCCTTATAGTTTTCCGCTTCAGTCAATGACAAGTTATTTTATTTTTAGAAATTATTTTAGTCAAATAGAGACTAGTATATTTTTGTCTTTAATAAGCCTTTTTGTTAAAGTGGTGTGTCAAACTATGCACGAGCTTTTAGCTTTCTTGCATTTCCTTTAACATACAGCAGAGTGGAGCCGATCATATCATACCATATCATATATTTATATAAAAGAGAACCCTAAGCCCGCCTACGTGGCGCCACCACAAACGAGAATTTCCTTTTAAATTTAATAATTTCCAAAACTAGCCTTCCTCTTCCATGAAAAGATGTGACTTTTATGAAAAAGTTGCAACTTCAATAAAGATTTATGACTTTTATCAGAAGTTGTGACATTTAAAAAGTTGTGTTTTAATGAAGAGTTGCGACTTTTATGCAAAATTGCGACTTTAATGAAGAGTTGCGACTTTATGAAAAGTTTTAACTTTTATGAACGATTGTGAACTTTTCAAAGGGTTATAACTTTTCTAAATAGTTGTAACCTTTCAGATAAGACACAACAAAAATTTGTTAACACTACCCTTTATTTTTTTAAAGATAGTGATATTTCCTCTCATTTTAAAACAACAAAAATTCTGATCTTCTTCTTCTACTTCAGCAAAAACAAATATTCGTGTACTTTGTTCCTGTTGAGTAACATACTAACACCACTGCTTTTATATCAATAGGTTGGTAAATAAAATCATTCCATCATGAGAGGATATAATCTCTCTTGGATTGGAATAGAATAGTTTTCTTAAAGGAACATTGTATATTCAGTGGATTTAATTTTTCCCTTTCTATTCCATTATGTTTTAACATATCCTGGTATGTATTTTTACACTCATTAATTTATGCTTATGATATTAATTTTTATTTTTCACTACATATATTAAAATCTATCATTTATATTTTTATAAAGTTATGGTCTCTGGTTATATATTATATATTCATTGTGCAAAAAATAATTGTTGTACTCAGTTCCAAGAATTCATGTTTTAATATTCCGTATTAAATTTATAACTTAAAGTACTATATATAAGCTTACAGATTATCTATTTTTAAATAGATATGAAAATTTTTACTTTTCAATTGAAGAAATTAATTATACAAGTTTGAAAGTTATAATTGTTTTCATGTTCAAGCGTAATTTCTTTTTTTGGAATATATTAACTTAATTGTTTCTTTTTACTATGAAATTCCTTTCTATATAAATATTCCTATTTATTTCTTTATTTTCCTTTTAATGTTGATTAAAGAACCAATGATTTATTTTTCGTGAATAATTAAATCATTAGAGGTTCTTGAGTTATGTTATAATGACAAATAATCAAATTAATATTTGAATATTGCTACCATATTCTCAGATGCTATTTCCATCATTTTTAATGTATGGATATTAGAAAAAAATTATTTGCAAGTTCAATGCAATTATTATTTATGACCACACAAAGCATGGGTAAATTACCTAGTATAATTTAATTTCCCAATCTTCGAAATTGGAAAATACTTGGCTTTTTAGTTTCTTAACATTCTGAATCATGTCTCTTTAAGAATTTAGTCTCAAACCTAGACAAAAATTACGGGATAGAGAATTGCTTGTTTTTTGTGGTAATGATAAAATGGCTTAATAATTAAAGTGCACAAAACCTACATCGGGAACCTAAAGTTTGTGTTGCTGGTTCTCATTTGGAAGATGTTGTTTTTTGAGGTTGTAAATACTACAGGTGAAGTGGATGAAGATATCGATAGTGAAGTGGAAGATGACCACTTTCATACCCTTCTGATAAGGCAGGACTCATTTAGGGAAGTATTCAATGTGATATACAACTTCCATCGAGGACCCTTCTTTGTAGCCAGTCACTCTCGTTTCCACGAGCTGCAAACAAGCATAGAGGTTGTAATCTAAGTCACTAACATTTCTATTTTTCAAGTATCACAGCCTCATACTTCTATCTGCAGATGCATGTCGAGAAAGCTGTAAACCAACTTAGAAGTCCCAAGAAACAGATTCTGCTTCTTCAGGATTCGAATGGTAATGGACCAGAAATGGTGTGTCATAAAAATTATGATGGAAGAATAATAATTGGCTCCACTCTTCTGTATGTTAAGGGAAATGCAAGAAAGCATAAAAACTCGTGCAAAAGTTTGTGACACGGAGATGTTGAACTACTGGAGAAACATATAGGATATGAGGAGTATTGGCAAACCTTCGATGCAACTCACAACGATCTCCTATCAGTTTGGAACTCTCTCTTGAAAACTAATTCATCACCAGGCAACAGAAAAGGAAATTGTGGGTAGAAAAAATAGGTTAAATATTGTGATCTAGTTTTTCTTCGAATGCCACTTTCTCCACTCTTTCATTGCCCACCAAAATAATGGGCCTTAACACAGATATGGAAAAAACAAGTTGTGGTCTTATGGATACTCAATGGTAATTCCATCTTTGTTTTGCAAAGTACATAATTCAAGAGTATTAAAAGCTGACCCTTTTGTTATTTTGTAGTTTTGTTGGTTTGACAAACACAAGGACCTTGTGAAGGAACATGATTCTCAGCTCAATATGCTTTTTGCTGCCAACTGGAGAACGTACAAGAAGTTGGTGCACAGTATACAACAGTAGCAGAAGTGGCAGACGCACCAAAAATCTCAGCCAATGGCATTGCTTTAAGGATTGTGACCTTTCTACATAAACACAATAACTCTACATTCACAATTTAGTTTTTGCAGCTTGAAAGGCATCTCAACAACTCTTGCAACGGTTGAGAAAATTGAAGAGAAGAAATAATTCAAAGAACAACTCAAGACAAGGTGTTGAAAGTGTAGAAGTCTTAGAAGTATTTCTTCCGATCCAAAAATTGTAATCTTGTCCTAATCTATAAAGGATTCAGTTCTTTCCAATATGAGAATTCTAGATTAGTTAAGGTCAACTAATTTAGTGGGCAACCTGTGTGTTTCTTAGAAAAGTCTAAATCGTCAGTAGGTTGGTGATTTAGTGGGCAACCTTGTGTTGATTAGTAAAATCTTAAGTTATCTAGTGGTGATAGCTTAGTGAGCAAAATCTTATCTTCTTAGGCTCTTCAAGCAATAGAGTTATTGCTTGATTGTGACATTAATAATTTTTTCTCACTCTTTTGTAATCGATTCACTTTTGCTTTTGAATTCTAGTCGAACGGTTTGAAATCTTGTATAACAGGTCGTGGTTTTACTCCCTTGAGCATTGAGGTGTCCCCATAAACAGACTGTTGATAATCTGCATTTATTTATTGTAGTTGTAAATTTGAGTGTGTCATGGGACCTAGTGCATTGACTGGTAAGTGGACGCTCAGATTCTCACAAGTGGTATCAGAGCGGGTACTCTCTATTTGGTTAATACAAAGAGAGTGATTCCTGTACAATGGTTGTTCCACTTAATCTAGAAGAAGGTCAATCTTTAACTAGATCTCCTCAATTTAATGGCAAGTTCTATAGCTCGTGGTAGATAAGGATGCATGATTTTCTTATGGCCGAATATAGTATGCTATGGGATATTATCCTGGATGGACTGTTTATTCCATCATATAAAGTAAAAGATGGAGAGATCAATTGAGTTATTCCAAAGACTCGACAACAATACACTGAAGCTGATAGAAAAAACTTTGAAAAACCCTACAAAGAAAAGAAGTTGCTTGTTTGCGGCATAGGTGCTGAAGAATTTAACCGTGTCTCCCCTTGTGAATCAGCAAAGGAGATTTGGGATTGCTTCAGAACTAATCATGAAGGGACTGAGAAAGTAAAGGAGTCAAATATAGACATTCTTACCTCTCAATATGAAAACTTTAAAATGATATAAGGATGTTATCACTGAAGCCAAGGATCTGAAGGTTCTAACCATGGATGCTCTTATTTGAAATCTCAAGACAAATGAGATGAACAAAAGTCATGATTCTTTAAAAAGGGAAGTCAGAAGGACAAGTCTCTAATGCTAAAATTCAACCTTGAAAAAGGATCTAGTGAAGATGATTATATGGCTTACCTTACCAAGAGATTTAAGAAGATTGTAAGGAAAAACAATTGCTTCAAAAAGGGAGGAAATTTTCCTAGAGCTGCAACTGCCAGTGACACATTGTCACGACCCAAATCCGGGACGCGACTGGCACCCACACTTACCCTCCTATGTGAGCGAACCAACCCATCTAAACCTTAACATTTCAATGTAATATCATCAGTAAAATAATGCGGAAGACTTAAACTCATTAATAAAAACCAATTCAATAACTATTATTATCCCAAAATCTGGAAGTCATCATCACAAGAACATCTACGATCAAACGACTAAACTAAGAGTATTCTAAAAGCTAAAAATACATAAGAAGCTAGTCCATGCCGGAAGTTCAAGGCATCAAGACTTGAAGAAGAAGATCCAGTCCAAGCTAGAAGCATTATCTCACCCTGAATTTCCGATGTAGTAAGACTGGCTTGAATTACTGTTGAGTTGAAGACGATGGCGCGTTTGCTGCAGTCCACAAATAAACAAGAAGAAAACATAAAAGTAGGGGTCAGTACAAAACACGGGTACTGAGTAGATATCATCGGCCAACTCAAAATAGAAAACAATATGTATTCAGCAATATCATAAAATCAACTAATATCCTTAGCATGCAACATTTACAGTTACCATAACCCTTGGTTACAACACCAAGCACATCAATGAGGACTCATACCTCCTCATCATACTCATTTGGGAATTTAGTTCATTAGATTGGATATATTAACATATTTCAAGATTCATTATCTTTATTCCCCTCGTGTCGGTACGTGACACTCCGCTCCTCAATATACTATCCTGGTGTCGGAACGTGACACTCCGATCCTCATTCTATCCTGGTACCGGAACGTGGCACCCGATCCATATTCTATCCTGGTGTCGGAACGTGACACCCGATCAATATTCTATCCTGGTACCGGAACGTGGCACCCGATCCATATTCTATCCTGGTGTCGGAACGTGACACCCGATCCTCATATACTATCCTGGTACCGGAACGTGGCACCCAATCCATATTCTATCCTGGTGTCGAAACGTGACACCCGATCCTCATATACTATCCTGGTACCGGAACGTGGCACCCGATCCCCTAATCTCACTACTTCCGTTCATCAAGCCTTCTTTTATACCAAGGCATCATCATTAACAAAGTAGATTAGGGTTTCTTTTCAAGATTTGGGATTCAATAGCTTCATCATGCTTATTTATTCATAATTACATAATCACATCATTCATGCAAGCATACAATTAAGCATATAGAAGGGTTTACAATACTACTAACACATATCATTCACTATTAAGAGTTTACTACGAATAGCATGAAATAACCATAACCTACCTCCACCGAAGAATTGAAATCAAGCAAGTTAATCCTCAAAGCTAGGTGTTTTCCTCTTCTTCTCGATCGTTTCTCTCTCTCCCTTCTTGTTCTTTCTATTTTCTTATTCAAACCCTCTTTCTTTTACCCTAATTAGTATATAATTAAGAATAAAAGATGGCAATAATACCGCACTAATTAACTTAGGGTTACCTCTTTTAACCCCCAAGAATTTGAGTTATTAATATAAACCCACGAACTTTATAATTAAGGCAAGAATAGTCAAAAACGTCCCTTAAAACATAACCAGAAATCCGACTGCAACTGGGATTATGCAAACTGTGACCGGCCGTCGTGCCTGCGACGGTCCGTCCTGCAGGTCGTCGCAAGGGTCAGAGAGTCAATTTCCACTGAACAATCTATGACGGTTCGTCACGCCTGTGATGGTCCGTCCTGCCATTCCGTCACGAAGTTCAGAGAGTCGATTTTTGGTACCCAATTTCAGATTTTCTAAGTGTTTTGAAACGAGACCCTGCGACGGTCCGTCGTGCCTGCGAAGGTCCATTGTGCCAGCGACGGTCCGTCCTGCGTGTCCGTCACAGAGTTCAGAGAGTCGATTTCAGCACCCAAATTTCAGAATTTCCAAGTGTTTTGGAACGAGACACCCTCGACGGTCCGTCGTGCCCATGACGTTCCGTCGTGGGGTCCGTCACTTCTGCCAACGACTAAACGGGTCGTTACACACATGTCACAAGTGTAGAAAAGTTTGGAATTTTTGAAGAGATTGTCCATTACTCAAGGCTGAAAACAAAGAATATCAAAGGCCAAGAGGTTAAAAGGACAAGCGCAGGGACCTGGTGCTTGACAAAAATGACCGAAAGGATGCAGTTGACTATGTAGTAATGGGATACTCCGAAAGTTAATAAGAAGATTTAGAAGAATATGGAGATACATCAATGGTGGCGATTCAAGATGAGGCTAATGTATTCAATGAAATGTTTGCTTTCACGGCTCAGTCAGATGAGGAAGATGTTGAAGATAAGGTAACTCTCCTCGACTTTAAGCAAAATTTGAATTCTTACTCACTTAAAAAGTTAAGAAAATTAGCAAATGTCTTGATTGATTTTGTGATAGAATTAACCTCTAAAAGAGACTCCATCAATGCTGAATTTGAATGTCTACGTGAGAATAAAGAACATATGGGTGTGAAAATCTCAGTTATTGAGAAGCAAATGGTTATTCTAGAATCTGAAAAACTAGAACTCAATAACCAATTGGACTTAATGATTGAGACATCCAAAAAGAGAAAAGGGGAGTCTACTAGTTTACAAATTGAATTGGAAGAAAATTTGAAAACTGTTGAGACTAAACTTGCCTTAGCATTGGAAAAGAATAGCAACTTAGAAAGGGACCTGATCCAACTTAAGGAAGAACTTACAAATTCCCTTAAATGGACAAAATTCTCAAAATTGCTTTCTAATGTAACAAATCGGTGCAACAACAACAACAAGGGTCTGGGAAGCTTAAATATCACTCCCCCCTACAATTTTCATAGTAAATATGTGTATGTGTCTGACAATTTGTTGTGTCTTCACTGTGGTTGAAATGTTCATTTAAAAAGGGAATGTAAAGCTTTGAAAGAATCACAAGAAAGGTTCTCGATTTATACAGGACAGAAAAGAGTACCAAGAAGGGGACCTGGTCCTGTTTTGAAGTCCTTGATAAAGAAAGACGTGAATTTACCTCACTAGGTAAGAAACACCTTTATCACCTCTTTATTTGCTTTCTCGGAACTCAAGTTAAAATGGGTTTCCAAGTCTAACCAATGATACTTGCTTTAGGTTAGAGAGAGGAGTGACAGCCAATGTTGGTACATGGATAGTGGTTGTTCAAAACACATGACTGGACACACAAAAAACTTCCTCTCTTTCAAGGCACTTCAAGGAGGAGGTGTCTCTTTTAATGATGGAAAGAAGGGGTATATATTAGGTGTTGACAGAGTTGGCAAATCAGTTGAAGAATATATTAAAAATGTGTATCATGTCAGTGGATTAAAATACAGTCTTCTGAGTGTATCTCAAATTTGTGAGAAGGAAAATGAAGTCACTTACACTTCTAAGAAGTGCATTGTAGTCAATTTGATTACAAAGAAAGTGATTCTTACTACTCTGTAATGTAAAAACATGTATATGGAAAACCCAGAAACATCTTATGGAGATGATCTGACATGCCTATGTTCTTAGATTTATAATGGTTATCTATGACATCGAAGGCTAGGTCACATGAGCTCGTCTTTATTGAATAAGCATGTTTCTAGGGACCTGGTCCTAGGTCTGCCAAAATTGAAGTTCAGTGAAAGCAAAGTGTGTGAATCTTGTGTGGAAGTCAAGAAAATCAAATCTTCCTTCAAGTCAAAGAAGCAAGTGATCTCTTCAAGAACATTAGAACTTTTGCACATGGACTTGGGTGGACCTCTAAAAATTCAAATTAGAAGCGACAAGAAATACATTTTGGTGATTTTTGATGATTACTCAAGTTTCACATGTACGAGGTTTATAAGATCAAAAGCGGAGACACCTGATGTTCTGATTTTGTTTTTCAAAAAAATTCAAACAAAAATGAATCATATGATAGCTGGGATTAGGTCTGATCATGGAGAAGAATTTGAAAACTCAAAGATTGAAGAATTTTGTTTAGCAAATGGTATAAATCATAACTTTTCAACTCCAAGAACTCCTTAGCAAAATGGAGCGGTGGAGAGATAGAATAAAAATTTAGTGAATATTGCCAGAACCATGCTCATTGAGTCAAATATTCCTCAAAATTTCTACGCTGAAGCAATCAACACAGCATGCCATATTACTAAAAGATACTTCATAAGGTCATTGTTGAACCAAAGTCCTTATGAACTACTCAATAACAAGAAACCTAAGTTGAGTTATCTAAGGGCGTTTGGGTGCGAATGTTTTGTTTTGAGTAATGGTAAAGATGATCTTGGAAAGTTTGATCCTCGAAGGGACTAGGGAGTTTTTGTGGGGTACTCATCATCAAGCAAGGCTTATAGAGTATTCAATAAAAGAACACAATGAATTGAAGAAAGCATTCATGTGGTTTTTGATGAAGATGGTAATCTGAAGAAGCTGGAATCAAACAATGAAAATGAATTGAATGAGTTGTTCCATGTCCATAATAGTGAAGGAAGTAAGACTGAATTTGGTGAACACTTGGAGACTTATAATTCTGATCCAGATTCAGCTGAAACGATTGAGGAAAATAACAAATATAAAGAAGAACCTGGTCCCAATGCAGAATACAAATCAAATAGAAACTCATTCACAAGAAAATGATGACTATGAGGATGAAGAAGATCAAACTGATCAACTTCAACCCCTAGTGTCAAAGCCAGCTTGGAAGGACAGTCCATCTCATCCTCTTGACAATTTTATTTCACCCTTGAATTCTTGGATGCATACCAGATCAAAAACAAGAAATCTAGTTGCATTTTTAGCCTTCATATCAAAATTGAGCCTTAATATAAGAAATAGGCTCTGAGTGATGCAGACTAGGTTAACTCAATGCAAGAGGAATTGAATTAGTTTGAGAGAAGTAATGTATGGTACCTGGTCCTACGACCTGCTGACAGAACAATCATAGGAACCACGTGGGTTTTCGAAAACAAGCCAGGAAAGACATAAATTATGATGAAACATTTGCACCAGTTGCTAGAATGGAGGCTATCAGAATTCTTATTGCCTTTTCTGCATTTATGGGATTCAAGCTATATCAAATGGATGGCAAAAGTTCTTTCTTGAATGGATATTTAAAGGAAGAGATATATGTTAAACAACATCCGGGGTTTTAAGATGCTGAGCTACCAAATCATGTGTTCAAATTAAACAAAACGTTATATGGGTTGAGACAAGCTTCCAGAGCATGGTATAAGAGGTTGTCCAAATTTTTGCTAAAGAATTGGTTCAAAAGGGGAAAAATTGACAACACATTGTTTCTAATCAAAATGGAACAAGAACTTGTCATTTTACAAGTGTACGTAGATGATATCATTTTTGGAGCGACATCTGAACATTTGTGTAAAGAATTTGCTACTCTAATGGGAAATGAGTTTGAGATAGGCATGATGGGTGAACTAAAATTCTTTTTGGGGCTACAAATTAAGAATCATCATAAGCGATTTCAATCAGTCAAGAGAAGTACACAAAGGAGCTGCTGAAGAAATTCAACATGTTTGATTCCAAACCTATAGACACTCATATGGAAACCAATTCAAAACTAGGATTAGATGAAGTTGATCCTCTTGTGAATCAAACAATATATAGAGACATTATTGGGTATTTCTTATAATTAACTTGCTAGTAGACCTGATATTGTGTACAGTGTTGGAATGTGTGCTAGATTTCAAGAATGTCCCAAAGATTCACATCTTAAGGTTGCAAAACGGATACTCAGATACTTGAAGAAAACAGAGGACTTGGTCCTATTCTACCCAACTGATGATTCTTTAATCTATTTGGATTCGGTGATGCTTAATTTGCAGCCTATCAAGTAGACCGGAAAAGTACTTTATGCATGGTACATTTTCTTGGGTCCTCTCTTATCTCACGGGGAACGAAGAAACAGAATTTTGTGGCTCTCTCCACAATTGAGGCTGAATATGTAGTTGTCGTTTCCTGTTGCTCTCAACTCTTGTGGATTAATCAACACTTAGATGATTTTGGAGTGTGTATACATGCAATTCCTCTTATATGTGATAGCACCAGTGCTGTGAGTATGGGGAAGAATCCAGTTCAACATAAGAGAACAAAACACATTGATTTTGAGAGACAATGTTGGAAAGGGAAACATTGTTTTGACGTATTGCAAAATAGAGGATCAAATTGCAGACATCTTCACCGAAGCTCTCAGCAAAGATATGTTTGAGAGTAAGATGATGAAGTTGGGAATGATGAACCCAAATTGATCTGACCAACTCAAAAGCATCAAATTCCCTTGGTGGCTATGATTTGTAGTGCATTTATCCTATTTGATAATAGTAAATTGTCTAAGTAATATCAATCTTGTACCTAATGCAGGTACACATTCATGAAGAAGTACAGAAACAAAGTATGGCCAGAACTATTCAGGAATGGGATTTTACGTGCAGTAAGGGACCTCGTCCTTTTAGAGGTTAGCTTTCTTTACATTATTTTTAAACAGGTTTAAAAAGAAATATTGAAATGGCCACGTATCAGTCATCGGTCATTCTGACCGTTTGTCCCATCGCTTAACTCCAAGTGATATGTTTAATCTAAGGGAACTGACACTGTTTCTTCTTTTTTTATACATCTTTCTCTTCTCATATGCTCTTCATACAAATTTCTGAACTTTGTCTTCGAAAACCCTAAATCCTTTTCTTTTCTCTCTCTCTCTCTCTCTCTGTTGCTGCTTATTTCATCTCTCTTTGTAAAATCTCTAAACCATCATCTTCATCGAAGAAGATGCTTGCATCTCTAAATTAAATCGACCCTGTGTTCTTTTATACACCTTCATCTGCTGGGTCTCAATCCAGAGTGTTGACTACTTCTCCAGTCAACCTTGCATTATTATATAGTTCTAAAAATCTATCTCCTTCCCTCAATTTAAATAACCCAGTTCTCTCTCCTCAAACTGGTCCCCATTTTGAAATGTTGTCCGATCATCTTTTCGAGGGAGATCTACTAGAGAGCAAGACGTCTGAGTCCAACATCTTGGCCTCCGGTGAAATTTTGGTTTTTGAAAGTCTTACATTGATGAGAGAAGAAGTCCAAGTGCAAGAAATGAAAATCTTTTGGATGAAGAGATTAGGGAAACTCAACCCGTGTTTGACAAAACCCCAGATTTTGGAAGATATATGTCTTTAGATTCTACAAATACGGCAAAGAAGAGAAAGGAGCCCTTCTCAAAAGGGGGAAAAGAAAAGGTTGTGGAAGTTGAGTCTAGAAGGAGACCTTTTATTAAATCTGATTCAAAGAAAAAGTTGGTTGATGCTATGGAAGCAAGTGCAGAATCTAGTGGTAACCATCGAAGGAAGAGAACTTTTAAAGTATCGAGATTCCAAATACTATTGTCAAATGTGCTGAAGGTATCTAGTGCGGAATCTGAAGAGGGACCTGATAAGGAAATTGTGCTTGATTTGAAACAAAATTTAAAGAAGAAAAGTGACAGAAAGAAACCCAAAGGAGAAACTAAACCTGGTGGTGCTAAGGAAAAAGGAAAAAGAAAAAAGAAAGAGAAAAACTTCTGAAGTGGAACCTGAAGAGTCTGAAAAAGGACCGGGTCCACAAGTACATGTGGATGACACGGCTGTCAACAGACAAACAATTGTTGACAATCAGAGTACATAAAGTGTCTTGGCAGGTAGAGTGTTTTATATGAATATTGTTATGCAAGCTGGGATGGATACTCTACATGACATTGTGGTGATTCAGTCATGGATACACCTATTTTACATCAAGTCTCCTCTTCTCCATGAGGAAGAAGTACGTGAGTTCTACTCAACATTGAGTTTCAAGAAGATGGTAATATCAATACAAGATTAGGAAACATAGAAATCTATATTGATGAAGACTTATTGGGAAATATTTTAGGGGTACCTCAAGAAGGTATCAAGTCTGTGGTTGGGAAGAGTTGTTCTGTTGATTTTGTCGAGGTATGTTCCAAGGTTCCAAAACTCAATGTTCTGGATTGCTCAAGAAGTTAATGAAGAGTGAATATAGTTGGTCTTTGAATTTGTAAACAAGGTTTTTCTTCTTTAAAAAGAGAGAACGACTTTTGCCACTTCATCTGATATGTTTCTTATGGAATTCTTGTGCGAGTTTGAATCACTGGACCTTCCAGCACTCATGCTTGAACACATATACAAGATTGTAATTGAACGAGAAAGGAAGCACAAAATGGGTTATGGATACTTATTGAAAAAATTATTCAAGTACCTAAACATTCCACTTGGAGTCGGCAAAGTAGGGACTGCCAAGCAAGCATTCACTGAAACTACTCTTGTTGAATGCGAATGCATTAAAGGAAATGGAAATTCAAAGAGTAAAGTGTCTCACTTAATTGCAGAGCAGGATCAGATGAAGCATGAGTTGGAAGAGATAACCTTGAGGGTGAGCAACAAAGATACTGAAATTGCTATTCTTAAGGCTGAACTGCTCAAGGTGCAGACGAGGGACCTGGTACCTCTATCATTCAAGACTTAATAGGAAAAATGCAGAACTAAGGACCAAGAATGCCATACTGCAAGAAAAAGCAATCAAGGATAATGATGACGCAAATTCTAGACTTACTCTCATCACTTAGTCCCTTACACATCAGCCTCCCCCCTCATAGTCCCTCCTGTAGTCTTCTCTATTTTTTTTTGTGTGGCCGTTTGCATTGATTCTCGAAACTTAGTTTAACTTTAATGTATTGGATGTCATTTTCTATTTTGCAATGAATTATTCCTATTTTGTTATGGCTAATGTCTATTGTCTAAAATTTTTCTTTTATGCTTGATTGCCATAAGGCTACACAAACAAAGGGACATTAACTAATCTACGTGACTCAAGGAGTAATATTTAAAAACTTTTGTTCGTCTATGTGCACACAAAAGTATACAAGTTACATAGCACAATAGATGGTACAGGTAGAATAAATCCTATTTGGCTCAAACCTCTTTGAAAATATCTAGTTTTTTAAATTTTAGATAAGCCCCAAAAATAAATATATAAAGGAACCATACCAAACCCAATAACACCTTGATTAGTCTTAAACCAGTTATATTATGATAGGTCAGATATACATTATCAAGCAATGGTTGTAGCAACTTGTGAGCTAATTTTGATTAGAGCACTAAAATTTAGAGAAACAGATATACCCTTGGTAAGAAAGGAACTGGTAGATTTTATGACAAACCATTGCACTAAATAAAAAGCATTTTACGATTTTACCCACCCTGCTCTTTCTCTGTAAAATTTTTATTTCCACTAGATCCTGACATCCTACTAAATCCATAATCATGATGTATATTGATACAGTTGGATATCATAAAAATCTCTAACTATGTCACGCCCCGAGCTACCCCCAAGACGCGGAGACGGAACCTAGGACCACAAGTGATCCCAAGCTAACCCTACTTGCATGATCATGAGCATACTAAAGATAATAAACTGTGTCGAAGCTAAATCATAAATTATATAAAAATATGGGGAATAGCCATATGCTCAAACTGATATATATGAAGACTGGTGAGTTTAATACAATAAAACTACTAACTCAACACTAAGCTGAAACTAACTATGTCTGAAAATAAGCCTCTAAACTGGACTATAAATACTGGGACAAGCCCCAACTAAATCTAGCAAAAACTTAAACTAAATGACTAAAAGAAAACTTAAATGAACTCATGATTGTTGTCCTCAGAGAATGAGGACTCACCACTAAATCTGCTGAACTGGAGATCAAAAAATTGATCTATGCGTGATATGGATGCTGAAAACCTGAACCTACATCACGAGAAGATGTAGCGCACATATGCATCAGTAATTGAAAGGTACTGATCATATATGATAGATTAAAGCTGAAATAAAACATAACTGAACAAGAAAAGTAGCAAGTATAATTATCTGACATGATAAACTGAATTCTGAGCTAACTGGATGCAATGACAAATTTATAACATGCTAACACTGAATACTGAATATACTGATGAATGTTCAATGTAAAGAGTCTGACTGATTTGTGGGAGCTACTAATAACCGATAATAAAACCACATGAGCTAATTATGGAGTTCGATGTATACACCCCACCGTGAGGACCCAATATACCTTTCCAAAGGTATAAAGGCATGCTAGCATGATCACTAAACTGATTGCACACTAAGGGGACTTACAACCTACTTGGCTAGTAGTTCTTGGACTATTTGGGTACGCCGAACCCTAGTCCAACTTGGTATTATTCTACTCCCCTGATTTCTGAAAATTACTGATTATGTCTGATTTTATGTAAATATTGGATAGCTCAAAATTGAACATGCAAACTTAGAACACAATAATTAATATTGTAATCATGCATTTATAACTGAGGCATATATATATATAAAGTGTCTGAAATATCTGACCTAGCATGTGTAATTCAAGAACTAAAGAAATACAAAGCTAGGGTTCTGAATTTCATGCAATAAACTGAATAATAACATGATAATATGATTTGGAACATATATTTAGTCGGTTCATAAAGTTCTATCAGAGTTCTAGAAACCCTAGGTTTAATCAGGATAATAGAATCAAGAATCTAACTGAAAACTAGGGACCAATGGGATAAAGGAACCCACTAGTAAAATCCAACATACCTGGCGATGAAATTCATGAAAAGTGCTTAAGTTTTGTGGATGGAACTGCTAGACACTTTTTTCGTTCTTGAACTAGAGTTCTTGAGATTTTTCTCCTTTCTTGCTTCTAGTTTCCTAACTTTTGATTTAATGATTAGACTTAGATATGTTTTAATTATGTTTCTAGGGTTAAAATGACTAATATATGATGATTTAGGGTCAAAATGACGTAAGGTTTTAAATGAAGTGGGAAATGTCCAAAAGATCCCTGGAAAAGTTGTTGTCGGGCCAAATGACGACCAAGACTGACGGTCCATCGTCTTCCCGACGCCCCGTCGTTGGGTCCGTTGTCAGGTCCCTTTCAACAGGCCTTTACTAAAATGGGCATAACCATTGACTTGAAGGTCTGATTTTAGCAAGGTCAATGGATATAGAAAGATAATTCAATTATCTATCTGTGGGTAGGTCATAGGACACTAATTCATTTTGTGCTAAGATTTATTATCATTTGAAGTTGAACCAACTGCATTTCCCCTTAGCTGTCTCCAAATTTTCAACCTACAAACCGTGTTGTTCATCCTTAGCTCTTGTCGTAAAGTGGGTGAAGGGAGTATTGATCTACGGTCACGGACTACGGTCTGTTTTCTGACCTAAGAATTGTAAGTCCGTCCATTGTCCATGACTTAACAAATTTTTTTTGGTCTGAAATTTTTGGGAGTTTCTGATCCCATCGATGGTTGTGCAGGACGGACCGTGATTCAGGCTACGGTCCGTCGATGCCACCATTTGTAGCACCTGTATATTTTTCTGAAAAACTAATTTTTGGTCTATTTTGGCTATGGGGTGTTACATTATCTGTCCATTGGGAACATTAGTCCTTAAGTGAATAATAAAATAGCTGAAATAGAGAGAGAGAGCTGCAAACCCCACTACTAAACATTGAGAACTGAGTTTCTGACTGAATTGAGTTCCAAGTACATGTAAATACGCTGAAAATGCAAGTACTAACTTAGGGAACATGATTCTAAGACTGAATTTATGCATGAATGACTGGAAAACTGAAGAGGAACTATTACCTCAAGCTAGAGTGGAATCAGAAGGAAAGAGGTGAGGATACTTAGCTTTCATAGCTGCTTCTGCTTCCCAAGTAGCTCCCTCTACGAATTGACTTCTGCACAAGACCTTGGTTGAAGCGATTTCATTGTTTCTCAACCTTCTAGCCTGACGTTCAAGAATCTCAACTGGTACATCCTCATAAGAAAGACTATCTTTCACTGCCACACTTTCTAAAGGCACTACAGAGGCTGGATCACCCACACACTTCTTCAAGTGTGAGATGTGGAAGACGGGATGCACTGCTGCTAATTCTGCTAGCAACCCTAACTCATATTCCACCTTGCCAACCATTTTCAAGATCTTGTAAGGTCCTACATATCTATGGCTGAGCTTCCTTTCTTTCCAAATCTCATCACCCTTTCATAGGTGAGACTTTTAGAAAAATAAAAATCCAATCATCAACTTGGAACTCTAGTTCCCTTCTCCTTACATCTGCATAAGATTTCTTACGACTTTGGGCTTTCTTATGTCTATCTCTAATGAGTTGCACTTTCTCCATAGGATAAAGGACTGAATCTGGCCCTATCAAAGCTGCTTCACCTACTTCAAACCAACCAACAAGAGATCTACATTTACTCCCATATAAAGCCTCATAAGGGGCCATCTGAATGGTGGAATGGTAGCTATTATTGTAGGCAAACTCAATAAGAAGGAGGTGATCATCCCAACTACCTTTGAAATTGATCATCCAAGCTCTCAACATATCCTCTAAGGTCTGAATGGTACGCTCTGCCTGCCCATCCGTCTGTGGATGAAATGTTGTACTAAGGTTAACTTGAGTACCAAGGCCTTTTTGAAATGACTTTCAGAAGTGAGAGGTAAATTGAGGACCTCTATCTGAGATGATAGACAAAAGAATCCCATGCAACATCACAATTTTATTAATGTAAAGCTTGGCATAGTCCTCTGTCGATCTGTTGTCTTGGCCGCCAAAAAGCGAGAAGACTCAGTCATCCTATCAACTATCACCCAAATTAAGTCATGTTGTCTGCGAGTACGAGGTAGTACTATGATGAAGTCCATATTGATCACATCCCACTTCCAAATAGGAATATCGATCTCTTGAGTCATACCTCCTGGTTTTTGATGTTCTACCTTGACTTGCTAGCAATTGGGGCACTAACTCACAAAATCTGCTATCTCTCTCTTCATGCCATTCCACCAATAGACTTCTCACAGATCGTGGTACATCTTAGTGGCACCTGGATGAATAGAATACCTAGAGTTATGGGCTTTCGCAAGAAAATGTTGTCTCAACTCGCCCACATCAAAAACACACAATCTACCTTGGTAGCGAAGTACACCATCTCCACTTTGGGAGAAAACCTTCACTCTCTCATTATGGACTGCACCCTTAAGTTCAAGCAAGATGGGTCACTGTGTTGATTTTCCTTAACCTCCACAAAAGATGATTCTGCCCCATTCTGAACTGTTACAGCGCTGTCTAGTATGCTCATAAGGCAAAATCCCAAACGAGCAAGCTTGTGAACATCCTTCACTAGCTCCTTCATTTCTTCCTCAACATGGGCTACACTACCTATAGATAATCTACTAAGAGCATCGGCTAATGAATTTGCCTTACTAGGACGACAATGCACACTCATATCATTATCCTTAAGGAACTCAAGCCATCTCCTTTGGCGAAGATTCAACTCTTTATGGGTGAACACATACTGAAGGTTCTTATGATCGGTGAACACATCTACATGGACACCATACAAGTAGTGTCTCCATATATTGAGTTCAAACACCACTGCTTTAAGCTCGAGGTCATGAGTTAGATAGTTCTTCACATGCACCTTAAGTTGTTTAGAGGCATAAGATATCACCTTACCTCACTGCATCAACACACAACCTAGGCTAATTTTGGATGCATCACAATAGATCACATAACCATCTGAACCCTCTAGTTGAGTCAAGAAAGCAGTTGTAATCAATCTTGTTTTCAATTTTGCGAAGCTTTTCTCACAATCATCTGACCATTGGAACTTGACCATCTTCTGAGTCAACCTAGTCAATGGTGAGGCTATGGATGAAAATCCTACCACAAACCTTCTGTAATAACCTACTAGACCTAAGAAACTTCTATATCTGTAGCAGAGATAGGTCTGGGCCACTGTTTCAGTGCTTCTATCATCTGCGAATCCACTCGGATCCCTTTGCTAGATACAATGTGACCAAGAAAAGAAACACATTGCAACCAAAACTCACATTTACTAAACATAGCGAATAACTGGGGATCCTTGAGAGTCTGCAGAACAACTCTCAAATGACTTGTATGTTCTTCCTCACTCCTAAATTAAATGAGGATATCATCAATAAAGACGATAATGAACAAGTCCAATTACTATTTGAAAACTCTGTTCATCAAATGCATGAAAGCTGCAGGAGCATTAATTAGTCCAAACGACAAAAATACAAATCCATAATGACCATAACGAATTTTGAAGGTTGTTTTCTAAATGTCACTACCTCTGACTCTGAGCTGATGATAACCCGATCTAATATCTATCTTTGAGAAATTGCTAGCTCCCTGAAGTTTGTCAAATAAGTAATCAATCCTGGGGATGGGATACTTAGTCTTGATTGTGACCTTGTTCAACTGTCTATAGTAAATGCACATTCTGAGAGAAATATCTTTCTTCCTTACGAACAACACTGTTACACCCCATGATGAAATACTAGGTCCGATGAAGCTCTTCTCTAGAAGGTCTTTCCAACTGTTTCTTCAAATCCGTAAGCTCTGTTGGAGCCATTCTGTAAGGAGGAATAGAAATAGGCTGGGTATCTTGAAGGAGATAAATTCCAAAGTCAATTTCCCTTTCAAGAGGGACTTCGAGAAGATCTCTGGAAATTCACAGACTACTGGAACTTACTCAAGAGTTGGGTTTCAAGGCTAGAATCCTTAACTCGAACTAGATGATAGAGATAACCCTTAGATATCATATTTCTGGCCTTAAGGTAAGAAATAAATCGACCTATACGTGCTAAGCTACTACCCTTCCATTCTAATATTGGTTTATCTGGAAACTGAAAACTAATAATCCTAGTTTTACAATTGACTGAGTCATAACATGAGTGTAACCAATCCATGCCTAGAATTGCATCGAAGTATACTATTTATAACTCTACTAAATCTGTTGAGGTGACTTTCTGAGAGACTGTGATAGGACAATTTCTTTGTACCCGTCTAGCTATAACTGGGTAACCGACTGGAGTAAAGACTGAGAAAGCTTATGAGAGAGTTTTTGGACTGACATTGAATTGGACTGGTATGTAAAGAGTTACAAAATAAAAAGTCATGTTTGTTGTCTTTTCATTGAGTGAACCAGATATGAATCACATCCTTGAGTTTGTAGGATTCCAATCTCACCTATCACTAACAGTTATTGACATCACATCAAATATATATTTGACCTCATCAATGAACTTTTGTGGGTCCTTACCAACTTGCGACCCTAAAAACTTAAGCGGATTCATCCTAACAAAATCACAAACTATAGTTGCCACAAATCACTCATTTCTATTAGTTAGAACTAGAACCTTCTGATTGTTCCATGTTCTCATACTTTGAGCCAAAAGCTGAATTGGAATTCTGAAACTCTGCATTTAAACTTCCTTATCTGGTACTAGTAGATCTGCGTTAGCATTGCGTGCATTATCATTCCATGCATAAGCTCTACGAGAAGGCATGATCTTAAGCGCATAACGATGGATTAGAAAGAATACCAATGCACGATAATAATATCAAGAAAGTGTAATTTTCCTTAAATACTTCATAGCCTCCCTTTCATTAGATGTGGTGGACTTTACACCCATGAAAAAGACTCTACTTAGTGCGGCTTTTCAGACATCCTAGAACACATAAACTAGTGCTCTAATACCAAGTTTTGTCACGCCCCGAGCTACCTCAAAGAAGCGGACACGGAACCTAGGACCACAAGGTATCACAAGCTAATCCTTCTAGCATGATAATTAACATACTAAAGATAATAAACTGTTGCAGAAGCTAAATCATAATTTATAATGAAAATATGGGGAATATACATATGCTCAAACTGATATATAGAAGATTGATGAGTTTAATACAATAAAGTTACTAACTTAACACTAAGTTGAAACTAACTATGTCTGAAAATAAGCCTCTAAACTGGACTAGAAATAATTGGAAAAGCCCCAGCTAAATCTAGCAAAAACTGAAACTAAATGAATAAAAAAAAATGAGATGAACTCATGACTGTTGTTCTCGGAGAATGAGGACTTACCACTGACTCTATTGAACTGGAGATCGAAAAATTGATCTATGCGTGATGTGGATGCTGAGAACCTGAACCGACATCACGAGAAGATGTAGCACACGTATGCATCAGAAATTGATAAGTACTGAGCATGTATGATTGATTAAAGCTGAAATAAAACATAACTGAACAAGAAAAGTAGCAAGTATAATTATCTTACATGATAATCTGAATTCTGAGCTAACTGGATTCAATGACAAATTTATAATATGTTAACATTGAATACTGAATACAGTGATGAATGGTTAATGTAGAGAGTCTGACTGATTTGTGGGAGGTACTAATAACCAATAATAAAACCACATGAGCTAATTATGGAGTTCGATGTATACACCCCATCGAGAGGAACCAATATACCCTGCCAAAGGTATAAAGACATGTTGGCGTCATCACTAAACTGATTGTCCCTAGAAGGGACTTACAACCTACTTGGCTAGTAGTTCTGGGACTATTTGGGTACGTTGAACCCTAGTCCAACTCGGTATTATGCTACTCCTATAATTTCTGAAAATTTACTATTATGTCTGAGTTTCTATAAATATTGGATAGCTCAAAACATAACATGCAAAGTATGAATGCAACAATTAATCTGGTAATTATGCATCTATAACTAAGGCATCTATATCTGAAGTGCCTGAAATATCTGACCTAGCGTGTGTAATTCAAGATTTAAAGAAATACAAAGCGAGGGTTCTGTAATTCATGCAATAAACTGAATAATAACATGATAATATGATTTGGAACATATATTTAATAGGTTCATGAAGTTCTATCAAAGTTCTAGAAACCCTAAGTTTAATCATGACAATAAAATCAAGCATATGACTAAAAACTAGGGACCCAATGGGTGAAAGGAACCCACTAGTGAATTATGTTTTGTGGCTGGAACTGCTGGACACTTGTTTCGTTCTTGAACGAGAGTTCTTGAGCTTTTTCTTTTTTGTTGCTTCTAGTTTACTAACTTTTCATTTAATGATTTGACTTAGATATGTTTTAATTATGTTTCTAGTCTTAAACTGACTAAAATATGATTATTTAGGGTTAAAACGACGTGACTTAGGGTTTAAACGAAATGGGAAAGGTCCAAAAGACCCCTAGGAAAGTTGTTGTCAAGCCAAACAACGGCCAGGACTGACAGTCCATCGTCTGCCCGACGCCCCATCGTTGGGTTTGTCGTCAGGGCCTATTGACATACCTTTACAAAAATAGGCATAATGTTTATTCGGAGGTCTGGTTTTAGCATAGTCGGTGGCTATGGAAAGATAATTCAATTATATATCTGTGGATTGGTCATGGGACACCTAATTAATTTAGTGCTAAGAGTTATTATAATTTGAAGTTGACCCAACTGCATTTCGCCTTAACTATCTTCAAATTTTCCACCTATCAACAGACCTACGGACCGTAGGTCCACCTACAAACCGTAGGTCCACCTACGAACCGTGCTGGTCATCCGTAGCTCTTTTAAGCAAATGGGTGAGTGGAGTATTGATCGACTATCACGGACTACGGACCATCGTTTGACCTACGGATCGTAAGTCCGTCCATCGTCCATGACTTAACCAATTTTTATAAGGCTGAAATTTTTTGGAGTTTTTGATCCCATCAACAGTTGTGCAGGACGGAGTGTGGTTCAGGCTACGATCTGTCGATGCCACCATTGGTAGCACCTTTTAAAAAAAACTTATTTTAGGTCTATTTTGGCTACGGGGTGTTACTAACTATGACCCTAGATTCTCAGATACCATAAACTAGAGGCCAAACGAACATGGAAATTGACGAAGAATTGTATCAGAGCACATGCATAACGACTTTATTAGTGCCTATTAGCATTAATTTAGTATTTTTTTGGTTTATATGTCTTATCCTGGAACTCCACTGACAGAATGATCATATTCAGTTGAGTAGAAAAGTCATTTAATTCACTAAATAATCAAAGGTAAAACAAAGAGGACAAAAGAGGAAGAGGGAGAACCTGAACCTTCTCATTTTCTATCGACATTTTCTATTGTCCACCGTCCATCGTTGAATCGCCAGATATTCCGAGAAGAGTGAGAGTGGTGCCTTTGAGGGGAGCAGTGGAGAACAACAATTTTGACAGCAAAGTGAAGATAAGGGTTTTTGCATTTATTTGGTGCATAAAATCTCAACTAACTCAAACTCGACATGTGCAATTTTTTTTGATGTTTTTGGTAAAATAATTTGGAAAATTGCATAAATATAAAATAAAAGTAAATTTATCTATATCAAAAATATAGTCAAGTATTTATTTTCATTCAAAAATAGTTTAATTTAGTGATAGTTATAAGACACATTGTTTTCAATAAAATGATTTTATGTATGCATAATATATCAATATCATATTGTATTGATATTGTACAAATGGTATAGACTCGTGTATAGGTTATATATATATATATATATATATATATATATATATATATATATATATATATATATATATATATATATATATCTAATCATTATTATTTTCCCTAACATCACTATTATATATTTATTTAAATTACTTCTATTTAAACAAAAGCATATTTTGCTTAAACTATTTCAAGTATTATCAAACTAATAATGTATTAATAGAAATTTTATCAATTAAATAACACTTGAAGGATAACAGCACGAAAGTAAAGAATTTTTTTTTAACAACGCAAAATAACACATAAATACATAAAAATATGGGCTGCACACCAATCCATTTTGGGCAATCATACTGTAACTCCAAAATGAAAAAGAAAAACATAAAATCATAATCTAACATGAAAAAGATCAAAAGAAATATATAAGTCATATCTTTTACTGTTAAGTTTAACAGTTGAAATATATTGTAAGAAAACTCTCTTTTATTTTCAAAATGAAGCTATTTGTTCTTCTCCTTAATTAGTTTCTTAACGACATGTATTCATATCATAAATCTAAGAAGAATAAAAGAGAATAGTAGATGATAGAAAGGAAAAGAATGTGACGACCTAGGAAACAATTAATTGGTATTTATAGTGATATTTGATTGTCTTTTCACCTACAAATTTTTCTAATGGTGCACATTGCATCATGATAAATAAATTTATTTTAGTTTCAAAATTCAAAAAATCAAAAAAATTGAAGAGTTTCATACATTATTATTTCATGATAGATAAATGTATGTTAATTTCAAAATTGAAAGAATCACAAAATTCGAAGAGTTTCATACATTATTGTTTTATACTCTATTTTCATTCAACCTAATTAATTATAATTATAATAATGTCATAGCTAAAAAATTAAATTGTTGTTGTTGGACTCATATTCTATCATCATGTAATTAAATATTGGTATTTAAAAAATAAATTAATTTATTTTAATTAAGTAGAGGGGCAAAATGGTAATTCAACTTTTAAGGTTGGAGATTCACACTTATAATAATATATGATATATGATGATATGATTGTTTTAGTATCTCAGTTCCTATATCTACATCGTTAGACTGCTCAATGAAAATATCTAAAACTGGCACACATAAAACGTTCCAAGGGAAAATATAGGATCTCATATCCATGCAGAGTTCTCGCCTAGCATTATAAAATGCAACCATAGTCTGCAATTATCAAATGACTTCATCAACCAATTGAAGCAGGATGTATAGACGACAAGGATCAAGTAGAAAATATTCAAGCTTTTACCTAAATCAACATAGAGATGACTTAATTTATATTTGCTTGGCATTAACAACACTAATTATAACGAAAAAAATCAATAACTAGCATACATAGTCAAACTAGACACTCTCAAGTATATAGCCCTGAAAGTTAAAGTGAGCTTTGTGAAAGAAACTTGACAAAGTCTTCTTTCCTTAATTTAAAGTATAACTTTCCATTGGTCAGCAATTTTTTCTCTCTCTCTAAGTCTTCCACATGTCTTACCCTTTTCGACTTCAGGTCCTTCATCCGTCTCACATTTTCAAAATAGCTTTCGGGTAAATTCGTCCTTCCAGAACTCTTTTGAAATTTGATATGTACTTCCCTTTACAAATGTAATAGTAACAAAGTCTCAAGTACTGTATTTATTATTTTGAACTAGAATTGAATTACAATGGAACTTAAAGTAGAGAATGTAACGACTGAAAGCAATAATAAAAGACCAAAATATAAGATAGAGAAGCAGGGGGATGAGACGCTCAAACTTCTAAGAATTCGGGATGAGAAACTCAGAAAATTACCTTAAAAATAAAACCCTACTTTGTGCTACTTCTATCACTTGTTTTAAAATTAAGCACATAACGCCCATGTGCTCACAGATTCCTTCACACGTTTCACCCCACCTTTTATTCAAAATCAGTTAATCTTTTTGGTCTCCTCGTAACTCGTGTGATCTGCCTATCTGGAACAATTGGTTCATCCACGTTGGCATCCACTTCATTGTTTTCAATCATAATAATTGCTGGCACGATTAGTTCTGCCACGTTTGCGTCCACCTCACTATTTGCATTCATAACAATACTTTGTTCCTCACTGAGAACCTTGTCCTCAAGGTTCGATAGGAGGATCAAAATTACTTAAGTTTAGAGGAGTAATTTGTTGTGTTGGGTTTCCCTCGTAGCATCTTAGCACAGAAACATGAAAAACATAATCAATCCGAGCAGCCTCTGGTAATTCTAACTTGGAAGCAACTTCTCCAACTCATTTAAGAATCTGGAAAGGCCCAAAGTAATGTCTGTGAGAGGGAAGCTCCCTGAGAGAAGTTTGACGATAAGGTTTTAATTTGACCTAGACCCAATCGCCAACTGAAAAGGTGACCTCTGTGTGCTTGGTATCAACGAATTTCTTCATGCGAACTTGAGTCTTGCCAATATTCTATTTGGGTAAGGACAAAACCTCATAACGCTGCACTTAATAGACTTCGACTAAGTCACTAGAAGTACTCCCCAAGATGTTGTGCGCAACTGTAGGTGGTTCACACCATACAAATCCTGAAAAGGGGTCATGCCCGTGGATGATTGATAGGAGCTGTTGTATAAATACTCGGCCCATGGAAGTGTTGAAACCTAGTCAATGGGGACATCAACAACAAAACACCTCGAATATTGATCAACACATTTATTAAGAGCTTCAAATTGCCCATCCATTTGAGGATGATAGGCGGTGCTCATAGTAAGCGAAGAGCCCAGCAATCTATTAATATCTTCCCATAAGGAATGTAAAAATCGAGGGTCCCTATCGATTATAATACTACGAGGAGGTCCATGAATATGAATAATTTGAGTCACGATAGCTTCTGCAACAGTATTAGTGGTAAAAGTTGACGCGATGGAATGAAGTGGTCATACTTAGACAAACAATCCACAATTGTCATAATGGTGGATATTCCTTTAGAACTAGGCAAGCAAATGATGAAATCCATGGAGATGTCCTCAAATACCAATTCAAGAATAGGAAGAAGTTGTAAGAGACTAGCAGGAAGCTGGTGGGAGCTCTTCTTTTGCTGGAAAACTAGGCAAGAAGCTACATAAGTCTGAACATCCCGTCGCATCTGTTTCCAAAAGAAATTTGATGTCAAACGCTGATAGGTACAAGCTGTCCTAGCATGTCCACCTACAGCAGTGGAGTGAAAATCATATAGCAGGCGTTGGCATAAAGGAGAGTCATCCAGAATAGTCAATCTGCCATGGAGAAACATCAGTCTTTCATGAAAAACATAGACAGCCAACTCAGAGGACTGTGTAGTGAGAGCTTGTTGAATGGCTAAGAGATCTGGATGTTATTAATTCGAAGCATTTAGCTCATGTTCCAAGTCAAACGTTTGAGCAGAGAGAGATAAAAAAATTAGCATCTAGTTGGCTAGATAAAGCATCGGCCACCTGATTTTGCTTTCCCAGTTTATACAATATGCAAAAATCATACCCTACCAACTTGGTAAGCCATTTTTACTTCTCCGGTGTTTGGATGGTCTTGGTGGTCGAATTCTTGATTGCTGATCGGTGAGTATGGTGAATCATCGCCCCTAAAGGTACTGCCTCCATTTTCTCACTACCTGAGTAATAGCAAACATTTCATGATGATAAGTTGATGCTCTCTGCATTCTACGGCTCAACTTTTGACTAAAGTACGCAATGGGATGACCCCGTTGGGACAAAACCGCCCCTATGCCTTGCCTTGAAGCATCCGTTTCCACCTGAAACTCTTGAGTGAAATTTGAAAGGTTTATGACGAGTGTAGTGCTCAATTTCTTCTTAAGTGTCTCAAAAGCTTCCGGAGTTAATTTAGTCCAATGAAATAAATCCTTTTCTAGCGAATCAGTCAAAGGTCGCTACACTAGCGTAGTGATGAATGAAATGCGGATAATAACTAGTGAGCCCTAAAAACCCCCGAACATCCTTTACCGACTTAGGTACTGGCCATTGTTGAATCGCTATGATTTTACCAGGATCCACAGCAAGAGCTTTGTTAGAAATCACATGCCCCAAATAATCAATGGTCGTTTGGCCAAATAAATATTTACTCTTTTTAGCGACCAATTGTTGAGAGCGAAGAAGCTCTAGGAAGTGGTGAGACGCTCGAAATGAGACTTCCAATTTGTACTATAGAGAAGGATGTCGTTGAAAAAAACCAATACAAAAGGTCAAAGACACGACCGGAGTATCTCATTCATTGTAGCCTAGAAAGTGGAAGGTGCATTGGATAACCCAAAGGGCATTACTAGGAACTCATAGTACCCCTCATGAGTTTAGAAAACTTTTTTTGTAATGTCATAAGGCTTGACACGAATATGATGGTACCAGACAGTAAGTCAAGCTTTGAATAATAGTTTGCGCCATGAAGCTCATCAAATAATTCATCAATGGCGGGAATAGGAAAATGATCACGTATAGTAATGGAATTCAAAGCTCGGTAATCCATACAAAAGAGCCATGTACCATCCTTCTTTCGTACTATTAGCACAAATGATGAGAAAGGGCTAGTACTTGGTCGAATAACTCTATCATTGAGCATATCTGACACGAGTTGCTCCATAATTTGCTTCTAAAAATAGGGGTAGTGATACTGCTTGAAATTTACAGATTCGGTCCCAGGCGTTAGATGCATAACATGATCCTGGAACCTCATATGTGGTAAGCCACGGGGCTTCTGGAAAACATCACTAAAGGAGTCCGATAGAGGCGTTAATAGAGAAGGTTCATCGATGAGGGTTTTGTTCCCAACTGTCAAGCAATAAAAAGAAGCAATGGAATCTCTGGTAGCCAAACGTTGCAAACGATAGAGTTGTACTAGTTGCATCTCAATAGGAGAGTTCCCCACCCAACAAATAGGAGAACCATTAAAAGAGAATTCAGATATGCGTGTTGCATAGTCAGTGACAACGGGTCCAATGGTTGCTAATCACGAGACACCCAAAACCACATACACTCCATAAAGATATAAAACATACAGATCCATAGGCAAATTACACCCCTGAATGTGCAAAGGAACTCCATTCACAAACTCGTCACAACAAAGATGTTGGCCACTTCCAACTACCACAGAAAGATAGGAATGGAATCAACCACCATGTGCAAGTATTTGGCTACCCTAGCTTGTATAAAATTATGTGTACTACCCCCCAGCTACATGGATTTGAATTGGAGAACCATTAACAATGCAAGTAAAACGTAAAGTAGTCGGTACATCTTCACCAAACAAAGCTTAATAGGAAATAGAAGAATGATCTTATACCTTTAAGAGTTGCAAGTCTTCGGCCAAAACTCTATCAGATTCAAATTATTCGGGATACTCCGCAGGTGACTCCAAATCTTCAGTAAGCAATAATAATTGAGCTAGCGCCTTATATTTGTGAGAATGGGAGAATTTCACACCATAATTATAGCATAAGCCTCTCCCAAGGCAACTCTGTAATTCAACAGGAGATAGACATTTGAAGGGTACCCGATTCGGAGGTACATGTGCTAGTGAAGTAGGGACAAATGTAGATGAGGAAGCTTTGGATGAGAGGTGAATCAGAGTAGGATTGGGTAGAATCGGATTTGTTCTAGCGAAGGCAATTCGATTCGACCCTTTCTCAGAGCTTAACCATTGTTCATGAACAAGAGACAGAGACATAGCTCAATCCAGCTCATGATCCACCACATGATGACTTAATTTTAGGTCGGAGCCGAGAAATCCAAAAATGTACCAACCAGTGCTCACCAATGGGAGTAGTCTCATTGGTGAGAGCTTCAAATCTGCTCTGATATTCCGCCACTATTCTAATTTGTTGTATTTTGGCCAAACGAACCTGTGGCGCTTCTAACTCCCATTTTCGAGATTGATAACCAATTTCTCAGCAAAGTGGTCTCAATTAATCAACTTTTTATTGCAATACAACCAGCGGTACCATTCAAGAGCATCGCCATCAAGATGGAATGAAGCCAGGGAAAATTTATGGTCATCAACAATGCGATAAAAAATAATGCCATAGAAATGCCCCAGGTACACCGATGCTGGCTTGTGGCCAAGAGTTAGAGGGAATGGCTGTGGTTTTAGGCGGTTCATCCATGCCGCCGGCTCACGATAACGATCTTGATCCTCTGCAGGGACACAAGTAGGTTGAACTAAGGTAGACATGAAAGCTACCAATTGTTGTATAAAGGAGCACAAATCTGCAATTCCCGAGCATGGATATGTCGTCGCTACCCTTTAAGTGTTGGTCCGCCATTAGACATGCAAGAATGAAATAACCAATGTAAAAGTAACAAAGTCTCAAGTACTATATTTATTATTTTAAACTAGAACTGAATTACATTGGAACTTAAAGTAGAGAATGTAATGACTGAAAGCAACAATAAAAGACCGAATATAAGATAGAGAAGAAGCGGGATGAGACGCTCAGATTTCTAAGAATTGGGGATGAGAGACTCAGATAATTAGAATAAAAATAAAACCCTACTATGTGCTCCTGCTATGTCCTATTTCATAATTAAATACATAACGCCCATGTGCTCAGAGATTCCTTCACACGTTTTACCCCACCTTTTATTCAAAACCAGTTAATCTTTTTGGTCTCCTCTTAACTTGTGTGCTATGCCAGCTGGAATGATTGGTTCATCCACATTGGCGTCCACCTCGCTGTTTTCATTCATAACAATAGCTGGCATGATTGATTCAGCCACTTTGGCGTCCACCTCACTTTTTGCATTCATAACAACAAAAATATACACGAGAAAGAAAGAATCCAAATGATTCAGTGGTACAACACAAACAAACAACATATCCACTGCAATCCCACAAGTGGGGTTTGGGACGATGGTGTGCACGCAGACATACCCCTACCTTGGGAAGGTGGAGAAGATAATAATACAGTAAAGTCATCAATAAGAAAAATAAAGTGAATTCTAATAAGACTAATGTATAAACATACAAGCTCAAATATATATATAATATATTAACATAGGAATAGGACGAAACACAACTCGTACGACACAGTAAGATTAAGATATAAGTAGTTACTAAAAGTCATTGAGGTAAATCTAAAATGTGTCGTTGACTTGAAACGTGAAAAATACTAAAAAATCCTATCCCAGAAAATTGTATTATAGATTATCTTTCCTAATTAACTTGTATAATTTGTTGACTCTTTTCTCTCTCCCCCCCTTCCCCTTTAGAATAATGATTCAATAAATATGCCAATGGTTTGTTAATCATTTTGGGGAAAAAATGCATTACAAACAAATGTAGCAAAGGCTACATGCAGAGGCTTTGCTGTAGATATAGTGAAAGAAATGGAAGAACATGATTTCATGCACCATTCAATACAGATCGACAGCTGAAGTTTTTGAAAGCTCGAACTACTAAACTCCACAAAGGTAAAGCAACATGGTCACAAAATAACACCAGCTACCCAGTTCATGGGCACAGTTTGAGATGAAGCATATTACTTAATACTCAAAAATGAACAACTTAATTGGCAATCTTCACAAACAAGTTGAACTATGAAGAAAGAAAAATTTATGAATATAATAATCGCATTACTTGAGACGAACCTCTTTGCCTTTTGCCTAGGTAAAATATACGAGGACTATTTATGATCCCACCATCCAATGATATGGCTCCATTAGTTATAAAAGGTAGTGCATGCTTTGGGTGGCAGTGGAATTATAGTCGAGACTTCCAGAACGGTATTAACCGGAACCGGAACGAAACTGGGAACCACCACTCAAAACTGGGAAGGACCGGTACCGATAGATCCGGTCAATTATACATGTACCCATCCCGGTCCGCTAGTGAATCGATACGGAACCTGACCGGACCGGACCAGATTTTGGGACTGGGCGGGATAAATTAAAAAAAATTATTAAAATCAATTAAATGTTAAAACTTTTATTTGTTTTACAGTTTAAAAATTATACTTTTCAAACTTTTAAAGTTATTATTTGTACTTTTTAAACTTCAAAGTTTAAAAGTTTATTAAACTTCAAAGTTTGAAAGTTTATAATTTAAATATTAGTTTGAAAGTTTGTAAAATTCAAAATTTCAAATTATAAATATATAATTTAAATATTAGTTTGAAACTTTGAATATAAATTTAAAATTTTATATTTCTAGTTCAAATTTTAACTTTAAAAGTTTGAAAATTTAAATTTCAACTTTAAAAGTTTGAAAATTTAAATTTCAACTTTAAAAGTTTGAAAATGTAAAACTCAAACTTTGAGATAATAGAAGTTTAAATTTCAAAATAATAAAAAAATTAAGGTGAATAGCCTAGGCTTTTATTAATATAAATTTGATAGTACAATTTGATCTACAAAACTATTAGTAAAGTATTAATAGATCTAATCTACATAGCCACCTTCTAGGAAGGGTTCTGTTTAAAATAGTTCTCGAATTATCATACTCATACTAATAGACAATTAAACATTTAAATTTAATAGTCGCTGCTACTATAGAGATCTTTTCTTAAACCATTTAATATTTCTCTTGTAACATGATCGGGAATTGGTTGAATAGATAAATTCTCCATTGCTTCAATGTCATTGTCATTATAATCTTGCATTATTTCATCAATGTCACTTTGAAATTTGATCGGTAGTGATTCACGGCCCAAATTTATTCTCTTAGCATTAAACTATTCTCTAAATAATATCGATATCTCCAAGCTATCTGGCGCTAATGAATGCCAATGGTCTTCAATTTGAAACCTTGTTGCACTAATATCGTCTTCCGAAGCTACTGAAGATGCTTGAATAGATAATACATCTTGAGCCATCGGTTGAAGTTTTGAAAATCCTTTGCCGTGATTTCTCCACCATGCTAGAACATCGTCAGTAGATTCTGTATTTTGATTAAGATATGCATCAAAAATCATTTCTATTAGCACCTCCAAAGAAAAAGGAACTGGTTTGTCAAAGGAAAGAGCCATTCATATTGATGAGTCTTTTGACTCATTTTAAAATGATGTTCTGAATAGATGTGTGGCATGCAATATCCACGAAAACTTTCTGGGGCTTCCCACGCTGTAAGATATCAAGAAGTGGTCCTATGGTTTCTGGAAACTAGCTCATGGATTAAATACCTATGATATGGGTAACCACAATTTCCTTTCAGAATTTGCTTCCAAAGAAGATGCACAGTAGGTTATACATGGTGAATGCAAATGGAAGAAATCTCCATCTCAACTCCATTAGTGGTCAGAATAAAGTAGACGGCTATGAGATTCTGAAGAATTAGTGACAATAAAGAATGGTATTTTTTTCACAATCCAAGTATGGGTGAAAGTGCCCAGCAACTTACTCCATCGAAACAAAAAACAGAGGTCACCCTTAGAACCAGCAGATATCGACAATGATATTTGCAGGTAAAAAAAAGATTGTGAACAGTGACGATTTGCCAAAAACCGCTATGGAACTCTTTAACAGTTGCAGGGGGATGGAAAAAGGAATGGAGAAGAGCGCTGATCACAAATGTTCCAGCTGGCATTTGGTGGGTAGTCTCTTATTTTTTTAACGTAAACATGATCTTTTGGAGGATACAGGGGATCACTTGAAAAAGGACAGTCTTACTGCATCCTAGAAAAACCAATTCATCCCTTTCTTGTGAAATTGTTTTTGCATCTCACTTCCTATATATACATCGATCTTTAGACTGCTCAAAGAGAACATTGATAACGGGCATACTAAAGCAAACACAATCTTAAACAGTTCCTAGGGGAAAGGATCTCTTATCCATGCACGATCCTCACCTAACATGATAAAATGCAAGTACAGTTTGCAACTATCAAATGACATCGTCAATCAATAAAAGAAGGATGTAAGAACAAAGAGTATCAAGTAAAAAACTCTCAAGCATGCACAGTCCTACTAGACACACTCAAGTATATAACCCTCTAAGATAGGATGAGCTTTGTGAAAGAAACTTGACAAACTCTTCTTTCCTTATTTCAAAGATTTTCTTTGCATTGGTCAGAAGTGTTTTCTCTCGCTCTCTAAATCTTCCACACACTTACTCTTTCCCACTTCAGCTCCTTCCTCCGGATTTTAGTTTCAAAATAGCTTTCACGTAGATACAACCTTCCAAAACACTTTGGAAATTTGATATATACTTCTCTTTACAAAAATAAACACGAGAAAGAAAGAATTCAAATGATTTAGTGATGCAATACAAACAAACAACAACACATCCAGTACATCTAGTTTAATCTCATAAGTGGATCTGGGAGGGTGGAGTGTATGCAGCCATGCCCCTACTTTCGGAAGGTAGAGTGGATGATGATTCAATGATCACATCAACAAGAAAAAAAAAGTGTGTTGTTAATTCAAATAAATCTAATGTATAAACATACAAAATCAAATACATGTAATATATAAACATAGGATTAGGATTAAAAACAACTCCCACAAGATAGTGGATTAAGATATAAGATATAAATAATTACCAAACGTCATTCAGGTAAATCTAAAATGTGACGTAGTCTCAGAACGTGATAAATCCTGCAGACACTACTCCCAGCAAAATTATAATATGGTTTGTTAATCATTCATAAATGAAACATTACAAACAAATATAACAAAGACTACCTTGCAGAAGCTTTGTTGTAGATATAGTGAAAGAAATGGAAGAACATGCTTTCATGCACCATTCTATACAAATTAACAGAGTAAGTTCGTGAAAGTTTGAACTACTGAACTCCACAATAGTCAAGCAACATGGTCACAAAATAACACCAACTTCTCAGTTCAGGCTCACAGTTAGAGATGAAGTATATTACTTGATACTAAAAAATGAACAAGTTAATAGGCAATCAATTCTTTAGAGTATCTTCACAAACAAGTTGAACTATGAAGGAAAAAAAATTTATTTACATAAACGCACTACTTAAGACAAACCTCTTTACCTTTTTCCTAGGGAAAATATACCACCACTCTTTATGATCCCACCGTCCAATGATATGGCTCCATCAATTATAAAAGGTAGTGCCTCCATCATGTCTGCACTTGTTTTGTATACTTGTAATTGTGAGAAGAGTCCATACAAGAGGGTCTCTCTAAGACCATAACTAGTTCTTGTAACACAATATAAGTTCGCAGTGTCAATATTAATCATATTGACAGCAAAACCAAGAAACACATGAGGAGTTTCCTCATTGACATATCTAGGTTTCCTCCTTATGGCAAGCCTCCTCTGAGGGTCATCAACAATAAATTCACCAGCATATGGTCTAAAATGATAACCCAAAAATGAAAAACATAAGAGAGTAAAGAATTGCTAAAGAATATGAGATGCATTTGCAAGAAGAGATGATCATAACCTCGAACCTTAAGTTCTCAAGACAGATTACAAGATATCGGTCATCCAAAGGTCTCCCAATTAAAGCTCCAACTCCATCAAGACCAGAACTTTTATTCATAGGACCTTTCTTACCATATGTTAACAGTGCTTTAAGTTCATCATGCGTCTTGCAAACAACAACTATCATGGTTTCTAGCCGAAGATCTTCTGAGAGAGTCGTGGATTTCAGAGATTTAGATACAAATGTAAATCATAATAAAGTGAACTTCTAAATTTCTTTTGTTTAGTACAGTGAACTTCCATTATTTGCCTACTTCTTGGTAAAGAAATGGCAATAGAGCCAAAGTCAACCCCCAAAATATATCTACTGAGGGGGAGATTGCCAAAGTCTATATATGCAAACCACACATTCATTACCCAACTAATGTAGGACTATTTAGTACTACCCAAGAAAGCGAGAAAACGTTCAAATACCAATTAATATTCTACCGTAATCTGCGACCTCAAACCCTAATCACTCTAAGCATACCCCTGAAAAATTCAAATACCAGTAGGTATCAAACTTTTTTCCTTAAGTCTTCACCATCATGCAGCCACATATTGTCATCTTGATTGTTATAGAGTGAACCAGTGCTATAATCTCTTAAACATGGACTAGTATAGAAATTGGACTCATTCAAATCTCGTTTCTTTTTTTTTTCTTTATCTATTTTATAAAAAAATGCCAGAAATTACTGGATGCTATATGAAACTAACCTGCTAAGATTATCATCGTCAACCTTGCCAAGCAAAGCAACAATTCCTATAACGTCCTTCATATACGAAATATATGTTGGCAGCTGGCAACTATTTAATGTTAAGATTTCTTCAATGCTCTTCAACTCATTCTACCCATTAGAAGATTCTTTATTTTCATAACTATTTCCACTTGTTGAATAAGTCTTGGTGAGAGTAGCTACAATACCCCACAAGAACAAGGAATTAAAATTGAGAAACAGTGAGAAGGCATATGACAAAAGGGAAAGAAAAAAGTTTAAGTGAATGTTATAATATACATGGAGTGCTTTTAAATAGGAAATACACACATTAAATACATGAACAATATATTAAGCTCACTCAAACAAGTTGATGGTTGATATTATGCACAAAGGTAATCATGAAATCCATATTTACTTAAAATGTGAAAGACGCCCATTGATATGAAAATCTTAAAATGTTTGATTGTTTACTTCCTATAAAGAAAGAATAAAAACATTATATTCTAGGTTACTAAAAGAACAAAATAACTACAGTAATCTTTCAAATTGCACATGCATTTTACATCACAATTAATTAAATTATAAAGAAGGAAACAATACCTACAATATCAAAAATTGAATCATCCAACCTTTCTTCTGACCCTGTAAGAATTTGATATCATCTTCATAGTGTTTAATTTGAAGACCAATCTACTTAACTTCATCCTCAAGTTTCTGCAGTCATTAATATTGATCCATTTACTTCACAAAAATTATCATGTTCATTATCATCTCAAATAACAGATGCTAGTAGATATATCTATACCTATAATCAAAACTACTACGTATATTGCATCCACTAATGACAAAATAAAATAAACTAGGAAGATTTCGATGAATATCATAACCACTTCGCAGATAACAAACTCAGTAGTTTCATTTTGCATTATGTCCTGATTGCAAGCAAAGGTACAGGAGTCATTTGACCTCCTTGACTGAGGGATGGATCATGCATAATAAGTAGCTCCTTAGGACTGGTTCGTAGCTGGAAATGGAACGTAAAAGCAAACATTAGTTTGTTAGGGTTGCTTATTAATAAAAGATTCTACAAGTGCCTATTATAAGGTACTAGAGTGCTCATCACCTATACAATTAACAAGTAATACTAATACGCAAATTTTACTTGTTATTTTTTTTAAAATCTTTGTTTCATTTAGGGGGGATCATAAAATATGATTTGTTTCTGAAAATACAAATGAAGGTTGAACATTTAGATTTAAAAATTGGGATGCCAAAGTTTCTTTAGGTGATATACTACATTGATGGAAAGAGGCCAAAGTTGAGGCTTAATCGAACAACCCTCAATTTTATTATATTTAGAACGTGCGACTAACTAAAGGGCAATGGGAAACAAGATTGACAATTTCAGGTACTAGTTCAAATACAGGCATTAACATTAACTAATGGAGGTGCTTTGAAGCTAAGTCCCTTAAGTTTGTATAGATAAAATAAATATTGGAAAATGGAGCCGCAAAGGGATTGATATTATTCTGTTTAGAAAGAAAAACCTACTCAGAAGTGCATTCTCAAACGGTCCGAAGGGCATGGGCAACATAAATATAAAGTGAAAAATGAAATAATAGTAGGACTTCCTTGTAAGGTTGCTAATTGTACATTTCTCCAACATCAAGTATCAATACATTTATCCTTTACCAATCAGAAAATAGTAGTAGGACTCTCAGGTTTTCAAGAGTCAATTGGCATACATATGAATGCCAGCAGACCAACATCTACCACCAAGACGCTATCTAGTAACATCCAAGCAAGTCAACCAAACCCTTATCCAACCTCACCAACACAAAATATCTTGCAAACAAGATGACTATTCCATATCGGAAGAGAGAGAAGTTAAATAGAAATAAAACCAAATAAAATAAGGCAGGGAGTAAATAATTATCTCAACTCTTGAATATAGTACTCATTAATTTCTCAACCACAAGATAAACCCTATTTTACATGTCAAATTATAAGTAACCTCGTTTTACTTGCCATTACTAGACTTAACGAATACTACTACATAAGAACTTTATGAAAAGCCTTCAATTATGTAATCAGATCCAAAGGGAAAAGATAATGTTTTATCCCATAGATCAAGCTTATTTGCTTGAAACTTTACAAAGTTTTGCCTGTTAGTTATATCCATGTTGGCTCCCTTCTAATGTGTGTATCAAAAGAACACAACTATCATTTGCATCAAGCCTCTAGTAATTCTTGAAAATTAATGCACAAGTAAAAACTAACTTGCAGGTTTGACAACAACAACAACATATATACCCAGTGTAATCCCACAACTGGGTTTTCCGATGGTAGAGTGTATGCACACCTTACCCCTGTCTCATAGAGATAGAGAGGTTGTTTCCAGTAGACCCTCAGCTTACTTTGTCAAGGTAACAAAATGATAAAAGGTAAATATAATACTAAAAGTGAATTGTCATGTTCACACATGATGATCAAACTAAAAACAGTTAGGAATCTTTAAATTTTTTTGTAATAGACAGACAATTTCCTTTGTTTATTTCTCCTAATTTCAGCAAACATATCTTGTCTAAACAAGTTGATAATTTTAAAGAGTAACTTTTAGAGATATATCAACTCGGCGACCTCATTAATTCCACCAGATATTTCTTGTTAAATTATATAAAAAAATAACTTTTAGAGATATATCAACAAAAAGAGAATGTTTGAAAAGGTTAAAACTTCAATTGAAAGGGGAAACTATAACAAGTATGTAATGAGCAAGTAAAATCAACAATAACTCCACAATCATTTACATCTAATTACACCAGATTTGTGATATGATCAAGAATGTCACTATATAAATTGGGGCTTTGTTGTGGTGTGAGGAGCACGTAACACAAGATTAGTAAGTCATGCATTGCTTTGACAAAATGGGTAACACAAGCAGATTCTCTGGGGATGTCACGACCCAATTTAGAATCGTGACTGGTGCTCAGGAGAAGAGTTCCAAAGCAAGCCTTAACCAAAAATCTACAGAAAATCAAAAAAAGTATTCTATGTTTTTGGGGCCTATCCTGAAATTACCTATAACAGAAATCAATAGCGCATCCAACCAATATCATTTTGTTCCAACCTTATTCATCAATAAACTATTCGAAGAGTAAACATACTAATTCCAACTCCAAAACATAAGTTTCATACTAAACACCAATTTGCAATATTAAAGAATGCTCATAACTTCTAATAAAAGAAATGACTATGGAGCGACTATAAGAATTCCAACAACTGACTATAACTACTAATAAGTTTGTTATCCACGAGAACAAGTGTGGGGCTCACCCCAAATTATCAACTTGAAAGCTCTATACCTTACCAAAGTCACATGTATTCTTTATAAAAAAATATAGCGAGGAGTCAGACGCAAGCTCAGTGAACAATAATACTTAACCACAACCATTTTAATGAGGGACAAGTCAGAAAACATGCTAGTACAATAATCCTAATGATGAAATAATGCTCTTTAAGAAATAATAACAATATTCAACCTTTTGTGCCTAATATAAGCAAAATCAATATAAATATTTAATAGTAAACTCAGAGAAACCCTTCCATATCAGATATTATATCTAGGAGGTTTCTAAGGATGAATCATGTAATCAGAGTGAACTTATTTTTAAGAAGTAACCAATAACAGTGAGCTCCTCATGAAGGTGTTAAATATTCATATCAGTAGATCCCTAATTGAGGGATATCGGTAACGGTGTACTAGTTTAGTTTCACATCCCACTAGCAATGGCTTTACCATAAATCAGTAATTAAAAGGTGCACCAGGTCTAACGATCCTTCCATTAGCTACGGATTCATCAAGGTCTACTCCCATTTATATTTTTCTTATAATCAGTATGAAGCATTTCAAAATGGAAACTAGAATTTAAATCTTATCAAATTATATCATTTCAAAGTTTAACAATCACCTTCCAAAATACTATTTCTCAAATAAGTGTAAAACCTTTTCAATAACAGTAATCATATCTTGTAAAAAAAAATAATCATATCAATTACAGTATTAGATCCAGTATAAGACTTGTCCCACGTGCAAGTTCAAAATATTCAAAAACACATTTACTTAAAAATCATGTGAAAATCATGCAAATTATAAATTATCAATTGTGGTAAAATTACTACTCACACTGTTTGTATCGAAATACCATACTCATCATCTCTAGAAATTTGTATGACTCCCAATAGACCTCTAAGCACATTATATCGTTCTCTTGTCAAAATTTTAGGCTAAATCATGACAAATTGAAATACCCACCCACGGGCTACCATGATTGTCACTTTGTCAACTATATCTACTCATACTTTGAGTAATTCAGTTAGCCTATTACATTACTAACCCACCAGACAATCTATTCATTCAAGTTCTTCCCAACATTAGTCAAACTTATGCTTCAAATAAAAAAAATAATCTTACTTCCCAACCTTTTTTTGTTGTACGTCAAAATACAATAATTTACATTCTAATCATTAAATGCACTCCACTAATTTCTCGAAATTTAACAATTTCTCTGTTTCTTTAACCCATGATTCTCCAATTCTCAACCTCAATTCTATAGCCATGAAATATACAAAATAAATCTATAAACTAAACTTAAACACTTACCATCCTCTTATGCTTCTCTTTTTACTGATAAATCACGGCCTAGAATTTTTTTTTCATTCACTGCTCCTTTCCTGGAACGTGAAACCGCAGCTTAAAACTTTTTCTTTCAATTGTCGCCTTCAGCATTTCTCCTTAAACTTGAAGGTATGTTGCCCGTTTATTTTATTTCACGTACAAGATGGGCCAAGACCATTGGGTGTGCAGTAACTTCCATAAAACAATCAAAGATTTTTTTATTTTTTATTTTTCTAAAAAAGAAATCTAATGAAAAGTATGCCCCTAATTAATTATAGGGTATTACAGATGAAGTGTGATGTGAAGAAATAAATTAGGTCGTATTATGAAGATTTGTCACATCAAATGCAAAGGCATTGCATAAAAGCCAAATCTGCTTATATATTGCACTATCTTGAGAGGAACTACAATAAGACGTAGGTTTTAGAGTTAGGTTTAGCGTTAGGGCATAGGTGAAATGTGTTAGTTCAACAGTCTCATACCTATATTTTTTATGAAAAGGAAAACCCACAGCCTCTACCCTTTAGATGCGCACAGGATAAAAACTCTGATCCTATGCAATAGCATGCAAACCACACAAGAGAGGTAACCCGCACTAGGCAAGCCCGGTGTGGCAAGCTCGACCCTCAAGGCAAACCCCTTGCTTTCACGGGCAAGGAATTTCGAACTTGAGCCCTCCAAAATGGAATTTCCTAGCCCAAACCGTTGTGTCACCTAAAGGGTTTAAATAGTCTCATACCTTACACTTCATTAAAGTACTCTCCAACCGAAATCCTATTTTGTGACCCGAATCTCTCCAGAATAGCTGATATGGCCATGCCCACCAGCGGCTGCTCTACTCATTCCAGCTCCCTCTACAACGAAGAACTTCATTACGTCCCTACATAACACCACTATACAAGAGAAAAACAAACCTATTATGCTTCAACCTGTGATATAATGGAGAACCCACCATCCCATGGACCAAGAAAGATTTTGATAGGTTGTGTAGCAGGAAAAAGCTTCTATATGCATGCACTAGGGCAAAATTTACATATGGAAGACTTGATTGTTACTTACTAAAAAAGTTTTCCAACACAATTGGAATATGCAATATTAGCTATCTTGAAGAAAGGCAACTCCGACGATATCAACACCAAATGCTGGCATGTGAACCTCTTTCTCCCACTTTATCGTTGTGCATCATTCAAGCAAAATCTGATGTCAGCGTACATATTCCAGTCACTACTCACAACTGTCTATGTTTTCTTTGGTATTGTGCAAAATATAACACCACCACAAGGTCCAGCAACCTTTGGCAACCAAACCTCAACCAACATCATTGGTCGCAAATACATCACGTGAGGCTACATCTAGGATTCTAGCGACCACGACAATACCACGCACCCATGCGTGATCCTATTCCTAATCATGTGCTTCATTTAAATCAACATCTGCAGTGTGTCCATAATGATTAGGATAGAATTATCTCAAAATTTCTCTTATTTCATCATCATTTTCACAATTTTCTACTTCATTATTATCTCTATCTTCACAATCTGATTCTGGCTCACCTAAGACTTCCCCATGATGATACCAAAAGGTATAATTTTTAATTATTTCATAAACGTTCAAGTGTGTTCTGACTATCGGACATGTTCCTACAGTGGTATTACAACATTTGACACATGGACATCGTATTTCATACATTTCTCATGCGCTTTGAAAAGCTTAAGTTAAAAAAATTCTACCCTGATAAAGTAGGCCTCATTAATTCGATCATCAACAAGTTACATCCATTACTTACTCGATGCCATAACCTTTGATTATATGTAAGAGTTAGATGAATAATAATTTAGGATAACAAGTTTACTAAGATGAACATTAGTTTCTATTAAACATATCAAATCATCCTAGTGAGGATCCGAGCAATTTCAGGAAACATTTTGAATCTAATTAAAATGAAGAACCACAAAACCACAATGATAAACAACCATGAATTTCCAAGTAGATTAAGATTTCAAAAATGCACTACAAGTAGTAACTTCAGAAACTATTACGCAACCATAGTTTTAATAGAAAAGAACAATTCAAACAACATTTGAAACACCAAAAAAAGGTAACCACTCTGAAGTATTATATGATTACACACATACTCTTAAAGTTCTTGGTAAAAATTAACTTAAATCCAATAAAAAATACACTAAATTGATCAAAAGTAAGTAGAAATAGAAGTCACTCAAACTAAATTGTATGAACTTCAACCAATAAAGTGTTGAAAGAAATCAATTTCTCTGATAGTAATTAATAATACAACTGCTTAACAACTTTCTTAAAGTGCATTTTACTCAAATATTCTAGACTCAAATATTAAACTCATAAAAACTTTATAGATCACAAACTAACTTGATATTCAAAATATTGACTGAAAGCAAAGATTGACAGCTAGTTTCGAGTCTATGTTGTTCAAGAAAATGCAAAAACTTCAAAAAGAGAAAGTAGAATTAAACTAGAATGCTACTGAATATTTCAGATGTTTTAACAAAGCTCATTAACAATTTTGTTTCTTTCTTGTATGATCCTCAAGCTACTCATCGACAAATAAAAACATTCAGATGCTTTAATAAATTAACAATCTTGTTTCTTTCTCATCTATTCTTTTTACCGTCAGATTTTGAAATTGATTACAATGTAATACAATAAAAGAACCACTCAAAATCAAAGCATACAAACTAGATACTGAAATTAAAGACACTAATGGTAAAAATAGTCAACTAATTCATCGCGTAATAGAAAAAAATTGCAATGCAACCTTACAAAAAATTCTTGGAATCCCTAGAAATTATGCAACCGTAATAGAGAAATTTCTTAAACAAACTCTCAATTAGCTCCTTTTTGACCCTCAACCCCCAACCTTACCTACAAAACTATCATTTTCAGTACTAATAAAACAATGAGTATTCCCAAGAGCCCAATCACATAATATTCAATCATCACAAAGAAAAATGATAGATTATATAAAAAAAAGAAGAAGAGGGAGATGAATCTAGAGGAACAAACATACTTTAGATGTAGATACTAGATGAAATATTTTTCTCCAAAGAAAATGCCTTCAAGCTTCAAAAATTAGGAGAATTTTCTATCAATAATGCCTTCAACTTTCAAGATCAGGGAATTGAAAGACTACAACATAGAGAAAGAGAGAAAACACAAAGGATACTTCAGCGATTTTGGGGCTTTTGGTTATTACTATATAGAGAGAAAATTTTTTAGAGTCTTTTAGTCTTTTCGGTTTCCGCTTCTGCCTTATATTTTTCCGCTGAAAATTTTCATTCAAGGACCAGTCATTTTATTTTTAGAAAATATTTTAGTCAAATAGAGACTAGTATATTTTTGTATTTGATAAGCCTTTTTGTTGTAGTGGTGTGACAAACTTTGCACGAGCTTTTTGCTTTCTTTCATTTCCCTTAGCATACAAAAGAGTGGAGCCAATCATATTATATCATATCATATACCTATATAAAAGAGAACCCTAAGACCACCTACGCGCCACCACAAACAAGAATTTCCTTTTAAATTTAATTATTTCCAAAACTAGCATTCCTCTTTCATGAAAAGATGTGACTTTTATGAAAAGTTGCAACTTCAATAAAGAGTTGTGACTTTTATCAGAAGTTGTAAATTTTATGAAAAGTTGTGACTTTAATGAAGAGTTACGACTTTTATGAAAAATTGAGACTTTAATGAAGAGTTGCGACTTTATTATAAGTTTTAACTTTTATGAACGATTGTGAACTTTTCGAAGGGTTATAACTTTTCCAAATAGTTGTAACCTTTCACATAAGACATAATAAAGATTTGTTAAAACTACCCTTTGTTGTTTATAGTTAGTGATATTTCCTCTCATTTTAAAACAACAAAAATTTTGATCTTCTTCTTCTACTTCCGCAAAAACAAATTTTCGTGTACTTTGTTCATGTTGAGTGACTTACTAACACCACTGCTTTTATATCAATAAGTTGGTGAATAAAATCATTCCATCATTAGAGGATATAATCTCTCTTGTTTTGGAGTAGAATAGCTTTCTTGAAAGAACATTGTGCATTCAGTGGATTTGATTTTTTCCCTTTCTATTTCATTCTGTTTTAATATGTCCTGGTATGTATTTTTACACTCATTAATTTATGCTTATGATATTAATTATTATTTTTTACTGCATATTTTAAACTCTATCTTTTATATTTCTGTAAAGTTATTGTCTCCGGTTATATTGAACCTATACACATATATTATGTATATTAATTGTGCAAAAAATAATTGTTGTACTCAGTTCCAAGAATTCATGTTTTAATAGTCTATTTTAAGTTTATAACTTAAAGTACTATATGTAAGCTTATAGATTATCTATTTTTACATAGATATGAAAATTTTCACTTACTAATTGAAGAAATTCGTTATACAAGTTTAAAAGTTATAATTGTTTTCATGTTCAAGTGTAATTTCTTTTTTTGAATATATATTTACTTAATTGTTTCTTTTTATTACGAAATTCCTTTTTATATACATATTCCTATTTATTTCTTTATTTTTCTTTTAAAGTTGATTTAAGAACCAATGATTTATTATTTCGTGAATAATTAAATCATTAGAGGTTCTTGAGTAATGTGATAATGACAAATAATCAAATTAATATTTGAATATTGCTACCATATTTTCAGAACCTATTTACCATTATTTTTAATGTATGGATATTAGAAAAAAATTATTTGCAAGTTCAATGCAATTATTATTTATGACCATGCAAGGCATGGGCAAATTACCTAGTAAAATTTAATTTCTCAATCTTTGAAACTGGAAATTACTTGGCTTTTCAGTTTCTTAACATTCTGAATCATGTCTCTTTAAGAATTTGAAGTCTCAAAGCTTGGACAAAAATTATGGGATAGAGAACTGCTTGTTTGTTATGGTAATGATAAAATGGCTTGATAATTAAAGTGCACACAACCTACATCAGGAACCTGAAGTTTATGCTACTGGTTCTCATTTGGAAGATGTTGTTTTTGAGGTTGTAAATTCTACAGGTGAAGTGGATAAAGATATCGATAGTGAAGTGGAAGATGGCCACTCTCATACCCTTCTTATAAGGCAGGACTCGCTGAGGGAAGTATTCAATGTGAGATACAGCTTCCATGGAGGACCCTTCTTTGTAGCCAGTCACTCTCGTTTCCACGAGCTGTAGACAAGCATAGAGGTTGTAATCTAGGTGACTTACGTTTCTATTTTTCAGGTATCACGGCCTCATACTTCTATCTGCAGGTGCATGTCGAAAAAGCTGTAAACCAACCCAAAAATTCCAAGAAACAGATTCTGCTTCTTGGTGATTCGAATGGCAAAGGACCAGATACAGTATGTCATGACAACTCTGATGGAAGAATAATGATTGGCTCCACTCTTCTGTATGTTAAGGGAAATGCAAGAAAGCAAAAAAACTTGTGCAAAGTTTGTGACACGGAGAAGATGAACTATTGGCAAAATATATAGGATATGAGGAGTATTGACAAACCTTGGATGCAACTCACAACGATCTCCTTAAGTTTGGATCTCTATCTTGAAAACTACTTCATCGCCAGAAAAACAGAAAGGGAAACTGTGGATAGAAAAAATAGGTTAAAAGACTGCGATCTAGATGTTGTTCAAATACCACTTCTCCACTCATTCATTGCCCACAAAAATAAAGGGCCTTAACACAGATATGGAAAAAACAAGTTGTGGTCTTGTGGATACTCAATGGTAATTCCATATTTGTTCTGCCAAAGTACATAAATTCAAGAGTTTTAAAAGGCACCCTTTTGTTATTGTGTAGTTTTGATGGTTTGATAAACACAAAGACCTTGTGAAGGAACCTGGTTCTCAGCTCAATATGATTTTTGCTGCACTGTTTGAGACCGTGCAGAAGTGGCAGACGCGCCAAAAATCTCAGCCAATGGTATTGCTTTAAGGATTGTGACCTTTCTACATAAACACAACAACTCTACATTCACAATTTAGTTTTTGAAACTTGAAAAGGCATATCAAGAACTCTTGCAAAGGCTGAGAAAATCGAAGAGAAGAAAAAATTCAAAGAACAACTCAAGCCAAGGTGTTGAAAGTGTAGAAGTCTTAGAAGTATTTCTTCCGATCCAAAAATTGTATTCTGGTCCTAATCTATAAAGGATTCAGTTTGTTCCAATCTTAGAATTCTAGATTAGTTAAGGTCAACTAATTTAGTCGGCAACCTGTGTGTTTCTTAGAAAAGTCTAAATCGTCAGTAGGCTGGTGATTTAGTGGGCAACCTTGTGTTGCTTGGTAAAATCCTAAGTTTTCTAGTGGTGATAGCTTAGTGGGCAAAATTAGATCTGCTTAGGCTCTTCAATCAATAGAGTTATTGCTTGATTGTGAGACTAATAACTTTTTTTCACTCTTTTGTAACGATTTACTTTTGCTTGTGAAGACTAGTGGAACGGTTTGAAATCGTGTATAAGAGGTCGTGGTTTTACTCCCTTGAGAAAGGAAGTTTCCACGTAAACTGGTTGTGTATATAATATGCATTTATTTACTGTAGTTGTAAATTTGAGTATGTCAAAGGACCTGGTCCATTGGCTAGTAAGTGGACGCACAGATTCTAACACCTTTCAAAAGTTATTGGATAAAGGGCAGGGGACCATACAATCTAGTTATTCCTCACACACCAGTTTCTCCACAACATAACTGCCACCAATACAGAGAGACCTTAATACAACTACGGGAAAAAATAATACTAAAGTGGATCCTTAATGATAGCTCCCTGTTTGTTCTGCAGAGTACATAATTCAAAAGGATTAATCCTCATCTCATGGACTAGTTTTCGGGATTGAGTTAGACCCAAAGTCAATTCTAACAGTTCCACTAAGAAGTTCCATTCAATATATACAACTGGAGTTACTACAGAAGCAAGTTATCAGCACTCAACACATTGCTATGCAGTAATACTGCTAGCCTGATATACTTATGCCACCACAAAAAAGTTACACAGGTCATCTTAATCTTTGAACATGAAAGTAGATAATAAACACAAAATTGTTATTACTGCATCTTTGACATTATGTTGAAGTACATACCAAGTTTACCATACCCTGCTGTTACTTTCAAGATTCTACTTAGGTTTACACACCCATGATCATCAACCTACATCACAAAATCTGATGAATGTAAACAACTTGAAAGTTGAAGGTAGCAAAATAGTATGGAAGCAAAAAGGTTTAAAAGACCTCAGACATCAAAAATCAATTGGCATGCACAAAGACACCAACACAAATAAAGGGGCATTAACTAATCCACGTGACTCAAGGTGTAATATTTAAAAACTTTTGTTCATCTATGTGCACACAAAAGTATACAAGTTACATAGCACAATAGATGGTACAACTAGAATAACTCCTATTTGGCTCATACCTCTTTGAAAATATCTACTTTTTCAAATTTTAGCTAAGCCCCAAAAATAAATGTATAAAGGAACCATACTAAACCCAATAACACCTTGGTTGGTCTTAAACCTGTTATATTGTGATAGGTCAGAAATACATTATCAAGCAATGGTTGTAGTAACTTGTGAGCTAATTTGGATTAGAGCACTAAAATTTGAAGAAACAGATATACCCTTGGTGAGAAAGGAATCGGTGGATTTTATGACAGACTGTTGCACTAAATAAAAAGCAATTCACGATTTTACCCATCCCGCTCTTTCTTTGTAAAATTTCATTTCCACTAGATCCTAATATCCTACTTCCTCCCTAATCATGATGTATATTGATACAATTTAATATCATAAAAATCTCTAACTAAGACCCTGGATTCTCTGATACCATAAACTAGCAGCCAAATGAACATGGAAATCGACGAAAAATTGTATCAGAGCAAATGCATGACGACTTTATCGGTGCCCATTAGCATTAATTAAGTATTTTGGTTGTTTATATATATTATCCTGGAACTCCGCAGACAGAATGAGCATCTTCAGTTGAGTATAAATGCTATTTAATTCACTAAACAATCAAAGGTAAAACAGAGGGTACAAAAGAGGGAAAGGGAGAACCTGCACCTTCTCATTGTCTATCGATATTTTCCGTTGTCCGACGTCCATCGTTGAATCGCCAGAGATTCCGAGAAGAGTGAGAGTGGAGCCTTTGAGGGGAAGATTGGAGAACAACAATTTTGACAGCAAACTGAAGATAGGGGTTTTGGCATTTATTTGGTGCATAAAATCTCAATTAACTCATACTCGACATGAGCAAATTTTTTTTGATGTTTTTGCTAAAAAATTTTGGAAAATTTCATAAATATAAAATAAAAGTAAATTTATCTATATCAAAAATATAGTCAAGTATTTATTTACATTAAAAATAGTTCAAATTTAGTGATACTGATAACAAACATTGTTTTCAATAAAATGATTGTACGTTCACATAATATATCAATGTCATATTGTATATTGATATTGTACAAATAGTATATACTCCTGTATAGGTTATATATAACTATATATTAGAGATGTACATTGTTGATACAATAACGTATATATATTCATGGAAGTATGTAGATGTTCAATCTACGTGGAAGAAGAAGATCTACATTTGTCATCCCTGAGCTAGATTTGAAAGTTGAGTGGAAACACATTGATAACAAAATAGGCATATTCATAAATGCCTCTTTACCATCGATATTCAATTCAAGATTGACAAACAAAGAAATCCTATCAAGGGTTGTCTGGAGCAGTAAATGGGGAAATATGGAATTTATAAGCACCTCCAAAGAAAAGAGTCATCAAATCATTATAGAAAAGTTGATTCGGAAAGATAATATGATTATTTGGGAGATAAGTTTCAACATTCTTAGATTTACCTGAATGACTTTTGGTAATTATTTATATTTTAATATCATTTTCGTTGCTTTTAATCATATTTCTGTGTTTATATTTTATATGTAATTGAGTTCATCTGTTTGTATAGTAGATGTATTTAAATATGAAACCACTTTGTTTTTCTTGTAGATTGCTTCACTGAATCATTATCCTCTCTACACACCACCCTCCTACCCTCCCAGTTGTTGTTTGTTTATTTTGCATCAGTGAATCATTTGTGTTCTTTCTTTCTTGTATATATTTTTTGTAAAGCTTGAGCATTTTTTACAATGTAGCTTGTAAAAAGTCATAGAAAGTAATACACTAACTATACAATATAGCTTACCTATACATGAGTTGTACATTAACTATACATTCCGATACACTCAAAAAGCTGAAAAATAACTTAACATACACTATGTTGCTCGAACTCTTCTAAAATGTCAACGGGTGCGAGATGGATTCTCCAAAAGTGGGGTATTTTTGGAGAATCCGACACAGGTGCAATATCTAAGAGAACAACTTAGACTATACATGAAGTATACATAGACTGTTCAATCTCGATCAATTCTACATCACTTCAAAATAATCCCAAATTTTAGATGTGAAATTTGTTTGATGATTCAAGTCTTTTGATATATATTTGCTATAATGATTCACATTGTCAATATATCAATCAAAAATTGTTAGGAAGAAGAAGAAGGGTATGTCCAATGTCCAATTTGGCCTCTCTTTTTTGAAAAACAGACGAATAACAGGCCCTTTTGTATAATTTTTCCCAATAATTATTAGTCTTGGATTTAACATATGCATAATTGTATTTTTGTCACCCTTCGCATCATTTTTTCATTGAATCCCACATCTTGTCTCAACTTTGTGAAGTTCCAACGAACATTAAACGTTTGTTGCGCTTTTTGCTTTTCATAATATAAGAATTGATGAAAAGTCTATCTCCTGTAGGCATAATATATAGTAGATCTCCACTAATAAAGACAAAGAACACCCTTAATTAATTGTGTCTATGCTTATTTAAACCTTCTAAAACAAAAAAGAGATTACAAACTCGTCAATTCTACTCTCTTAAGGTATTCAAACTATGAGGGTGATCCGTGCAGTTAGTCCCCTTCATTTGTGGAGCAACGCCTCCTTCATCTGTTCTGAACAAAAAATATGGTGCTAGATATTTTTGGATAAAAGGTAAAATACAAATACGGTGCAAGATATGTTGCATCATATTTGCAACAACCTCAGGATCATGAAAATAAGGAGAATATAATTATTAGTCTTGGAGTAAGCATATGCATAATTGTATTTTGTCACCCTTTTGCTTTTCATAATACTAATCATAGATGAAAAGTCTATTCTACTCTCTACAGAAATTCAAACTATGAGGGTGATCCGCTCAGTTAGTCTGCTTCATTTGTGGAGCAGGGCCTCTTTTGTCTCTTCCGAACAACATATATGGCTCAAGATATTTATTGATGAAGGTTACACGCAAATATGGTGCAAGATGTGTTGCATCATATTTGCAAAGCCTTAGGATCAAAACGACGAAAATACACTCAAAACAAACCCAACCTTCGCCCTGATTAGAGTTTCTCCTCTTCGGCGATTGAGAAATATATCTTCAAGTCTTTGACAGAAAAGAATCTCTGGCTTCACTCAATTTAATCTGAGTTTGCAAGTTAACGGTGAAAGGAATTATGAATAATTTTCTATATTTCTTAAGGTTACATGTGAAGTTTACTTCTTGTGGTAGCATCCTGGATCTTTGCCTCTCCAGGGTTAGGTATCGTGGAGGACTGTAGGGTCTCTAGACTCATCTGACAAAAGTGGTGGTTTGGTACCCTTCCCCCCCCCCCCCCACCTTCATGCGAGTATGTGGCAGAAGTTTGTATTAGCATTTAGGAACTTGCCTCATGGTTCGCACTTCACAGTTCTCTTTCGCCGTGCCATTCAAAAAGATATTTTCCCTCGCCAAAAGAAGATCCAATATCGTAGATTCAGCCAATTCAGATGTAGAACGGAATTTCCCAATAGATTCTACAGATTCAACATTTTCTTTAAAAAGCTAGATTTCACAAACATGTATATTTTAAACTGTATTCTATCACTATGCTCTACGTCCAAAAATAACTCTAATTTCATTCTTTAGAAACAACCCAGTTGATATACAAGGCACCTTTTATCATGATCTTCCTGAATTTCATCCCTAATCTACTAGTCGTCTTACTTTGGTTGTCTTGACATATATTCAACTCCTTTCTTCAATATTTTCTATCTCCAAAATTCGATACTTGGATATTTAATATTATGGCGAAAACTTGAAGACTAAATGACTTTGTAATACTTTGACTCCAATTTATCCATGTCTCCTATGGGAACAAATTGCTTCAGCGGAAGTTTACATCAATTAGATCTTTCTTTTAAAGTAAGTTCTACAAAAGATCCTGATTTGTCTAGCCTAAAAAATGTCCAAAGTTTCAAATATTGCCACTTGAATACTCCAATTATAAGGAAGCAAATATGTAGATGCCAAACCTACGTGGAAGAAGAAAGAAGATCTGTACTTTGTCATTCCTAACAAGATAGGAAGATTCATAAATGCTTCTTTATTATGGACATTCAATTCAAGATTGACAGACAAAAACATCCCCTGTTCAGAGGCTGTCAGGAGTAGTGAATGGTAATATGGAATTTATCAGTACCACCAAAGAAGAAGGAACTGGTCTATCAATGGACATATGTGTGGTCTGCAAATTCCACGAAAACATTCTGGAGATGGGTAACAACAGTTTCCTTTTAGAATTTGCTTCCAAAGCAGATGCAGAGTAGGTTATACATGGTGAATGGAAATGGAAGAATTCTCCAGCTCAACTCCAATGGTAGTCACCAAAAATTGTGGCCATCAAGCAGGAAAAGAAACTCAGCACTGTCTGGGTTAAGTTTCTAGGACTAGCGATATATTTATGGTCGCAAAAGACAAACAAAAATATTGGATATCATAGTGGGGGATGGATGGAAGGAGATGAAGGAGGAAATACAACACCGGTCAGAATAAAAGGAAACGGTAGTGACACTGAAGAATTAGTGACAATAGAGAATAGTATATATTTCTTCACGATCCAAACGTGGGTGGAACTGCCAAGCAACTTACTTCCCCTTCGAACTAGCAGGTATTGAGAATGACATTTGCAGGTAGAAGGAAGATTTTGCATAGTGACGATATGCCAAAAACCACTGTGGGATTCTTTAACAGGTTCAAAGGGATTGGCAAAAGGAATGGAGAGGAAAACTGGTTGTCTGGAAGGAGAGGAATTTAAGACTCTTTGAAGATCCTAGCAATCCATCCACTTAATTGATATGAATTATCTTAGTCTCTTCTATTTGAAAAGTAAACATGATCTTTTGGAGGATATAGGGGATCTCATACAACTGTTAGGCAAAGTGGAGTAAAGTTTTACTACAACCTAGAAAAACCGATTCCGTCCCTTTATCACGTGCTTTACAGGTGAATATCACGAATATATATATATATATAATCATTATTATTTTCTCTAACATCACTATTGTTTATTTACTAGTTTTCGAAACGTGCGTTGCACGTTTATTCCATACAGTTAAGAAAATGTTGAATTTAAAAATATTAGTTTTACCAATTTATATTTTATTCATTAAATAAAATTCATAATAATCAAACATTACATTGACCATCAAGCAAGAAATATGAAAAAATAATAATATTACTATATCATCTAATAATATGAATATATTTATATGATTTATCATTAATAATCTCTCATTGCGCTCCATATACTAAGTACAGAAATATGTATATACTTAAAGAAACTATATCAGTAAGGAAAGGATAAAAGAAAAAAATAGTATAAATTAGTAATTTCAGCACTAATAAAAATATACATAACATTCATAATTTCATAGTAGATGAAATTAAAGAAGTATAAATCAGTAAGAATACAAAAAAAAATAAACAGATAAGAACAAATACAACATTCATACCCTTCTCAAGACTTTAATTATAACCATATATTTAGTAAAAAGAAATACATAAGGAGTAAAGTTCTTGATGATACCTCTCCGGTAACAAAAAAAACATCTAAAATGATAAAGATAAAACTATGATACAAAATATCATTCTAATTAGGATCAAACAAATATTAATATTTTTTAAAAAAAAGTACATGAAAATTGCATAATGATTCACATCAACAAGACGTAAAGTGATAAAGAAAAATTACTTTTTCATGATACATATATATATAGCTAAAAATTTATATGATAAGATAAAAAGGTGAAGAGTTATTTAAGATAATTTTTATAAGTTAGTGATCTTAGACATGGGGGAGAGGAAAGGTTGATTGTTTTTACTAGTAATTCAATACATTTAATTATACTAATTACAGAGAAAATATAAATAAAGCAATATTAATATGGATAGGAAATATATCTAAACAACTGATTGATAATAAAATAACAGCGAGAGAAACGCCGAAATATATAGAAAGAACATTTGTAAGAACAACAAAATTATGGATAGAAAATTCACCCCCAGAAAGTTTAGAAGTTGTTCTAGGATTTCTGTGTATATTTCACTTATTTCTGAATTTTGATCATTTATCGTATCTGATTCGTTTACTTCATCTATTTCATTTACTTCAAGGTTTTCCTTTAATTTTTTTTTAAAAAAAAGACAATAAATTTATTGTGAGAACAGATAATACTCAGGTAAAATGGTAGATAACTAAAAAGGTAGAAGATTCAGTTACAACAAATGAAATAAGGAGACTAGTATTAAACATATTAAATTTTACATTTAGAATTGAGGTAATTAAAACTGACAAAAATATGGTTGCAGACTACTTATCAAGACAAAGCTACTCAAACTGAGGACAAAAATGAACATATAATTGAAGAGCTATTCAAAGCCATTACTACACTTTGTACCAAAGTGGACAGAATGGATAATGAGATACAAAAGCTACAGACTAATGAAGATAACCTGAAGTCTAAAGCTAATATAAGTCAGCAGCATGACTATAAAAATGCAGAGCTATGTCTATTGGAAGACAGAAAAATTTCAGAGCTACAAGGAGACGTTGGGAAACTCCATAAAACCCATAACAATGTTTGAGAGTGGAGAGTAAGTAGCTTTTTCAGCTTGTTTATTTCTGAGGGGGAAACCCTCTATTTATACAACATTTTTATACATTAGGCCATTGGAAATGGCCGACACTAACTTTACACTTGGCCTATATTAATTCGGCCGGCACAAAATGACAAACTACTAGTGGCCCTTTACTTTATTACTGGCCGACATAACTTTATATATGGCCATCTTATCTTCTGGCCGACACTTCACGACAAACTACTTTAATAAAGACATAAAGATAAAATTACAAAAATACTTTTTTAAAAACACTGGTGGTTTACTACACCATGCGGAAACAAGATAGGAGCAAAAAGAGTAAATAATAAACAACGAAAACCTATGGAATGGATAAAAGGAAGTGAAAAATAAACCAAGAAATGGAAAATATAAATAAGAAACAAATAACACAATTAGAAATTATCATATTTACAATAAACAAAGTCAGATTAATTAATGAACAACTAGAACAACTATACAATGAAGATCCATTACAAGGATTGTCACGACCCAAATCCGGGCCGCGACTGGCACCCACACTTACCCTCCTATGTGAGTGAACCAACCAATCTAAACCTTAACATTTCAATGTAATAGCAACAGAAAGTAATGCGGAAGACTTAAACTCATTAATAAAAACCAATTCAATAACTATCAATATTCAACATCTATTATTCCCAAAACCTGGAAGTCATCATCACAAGAACATCTACTTGAAACTACTAATTCTAAGAGTTTCTAAAAGCTAAAAATACATAAGAAGCTAGTCCATGCCGGAGGTTCAAGGCATCAAGACATGAAGAAGAAGATCCAGTCCAAGCTAGAAGCATTAGCTCACCCTGAAGATCCGATGTGACGAAGACTGGCTAGAGTTACTGTTGAGTCAAAGATGACGACACGTTTGCTGCACTCCACAATTAAACAAGAAGAAAACAACAAAAGTAGGGGTCAGTACAAAGCACGGGTACTGAGTAGATATCATCGGCCAACTCAAAAAAGAAATCAATATATATCAAGTAATATCATAAAATCAACTATGATACTCAACATGTAGCAACAACAAGCACTATATCGTTAACAATTACCATCAAGTTCACACATGAGGACTCAAGCCTCAATACCATACTCATTTGGGAATCATGTTCATTAGATTGAGTATATTTACATCTTTCAAGATTCATTATCTTTATTTCTCTTAAGTCGGTACGTGACACTCCGCTCCCTCATATTCATTAATCCTCTTGTGTCGGTACGTGACACTCCGATCCCCTAAATCTACGTGTCGGTTCGTGACACCCGATCCCCTAAATCTACGTGTCGGTTCGTGACACCCGATCCCCTAATTCTACGTGTCGGTTCGTGACACCCGATCCCCTAATTCTACATGTCGGTTCGTGACACCCGATCCCCTAATTCTACGTGTCGGTTCGTGACACCCGATCCCCTAATTCTACGTGTCGGTTCGTGACACCCGATCCCCTAATTCTACGTGTCGGTTCGTGACACCCGATCCCCTAATTCTACGTGTCGGTTCGTGACACCCGATCCCCTAATCTCCTTCTATCAATTCATCAAGCCTTCTTTCTTACCAAGACATCATCGATCCCATTATTTTAGTTCATCACGCCTTCTTTTATACCAAGGCCTCATTATTAACAAAGAGATTAGGATTTTGCAAGATTTGGGACTCAATAACTTCATCATGCTTATATAATCACAATTATATAATTACATTCATGCAAGCATACAATTAAGCACATAGCAGGGTTTACAATATTATCAATACATATCATTCTCTATTAAGAGTTTACTACGAATATCGTAAGAGAAACCATAACCTACCTCCACCGAAGAATTGCGATCAACAAGCTATCTTCTCAAAATTCTTACTATCCTCTTCGTTTCTCTCTCTCTCTACTCATTCTCTTTCTTTTTCTGTCTCTCTTCGTTCTTTCTATTTTTTATTATTCAAACCCTCTTTCTTTTACCCTAATTAGTATATAATTAAAATAAAAGATGACAATAATACCCAACTAATTAACTTAGGGTTACCTCTTTTAACCCCCAAGAATTTGAGTTATAATATAAACCCACGAAATCTATAATTAAGGAAAGAATAGTCCCAAAACGTCCCTTAAAACGTGTAAGGAAATCCGATTCTGCCTGGGATTTGCGCAACCTGGGACGGGCCGTTGTGCCTGCGACGGTCCGTCCTGCAGGTCGTCGCAAGGTTCAGAGACCCAATATTTCCTCCAAGGGTGTGTGACGGTCCGTCACACCCATGACGGTCCGTCCTCCCATTCCGTCACAAAGTTCAGAGAGTCGATTTTCAGTACCCAATTTCAGATTTTCTAAGTGTTTTGAAACGAGACCCTGCGTCGGTCCATTGATCCCATGACGTTTCGTCGTGGGGTCCGTCGCTTCTGCCAGTTTTTCCAGAATTAAAGTCTGTTGGTCAAAACGACTAAACGGGTCGTTACATTAGATACCAATTTACCCATCGTTCGTCCCCGAATGATCAAAAGAAGGAAAACAAGGGCGAAAAGGAGTACCTGAATCTGTAAACAGATGTGGGTATTTTTCTCGCATATCCGCCTCCTTCTCCCAAGTGGCTTCTTCAACCGGTCGATTCTTCCATTGCACCTTGATGGATGCAATCTCTCTTGACCTCAACTTGCGAACTTCTCTATCTAAAATAGCAACAGGCTCCTCCTAATAAGACAAGTTCTCATCAAGCAAAACTGAATCCCAACGGATAATGTAGTTTCCATCCCCGTGGTATCTTTTCAACATCGACACATGGAATACCGGATGTACTCCGGACAGCCCTGGGGGCAAGGCTAACTCATAAGCCACCTCTCCTACTCGCTTGAGTACTTCAAATGGTCCAATGTACCTTGGACTTAGCTTACCCCTTTTACCAAACCGCATCACCCCTTTCATTGGTGAAACTTTCAACAAGACTTGTTCACCTTCCATGAACTCTAAGTCTCTAACCTTTCGATCTGCATATTCTTTTTGCCTACCTTGCGCTGCTAGAAGCTTTTCTTGAATAGACTTCACTTTTTCCATCGAATCCCTCAAAAGGTCAGTACCCCAAGGCCTAACCTCAAATGCGTCAAACCAACCAATGGGAGACCTACATCTCCTACCATACAATGCTTCGAATGGAGCCATGTCAATGCTTGAGTGATAGCTATTATTGTATGAAAACTCCGCTAAGGGTAGGAAGCTATCCCAATGGCCACCAAATTCTATCACGCACGCACGAAGCATATCTTCCAACACTTGAATCGTTCGCTCAGACTGACCATCGGTCTGAGGATGGAACGCAGTACTAAGGTCCAACCTAGTACCCAATTCCGCATGCAATGTTTTCCAAAACTTAGAAGTAAACTGCGTACCTCTATCTGATATGATGGATAGTGGAACCCCATGCAATCGCACCACTTCCGAGATGGAAAGTTTGGCTAACTTTTCTACATTGTAAGTCACCTTGACCGGAATGAAATGAGAAGATTTAGTTAACCTATCAACAATCACCCAAATGGAGTCATACTTACCCATTGTCTTCGGAAGACCAACCACAAAATCCATTGCAATTCTTTCCCACTTCCATTCCGAAATGGGCATTCTCTGAAATGTTCCTCCGGGCCTTTGGTGTTCATACTTTACTTGTTGACAGTTTGGACATCTGGCAATAAAATCCACAATGTCATGCTTCATTCTACTCCACCAAAAGTGTTGCTTTAGGTCACGATACATCTTGGTTGCGCCCGGATGTATAGAATACCTTGAACTATGAGCCTCTGTCAGAATAGTGTTGATCAAACCATCGACGCGGGGTACACATACCCTTCCCTTGATCCTCAAAACACCTTCCTCATCAATTTGTGCTTCCTTAGCCTCCCCTCGCAATACCTTATCTTGAATTCTGCTTAGTTTCTCATCATCAGACTGTCTTCCCTTAATCTTGTCAAGAAAGGAAGATCTTGCCTCCACAGAAGCCAACAATCCTCCCCTCTCATTTACTTCTAATCTCATCAAGTCATTAGCTAGAGTTTGAACCTCTCTAGCCAGTGGGCGTCTAGAAGCTTGCAAGTGAGCTAGGCTTCCCATGCTTCCCGCCTTTCTACTTAAAGCATCCGCTACAACATTCGCCTTTCCGGGATGATACAAGATAGTGATATCGTAGTCCTTTAGTAACTCCATCCATCTCCTCTGTCTTAAGTTCAAATCTTTCTGAGTAAAGACATACTGTAGGCTACGATGATCCGTATAGATCTCACTCTTAACCCCATACAAATAGTGTCTCCATTGCTTTAATGCAAACACCACTGCAGCCAATTCCAAATCGTGGGTCAGATAGTTACATTCATGCACCTTTAGTTGCCTTGAAGCATAAGCAATCACACTCTTCTCTTGCATTAGTACTGCACCCAAACCAGAATAGGATGCATCACAATAAACAATGAAGTTCTTACCCTCTACTGGCAAGGTAAGGATAGGTGCGGTAGTCAACAAAGTCTTGAGCTTCTGAAAGCTTTCCTCACACTCATCCGACCATACAAATGGAACATTCTTCATAGTAAAGTTCGTCAATTGGGAAGCAATAGAAGAGAATCCCTTGACAAATCGGCGGTAGTAGCTAGCTAACCCAACAAAGCTCCTTATTTCTGACACATTAATAGGTCTTACCCAATTCTTCACTGTCTCAATCTTAGAAGGATCCACCATCACTCCATCCTTAGAAACCACGTGCCCCAAGAAGGACACTGCATCTAGCCAAAACTCACACTTAGAGAACTTGGCATAAAGCTTTTTCTCCCTCAACATTTCCAATACCATTCTCAAATGCTCTTCATGTTCCTTCTTGCTCTTTGAGTATACCAATATATCATCAATAAATACGATCACGAAGAGGTCCAAATATGGCTTAAAAACCCCGTTCATCAAGCTCATGAACGCAGCAGGGGCATTCGTAAGACCAAAGGACATCACTACAATTTCGTAATGTCCATACCTCGTTCGAAAAGCAGTCTTTGGCACATCCGTTGCCCGTATTTTCAATTGATGATAACCGGATCTCAAATCAATCTTAGAGAAGACACAAGCACCTTGTAACTTATCGAACAAGTCATCAATGCGGGGAAGAGGATACTTGTTCTTTATGGTTACCTTGTTTAGTTGTCTGTAGTCTATACACATTCGAAAACTCCCATCCTTCTTCTTTACAAACAAAACCGGAGCACCCCAAGGGGATGCACTTGGTCTAATGAAGCCTTTGTTCAATAACTCTTGAAGTTGTGCCTTTAACTCTCTTAACTCCGCGGGAGCCATTCTATAAGGGGGTATAGAAATGGGGCGAGTACCGAGTTCAAGATCAATACAAAAGTCAATATCCCTATCCGGTGGCATACCAGGAAGGTCTGCAGGGAACACATCCAGAAACTCACGAACTACTGAAACCGACTCAATCGAAGGTACTTGGGTAGTGTCATCCTTGAGATGCGCCAAGAAAGCCAAACACCCTTTACTAACCATTTTCTTTGCACGAAGAAAGGAGATGATACGCACCGGATTGGAAGTGTAGTAACCCTCCCAAACTAACGGGTCTGTCCCAGGCTTGGCTAACGTCACCGTTTTAGCATTACAATCCAAGATCGCAAATTGCGGAGAAAGCCAAGTCATACCCAGAATTACATCAAAATCATCCATTTCTAAGATAACCAAATCTACATAAGTGTTGCTCCCCACAAAGTTCACCAAAAAAGACCTATATACCTTTTCAACTACCACAGACTCACCCACCGGAGTAGAAACACGAATAGGCATATCAAGTATTTCACAATGTAAATTTAGACCATTAGCAAATGAGGAAGATACATAAGAAAACGTGGATCCAGGATCAAACAATACAGAAGCCATGCAATCGCAAACCAGAAGATTACCTGTGATGACAGCATCAGATGCCTCCGCTTCAGACCGCCCAGGGAAAGCGTAACAATGGGCCCTATCGTTCGTCTGTCCGTTGCCCCTACCATGTTGTGATGTAGTGGCCCCAGTTTGCCCATTACCTCTGCCGTTTTGGTGACCACCATTACCTCGACCACCACGTCCTCCAGAATAACGGTCTCTACCATGACCACCTCTACCTCTAGCTATTGGGGGTCTATAACTTGGTCTGGGACAATTTCTCCTAATATGTCCAATCTCCCCACATCCATAACATTCTCTGGAGTCAATCATAGGCCCCTCAGAGAAGTGTTGACCGGTCTGAGGTGGTCCCCCAACTACAGTCTGTAGTGAAGACTGAATTGGTCGGACTGAGTAACTTCCCGAACCCTGTCCTCTAGTGTAAGAACCATTAAACTCACCTCCCTTTCGAAGCCTTTTTGATGTTGATGTTGTGGTGAAGTCTTCTGGCTTCACTCCTTCCACTTCTATCACAAAGTCTACCACTTCTTGGAAGGATTTTGCCGTTGCCGCTACCTGTAAGGCCGAAATCCGCAATTCTGACCTCAACCCCTTCACAAACCGGCGAATCCGCTCTTGAGGACTGAAACAGAGTTGAGTGGCATATCTGGATAGTGCACGGAACTTAGCCTCATAAGCATTAACCGACATCCTACCTTGCTCTAGGCTCAGGAACTCATCCCTTTTCCTATCCCTCAAAGTCCGGGGGATATACTTCTCCATAAACAAGCTAGAGAACGAGGCCCAAGTCATAGGTGGTGCCTCTATTGGTTGACACTCAATATGTGACCGCCACCACATTTTGGCGTTCCCTTGAAACTGATAAGTCACAAACTCCACACTAAACCGTTCTACTATACCCATCTTGTGTAGTAGCTTGTGACAGTCAACCAGAAAATCATAAGCATCCTCCGATTCAGCACCCTTGAAGACTGGAGGTTTCAATTTCAAGAACTTATTGAAAAGTTCATGCTGATCACTTGTCATCATAGGCCCAGTAGTCAGACGTGGAAACGTGCCTATTTCCAATGGAACATCCATGCGGGGAGCCATAGTAGCCGCATGTTGTACCTTCGGAGCCTGAGGTGCTGGTGCAGAAAACACTGGGGGTGTCTGGCCCTGATCAGATAACTCGCTAAGATAAGCCAGAACCTGATTGATCATCTCTGGGGTAGGTTGGGGTGGCAGTTCCTCATTCTGCACTTGTTCATTTTCCCCATCCTCCCCTTCTCTTATTACCTACTCAGTCGGTGGAGGAGTCACTGCCCTAGTATCATATGGACTAGGTGTTCGTCCTCTTCCCCTAGAAGACGTCCTCACACGACCTCTACCACGGCCTCTTGCCGTTGTCTCTTCCTCGAGCCACAGCCCCAGTGGCTGGCTCAGACGCTTTTTGTCTTGCCAATGTTAGTGTTGGCGCAGTCGTTGCTCTAGTTCTAACCATCCGCGAAATAGAGTGAAGATGGTCAGATACCAATTCGTATCGCCTAGATACCAATTGGACTCAAGTAGTAGCACAAAAGAAAGAATGAAAGAGTGAAATTTTCCTAAAGTCTTATAGCCTCTAAAGGAAAAGTAAAGGCGTCCCCCTACCTTTCCTTAAGACTCTACTAGACCTGTTCTTGTGTGATGAGACCAACGAACCTAATGCTCTGATACCAAGTTTGTCACGACCCAAATCCGGGCCGCGACTGGCACCCACACTTACCCTCCTATGTGAGCGAACCAACCAATCTAAACCTTAACATTTCAATGTAATAGCAACAGAAAGTAATGCGGAAGACTTAAACTCATTAATAAAAACCAATTCAATAACTATCAATATTCAACATCTATTATTCCCAAAACCTGGAAGTCATCATCACAAGAACATCTACTTTAAACTACTAATTCTAAGAGTTTCTAAAAGCTAAAAATACATAAGAAGCTAGTCTATGCCGGAGGTTCAAGGCATCACGACATGAAGAAGAAGGTCCAGTCCAAGCTAGAAGCATTAGCTCACACTGAAGATCCGATGTGACGAAGACTGGCTAGAGTTACTGTTGAGTAGAAGATGACGGCACGTTTGCTGCACTCCACAATTAAACAAGAAGAAAACAATAAAAGTAGGGGTCAGTACAAAGCACGGGTACTGAGTAGATATCATCGGCCAACTCAAAATAGAAATCAATATATATCAAGTAATATCATAAAATCAACTATGATACTCAACATGTAGCAACAACAAGCACTATATCGTTAACAATTACCGTCAAGTTCACACATGAGGACTCAAGCCTCAATACCATACTCATTTGGGAATCATGTTCATTAGATTGAGTATATTTACATCTTTCAAGATTCATTATCTTTATTTCTCTTGTGTCGGTACGTGACACTCCGCTCCCTCATATTCATTAATCCTCTTGTGTCGGTACGTGACACTCCGATCCCCTAAATCTACGTGTCGGTTCGTGACACCTGATCCCCTAAATCTACGTGTCGGTTCGTGACACCCGATCCCCTTATTCTACGTGTCGGTTCGTGACACCCAATCCCCTAATTCTACGTGTCGGTTCGTGACACCCGATCCCCTAATTCTACGTGTCGGTTCGTGACACCCGATCCCCTAATTCTACGTGTCGGTTCATGACACCCGATCCCCTAATCTCCTTCTATCAATTCATCAAGCCTTCTTTCTTACCAAGACATCATCGATCCCATTATTTTAGTTCATCACGCCTTCTTTTATACCAAGGCCTCATTATTAACAAAGAGATTAGGATTTTGCAAGATTTGGGACTCAATAACTTCATCATGCTTATATAATCACAATTATTTAATTACATTTATGCAAGCATATAATTAAGCACATAGCAAGGTTTACAACATTATCAATACATATCATTCTCTATTAAGAGTTTACTACGAATATCGTAAGAGAAACCATAACCTACCTCCACCGAAGAATTGCGATCAACAAGCTATCTTCTCAAAATCCTTGCTATCCTCTTCGTTTCTCTCTCTCTCTACTCGTTCTCTTTCTTTTTCTGTCTCTCTTCGTTCTTTCTATTTTTTCTTATTCAAACCCTCTTTCTTTTACCCTAATTAGTATATAATTAAGAATAAAAGATGGCAATAATACCCCACTAATTAACTTAGGGTTACCTCTTTTAACCCCCAAGAATTTGAGTTATTAATATAAACCCACGAAATCTATAATTAAGGAAAGAATAGTCCCAAAACGTCCCTTAAAACGTGTAAGAAAATCCGATTCTGCCTGGGATTTGCGCAACCTGTGACGGGCCGTCGTGCCTGCGACGGTCCGTCCTGCAGGTCGTCGCAAGGTTAAGAGACCCAATATTTCCTCCAAGGGTCTGTGACGGTCCGTCACACCTGTGACGGTCCGTCACACCTGTGACGGTCCGTCCTGCCATTCCGTCACAAAGTTCAGAGAGTCGATTTTCAGTACCCAATTTCAGATTTTCTAAGTGTTTTGAAACGAGACCCTGCGACGGTCCGTCGTGCCCATGACGTTCCGTCGAGGGGTCCGTTGCTTCTGCCAGTTTTTCCAGAATTGAAGTCTGTTGCTCAAAACGACTAAATGGGTCGTTACAAGGATGGAAAAACATAAAACAAAAGTAAAAATTGAACTAACAAATGAAAATAGTATAATAACACAAAAACCATTAAAATATAACTTTGATGATCTAAAAGAATTCAACATACATATAGACGAATTTTAGAAAATAATTACATACAAGAAAGTAATAGTAAACATACAAGCCCAGCATTCGTAGTTATAAAACATAGTGAACAAAAAAGAGGTAAAAGTAGAATGGTCATAGATTATCGTAATCTAAATGCTAAAACTAAAACATACAATGTCAATTATGGGTGGAAGCGATTTTTTAAGAGAAGAGAGAATAAGAGAGAGAGTGGAGAGTAAGTAGTTTTTTCAGCTTGTTTATTACTGAGGGAGAAGCCCTCTATTTATACAACATTTTTATACATTAGGCCATTGGAAATGGCCGGCACTAACTTTACACTTGGCCTATATTAATTCGGTCGACACAAAACGACAAACTACTAGTGGCCCTTTACTTTATTACTGGCCAACATACCTTTACATATGGCCATCTTATCTTCTGGCCGACACTTCACGAAAAGTTTAATTCATTTAACCACACTAATTATAGAGAAAGAATAGAGAATTTTTTTTAAAAAAAAAGTAATTCCTAACAATTTTCTATGAAATAATTTCTAATAATTTTCTATGAAATATTTTTTTTCTTTCAAAGTTTGACTTTACACCTTCTTATTTTAGTATTTAGTATAATATAATATAATTTTGTCTTAGGCGTGTCATAATCTAAAGAAATTAAATCGTGTAAAAGTCAAGGAGTGTCTATGTAATGTGTATATATATACATAAAAAAAATTTATTCTAGCTACATAATATAATTTTCGACCGACACCCCTTCACTGCATGTGGCTACGCCACTGATTAGAATTTGAACCACTGTGTCTAGATGCATGTAATTAAATATGATTATTTAATTTTAAATTAATTATATATTAATACTTAATTTAGTTTAGGAATAAAGAAGGGCAAAATGGTAATTTAACTTTTAAGTTAGGAGCTTCCCAAGACGAAGCATTACAAACCATTCAGAAAAAAAGAACCGTAACAACAACAAAATAATGTGATAACCAAAGCGTGGTTCAAGGAAATGATCACGAGGTTATACTACAAAGTTACATCTACTAATTAGTTAATTAAGTTCCCTCTTCCTATCTTTAACTATATATACGTCGCATGTTTACTCCAAAATATTTCATATAAATTTTGTATTGCAAATGACATTTTTTATCCCCTTTGAATCTATGGTATTTACTAAAAAAATTCATCACTTTTCAGATAATCTCTCTCTCTCTCTCTCTCTCTCTCTCTCTCTCTCTCTATATATATATATATATATATATATATATATATATATATATATATATATATATTAAATTGACTAAAAATGTGTGAAGTGAAAATTAAAAAACTATTGCACATATTGAATATTCAAATGAGGATACTAAAATACCACATGCTATGCTAATGTATACGAAATAACAAACCATGGTAAATTTTCAATAATAATAACACAATATTAGAAAATTTGTACAATAACAACAAACAAGAAATTTAACATAAAATTAAAGTAAGCAGATAAAAGGAGACGGGAGAAGAGAGCATAGATATGATTTAAGTACGTATCAGTATTTATCTGATACTATTTATCTGAGATTAGTCCATTTCAGATTATGGTGAGAGATAGGAGCAAATTCATAATAAATATAATCAGTGGGTTGCATATATTTACATAATGAAAAATTAGTGATAATAAAAGTTATGTGTATTAATATGATAATTTGCTATTTATTATTGAATATTTAATTAATTTAATAATTTATAACATTTAAATGTTATAGAGTAAAAACCTAAGGACAAAATATGTTTAAAATAAATTTAAAATACTAAATGTTTAATGGAATCTCATTATAACTAATTATTAAGAAATTCATAGCAACTATCATTATGAAAAATCATTACTGTTAGTACGTGAAAGATGTAAGGTTTTCAGATTCTTTTTATTTTGTTTTCTTGCTAATAATAACTTACAATTTAATAATGAGTATTAAATTGTAAGTCCATCTATATATAGGAGTGTTAATTATCATAATAAAAAGAGTCAAAATTCATGAATGCCAAAATAAATATTTAAAAAAAACTATTTCAAATAATTTGTAGATAATAAATTAATAGTTAAAGGGATATTTTTATTTTGACTTAGATTCTTTTTCGTTTTAGTTGAACTAATTTCTAGACACGTGTCTCATGCTAATTAATAAACTTCCTAAAATGAAGTATATAATACTCTACTTAAATATGTATATACGGAGCAATTGAACATTGATTCAGTTGAAAAGTAGATTCAAATGCGACATATATTTGTAATGTAATATTATTCATCTGTCATGTAATAGAATGAGATACATGCTTGGAAGTTTTTTTATTTCTTCACGAAGACACAACTTTTAAGTATGATATTAAAAATGTTTTAAAAATAAATACCTATACTAAATTAGAAGTGAGAGGACACAAAGCATCAAAAAGTGACATTAAATGAAACGAATAAAGTTGAATTTAAAATCAAACTCATGAAATATATACATACTAATGAATTTGGTTCAGTAGCTACTCCCAAAGTGATATTTTTTGTAGCAAACTAAAAATATAAAGTGTGAAATAAATAAAATAAAAAATATTATCTATACACATTATTTTGTAAACACAAGCCATATTAAGTTGTAAACAGAAACTAAACTTATTTGATGGGAAAAAATAGTATTACCTTATGCTGGACAAAATTCAACAAATAAGTGGGCGATAGTAATAGTAGTTTTTCTGTAGTCTAACAGAAGAGGAGTAAGAATAAAATGATAAATGGGAAAAAAATAGTATTACCTTGTACTGGACAAAATTCAACAAATAAGAGGGCGATAGTAATAGTAGTTTTTCTGTAGTCTAACAGAAGAGGAGTAAGAATAAAATGATAAAGAAATTTGACAGGGTGGTAACTTTATAAAGTGTAAAGAATATGAAAAGGGTATAGAATATTTAACTGATTGAAGTTTAAAAGACAAAAGATACAAATGTTGTGATATGAAAAGTTTGATACATTAGTTAAATGATCAGGACAAAGTGGCTATTTTTTAAATATGATTAGGGATATTTTTGTAATTCAACTTTTAACTATGGAGCTTCATGCTTTTAGTATAATATGATTAAAATTACTTCTATTTAAACAAAATCATATTTTGCATAAACTATTTGTAACGACCTGTTTAGTCGTCTTGAGCAACAGACTTCAATTCTGGAAAAACTGGCAGAAGCGACGGACCCCACGACGGACAGTCAAGGGCACGACGGACCGTCGCAGGGTCTCGTTTCAAAACACTTAGAAAATCTGAAATTGGATACTGAAAATCGACTCTCTGAACTTCGTGACGGAATGGCAGGACGGACCATCACGGAGACTTCAGTGAAAATCCATTCTCTGAACTTTGCGACGACCTGCAGGACGGACCGTCGCAGGCACGACGGCCCGTCACAGGTTGCGCAAATCCCAGGCAGAATCGGATTTTCTTACACGTTTTAAGGGACGTTTTTGGACTATTCTTTTCTTAATTATAGATTTCGTGGGTTTATATTAATAACTCAAATTCTTGGGGGTTAAAAGAGGTAACCCTAAGTTAATTAGTGGGGTATTATTGCCATCTTTTATTCTTAATTATATACTAACTAGGGTAAAAGAAAGAGGGTTTGAATAAGAAAAATAAGAAAGAACAAAAAGAGACAGAAAAAGAAAGAGAACGAGTAGAAAGAGAGAGAAACGAAGAGGATAGCAAGGATTCTGAGAAGATAGCTTGTTGATTTCAATTCTTCGGTGGAGGTAGGTTATGGTTATTTCATGCTATTCGTAGTAAACTCTTAATAGTGAATGATATGTGTTAGTAGTATTGTTAACCCTTCTATATGCTTAATTGTATGCTTGCATGAATGATGTGATTATGTAATTATGAATAAATAAGCATGATGAAGCTATTGAATCCCAAATCTTGAAAAGAAACCCTAATCTACTTTGTTAATGATGATGCCTTGGTATAAAAGAAGGCTTGATGAACGGAAGTAGTGAGATTAGGGGATCGGGTGCCACGTTCCGGTACCGGGATAGTATATGAGGATCGGGTGTCACGTTCCGACACCAGAATAGAATATGGATCGGGTGCCACATTCCGGTACCAGGATAGTATATGATGATCGGGTGTCACGTTCCGACACTAGGATAGAATATGGATCGGGTGCCACGTTCCGGTACCAGGATAGAATATGGATCGGGTGTCACGTTCCGACACCAGGATAGAATATGGATCGGGTGCCACATTTCGGTACCAGGATAGAATGAGGATCGGAGTGTCACGTTCCGACACCAGGATAGTATATTGAGGAGCGGAGTGTCACGTACCGACACGAGGGGAATAAAGATAATGAATCTTGAAATATGTTAATATATCCAATCTAATGAACTAAATTCCCAAATGAGTATGATGAGGAGGTGTGAGTCCTCATTGATGTGCTTGGTGTTGTAACCAAGGGTTATGGTAACTGTAAATGCTGCATGCTAAGGATATTAGTTGATTTTATGATATTGCTTAATACATACTGTTTTCTATTTTGAGTTGGCCGATTATATCTACTCAGTACCCGTGTTTTGTACTGACCCCTACTTTTATGTTTTATTCTTGTTTATTTGTGGAGTGCAGCAAACGCGCCATCGTCTTCAACTCAACAGTAATTCAAGCCAGTCTTACTACATCGGAAATTCAGGGTGAGCTAATGCTTCTAGCTTGGACTGGATCTTCTTCTTCAAGTCTTGATGCCTTGAACTTCCGGCATGGACTAGCTTCTTATGTATTTTTAGCTTTTAGAATACTCTTAGTTTAGTCGTTTGATCGTAGATGTTCTTGTGATGATGACTTCCAGATTTTGGGGATAATAATAGTTATTGAATTGGTTTTTATTAATGAGTTTAAGTCTTCCGCATTATTTTACTGATGATATTACATTGAAATGTTAAGGTTTAGATGGGTTGGTTCGCTCACATTAGTTAAATGATCAGGACAAAGTGGTTATTTTTTAAATATGATTAGGGATATTTTTGTAATTCAACTTTTAACTATGGAGCTTCATGCTTTTAGTATAATATGATTAAAATTACTTCTATTTAAACAAAATCATATTTTGCATAAACTATTCAAGTATTATCAAACTCATCATGTATTAATAGAAATTTTGTCATTTAAATAACACTTAAAAGTATAATAAAATGAAAATAAATAATTTTTCTTTTTATAACATTGCAAAATAATACATAAATACATAAAATATGGGTTGCACACCAATCCATTTTGCACAACCATACTGTAACTCCAAAATGAAAATCATAAAAACATAAAATCATAATCTAACATAAAAAAAGATATTAAGAAATATACAAGTCATATCTTTTACTGTTAAGTTTAACAGTTGAACTATATTCTAAGAAAACATCTCTTTTATTTTCAGAATGAAGCTATTTGTTCTTCTCCTCAGTTAGCTTCTTAACGACTTGTATTCATATAATAAATCTAAGAAGAAGAAAAGAGAACAGTAGATGATAGAAAAGAAAAGAATGTGATGACCTAAGAAGCAATTAACTGGTATTTATAGTGATATTTGATTGTCTTTTCACCTACAAAATATTTTTAATGGTGCACATTGAATCATGATAAATAAATTTATTTCAGTTTCAAAATTCAAAGAATCAAAAATTTTGAAGAGTTTCATACATTATTATTTCATGATAGATAAATGTATGTTAATTTCAAAATTCAAGGAATCACAAAATTCGAAGAGTTTCATACGTTATTGTTTTCTACTCTAATTTAATTCAACCTAATTAATTATAATTATAATGTCAAAACTAAAAAATTAAACTGTAGTTGTTGGACTTCATAATATATCATTATGTAATTAAATATTAGTATTTAAAAAATAAATTAATTTATTTTAATAAAGTGGAGGAGCAAAATGGTAATTCAACTTTTAAGGTTGGAGCTTCACACTTATAATAATACATGATATATGATGATATGAGTGTTTTAGCGTCTCACTTTTTATATCTACAACGTTAGATTGCTCAAAGAAAACATCTAAAACTAGTATACATAAAAGGTTCCAAGGGAAAATATAGGATCTCATATATCCATGCAGAATTCTCGCCTAGCATTATAAAATGCAAGCATAGTCTGCAATTATCAAATGACATCATCAACCAATTGAAGCAGGATGTAAAGACAACGAGGATCAAGTAAAAATGTTAAAGCTTTTACCTAAATCAACTTAGAGATGATTTAATTTATATTTGTTTGGCATTAACAACACTAATTATGATGAAAAAATCAATAACTAGCATAGATAGTCTAATTAGACACTCTCAAGTATATAGCCCTGAAAGTTATGATGAGCTTTGTGAAAAAAACTTGACAAACTCTTCTTTCCTAATTTCAAAGTAGAACTTTTCATTCGTCAACAATTTTTTCTCTCTCTCTAAATCTTCCACAAGTCTTACCCCTTTTGACTTCAGCTCCTTCATCGTCTCAAATTTTCAAAATAGCTTTTGGGTAAATTCGTCCTTCCAGAACTCTTTTGAAATTTGATCTGTACTTCCCTTTACATATGTAATAGTAAAAAATTCTCAAGTACTGTATTAATTATTTTGTACTAGAACTAAATTACAATGGAACTTAAAGTAGAGAATGTAACGGCTGAAAGCAACAAATAAAAGACCAAAATATAAGATAGAGAAGCAGGGGGATGAGACGCTCAAATTTCTAAGAATTGGGGATGACAGACTCAGAAAATTACCATAACAATAAAACAGTACTTTGTGCTACTTATATCACTTGTTTGATAATTAATCACATAACACCCATGTGCTCACAGATTCCTTCACACGTTTTACCCCACCTTTTATCCAAAATCAGTTAATCTTTTTGGTCTCTTCTTAGCTCGTGTGATCTTCCTATCTTGCACGATTGGTTCATCCACGTCGGTGTCCACCTCGCGGTTTTCATTCATAACAATAGCTGGCATGATTGGTTCAGCCACGTTGGCATCCACCTAACTATTTGCATTCATAATAATACTCGTTCCTCACTGAGAACCTTGTCCTCAAGGTTCGAGATAGGAGGATCACTGTAACTTAAGTTCAGAGGAGTAATTTGCTGTTTTTGGCTGCCCTCCCAGCGTCTTAGCACAGAAACATGAATAACAGAATGAATCTGAGCAGCCTCTCGTAATTCTAACTTGCAAGCAACTTCTCCAACTCGTTTAAGAATCTTAAAAGGCCCAAAGTAACGTCTGTCCAACTTTTGAGAGCGAAGTTCCCTGAGAGAAGTCTGGCGATAAGGTTTTAATTTGACATAGACCCAATCGCCAACTGAAAAGGTGACCTCCGTGCGCTTGGCATCAGCGAATTTCTTCATGCGAACTTAAGCCTTGCCAAGATTCTTTTTGAGAAAGGACAAAACCTCATTACGCTGCACTTAATAGGCTTCGACTAAGTCACTAGAAGTACTCTCCAAGATGTAGCGTGTAACTGTAGGGGGTTCACACCTATACAAAGCCTGAAAAGGGGTCATGCCCGTGGATGATTGATAGGAGGTTTTGTACCAATACTCGACCCATGGAGGCATGGCAACCTAGGCACTGGGGATATCAGCAACAAAACACCTCAATATTTCTCAACCCATTTATTAAGAGCCTCAGATTTTTTGAGGATGATAGGCGGTGCTCATAAACAGTGAAGTGACCTGAAATCTTATTGATCTCTTCCCAAAAGGAATGTAAAATTCGAGGGTTACAATATTGCGAGGAGGTCCATGAAGACGAATAATTTGAGTCACAAAAGCTTCTGTGACAGTATTAGTGGTAAAAGTTGACACCAATGGAATGAAGTGACCATACTTAGACAAACGATCAACAACTGTCATAATGGTGGATCTTCCTTTAAAACTAGGAAAGCAAGTGATGAAACAATGGCGATGTCCTCAATACCAATTCAAGAATGGGGAGGGGCTGTAAAAGACCAGAAGAAAGCTCGTGGGAGCTCTTCATTTGCTTGCAAACTTGGCAAGAAGCTACATAATTCTGAACTTCCCTTCGCATGTGTTTCCAAAAGGAATTTGATGCCAAAATGTGGTAGGTACAAGTTGTCCCAACAATTCCACCTACGGCAGTGGAGTGAAACTCATATAGCAGGCGTTTGCATAAAGTAGAGTCATTCGGAATAACTAATCTTTCACGGCGAAAGAGCAGTCCTTCATGAAAAACATAGCCAGCTGACTCAAAGAACTGTGTAGTGAAATGTTGTTGAATGGATAAGAGGTCTGGAAGATATTCATTCAAAGTCTTTAGCTCATGTTCCAAGGAAAATGTTTGAACAGAAAGAGCCTAAAAAAATTAGCATCTGGTTGGCTAGATAAAGCATCGGCCGCCTGATTTTGCTTTTCCGATTTATACAATATGTGAAAATCATACCCTACCAACTTGGTAAGCCAATTTTGCTGCTCCGGTATTTGGATGGTCTGGGTGGTCAAATTCTTGCGTGATTGCTGATCGGTGAGTATTGTGAATCGTCGCCCCAAAAGGTATTACCTCCGTTTGCTCACTGCCTGAGTAATAGCAACCATTTAACGATGATAAGATTATGCTCTCTGCATTCTATAACTCAACTTTTGACTAAAGTACTGATATACCGTGGTTTCACGGTATTTTTAATGCTTTTTCCTTAAGTTTAGTGTGTGTCCAATAGCCTTTTTGTATTTATTTTTATGTAAGTTTCCCTTTATTTGCAGGAAATTTGCCTAAAGATGAACACGGATGTTTTTGAGCAAGAAATGCAGAAAAGTTACAACCTACGGAGCATGTGACGGTTCGTCGTACCTGTTACGGTCCGTAGGTGGCATCGTAGTGAAGCTGCTGAACGAAGATGGGGAAGGCTGACCAAGTGTGGGGTTACGAAGTTCATGACGGACTGTCGTAGCCATGACGGTCCGTCCTGCTGGTTCTTCGTGATGATCAAAGAAGTAGTCCAGTACCCAAATTTCAAGAGTTTTAGTGTTATAGAACAAGGACCCTTGACGCACCGTCGTGCCTGTGACGGTCTGTCATACCTATTCGTCGAGTTTAATGAATAAAGTAGCAGAAAGATATGTAAAGTATAGGATGACGGAGGCCACGACGGCCCGTTGTGACCACAACAGCCCGTTGTGACCACGACGGCCCGTTGTGATCACGACAGCCCGTTGTGACCACGACGGCCTGTCGTGAGGTCCGTCGACCCAGTCGCCTTTTGAGAGAATTTCAGCAAATAGAGTCCTTCTTTTATTAGGTTTTGTTTTTTATAAATAGTTCTAAAAACCTCGTTTTTGGGGTTAGACTCTCATATAGTTAGACTCTCATGTAGTTAGAATCTTGGTTATTAGACACTTTTATGTTAGATTCTTTGTTAGTAGATTTTTTTGGATATTAGACTTAGGATTGCTACACTTTTCTCTGGAGTTGATTGTTGTTGATTTTGTCTATTAATCAAGTAAATTTCAGGATTTTATTCTTTATCATTAAAGTAAGTGCATGAATTCTTATACTACATATATGAATATTGTGATTATGACTATGGGTAACTAAACTCCATAACTAAAATAGCAATTCTAGAATAGTGTCTTGCATGTATTGATAATTCTTTCGCTTAGAAGTCTTTTTAACGGATGGCCAACGTTAGAACTCGCCTTAATGCTACTTTCCGGACCAAGTAGGTAGACCATAGGAAAATAATTATTGACATTGATTTAGTGTATACTATCTAATAAGCTAGTATTGATTGGTACAAGGTAATAACTTAGTCAAATATCGAATACAATGCTTCATATGAGGTAAAGGTAAGGGTTAGTATAGCAACACATATAGCTGGACCAAGGTGCGGAGTGAAATTTTCTAGATGCCTGACCAAGAATTTAAAAATACATAACTTATCACTTTGCATGCAAGATACTAGGAAAGAATTGTTATAGTTAAAATTATCAAATTAGGAACCTGTGGGGAACACGTAAACCCTAGTTACTTTTATTAATTGATTAAACTCCAACAGTTGAATCTGTTTGTTCTGTACTTTAATTTAGCTAGTTATTTTCATTCATTTAGAAATAAAATCCCCCCGTTATTGTCTTTGTTTTCTAAGGAAATAATTGACTAAACAATAGTTATAATAAATTGAAGTTAAGTCTGAACTATTTTCCTCATGGGAACGATCCTAACCTTATTAGTTGGGTTCTTTACTTGATATGACCGCTTTACTTCTTATTTGAGAAGTAAGTTTGAGCGTATCAAATTTTGGTGCCGCTGCCGTGGAAAGTAGCTTTTACACTAAAGTTATGTCAATATTGTCTTGATTATATACTTTGTTTATTGTTTTTGATTCTTGCAGAAATATCTTCCATGTAGCCTAATACATGGAGAGGAAGAGCACCCTTGCTTTCCTACGATCATGAATTAGAGTGTACACTACGCAACATGAATCGAAACTTGGGTATTAATGATGATAATCCAATCCAGAACATCCCAACTTCAGTTGATGTTCATGGTCAGTTATTACCCGATGCTCCGGGTGAAATCCAACAGAGGGGACGAAATCCCGCTCCACGACCTCAAGAATACTACAGAGGCTATGACAATATAGCAGACTCCGATGGGCCACTTCTCTTGCCCCCTCTACCACCAGGCCACACCTTTGTGGTAACTAGTAGCCTGATGCAAATGCTCACTACCAGAGGTTTGTTTTCAGGGCTACCTTTTGAGGATCCACATGCCCATATGTAAAAGATGTGTGGGGAGGCCTGATTTAGATTTGGATGTAATAAGTCTAAGAGTCTTTCCTCTCTAACTGAGGGAGAGGCTGCTATTTGGTTCACTGAACTCCCTTATAACTCAATTTTCACTTGGAACCAACTAAGGGGTGTTTCTTAGCACGTTACTACCCGGTCTCCAAGAAACTAAACCACAAAGACAGAGTTAAAAACTTTGTAGCACTAGTAGGAATCAATTAGTAGTTTTTGGGATGGATTCACCTCATTTTTGAGAAGCATCAACAATCACCGCATAGATGATGAGTCACTAAAGGAATACTTCTATCCGGAATAGGATGATAATAATAAAATGGTGTTCGATAATATAGAGGGTGGTTCTTATGGGGAGTGTCCTTATGCTGAGATTGCCGAAAAGTGAGAGAAAATCTCCCGGAAACGGCCTATAGGGATACTCCACGATGTGCTAGTAAAAGTGGAGTCATTCATATTTCCGACAGATTTTGTTATTCTTGATTGTGAAGTTGATTTTGAAGTGCATTATTCTTGGTAGGTCATTCCTTTCTACGGGTAGAGCCTTAGTTGATACGGGAAAAGGGGCAAATTAAATTTTGGTTGAACAATGAAGAAGCGACCTTCAACATTTGTAGGTCCATAAGGCAGAGTGGTGAGATCCAATCGATATCTGCTATATCCTACAATGAAAAGATGAAGAAGCACCATGACCTAAAAATTGAAAAACGAGAGTTTATGGTTGGGGATTTGGCTCTTACTTGATCACCCAACTATTCCCTCATGGAGCAGTTGAGTTAGAAACCAAGGAGGGTGTGTGATTTAAGGTAAATGGAGAACGAATAAAACCCTATTTTGGGCATGCCGAATCAACGCATGAAGTGATCGAGGCATACCATCTTGATCAAGGCTGAGAAATAAAGTGTCCTCAGTCGTGCCACGATGTTAAATCAGGTGTTTGTTTGGAGGCAACCCAATACGTATAGTTTTCTTTCTAGTAATGGTAGCATTTTCTACTAATGGGTTTTAAATTTGCAGGCACATCACCAGGAAATTCTGCAGAAAATCACACTGCAACACTCACTGATGGACACATCGACAGACCATCACGCATGCGATGGACCATCGCATGAATCTGTCGTGCCAGGTACGTCTTTAAATTATTTCCAAAACTAGGGCACACGTGACGGAACCAATTACCGACCGTAGTTGGGGTCTCGTTGCTTCATTAATGAGCATACCCGACCCGACCCGATTGGGGGTAATTTGGAAAATTGGTAACATTTAAAAAACCCTACCCCTTAATTTCACCCATTTCCTTCCCTCTTTCTCCCATTTCCCTCCCTTTTCAACTTTCAACTTCCTACCTCCCTTCTCTATCAACCGATCGCTTCCCTAAATTCCCTAATTCCAAATATCTCCTTTCTACTTGTCAGAACCATTGATGTGGTTCTGTTCTTGATCACTAAGTACCTCCCTTGCTTGTTTTTCTCAAATTCTCTGTATGTGTCTCTAATTTCTACTAATTTAAATTGCATTTTTGTTTATCAATTAGTATTAGCCTATTTCTTATTGATGGGTCTTCATTCTTTGATCCAAATTTTGTCTGACCTAGGTTGAGAATCCTCAAAATTTCCTTGTTAAAACACTAGAAATACGTGCTTTAGCATTGCTAGTTTACTAGGTATTTGGGTTAGAAAAATATAGGTTATCACTAAGTAATCAATGTGAGTCATTGGGGATGATTGTGGCATCCCCAGTTCTTTAACTGAATGATAGAACAAAACCCGGATGACTGTCCGTTGTACCCACGACGGACCATCATAGGCTCTGTTCCAATATCTCACTATACGTTTTCTCTAAGTGTCCACCAACGGATACATGCGACGGACCTTCGTTCCCATGATGGTCCGTCCTGCACAATCGTTCTAGTTGCCAGAGACCCTTTTTCTAAGGGTCTCCTACTTTTTCTAAGTGTTCTCTGACGGACATCTACGATGGACAGTCATACCCTCGACGGGCCACCCTTAACAACCGTCATGACGGACAGACACCCATCTCCTGAAGGTCTTTATACTTTTTCTAAGTGTCCTCTGACAGACAGCTACGACGGACCGTCATACCCTTGACGGTCCGTCCCTCAAAACCGTTATTTCGGTAAGAGGCCCCTCTCAGAGGGTCTCCATACTTTTTCCAAGTGTCATCTGACGGACCTTTACGACGGACCGTCATTACCACGACTGTCCGTCCTGCACAACCATCATGGTTGTCAGAGACCCTTGTTCTAAGGGTCTCCCATTTTTTCTAAGTGTCCTCTGACCGATATCTAAGACCGACCCTCATACCCTCAACAGTCCGTCCTGCACAACCGTAGTGTCGGTCAGAGACCCCTCTGCTAAGGGTCTCCACGACGAACATCGACGATGGACCGTCATTTTCATGATGGTTCGTCTTGCTTATCCGTCATACTTGTTAGAGACTTTCCTTCAGGGGTCTCCACATCAATATAGTTGAAGTAAGACATGATGGACCACATGACGGTCCATCGTACTCACGACGACCGGTCACCTGGTCCGTCGTGTTTCATTGATACTGTAGAAAAGTCATTATAACTTGTCTCTTATATTTATTTTGTTTCATTTTTGTTCGTCTTGTTTGCTCCATCTCGTACTAATATTGATTCTTTACAGATACTATCTCTTATGGAACCAAAACAAGATCGAGTTTACGCACGTGGGCGTTTAAAGTATGTAGCCTCATCTGCCCACCTAGTCATAGGCTCTGATGATGAGCATGACCTCAAGTACGTTCTCCCAGGAACTGCCACTCCATCATGAGCTGCACGTGCTACCAGAGCTACGCCCAAGACAGTGGCGTCCGGTGTAGTCACTGCTCTCAGTCAGATGAGGAGCGCATACTGACCGGCACACCTTCTGGGTCAGCTACACATGAAGAAGAAGCGTCTGGCTCCGTAGGAGTTTCGTGGCCAGAGGAAGCCTCAGAGTGTGTTGAAGTCCCTGCACCCGCCACACTTGCACAGTCTGCCTCGTCTGATAAGGCTAACAGTTCTGATTTCACTCCCGACTCACCGACTCATGCTCTCACCCCGGTTGCCGACCAGCCCAATCGGTGGTGTGTCGACGAGCAATATCATGTTTATTTAGACGCAAAGTTTCTGGATGATAAAGGAGTCATCACACAGACCCTTACACTGGAGAGTCGGGTCCTTACGGGTAGTCTCCCCACCATGCCAGAGATCCACAATCTCTTCACCAGATACCGACTGGAGTGGACAGCGCGTTCTGTGGGCCTTTATAGTGAGGAGTTGATTCGAGAGTTCTACGCCTCTTACGTGGCTACTCTCAGATCACAGATAGATAGGTGGGTTGCCCCCACCAAATAGGCCCCACTTGAGCATGTCCGAGTACGTGGAATTCAGGTCGATATTTCCCTGTCTACCATACTCTTATAACTATACGACGAGGATGTTGATGCCAACCGGACCTCTCTCACAGCCGAGTTCCACTACTAGTGGAAAATTGTAAAAGACGGTCAATTCTTACGTGAGCCATCACTCAGAGAGACCACCAAGAAGTAGATGGCCATGCACTTGTCTGTTGATGGAAAGGGTGCCGACTGGGTAACAGAGCTAAAGGGAGCCATCAAGAAGGCTAACTTTACCTTCACGGCTAAGTTCTTATGGTTGATTTTCCACCACTGCCTTTCCCCCACTGCCGCTGATAATATAGTCACATTGGATCGTGCAGTTCTGATGGCGGGAACGATAGCTGGGCTTGAGGTGGACTTTGATTGGCCACTACATGCGGTCATGCACGAGAGGGCTTTCAAGGTCACAACTACTTACACTTTTCCATGCATGATATTTTCCCTATGCGGGTCCGCAGGTGTGCCCATCTGGCACATTGATCAGCTTAAGAATCCGCTGGGAACTGTTGATATCGGCCTCATCAGGGATGAGGCCAATGAGTTTGCTCCCGCAGAGGGACCCATCTAGAGTTGCCTCCACTTGGTGAAAATCTGGCTGATACGGTAGCACATGATCGCATAGCTATGCAAGCTACTTCTGAAACTACTGACACTACCCCGGTCGAGTCTATCCCGGGTAGTAGTACTGCCCCGAGCTCCTCTCGCTCAGCCCTTTTCCCCGCTCTGGTCCCGCTTGTTAGGGTCCAGAAACTAGAGGCACGATGGCTACACTTCTGCATCACATCCATCCTTGGATGCAGAGGTCTATTGCTGAGGCTGAAGAGCGCTTGGAGCGGGAAATGGTCTAGAACACAGAGCGGAAGATCGTTGAGGTCCATCAGCACTTGGACACTTTTGAGTTGCGGGTGCTAGCCCGGCTAGCCCCTCTTGTGGACATGTCGACCCTTCAGGATGCGGTCGAGAGTCTTCGAGCGGACATTGATATGATCCTAGAGGCTAGGGTGACTGAGTGTGAGTCCCCCTCTGTAGAGCCTACTGAGGTCACAGTGATGGCGGCCTTATTCGCCACTTCTAAGATTCCACCACCTCCCCCTCCAGAGCATGCCAAGAGGCGTAAGGTTTGAGAGGAGGATGAGGCTAGGGCACAGAAGAAGGAGCATCGTGATATGGAGGCTGCGAGGAGATCCTCGCTTGATGATGAGGATGCCCGTTGGATCAGGGCTGTAGAGTCAGAAGCTGGGGCATCTAGGTCTAGAGATGTGGCAATAGTGGGAGGCACTGCTGATAGTGTTGTTGCTGATGAGGACACTATTGAGAGTGTCCAGACTACAGAGGTAGTGGGTTCTGGGGAACCGGACCCACCAGCTTGCTGATCGTCAGCGCTTTACACCCCAGGTTTGCTTTACCTACCACTCTCGTATTTTAATTTTTTTATGCAGTGGGGACAATTGCATGCCTTTTTATTGGGGTGGGGTAAATGGAAAGTGAGTGCTAGGGTGAAGTCTGAGTAGCCCAATTCACTATCCTCTTTTGGGGTTTTCTTGCTTGTGTTCTTTTTCCCCAAAATACTGATTATTTTTATTGTTGAACCGGCATGCCTATATCTTGTGTACATAGTTTAACTCTGAAGCATGATGGCTAATATCCTGATGAAATGAAAATGATGCATGACTAGGCATAGTAATTGATAAATGTGTGGCTCTAAGCATGACAAAGAGATACACTACTGCATGACCCTAAGTCTAAAATTCGAATTAGGTGTCTGATAATCTTGTAGAGCAATGAGATGTCAAGTGAGTGTGAGGAAGATTTTAATAGTCCACTATTTGCACAAAGCTAGAACTTTTCTGGTTAGTCCTGCTAAAAGTAAGTTGTAATAGACAATTTGGAAAGGATCATAGGCCCTTGTTCAATATAACCATTTTTTAGCCTAAATAAAAAATCGAATGAAATTAATTCCTCTTTGATCCAAATGATTTGAGCTTAAAATAGACCTTTCTTTTTCACCTCAACTGATCTTTTCTGGGAATAATGTGTTGACCCTGGTCCCTCCTTGGACATATGTGCTCCTCAGCTTATGCCAAAAGCATAAGTTGAGGGTGGCTAATGCAGTAAACAACCCTTTCATGGCCCTGACCCAACTTTGGGTATTGTGTACTTTGACTCATGGCAAAACCATGAGTTGAGGGTGGCTATTATGAAGAATGCTTTGGAAAGTGGGGTTGAAAGAACAAAGTCAAAGAAGAAACAAAAATAAAGTGACTCAAGAACCGGTTGAAAAAAATAAAAGAATACAACAAATAGAAGCAAGAAAAGAAGAGAGTCACATACACAAATGAAGAAAGAAGAGAAAATATCAAGGTGAAAGAATATGAGAAATTGGACGAAATAAAATGATAAAAAGTTGGTATGTTGAGCCGATATGTCAAGGAGGGCAAAAAGTCACTAAAAGTATACCTAAACATACCCTACCTGACCCTGAGCCTATGTTACAAGCTAAGAAAGTCCTATCGTGATCCTAAAAGTTGTATAGCAAACTTCAAGCAGTGAAAATAAGGGCAAGCTTATGGCAATATTTATGAATGAGTTGTGAATTTGTTCTGAGAGTAAGTGTTGAAAAGTAATCCTTATACTTAAACTGAAATCATTGTGTGAAAAATGAGGATGTTGTTTTGAAGTGAGGACACTAGTTGCAGTACAAGAATTATTAGCACCTCAGTGAGAAATTGAAGAGGATAGGTGTTAGTGCGAGGTGAGTCTGTGTCATAGTCTGATTCCACATAATTCAAGCCTAATAGTGATAACATGCATAAATATGATGAGACTTATCGGGACTGATAGCCAAATGATTGCGAAAGCTAAAAGTGGATACTATTCTACAAAGATTTTTGTACTGAGTCTTAGTGCGTCACTTGAGGACAAACAACAAATTTAAGTTGAGGGTGTTGATATACCGTGGTTTCACGGGTTTTTAATGATTTTTCCTTAAGTTTAGTGTGTGTCCAAAAGCCTTTTCATATTAATTTTTATGTAAGTTTCCCTTTATTTGTAGGAAATCTGACTAAAGATGAACGCGAAAGTTTTTGAGCAAGAAATGCAGAAAAGTTACCATCTACGGAGCTTGTGACGGTTTGTCGTGCCTGTGACGGTCCATAGGTGGCATCGTACTGAAGCTGCTGATGGAAGATGCGGAAGTCTCACCAAGTGTGGGGTTACGAAGTGCATGACGGACTGTCGTAGCCATGATGGTCCATCCCGATGGTTCGTCGTGATGATTAGAGAAGTAGTCCCAGTACCCAAATTTCAAGTGTTTAAGTGTTATAGAACGGAGACCCTCGACGGACCGTCGTGCCTGTGACGGTTCGTCATACCTGTTCTTCGAGGTTAATAAAGAAAGCAACAGAAGGATATGTACAATATAGGATGACGGAGGCCATGACGGCCAGTCGTTGACCACGACGGCCCATCACGAGGTCCATCGACCCAGCCGCATTTTGACAGATTTTCAGCAAATAGAGTCCTTCTTTTATTAGGTTTTTATTTTTTTATAAATAGTTCTAAAAACCTCATTTTTGGGGTTAGACTCTCATATAGTTAGACTCTTATATAGTTAGACACTTTTATGTAAGATTCTTTGTTGGTAGATTTTTTTGATTGTTACACTTTTCTCTGGAGTTGATTGTTGGTGATTTTGTCGATTAATCAATTAAATTTCTGGATTTTATTCTTTCTCGCAAAAGTAAGTGCATGAATTATTATACTACATATACGAATATTCTGATTATGACTATGGGTACCTAACCTCCATAACTAGGGTTGTGGGAACCACGGGTGAATAATGAGGTAAAATCTAACTAAAATAACAATTCTAGAATAGTGTCTTGCATGTATTGACAATTCTTTCGCTTAGAAGTCTTTTTAACAAATGGCCAACGATAGAACTCGCCTTAATGCTACGTGCCGGACCAAGGAGGTAGATAATAGGAAAAGAATTATCAACATAGATTTAGTGTATACTATCTAATAGGATAGTATTGATTTGTACAACCTAATAACTTAGTCAAATATTGAATACAATGCTTAATATGAGGTAAAGGTAAGGGTTAGTATAGAAACACATGTAGCCGGACCAAGGTGCGGAGTGAAATTTTCTAGATGTCGGACCAAGAATTTAAAACTACATAACTTATCACTTTGCATGCAAGATACTAGTAAAGAATTGTTATAGTTAAAATTATCAAATTAGGAACCTGTGGGGAACACGTAAACCCTAGTTACTTTAATTAATTGATTAAACTCCAACATATGAATCTGTTAGTTCTCTACTTTAATTTAGCTAGTTATTTTCATTCATTTAGAAATATAAATCTCCCTTTTATGGTCTTTGTTTTCTAAAGAAAATAATCGACTAAATAATAGTAATAATAGATTGAAGTTAAGTCTGAACTATTTTACTGATGGGAACGATCCTAACCTCATTAGTTGAGTTCTTTACTTAATACGTCCGCTTTACTTCTTATTTGAGAAGTAAGTTTGAGCGTATCAAATTTTGGCACCGCTGTCGCGGAAAGTAGCTTTTAGATTAACTTAAACTTATTACTAAAATTTAGTCAATATTTTCTTGATTTTACTTTGTTTATTGTTTTTTATTCTTGCAGAACTATCTTCCTTGTATGACAAATACACGGAGAGGAAGAGAACCCTTGTTTCACTATGATCACGAATTAGAGAGTACACTACGCAACATGAATGGAAACTTGGGTATTAATTATGATGATCCAAACCAGAACATCCCAGCTTCAATTGATGTTCATGGTCAGTTATTACCCAATGCTCTGGGTGAAAACCAACAGAGGGGACAAAATCCCGCTCCACGTCCTCAAGAATACTACGGAGGCTATGACAATATAGCAGACTCCGATGGGCCACTTGTCTTGTCCCCTCTACCACCAGGCCACACCTTTGTGGTAACTAGTAGCCTGATTCAAATGCTCACTGCCAGAGGTTCGTTTTCAGGGCTACCTTTTGAGGATCCACATGCCCATATGTAAAAGCTGTGTGGGGAGGCCTTAGTTAGATTTGGATGTAATAGTTCTAAGAGTCTTTCCTCTCTAACTAAGGGAGAGGCTGCTATTTGGTTCACTGAACTCCCTTATAACTCAATTTTCACTTGGAACCAACGAAGGGACGTTTCTTAGAACGTTACTACCCGATCTCCAAGAAACTAAACCACAAAGACAGTGTGAACAACTTTGTAGCACTACTAGGAGAGTCAATTAGTATTTCTTGGGATAGATTTACCTCATTTTTGAGAAGCGTACCCAATCACCGCATAGATGATGAGTCACTAAAGGAATACTTCTATCGGGGACATGATGAAAATAATAAAGCGGTGTTGGATTCTATAGCGGGTGATTCTTATGGGCAGTGTCCTTATGCTAAGATTGCTGAAAAGTTAGAGAAAATCTCCCGGAAAAGGCCTATAGGGATACTCCACGATGTGATAGTAAAAGTGGAGTCATTCATATTCCCGACAGATTTTGTTATTCTTGATTATGAAGTCGATTTTGAAGTGCCTAATATTCTTGGGAGGTCATTCCCTGCTACGGGTAGAGCCTTAGTTGATTCAGAAAAGGGGCAGAATAAATTTTGGTTGAACAATGCAGAAGAGACCTTCAACATTTGTAGGTCCATGAGGCAGAGTGGTGAGCTTCGATCAGTATCTGCTATATCCTACTAAGAAAAGATGAAGAAGCACCATGACCTAAAAATTGAAAAACGAGAGTTTATGGTTGGGGATTTGGTCCTTACTTGATTACCCAACTATTCCCTCATGGAGCAGTTGAGTTAGAAACCAAGGAGGGTGTGCAGTTTAAGGTGAATGGAGAACGAATAAAACCCTATTTTGGGCATGCTAAATCGACAATTGAAGTGATCGAGGCATACCATCTTGATGAACGCTGAGTAATAAAGTGTCCTCAGTCGTGCCGCGACGTTAAATCAGGCACTTGTTTGGAGGCAACCCAATACGTATAGTTTTCTTTCTAGTAATGGTAGCATTTTATACTAATGGGTTTTAAATTTGCAGGCACATCACCAGGTAATTCTGTAGAAAATCACGCTGCAACACTCACTGATGGACACATCGACGTACCATCACGCATGCGACGGACCGTCGCATGAATCCTTCATGTCGGGTACGTCTTTCAATTATTTCCAAAACTATGGCACACGTGATGGAACTAATGACGGACCGTAGTCGGGGTCTCATTGCATCATTAATGAGCATACCTGACCCGACCCGGTTGGGGTTAATTTTAAAAATTGGTAACATTTAAAAACCCTACCCCTTAATTTCACCCATTTCCTTCCCTCTTTGTTACATTTTCCCTCCCTTTTCAACTTCCAACTTCATACCTCCCTTCTCTATCAACAGATCACTTCCCTGAATTCCCCGATTATGGATATCTCCTTTCTACTAGTCGAAGTCATTGTTGTGGTTCTGTTCCTTATCACCAAGTACATCCCTTGCTTGTTTTCTCAAATTCTCAGGTATGTTTCTCAGATTTTTACCCATTTACATTGCATTTTTGTTTATCAATTAGTATTATCCTATTTCTTATTGATGGGTCGTCATTCTTTGATCCAGATTTTGTCTGACCTAGGTTGAGAATCCTCAAAATTGCCTTGTTAAAACACTAGAAAAAGGTGTTTTAGCATTGCTAATTTACTAGGTATTTTGGGTTAGAAAAATATAGGTTATCACTAAGTATTCAATGTGAGTCATAGGGGATGATTGTAGCATTCCCACATCTGTCACTGAATGATAGAACGAGACTCCGATGATGGTCCGTTGAACCCATGACGGACCGTGATAGGGTCTTTTCCAACATCCCACTGTACTTTTTCTCCAAGTGCCCACCAACGGATACATACGACGGACCGTCGTTCCCACGACGGTCAATCCTGCACAACCGTTCTGGTTGTCAGAGACCTTTTTTCTAAGCGTCTCCTACTTTTTATAAATGTCCTCTAATGGACATCTACGACTGACCATCATACCCTCGACGGTCCATCCTGCACAACCGTCGTGACGGTCAGAGGATTGTGTAGTGTGAGCTTGTTGAATGGCTAAGAGATCTGGATGTTATTGATTTGAAGCCTTTAGCTCATGTTCCAAGTCAAACGTTTGAGTAGAAAGAGACCAAAAACTAGCATATGGTTGGCTTGGTAAGCCATTTTTACTGCTCCAGTGTTTGGATGGTCTGGGTTGTCAAATTTTTGATTGCTGATCGGTGAGTTAGGTGAATCATAGCCCCTAAAGGTACTGCCTCCATTTGCTCACTGCCTGAGCAATAGCAAACATTTCACGATGATAAGTTGATGCTCACTGAATTCTACGGCTCAACTTTTGACTAAAGTACGCAATGGGATGACGCCGTTGGGACAAAACAGCCCCTATCCCTTGCCTTGAAGCATCTGTTTCCACCTGAATCTCTTGAGTGAAATTCGGAAGGTTTAAGACGAGTGTACTGCTCAATTTTTTCTTAAGTGACTCAAAAGCTTCCTGAGTTAATTTAGTCCAGTGAAATAAATCCTTTTGTAGCGAATCAGTCAAAGGTCCCACTACACTAGCATAGTGATTAATGAAACGCCGATAATAACTAGTGAGCCCTAAAAATCCCGAACATCCTTCACCGACTTAGGTACTGGCCATTGTTGGATTGCTATGATTTTAACTGTATCCACAGCAAGACCTTTGTTAAAAATCATATGCCCCAAATAATCAATGGTCGTTTGGCCAAATAAACATTTACTCTTTTTAGCGACTAATTGTTGAGAGAGAAGCTCTAGGACAGTGGTGAGATGCGCCAAATGAGACTTCCAATTTGTACTATAGAGAAGGATGTCGTCGAAAAAATCCAATACAAAACATCAAAAAGACGACCGGAATATCTCATTCATTGTATCCTGGAAAGTGGAAGGTGCATTTGATAACCCAAAGGGCAGTATTAGGAACTCATAGTGCCCCTCAGGAATTCAGAAAACTGATTTTGTAATGTCATTAGGCTTGACATGAATATGATGGTATCCAGACAGTAAGTCAAGCTTTAAAAAAGAGTTTGTTCCATGAAGCTCATCAAATAATTCATCAATGGCGGGAATAGGAAAACGATCATGTATAGTAATTGAATTCAAAGCTCGGTAATCCACACAAAAACGCCATGTACCATCCTTCTTTCGTACTATTAGCATAGGTGATGAGAAAGGGCTAGTACCTGGTCGAATAACTCATCATTGAGCACATTTGACACGGGTTGCTCCATAATTTGCTTTTGAAAATAGGGATAGCGATACAGCTTGACATTTAAAAGTTCGGTCCCAAGCGTTAGATGTATAACATGATCCTGGAACCTCACAGGTGGTAAGCCACTGGGCTTCTGGAAAACATCACCAAAGGAGTCCAATGGAGGCGTTAATAGAGAAGGTTCATCGATGAGGGTTTTGTTCCTAGTATTAGTTACCGTCAATCAATAAAAAGATGCAATGGAATTTGTGGTTGCCAAACATCGCAAACTATAGAGTTGTACTAGTTTCATCTCAGTAGAGGAGTTCCTCACCCAACGAAGAGGAGAACCATTCAAAAAGAATTCAGAGATGCATGTTGCATAGTCAGTGACAACGGGTCCAAAGGTTCCTAACCACGAGACACCCAAAATCACATACGCTTCATGAATATATAAAACATACAGATCCATAGGAAAATCATACCCCTGAATGTGCAAAGGAACTCCATGCGCAACCTCGTCACAACACAAATGTTGGCCACTTCCAACTACCACAGTAAAACTAGAAATGGAATCAACCACAATGTGCAAGTATTAGGTTGCCCTTGCTTGTATAAAATTATGTGAACTACCCCCATCTATAAGGATTTGAATTTTAGAACCATTAACAACGCCAGTAAAACGTAAAGTAGTCGGTAAATCTTCACCAAACAAAGCTTGATAAGAAATAGAAGAATGATCTTGTACCTCCAAGAGTTGCAAGTCTTCAGCCAAAACTCCATCAGATTCAAATGATTCAGGCCACTCCGAAGGTGACTCCAAATCTTCGGTCAGCAATAGCAATTGGGCTAGCGCCTTACATTTGTGAGAAGGAGAAAATTTCTCATCACAATTGTAGCATAAGCCTCTGTCACGGCGACTCTGCAATTCAACAGGAGATAGACGTTTGAAGGGTATGCGATTTGGGGGTACATATGGTGGTGCAGTTGGGACTAACATCGATGAGAAAGGTTTGGATGAGTGGTGCATCGGAGTAGGATTGGGTAGAATCGGATTTGTTCTAGCAAAGGCGGGTTATTTTGACCCTTTCTCAGAGCTTAACCGTTATTCATGAACTAGAGCCAGAGACACAGTTGATCTAGTTTGGTAGGCTCATGAGCCACCACTGCTGATTTATTTTTGGGTCGGAGCCTAGAAATCCAAAAATGTACAAACCAGTGGTCACCAATCGAAGTAGTTTCATTGGTAAGAGCTTCAAATCTGCTCTGATATTTCGCAACTATTGTAATCTGTTGTATGTTAGACAAACGAACCTCTAGTGTTTCTAACTCCCATTTTCGAAATCGATGAACCAATTTCTCAGCAAAGTGGTCCCAATCAATCAACTGCATATTGCGATACAACCAGTGATACCATTCCAGAGCATATCCATCGAGATAGAACTAAGACAAGGACAATTTATGGTCATCAACAATGCGATAAAAATCAAAATATCATTCTGCTTGGAAGATCCAAGCCTCTGGATTAATTCCATAGAAACGCCCCAAGTCTACCAATGTTAGCTTGTGGCGAAGAGTTGGAGGGGATGGCGGTGGTTCTGGGAGGTTCACCCACTGTATCGGCTCACGATAACAATCTAGATCCACTGCAGGGACATGAGTAAGCAGAACTAAGGTAGCCATGGAAGCAACCAGTTGTTGTATAGAGGAGCGCAGATCTGTAATTTTCCGGGCAACGGATATGTCGCTGGTACCCTTCAAGTGTTGGTCCTCTATTAGACACGCAAGAATGAAAGAACCAATGTAATAGTAACAAAGTCTCAAGTACTATATTTATTATTTTGAACTAGAATTGAATTACAATGGAACGTAAGGTAGAGAATGTAATGACTGAAAGCAACAAATAAAGACCGAAATATAAAATAGAGAAGAAGCGGGATGAGACACTTAGATTTCTAAGAAATGGGGATGAGAGACTCAGAAAATTACCATAACAAAAAAACCCTACTTTGTGCTCCTACTATCTCTTGTTTTATAATTAGATGCATAATGCCCACGTGCTCACAAATTCCTTCACACGTTTTACCCCACATTTTATTTAAAATCAGTTAAGCTTTTTGGTCTCCTCTTAACTCGTAATTTGTGCCTAGATGGCATGATTGGTTTAGCCACATTAGCGTCAACTTTGCTGTTTTCATTCATAACAATAGCTAGCACGATCGGTTTAGCCACATTGGTGTCCACCTCACTATTTGAATTCATAACAATAAAAATATACACGAGAAAGAAAGAATTCAAATGATTCAGTAGTGCAATACAAACAAACAACATATTCACTACAATCCCACAAGTGGAGTCTGGGAGGAAGGTATGCTCGCAGACATACCCCTACCATGGGAAAGTGGAGAAGATAATGATACAGTAAAGTCATTACAAGAAAAATAAAGTGAATTTTAATAAATCTAAATATAAAAATACAAACTTAAATACATATAATATATAAACATAGGAATAGGATTAAAAACAACTCGTACGAGACAATGAGATTAAGATATAAGTAGTTACCAGAAGTCATTGAGGTAAATCTAAAATGCGTCGTAGACTTTGAACGTAAAAAATACTGAAAACTTTTATCCCATGAAATTTTATTACAGATTATCTTTCCTAATTAACTTCTATAATGTGTTGACTCTTTTCTCTCTCTCTCTCTCCCCCCCCCCTAGAATAATGATTCAATAAATATGCCAGTGGTTTGTTAATCATTTTGAAAAAAAATGCATTACAACAAATGTAGAAAAGTCTATCTGCAGGGGCTTTGCTGTAGATTTAGTGAAAGAAATGGAAGAACATGCTTTCATACACCATTCTATACTGATCGACAGAGGAAGTTCGTGAAAGCTAAAAATACTGAACTCCATAAAGGTAAAGCAACATTGTCACAAAATAACACCAGCTACCCAGTTCAGGCGCACTGTTATAGATGAAGTATAATACTTGATACTCAAAAAAGCACAACTTAATCGGCAATTTTCACAAACAAGTTGAACTATGAAGAGAGAAAAATTTGTAAATATAATAATCGCACTAATCAAGACAAACCTCTTTACCTTTTTGCCTAAGGAAAATATACCAGGACTCTTTCTGATCCCACCGTCCAATGATATGGCTCATCAGTTTTAAAAGGTAGTGCCTGCTATGGGTGGTAGAGGAACCGAAATAGGGACTGCCGGACCGGTATTAATCGGAACCGGCACGGAACCAGGAACCAACACCTGGAACCGGATGTACCGGTACCGGTAGATCATGTTAATAATACATGTACTTGTCCCGATCCGCTAGTGCCGGAACGGAACCAAACCAGATTCCACGACTGGGCATGATAAATTAAAAAATATATTAAAATCAATTAAATGTTAAAACTTTTATTGTTTTAAATTTAAAAAATTATACTTTTCAAACTTTAAATGTTAATTATTATACTTTTTAAACTTCAAAGTTTGAAATTTTGTAAAACTTTAAAGTTTAAAGTTTGAAAGTTTGTAAAATTCAAACTTTCAAAATATAATAATATAATTTAAATATTTGTTTGAAACTTTGAATAAAAATTTAAAATTTTATATTTCTAGTTTAAAAGTTTAACTTTAAAAGTTTGAAAATAAAAATTCAAACTTTAAAAGTTTGAAAATTTATATTTCAAACTTTAAATGTTTGAAAATTTAAAATTCAAACTTTAAATGTTTGAAAATTTAAAATTCAAACGTTGAGGTTTTATAAATTTAAATTTCACAATAATTAAAATTAAATTAAATACAATAATTAAAAAAATTAAGGTGAATAGCCTAGACTTTTGTTAATATTAATTTGATAGTACAATTTTATCTACAAAAATATTAGTAGATTATTAATAGATCTAATCTACATAGCCACCTTCTCGGACGGGTTCTATTTAAATTATTTCTTGAATTATCATACTCACACTAATAGACCGTTAAACATTTAAATTTAATAGTCGTTGCTACAATAGAGATCTTTTCTTAAATAATTTAAGATTTCTCTAGTAACATGATCGGGAAATTGTTGAATAGATAAATTCGCCATTGATTCAATGTCATTGTCATCATAATCTTGCATTGTTTTATCAATGTCAATTTGAAATTCGGTCAGTAGTGATTCACGACCCAAATTTCTTCTCTCAACATTAAATCAATATCTAAATAATACCGATATCTCCAAGCTATCTGCTGCTAATGAATGACTATGATCTCCAATTTGAAACCTTGCTGCACTAAAAATATCTTCCGAAGCTACTGAAGATGCTTGAATAGATAATACATCTCGAGCCACCAATTGAAGTTTTGGAAATCCTTTGCCGCGATTTCTCCACCATGCTAAAACATCGTCAGTAGGTTCTATATTTTGATTATGATATGCATCAAAAATCATTTCTATTATTGTGAGAAAGTTCAAGATAAGAATCTAAATAATCATCAATATTATATTCATTATGTCTACTCCTAGAACTTTCAGGTTCTTGATCATTTGATACATTTATATTAGAATTATATAAGTCATACAATTTTCTAGCTTCAATATTTATACTATATTTAACTCCTTGACAACTAGGTATTTCATCTTTTTAACTATCAATATCCAAGTTAAAATATATTTTATCTACTGCCTTAGATGCACCTACATTTTTGTAATGAAGTTTTAACAAACAAGCGGTTAAATAAATTTGAGAAATAGGAACAAAATATTTTTTTAAAAAAATTTCAATCATTTTTTTAATAATTTGTTCGAATCTTGGTTTATTTTTAAATTTATAAAATTTAGAAGAAATCATACAAATGTCAAGTAAAACAGTGCAAATGGATAGATAATAAAGTGCAAATATTCTTTTGGTAGTTAAATAAAACACTCTTAGGAAATCTATGATTGCATGTATGTCATGTCAATCAATATCATCGAGTCTATATAACATATCTAGATTATGAGCATTCCAAACCATTTGTAAGTTTTTTCTATAGTCTAAGTGACTACAAGCATTTCATATAAAGAATTTCATCTACTAGACACTATTTTTGGAATTTTTTTAGATGGAACATTATATTCAAAACAACAATTTTGAAAATCTCTACGCCTAGACTTAACTTGACATTTAAATATAAAATGACATGCATTTTCAACTTTCGTGCAACCGTCATCATATATTTATATATCATTTCTCACAATCAAATTATATATGTGTGCAGCACACCTAAGATGATAATCATCACCATAAACAGGGCAAAGAGAAGGTTTTAGCATTTGAACAACAACTGTATTATTTGCAGAATTATCTAAGGTGATACTATTTTATTTTATCACAAATTTCATAGCTTTCTAAAATATCTAAAATTGTTTGAGCTATATAACAACCAATTTTTTTTGCATCTGACAACATTTATAACCTAAAATTTTTTTTTGCATACTCCAATTTTCATCAGTCCAATGTGCAGTAACAGTCAAATATTCATTACTATTTACACTATGGCCCATATCAAAAGTAATAGCTATTTTTCAATTATTATAATAAAATAAACAACTAAGATATTGAAAATATTGTGCTTGATAATCAAACACTACCTTTTTAATTGTATTTCTAGCAAAAACTTTCAAATATGGATTATACACAATTTGAATATAATATATATATTCATATTTTCAGCAAAACTAAACGGCAAACTCATAACAATAATCATTTTAGCTAATTCTTCAAGATCTTTTTCTCTACTATATGGTCGTGTTGAACTAGAGCTAGAGCCAGAAACATTATAAGGATTTAATTGTGTTTGGACCATATTAGAGTCGCCTACTCCTAAAGTTTCAGGAAGGGGGGTACCATTCTTTTTAGCTTCGGATACCGCTTAGGCATGCAAAAACATTTTACAACATGACATTTAATGATTACTCAAATGTCCCATCCTACCTATTTTCCAACAGTTTTATGATTCAATATATGTTTGCATTTATTTCAAATAGCTTGTGTTTTATCTTCATTTTGTGTCATAAATTGTCACTCAACTGATTTTTTAGCACGTTCTACCTTAGGCCTAGGATGTAAGGGGAAACAAAAGTAGGACAACGAAATGGAGCGAGACTAGGAGCGAGACTGGGAGACAGACTACGAGTACTAGTAGCCGTAGGTGACTCATTTCATTATCATCATCATCAAAGTTAGCATATCAGTATAATCATCAACATTATTATATTCATCATCTTGAGAAAAATCATCATCAAAATTACTAAAACCTCTTTGTAAATGTTCATGATAAGGATCTAATCCAGAATTACCATCAATATCAAAAACAGTATCATTAACATGTGTATAATTATCCGTATTCATTCTTACTATAGTAGATTTTTTACTTGTAGATTTAGAAAAACTAACGGTTTTTTTATTATTGGTGGATCTAAAGCTTGTCATATTTTTTTAAGCGCTCAACTACGCTTTTTTTTACCTTTTTCAACAACTTTTTTACTGGAATCCATATTCAAATATTAAAAGTGAGTAAATTATATAAAATACGAAAATGTAATGCAAACAAATAATTAATCACAAAATAAGTAAATAATAATTGCAAAAAATGAGATGTAAATTGTAAGTTGGAACAAATGTACCGAACATCTACTTAAAAAAGTAGACGTGTATGACTGCCGAAAGCCGAAAGTGGAAAGTGGAAAGTGGAAAGTTGAATTTTGAAGCTCTAAATCCTATTTCCAAAGACCAATATCGGGATTTCAACAATTCTAAGATATTAGAGAGTAGAAACTAGCGAGTAGAGAATAGAGGATGATTTTGTGAATTTGTGAGTTAAAAGAATGAAAGTTTAGGGTATTTATAGGTAATAAAAAGGGTTAAAATGTAGGTTTTTAAAAGTTTGGAGTATTAAAAAAGTTAGGGGGTAGGGTGTGTGATATGGAGTAAAAAGGGGCAAAGAATCGTTGGTGGTCCCACTAGACGTTACCCAACAGCTCTCCAACGTTCACATTTCAAAAAATTTAAAAAACAATTAATTTGGTGAACCGGACCGGTACTGGGATTAACTGCTAAATTCTGATTTCCATCCCAGACCCCGTCCCTATGGTCCATATCGTGACTAGCGGAACGGGACCGAACCGGTAACGGAACGGGACCGGTACTGGACAGTCCCGATTCCGCTACCACCCTTAGTGCTTGCATCATGTCTGCCCTTCTTTTGTATACTTGCAACTATGAGAAGAGTCCATAGAAGAGGGTCTCTCTCTGGCCATGACAAGTGCTTGTAACACAATATAAGTTCACAGGGTCAATATTGATCATATTGACAGCAAAACCAAGAAAACCAGGAGGAGTTTCCTCGTTGAGGTTACTTGGCTTCTTTATGGACAACCTCCTCTGAGGGTCACCAGCAATAAACTCACCATTGTATGGTCTAAAATGATAACCCAAAAATGAAAAAAATAAGAGAGTAAAGAAGTGGTAAAGAATATGAGATGCATTTGCAAGATGAGATCATCATAACCTCAAACCTTAAGTTCTCAAGACAGATTACAAGATATCGTTCATCCAAAGGTCTCCCAATTGAAGATCCAACCAGCTCCATGAATACCAAAACTTTAATTATAAGACCTTACTTATCATATGTTTCCACTGCTTTAAGTCCACCACGTGTCTTGCAAACAGCTGCTAACATGGTTTTTTGCCCAAGATAATCTGAGAGTTCCCTGGATTTCAGAGATTAAGATACAAATGTCAGTCATAGCACAGTGAACTTCTAAAAAAATTTGTTTAGTACACTAAACTTTTATTATTTGCCTACATTTTGGTAAAGATATGGCACTGCGGCCTCACTCAACCCTAAAATATTTCTCATAAGGGGAAGATGGCCCAAGCATGTATATGCAAACCACACATTAATTCCCTAACTAATGTGGGGCTCTAACTTATTTTAACACCCCTTTCACGTCTAAGCTCAGAAATCCCAAACAGGGACTGACCTGGCACTGATATCATATAAGGATATGGCACTTGGGCCCAACTCAAACCCAAAATTTAGCTCAGAAGGGAAGGATTCCATATACGCAAATGCACATCCATTCCCCGAACAACATGGCACTTTAACCCACTCTAACATTCATTAAACCCCATGCTTCTTTCATCTTCAATCTCAAAATGAAAAGAAATACTCAGATTCTACTCCTACGTCATGACAAGACCTAGCTTTAAGCAAAGATATGCTCATTTTCATACACAAAATAGTCTCCACATTCTAAGAGGTTATTCCTAGTCAATTGTACAAAGAAAAGGTCCAAAAGTATTAAAAACAACAACAAAAACATACCTAGTGAGAGGATGAAAAGTACAATAAGAAATTATAATAATATACTTAGTACGACATAAGAAAGTGAGAAAACGTTCAACTACTAACTAACCTTCTACCTTAATTTGCGACCTCCAAACCCTAATCACTCAATACCTATGACAAATTCAAAGACCAGAACGTATTAAACTATTTGTCTCAAATCTTCTCCATCATGCAGCCACATATTGCCATCTTTATTGGGACAGAGTTAACGAGTGTTATAATCCCTTAAAATGGGACTAGCCTAGAAAGTGGACTCATATAAAGCTCATTTATTTTTCCTCTTTCTCTATTTTTTTTTTGAAAATGCCAGCAATTACTAGATGCTATATGTAACTAACCTGGTGAAATTATCTTCGTCAACCTTCCCAAGCAAAGCAATAATTACTATTATGTCCTTCATAAAGGAATATGAGCTCTAGTATGCTTTTGCATCTGGACACAGATGGCTGCTGCATATTTATCAAAACTTAAGATTTGTTCAATGGTCTTCTCTTCATTCTGCCCATTGGAAGATTCCTTAGTTTCAGATCAGTTTCACTTGCTGAATAACTCTTGGAGAGAGCAGCTACAATACCCCACAATAACAAGGCATTAAAATTGAGAAATAGTGAAAAGGCATATGACAAAACAGAAAGAAAAAAGGTTAAAGTAAATACCATAGTCTACCTAAGTACTTTTAAATAGTCAATACACAACACTAAACCCATGAACAATATATTAAGCTCATTGAAACAAGCTGATGGTTGATATTCTTCACTACAGGTAATCATGAAATTCGTATTTACTTGAAATTTGAAAGACTCCAATTGATATGACAATCTTACAATGGTTGATTGTTTCCCTCCCATAAAGACCGTAAAAGCATTTTAAATATTGCACAAGCATTTTATAGCACACCTAATTAACTTGAAAAAAGGACACAATACCTTCTAAATCCAAAATTGAATCATCCAACATGTTCTTCTGACCCTCTAAGAATTTGATTTTATCATCATGGGGTTTAATTTGAAGACTAGTCTCCTTAATTACATCCTCAAGTTTCTGCAGTAATTAAATGACGCAGTAGAGAATATTGATCCATACAATATATTATTATGTCCATTATCATCTCAAATAAAGGACGCTAATAGATATTTCTATACATATCATCAAGACTATTGTGTATATTGTATTGCATCCATGAATGACAAAATAAAATAAACTAGGCAGATATCATTGAAAATAATAACCACCTTGGAATGGCAGATAACGGCCTTAGCAGTTCCATTTTGCATTATATCCTGATTGCTAGCAAAATTAAATGAACTAACCTGACCTCCTTGATTGAGCAATAGATCATGCATAAGTGGTGCCTTAGGAACGATTTGTATCTGGAAAAGTAATGTAAAAACATCAGTTTGTTAGAGTTGCTTATTAAGAAAAAGTTCAACAAGTGTCTAGTAAAAGGTCCTAGAGTGCACACCACATATGCAGTGAACAAGTAATACTAATGCGCAAATCATACATGCCATTTTTTTTTATCTTTGTTCATTAAGGAGGAACATAAAAAATACTTTCCTTATGAAAATACAAATGAAGGTTGAACATTCAGATTTCCACAACATGATGCCAAATTTTTTCTGGAAATATACTACATAGATGGAAAGAGGCCAAAGCTGATACTTAATCGAACAACCCACATCTTTAGCAAATTTAGAACGTGCGACAACTACGGGGCAATGGAAAACAAACTAGACAATTTCAGGTACTAGTTCTAATACAGTTCAACTAATGGAAGTTCTTTGAAGCTAAGTCGCTTAAGTTTGTAGATGTGAAATAAAAATTGGTAAAGGGGAGCTGCAAAGGGATGGATATTATTGTTTTTAGAGAGAAAAAAGTCATGCATTGCTTTGACAAAATGGGTGCCACAAGCAGATTCTCTGAGAAAGTGTGATGTGAAGAATTAAATTAGGTCGTATTATGAAGATTTGTTACATCAAATGCAAAGACATTGCATGAAAGTTGAATCTTCTTATAAATTGACACTATCTTGAGTGAAACTATGTTAAGATGTAGGTTATAGAGTTAGGTTCAGTGTTGCGGCTTAGATGAAATGATTTAGTTCAACATTCTGAACCTATATTTTTTTTATTACAAGGAAAAACCCCATCCGCTACCCTTTGAATGTGCACGGGATAAAATCCCGCTCCTATGCAATAGATTGCAAACCACACAGGAGAGGTAAGCCGCACTTAGGCGAGCCCGGTGCGACAAAATCGACCCACAAGGCAAACCCCTTGCTTTCTAGGGCAAGGAATTTCGAACATGAGCCCTCCAATATGGAATTCCCAAACCGCTGGGTTAACCAAAGGGTTTAAACAGTCTCATACCTTACACTTAAAATACTTTCCAAGAGAAATCCTATCATTGTGACCCTAATATCTCCAGAATAGTTGATATGGCCATGCCCACCAGCAGCAAGCCACCACCAGTGGCTGGTCTACCCATTACAACTCTCTCTACAATGACGAATTACATTACAACCCTACATAACATCATTATACAAGAGAAAAACAAACATATTATGCACTAGCGGCAAAATTTACATATGGAAGACCTAATTAATGTTCACTAAATAATTTTTGCCAACACAATTGGAGTATGCAATATTAGCTATCTTGAAGAACGGCACCTCCGACGAGATCAACACAAAATGCGGGCATGTCAACCGCTTTCCACCACTTTTCAAAAAATAGTATCATTGTGCATCATTCAAGCAAAATCAGCCATCAGCGTACATATTCCAGTGACTACTCACAACTATCTATGTTTTTTTTGTATTGTGCAAAATCCAACACCACCACAATGTCACGCCTCGAGATACCCTCGAGACACGGACCCGGAACCTAGGACCACAAGTGATCTCAAGCTAACCATGCGGCATGAACATGAGCATACTAAAGATAATAAATTGTTGCGGAAGCTAAATCATAACTTATAATAAAAAGATGGGGAATAGACATATGCTTAAACTGATATATATATGAAGATTGATGAGTTTAATACAAAAAAAATATTAACTCAATACTAAGTTGAATCTAACTATGTCTGAAATTAGCCTCTAAACTAGACTAGAAATACTGGGACAAGCCCCATCTAAATCTAGCAAAAACTGAAACTAAATGACTAAAGTCTGAAATGAAACTGATGATTGTTGTCCTCGGAGAATGAGGACTCACCACTGAATTTGCTGAACTGCAGATCGAGAAATCGTCTATGCGTAATCTGGATGCTGAGAACCTGAACCGAGCACGTATGCGTCAGTACTTGAAAGGTACTGAGCATGTAGGATAGAGTACAGCTGAAATAAAACATAACTAAACAAGCACAAAAAAAAGTATAGTAATCTGAACGTGATGTGTTGATTTATGAGCTAATTGGATGCAATGACCAATTTATAACATGTTGAAACTGAATACTGAATATATTGATAATTGGTCAATGCAAAGAGTCTAACTGAAGTGTGGGAGCTACTAATAATCGATAATAAAACCACATGATCTAAATGTGGAGTCCGATGTATACGCCCCATCGAGAGGACCTAATATGCCCTGCCAAAGGTATAAAGGCATGTTGGCGTGATCACTAATCTGATTGCCCACAGAGGGGACTCACAACCTACTCGGCTAGTAGTTCTGAGACTATTGGGTACGCTAAAACCTAGTCCAACTCAGTATTATGCTACTCCCAATGAATTCTGTAAATTAACTGATTATATCTGAATTTCTGTAAATACGAGATAGCTTGAAACTGAACAGGCAAACTGAGAATGCAACAATTAATCTGGTAATTATGCATTTATAATTGAGGCATATATATTTGAAGTGTCTGAAATATATGACCTAGCATGTGTAATTCAAGAACTAAAGAATTACATATCTAGGGTTCTGAAATTCATGCGATAATCTGAGTAATAACATGATAAGCTGATTTGGAACATATATTTAATAAATTCATGAAGTTATATCAAAGTTCTAGAAACCCTAGGTTTAATCATGATAAGAGAATCAAGAACTAACTGAAACTAAGGACCCAATGGGTGAAAGGAACCCACTAGTGAAATCACACATACCTAGTGATGAAATCCATGGAAAAATACTTAAGTTTCTGGGATGGAAGTGCTGGAGCTTGTGGCATTCTTGAACTAGGGTTCTTGAGCTTTTTTCTCTTCTATTGCTTCTAATTTTCTAAGTTTTGATTTAATGATTTGACTTGGATATGTTTTAATTATGTTTCTAGGCTTAAACTGACTAAAATCTGATCATTTAGGGTCAAAACAACGTAACTTAGGGTTTAAATGGAGAGTGAAAGGTCAAAAAGACCCCTGGAAAGGTTGTTGTTGAGCCTCACGACGGCCAGGACTGACGGTCCGTCGTGCGCCCAACGCCCCGTCATTGGGTTCGTCGTGAGGGCCTGTTCGACAGGACTTTACTAAAATGGGCATAACGTTTTACTCGGAGGTATGATTTTAGCAAGGTCGGTGGCTATGGAAATATAATTCAATTATCTATCTGTGGGTAGTTCATGGGAGACCTAATTCATTTTGTTCTAAGAGTTATGATCATTTTAAGTTGACCCAACTGCATTTCCCCTTAACTGGCTGCAAATTTTCTACCTACGGACCGTAGGTCCACCTACGAACCATGTTGGTCATCCATAGCTCTTGTTAGAGAGTGGTTGAAGGGATTCTTAATCGACGGTCACGGACTACGGACCATCGTTTAACCAACGGACCGTAAGTCCGTCCGTCATCCAAGACTTAACCAATTTTTCTAGGCTGAAATTTTTGGGAGTTTTTGATCCAATCGACGGTTGTGCAGGATGGACCGTGGTTCATGCTACGGTCCGTCGATGCCACCGTTGGTAGCACCTGCAGATTTTTCTGAAAAAATAATTTTTGGTCTATTTTGGCTACGGGGTGTTACACACAAGGTCCAGCAACCTCCGGCAACCTAAGCTCAACCAACGTCATTGGTCGCAAATACCTCACGAGAGGCTAGATCTTGGATTCTAGCGACCGGGATAGTACCAAACGCCAATGCGTAAGCCTATTCCAGCTAGTTTTCAGGTAACTTGACTCGTGATTTCAAGACAATTCATACATTTAATACCAAATTTTGATTACTTTTTGGTGACCACTGCACTATTCTCGACAAATTTAAGTTTTCCAATTTCACTTTTGCCAAAGGATATACATAGATATTTGGGTTGGATTAGAATGATAATTTCTCATGTCGAGATAAAATAGCATATATCTGTCTTTTTCTATCCATGGTTTTCATTCGTTATTGGCCTCTTCATCAATTGGACAATAATGATGCTTTACTACATGATTTTTATTGGCGGGGGGAATCCAGTATCCTTAGTATCCTCATATATCGATTATGCAGGTCACTCTAAAGTCTAAGGTTTGAAAGTCTTCTTGAGATAGATTTGGGGAGTTCAGTAAGTAATTCCGGAGTTTGGCATGACTCGTGGTGAAGTTGATCACTCAATGTTCTATCAATATATTGCATCTAATCTGTATATATTTATTTGTTGGTCCAAGTTGACGTTATCGTTATCACCGGCAATGATTAGGATAGTATCACTAATTTGAAGTAAAATTTCTTTCTGTATTTCCAAACTGAAGACCTTAGCGAACTAAAGTATTTTTAGGTATTGAGGTTGCTCTATCAAGATTAAGTATTGTTATGTCGCATTGCATGTGTGCCTTAGACATTCTTGATGAGACAATAAAGATGTGATGCTGACCTATTGACACTCCTATGGATCCCAATGCTAATATACTGCCACGACAGGGAAGCCATTCCGCGATTTTTGAATTTATAGATGGCTAGTGAGTAAGTTGAATTATAGTGACTATATCTGACATCTTTTTCTTGTGAGTCTTGCAAGAAAGTTTATGACTTCCCCTCTAATAATCATTTTGATACAGTTGTTCGTATTTTGTAATATATAAAGTGAGTTTCATGTATGTGACTACTCTTTGATGATCGAGGTCATAAGCATATCATTGGATATATACACGTTGATTGGGCAAGATCACCCTCTAATAGACGTTCCAAGTTTCGATATTGTGTTTTAGGAGGAGTTAATTTGGTATCCTAGATGTGTAAGATGGAAAGTGTGGTTGCTCAATCAAGTGAAGAGGAGTACCATATCGAGCAATGGTGGCAGAAACTCGCGAGCTAGTTTGGATTAATCATTTGGTGAGAAAATTAAAATTAGGAAAAATGACCAAATGGAACTTGAGAGTTGATATACCCCTAGTGAGAAAAACTTGTGGATTTTATGAAAACCTTTCTGTTAAAGAAAAAGCATTTCACATCGCCTACCCTCTCTTGCTTTGTAAAATTTCCATTTCAACTAGATCATAACATCCTCCTTTCTACCTAATCATGATATATATTGATGCAGTTGGATATCATAAAAAACTCTAACTAAACCCTAGATTCTCACATATCATAAACTACAAACCAAAGGAACATCTAAATTGATGAAGAATTCTATCAGAGAACATGCACAGATTTATCGGTGCCCATTAGCATTAATTAAGTATTTTTATGATATAGAAATCTTATCCTGAAACTCGATTGAAAGAATGAGCATTTTCAATTGAGTAGAAAAATCATTCAATTGACTAAATAATTAAAGGTAAAACAGAGGGGGCAAAAGAGGGAAAGGAAGAACATGCACCTTCTCATTGTCTATCAACATTCTTTGTTGTTCGCCGTCCATTGTTGAATTGCCGGAGATTCTGAGAAGAGCGAGATTGGCTTCATTAACGGGAAAAGTGGGGAACAACAATTCTGATAGCAAAGTGAATATAGGGGTATTTGGTGTGAAGGCGTTTTGGCATTTATTTGGTGCATAAAATCTCAATTCTCAAGTAACTCACACTTGACACGTGTACAATTTTTTTAATGTTTTTGCTAAAAAATCATAAATATAAAATTGAACTAATTTTATCTAAAATAAAAGTATAGTCAAGTATTTTTTCACATGAAAAATAGTTTAAATTTAGTGATACATGTAACAAAAATTGTTTTTAATAAAATAATTGTATGTATATATAATATATTGATATTGGACAAATAATATAGACTCTTGTGTAAGTGATGTATAACTATATATTGGATATGTACATTGTTGATACAATAAAGTATATATTGCGCATTGATTTTTATTCAATCTCCACCTCCCAATGTATTGATTCTTTTAATATATCATTCATGTTTGCGGCAAATCCAACTCATGATTTTTTCGGTTAATTATGCAAGATATGTGAAGTTTTAAATCATGATTTGGCAAAATTTTGTAGAAATATTTTTCATGATAATTAGTAATATGTGTATATTTCATTGATAGACATTCATTCTTTCAAGAAGCTAGTTATCACTAAATAAGAAGCGAGTTATCACTAAATAAGAAGCTAGTTATCACTAAATAAGTAAAAACTATCATTATTTTTACATGTTCTGTACTGTACAACAAGAGTTGAGTTCTAAGGACTAATTCATTGACAAATTCATTATAGCCACCTAGATGATCTGAGGAACTTTTTACAAGATGTAAAAAGATACAAATTCGAAAGAATTAAAGGAATCACGTGAAAGAGGAATGGGGGACCAAATATAGCTATTATATATTATGATAATGAACTAGTAGTTGGGCTAAATTTGGTTCATACAATAATTGAACAGTCATTTTTAGTAGTAAACGAATAATTTGACCAATTTGATTAGAAAAATAATCAAATAATCAATTCTTTTTATTTTTTATTTTTTCAAGTTTGGAGGTTGCAAAAATAGCAAATTATGACCTATTTAATTCTTTTTATATTCCCTTTGCTGTCAAAATTGTTGTTCTCCACTCTTCCCCTCAAAGGCGCCAATCTCACTCTCCTGGGAATCTACGACGATTTAAAGACGGACAGCGAACAATGAAAAATGTCGATAGACAATGAAAAGGTGCAGGTTCTCCCTTTCCCTCTTTTGTCCCCTCTGTTTTACGTTCGATTGTTTAGTGAATTAAATGACTTTTCTACTCAATTAAAGATTCTCATTCTATCACTAGATGTTCGGGATAACAGATACAAAACCAAAAAAATACTTAATTAATGCTAATGGGCACCGATAAAGCCGTCATGCATGTGCTATGATACAATTCTTCGTCAATTTCGATGTTCCTTTGGCTGCTAGTTTATGGTATCAGAGAATCTAGGGTCTTAGCTAGACATGATTTGGGAGGAAGTAGGATGTTAGGATCTAATGGAAATGAAAATTTTACAAAGAAAGAGCGGGGTGGATAAAACCGTGAAATGCTTTTATTTAATGCAACGGTCTGTCATAAAATCTACCATTTCCTTTATCACCAGGGGTATATCGCCAAATTTTAGTGTTCTAATCCAAACTAGCTCACGAGTTGCTACAACCATTGTTTGAGAGTGTATTTTTGACCTATCACAATATAACTTGTTTAAGACCAATCAAGGTATTATTGGGTCTGGTATGGTTCCTTTATACATTTATTTTTGGGGCTTAGCTAAAAGTAAAAAAAATAGATATTTTCAAAGAGATCTGAGCCACGTAGGAGTTATTCTAGTTGTACCATCTATCATGCTTTGTAACTTGTATATTTTTTTTGTGTGCACATAGACGCACAAAAGTTTTTAAATATTATACCTTGAGTAACTTGTATGTTATCTACAGGACGCAGAAGGATACGCTGCAATGGTGCTGGAATAAATAAGAAATAACAGAATTTTATGTATCTCAAATAATGGACAACAAGATAGTATTAACTACCTGCACATGGAATAGCTACAACAAATGGATCCTCCTTTGAATTTATTTGTAATGTAGCTATCTACTTGGTCAAATCATACCCAATTCACTACTTTCAATAGTTACGTTCTGTAGATTGGAAGTTTTTGACACAGTTATTTATTCAAGAAGATTTGCTAGGTGTATTGAAGAGGACAAGAATCAGGAACATATAAACTCACCTTAAATTTCATCATAGACTGAATGCATAAGAATTAAGACAAATGAGCATTCAATATTGTTGAAATCCTAAAATTTAACGAAAGTCTCTTCAACAATAGATGAAGGAATTCAAAAATTCAGTACATGAAGAGGTCTTGAGTTCTAGTTGCATTGCCAACCAACCAAGAAATTTTTTTATATGTGATTAGTCCAAGGAAAAGATTAATCCAAAGAAGCATGTTAAGAACTAAAATAAACAAATAAAAGAGACATCTTTAACAGTGTTAACGTTAAGACAAGGCAGTTCTCCTCTCTCTTTTGCTTTTATCAGTCTTGCCATTTTCTCTGTCTACAGAAAATAGCACAATTTGTTGATTTAATGCATGGTGACTAATTACTTTCTTGGTCCTTCTGATGTTTCGTTATAATTTCAAGCTTAAGAATTGTAATATAGAACATCAAAAGTATCTCAAGTATATGTAACAATCTTATGACTCGGTGATGTAAATTTTTTAATTTTGTACAACTTATATAAGAAGTTACTTTAGACTTGAGGGCCCACCTTACACTGTACTCTTCCCATCACTTACAAGTTACAAGTTCCCAACTAGTAGGCTTAGACAATGCTTTCACGCGCACTTCCTTCACAGAAATTGTAAAACTTCCTATCCGAAAAGAAGAGATTCAACCGCGCCCAAGGAAAATCAAGTGAAATCATTATTCCGTATATATTAAAATGGAGATCTGCAGATCATATAACTTACAAGAGAAAATCGAAATAGATAAATGGCTGCTTCTGAAAAAAGTTTGGTGACTTCTCTTCAGGGGTAACATATATAGACCATGAAATCCTTTAAGCGATGAAGGATTCAATTGCCCAGAGTAATTATGTTGTTCTTTCTCATTCTCATCTGCTTTAAATTTGATCTCTAGAGTCATCACAAAATTTTCTTTCATGATGTATTTATGGTCCAAGTTTTTGGATGCAGTAGTATTACAAACTCTGAATCATTGCAGGACATTGAGTTTGTGGTTGCCACCTCTCCACCTTCAATTTCGCTAAATTAGTGCCATTGACCTGTGAATTTGCATAAGAGGAAAATCTGCTTAAAAAGAAAGAGATTGTCTACTAGAACAATTATTGGCAAAGGGTACTATGATTGAGATTTCCCCAAAAATATTAGAATTGGCTTATTTGTGGTAATAAGAAAACAAGAAATTCATAAGTTATGACAGAAACTTAAATAGTAGCTGAAAATTCTTACACAAATGATCATTTTCCTATTTATATGCTCAGTAAATCTTATCTCTAAGACTGCATGAAAAAAGACAAGGGATTGAACAGCAAGGGCAACTATTATTGAAATGCATTGAATATTAAAAAAGAGAGAACAGTTTGAAATAAAACAACTAGGAAATGCCACATCTGCTTAGACAACTAATTATGTATTAGACAGAATTGAATTTCTTTCTAGAAAAAGCTTTTTAAGAAATTAGTTATTGATGTCCTTTCCTTTTTAGAACATGTATCACATAGTTATTTAGACCTATCCATTGAGGAACTCGATGTGATGAATTATAAGAAAAAGAAGCTCCACGTTAATTTTATAGATGAGACGTAATTCGATGCAATCAGGCTCAGGAAGTAACATGCTGACCTTTCATACTTTTTCATCTACAAAAGCGAAGATCATGAATGTAAATAGGTATACTAAAGTCCAAGGGAAGATTAAAAATTATTCTCAACAAATAGCAATCAATCATCTGATACTGATTTCTCCTGGTTTTCCAACAAGAACACTAAAAACATAGAGGAGTTCATGAAGTGTTCAGAAGTGTGTGGCATCTGTTTGCCTTTATAAAGACATCAACTGCAGGGATTAATAAAAAATTTCCCCGAGTTATAACAACATATCAACACTATACCTTGGAAATTTTAGTAGCTCTGTTGATTGGCTATCTAAACTTTCACATTGTTGGTGAGAGTACGATTCCCCACCCTGGTGTCTCTTCTCCCCCATTTTCCCTTCCCCTACCCCTTTTTTAAAATAAAAAAAATATAGATACTATACCTGAAACTCAATAGGCAATGCAGTTTTTCCTGTTTTTGATACTTCATCACACTGCCCAAAGAAATAATAATGAATAAGATACAAAAGGGTAGATGGCACAGGATAAATCATGTAAAGGCTGAGATGTTCATATACTAACAATAGGAAATTTGTTATAGCATACACTGAGCAAAATCCAAATAAGAGAAAAGGAGTGTGAACTGTGTAGTACAGAAAGGCCTGTTCGAAGGGGTATTACAATAGTTGGAGTACAAATGGAACAGGTAATAAGCAAAAGAAACGAAAAATGATGATTAAAGCAACAAGTAATAATTTCAAAATCACAATTTCCGGACAAGGGGCTATTACCTCTTAAACCAACAAATCAGAAAAACTCTATAAGCCACTAACCTGTATATACAGGAAGTATATATCTTTCAGTTTGTATTGTAGTTTCTGTAGGCTTTCGCTTCTCACCTTCAGATAAAAAATTTCGACCTGTCAATAACATTGGCAACAACAGATTTATACTTTCATTAACAATTCCATATCATGTTTGAAACTGATTTCGTGAAATTATTATCATATACCAAAACAACTAAGCATTTAAAACATCAAAATGCTAAGAGAAGTCTAAAGCCCTAAACCATAAACATTTGACGGTAATAGACATCTGTTATTCATAAAAATAATTTGGACAACACCACAATAACAGCCCATATAAAAAAAACTATTTAATAAAACGTATGATTATTCAGGGACTTGAGAAAGGCTCGGTCTATGGATACAACCTACCATAACACAATCAAGAACCCATACAGGTTGCAAAAGAAAGTATCTATTAGGATAACAATCATATCAAGCTATAAAAGAGTATTAATTTATGTCTTTCTACTATTGATGGCTAGTGACTATGAATTCAGTGTTTGCCTCCAATAGGTAAACTTTCACTAGACTAGTGGTTTCTATGTGTTAATTTCACCACCTTCAAATTGACATATCAATTTCTCACAGCTATTGTAATATAAGCTTTACAATGAACACAATTGCAAAGTAAACTAATATCAAAGTGGCATTTGAAAAAGGTATGTACTGATAACTCATTAGCACATGACTCGTTATAACACCAAGGAACTTCAACTAGGGGCTGCTACTAGTTAGAAATAACAAGAAACTTTAATAAATATCTTAATTAATATAGCCTAAGCAGCGATTGTCATCATTTGGTTTTTGCAAAAACTGGTGTAATTTTCTGTATAAACACCCATCCTATTGATCAAGGGAAATCCAGTCTTGGAAAATAAAGAATTTGGAGACACTTATACCTAATGGTAAAAAATGAACATATTCATTGATCATTCAAGGTTTTCTGAATCCAATTCAAAATCGATATTATCCCTTGTTACTTTATTCATTTTTGTTCAAAACATTCATGAGATAACATACATGATACTTCACAGTGCCAAATTGCAGGGAAATGACAAGACAAATTAGAACATGAGTTCAATGATATGTAACTACTTGTCTCTAAGTTCAGGCTGGAACTGTAACGACCTGTTTAGTCATTTTGAGCAGCAGATTTTATTCTGGAAAAACAGGCTGAGGTGACGGACCCAACGACGGACCGTCATGGACACGAAGGACCGTCGCAGGGTCTCGTTTCAAAACACTTAGAAAAACTGAAAATTGGGTACTGAAAATCGACTCTCTGAACATTGTAACGAAATGGCAGGACGGACCGTCACAGGTGTGACAGACCGTCACAGGTGTGACGGACCGTCACAGGTGTGACCGACCGTCACAGGTGTGACGGACCGTCACAGGTGTGACGGACCGTCACAGACCCTTGGTGGAAATTTGGGTCTCTGAACTTTGCGACGACCTTCAGGACGGAACGTCGCAGGCACGATGGCCCGTCACAGGTTGCGCAATCCCAGTCCGGGTCGGATTTCTTGATACGTTTTAAGGGACGTTTTTGACTATTCTTGCCTTAATTATAAAGTTAGTGGGTTAATGTTAATAAGTCTAATTACTTGGGGGTTAAAAGAAGTAACCTTAAGTTAATTAGTGGGCATCATTGCCATCTTTTATTCTTAATTATATACTAATTAGGGTAAAAGAAAGAGGGTTGGAATAAGAAAAAGAAAAGAACAGAAAAAGAGAGAAGGGAATCGATAGAGAGAGAGACGATCGAGAAGGGGAAACACAAAGCTTTGGAGAAAAATTTGCTTGCTTGATCACTAATCTTCGGTGGAGGTAGGTTATGGTTTTCATGCTATTCGTAGTAAACTCTTAATAGCGAATGATATGTGTTAGTAGTATTGTAAACCTTCTATGTGCTTAATTGTATGCATGCATGAACGTGATTATATAATTGTGATTATATTAAGCATGATGAAGTTATTGAATCCCAAATCTTGATAAAAACCTAATCTCTTTTTAATGATGATGCCTTCGTAAGGGAGAAGGCTTGATGAACCTTTTAATGAGATTGATGATGCCTTGGTAAGGGAGAAGGCTTGATGAGTTAATAGAATGAGATTAGGGGATCGGGTGTCACGAACCGACACGTAGAATTAGGGGATCGGGTGTCACGAACCGACACATAGAATTAGGGGATCGGGTGTCACGAACCGACACGTAGAATTAGGGGATCGGGTGTCACGAACCGACACGTAGAATTAGGGGATCGGGTGTCACGAACCGACACGTAGATTTAGGGGATCAGGTGTCACGAACCGACATGTAGATTTAGGGGATCGGGTGTCACGAACCGACACGTAGATTTAGAGGATCGGAGTGTCACGTACCGACACAAGAGGATTAATGAATATGAGGGAGCGGAGTGTCACGTGCCGACACAAGAGAAATAAAGATAATGAATCTTGAAAGATGCTAATATACTCAATCTAATGAACATGATTCCTAAATGAGTATGGTATTGAGGTGTGAGTCCTCATTGATGTGCTTGGTGTTGTAACCAAGGGTTATGGTAACTGTAAATGCTGCATGCTAAGGATATTAGTTGATTTTACGATATTGCTTAATACATATTGATTTCTATTTTGAGTTGGCCGATGATATCTACTCAGTACCCGTGTTTTGTACTGACCCCTACTTTTATGTTTTCTTCTTGTTTATTTGTGGAGTGCAGCAAACGTGCCGTTGTCTTCGACTCAACAGTAATTCTAGCAAGTCTTCGTCACACCGGATCTTCAGGGTGAGCTAACGCTTCTAGCTTGGACTGGATCTTCTCCTTCATGTCTTGATGCCTTGAACTTCTGGCATGGACTAGCTTTTACGTATTTTAGCTTCTTAGAATACTCTTAGTTTAGTACTTTGATCATAGATGTTCTTGTGGTGATGACTTCCAGATTTTGGGGATAATAATAGTTATTGATTTTATTAATGAGTTTAAGTCTTCCGCATTACTTTACGTTTATATTATATTGAAATGTTAAGGTTTAGATTGGTTGGTTCGCTCACATAGGAGGGTAAGTGTGGGTGCCAGTAGCGGCCCGGATTTGGGTCGTGACAAACTTGGTATCAGAGCATTAGGTTCGTTGGTCGCATCACACAAGAACAAGTCTAGTAGAGTCTTAAGGAACGGTAGGGGGACGCCTTTACTTTTCCTTGAGAGGCTATAAGACTTTAGGAAAATTTAACTCTCTCATTCTTTCTTTCGTGCTACTACTTGAGCCCAATTGGTATCTAGGCGATACGAATTGGTATCTGACCATCTTCACTCTCTTTCGCAGATGGTTAGAACTAGAGCAACGACTACGCCAATACCAACACCGGCCAGACAAGAAACAACTGAGCCCTCCACTGGGGCTGTGGCTCGAGGGAGAACAGCGGCAAGGGGTCGTGGTAGAGGTCGTGGGAGGACGTCCTCTAGAGGAAGAGGACGAGCACCGAACCCATCTGGTACTAGGGCGGTGACTCCTCCACCGACTGAGGAAGTGATAAGAGAAGGGGAGGATGGGGAAACTGAACAAGTGCAGAATGAGGGATTGCCACCCCAACCTACCCCAGAGATGATCAATCAGGTTCTGGCTTATCTTAGCGGGTTATCTGATCAGGGCCAGACACCCCCAGTGTTTTCTGCACCAGCACCTCAGGCTCCGGAGGTACAACATGCGGCTACTATGGCTCCCCGCATGGATGTTCCATTGGAAATAGGCACGTTTCCACGTCTGACTACTGGGCCTATAATGACAAATGATCAGCATGAACTTTTCAGTAAGTTCTTGAAATTGAAACCTTCGGTCTTCAAGGGTGCTGAATCGGAGGATGCTTATGATTTTCTGGTTGACTATCACGAGCTACTACACAAGATGGGTATAGTAGAACGGTTTGGTGTTGAGTTCGTGAGTTATCAGTTTCAAGGGAATGCCAAAATGTGGTGGCGGTCACATATTGAGTGTCAACCAACAGAGGCACCACCTATGACTTGGGCCTCATTCTCTAGCTTGTTTATGGAGAAGTATATCCAACGAACTTTGAGGGATAGGAAAAGGGATGAGTTCTTGAGCCTAGAGCAAGGTAGGATGTCGGTCAATGCATATGAGGCTAAGTTTCGTGCATTATCCCGGTGTGCCATCCAACTGTGTTTCAGTCCACAAGAGCGAATTCGCTGGTTTGTGAAGGGGTTGAGGTCAGAATTGCGGATTTCGGCCTTACAGATAGCGGCAACGGCAAAATCCTTCCAAGAGGTGGTAGACTTTGTGATAGAAGTGGAAGGAGTGAAGCCAGACGACTTCACTACGACATTGACATCAAAAAGGTTTCGAAAGGGAGGTGAGTTTAATGGTGCTTACACTAGGGGACAGGGTTCGGGAAGTTACTCAGTCTGACCAATTCAGTCTTCACTACAGACTGTAGTTGGGGGACCACCTCAGACCGATCAACACTTCTCCGAGAGACCTATGCTTGACTCCAGAGAGTGTTACGAATGTGGGGAGACTGGACATATTAGGAGAAATTGTCCAAAACAGAGTTACAGACCCCCAATAGCTAGAGGTAGAGGTGGTCATGGTAGAGGCCGTTTTTCTGGAGGGCGTGGTGGTCGAGGAAATGGTGGTCACCAAAACGGCCGAGGTGATGGGCAAACTGGAGCCACTACATCACAACATGGTAAGGGCAACGGACAGACGAACGATAGGGCCCATTGTTACGCTTTCCCTGGGCGGTCTGAAGCGGAGGCATCTGATGCTGTCATCACAACTAATCTTTTGGTTTGTGATTGCATGGCTTCTGTATTATTTGATCCCGGATCCACATTTTCTTATGTATCTTCCGCATTTGCTAATGGTCTTAATTTACATGAATTGCTTGACATACCTATTCGTGTTTCTACTCCGGTGGGTGAGTCTGTGATAGTTGAAAAGGTGTATAGGTCTTGTCTTGTAACTTTTGTGGGGAGCAATACTTATGTAGACTTGGTTATCTTAGAAATGGTTGATTTTGATGTAATTCTAGGTATGACTTGGCTTTCTCCGCAATTTGCGATCTTGGATTGTAATGCTAAAACGGTGACGTTAGCCAAGCCTGGGGCAGATCCGTTAGTGTGGGAGGGTGACGACACTTCCAATCCAGTGCGTATCATCTCCTTTCTTCGTGCTAAGAAAATGGGTAGTAAAGGGTGTTTAGCTTTCTTGGCACATCTCAAGGATGACACTACCTAAGTACCTTCGATTGAGTCGGTTTCGGTAGTCCGCGAGTTTTTGGATGTGTTCCCTGCAGATCTTCCTGGTATGACACCAGATAGGGATATTGACTTCTGTATCGATCTTGAACCGGGCACACGCCCCATTTCTATACCCCCTTATAGAATGGCTCCCGCAGAGTTAAGAGAGTTAAAGGACCAACTTCAAGAGTTGTTGAGCAAAGGCTTCATTAGACCAAGTGCATCTCCTTGGGGTGCTCCGGTTTTGTTTGTGAAGAAGAAGGATGGGAGTTTTCGAATGTGCATAGACTACAGACAACTGAATAAGGTAACCATAAAGAACAAGTATCCTCTTCCTCGCATTGATGACTTGTTCGATCAGTTACAAGGTGCTTGTGTCTTCTCTAAGATTGACTTGAGATCCGGTTATCATCAGTTGAAAATACGGGCAACGGATGTGCCAAAGACTGCTTTTCGAACGAGGTATGGGCATTACGAATTTGTAGTGATGTCTTTTGGTCTTACGAATGCCCCTGCTGCGTTCATGAGCTTGATGAACGGGATTTTTAAGCCATATTTGGACCTCTTCGTGATCGTATTTATTGATGATATATTGGTATACTCAAAGAGCAAGAAGGAACATGAAGAGCATTTGAGAATGGTATTGGAAATGTTGAGGGAGAAAAAGCTTTATGCCAAGTTCTCTAAGTGTGAGTTTTGGCTAGATGCAGTGTCCTTCTTGGGGCACGTGGTTTCTAAAGAAGGAGTGATGGTGGATCCTTCTAAGATTGAGACAGTGAAGAATTGGGTAAGACCTACTAATGTGTCAGAAATAAGGAGCTTTGTTGGGTTAGCTAGCTACTACCGCCGATTCGTCAAGGGATTCTCTTCTATTGCTTCCCAACTGACGAACTTGACTAAGAAAAATGTTCCATTTGTATGGTCGGATGAGTGTGAGGAAAGCTTTCAGAAGCTCAAGACTTTGTTGACTACCGCACCTATCCTTACCTTGCCAGTAGAGGGTAAGAACTTCATTGTTTATTGTGATGCATCCTATTCTGGTTTGGGTGTAGTACTAATGCAAGAGAAGAGTGTGATTGCTTATGCTTCAAGGCAATTAAAGGTGCATGAACGTAACTATCCGACCCACGATTTGGAATTGGCTGCGGTGGTATTTGCATTAAAGCAATGGAGACACTATTTATATGGGGTTAAGTGTGAGGTCTACACGGATCATCGTAGCCTTCAATATGTCTTTACTCAGAAAGATTTGAACTTGAGGCAGAGGAGATGGATGGAACTACTGAAAGACTACGACATCACTATTTTGTATCATCTGGGGAAGGCGAATGTTGTAGCGGATGCTCTAAGTAGAAAGGCGGGAAGCATGGGAAGTCTAGCTCACTTGCAAGCTTCTAGACGCCCACTGGCTAGAGAGGTTCAGACTCTAGCTAATGACTTGATTAGATTAGAAGTAAACGAGAAGGGAGGATTGTTGGCTTCTGTGGAGGCAAGATCTTCCTTTCTTGACAAGATTAAGGGAAGACAGTCTGATGATGAGAAACTGCGTAGAATTAAAGATAAGGTATTGCGAGGAGAGGCTAAGGAAGCACAAATTGATGAGGAAGGTGTTTTGAGGATCAAGGGAAGGGTATGCGTACCCCGCGTCGATGATTTGATCAACACTATTCTGACAGAGGCTCATAGTTCAAGGTATTCTATACATCCGGGTGCAACCAAGATGTATCGTGACCTAAAGCAACACTTTTGGTGGAGTAGAATGAAGCGTGATATTGTTGACTTTATTGCCAAGTGTCCAAACTGTCAACAAGTAAAGTATGAACACCAGAGGCCCGGAGGAACACTTCAGAGAATGCCCATTCGTGAATGGAAGTGGGAGAGAATTGCAATGGACTTTGTGGTTGGTCTTCCCAAGACATTGGGAAAGTTTGATTCTATTTGGGTAATTGTTTATAGGTTAACTAAGTCTGCTCACTTCATTCCGGTCAAGGTGACTTACAATGCAGAGAAGTTAGCCAAACTTTACATCTCGGAAGTGGTGCGATTGCATGGGGTTCCACTATCCATCATATAAGATAGAGGTACGCAGTTTACTTCTAAGTTTTGGAAAACATTGCATGCCGAATTGGGTACTAGGTTGGACCTTAGTACTGCGTTCCATCCTCAGACCGATGGTTAGTCTGAGAGAACGATTCAAGTGTTGGAAGATATGCTTCGTGCATGTGTGATAGAGTTTGGTGGCCATTGGGATAGCTTCCTACCCTTAGCGGAGTTTTCATACAATAATAGATATCACTCAAGCATTGATATGGCTCCATTTGAAGCATTGTATGGTAGGAGATGTAGGTCTCCCATTGGTTGGTTTGATGCATTTGAGGTTAGGCCTTGGGGTACTGACCTTTTCAGGGATTCGATAGAGAAAGTAAAGTCTATTCAAGAAAAGCTTCTAGCGGCGCAAAGTAGACAAAAAGAATATGCAGATCGAAAGGTTAGATACTTAGAGTTCATGGAGGGTGAACAAGTCTTGTTGAAAGTTTCACCAATGAAAGGGGTGATGCGGTTTGGTAAAAGGGGTAAACTAAGTCCAAGGTACATTGGACCATTTGAAGTAATTAAGCGAGTAGGAGAGGTGGCTTATGAGTTAGCCTTGCCTTCAGGGCTGTCCGGAGTACATCCGGTATTCCATGTGTCGATGTTGAAAAGATACCATGGGGATGGAAACTACATTATCCGTTGGGATTCAGTTTTGCTTGATGAGAACTTGTCTTATGAGAAGGAGCCTGTTGCTATTTTAGATAGAGAAGTTCGCAAGTTGAGGTCAAGAGAGATTGCATCCATCAAGGTGCAATGGAAGAATCGACCCGTTGAAGAAGCCACTTGGGAGAAGGAGGCGGATATGCGAGAAAAATACCCACATCTGTTTACAGATTCAGGTACTCCTTTTCGCCCTTGTTTTCCTTCTTTTGATCGTTCGGGGACGAACGATGGGTAAATTGGTATCTATTGAAACGACCTGTTTAGTCGTTTTGAGCAGCAGATTTTATTCTGGAAAAATAGGCTGAGGCGACGGACCCAACGACGGACCTTCATGGACACGACGGACCGTCGCAGGGTCTCGTTTCAAAACACTTAGAAAAACTGAAAATTGGGTACTGAAAATGGACTCTCTGAACATTGTAACGAAATTGCAGGACGGACCGTCACAGGTGTGACGGACCGTCACAGACCCTTGGTGGAAATTTGGGTCTTTGAACTTTGCGACGACCTTCAGGGCGGACCGTCGCAGGCACGACGGCCATCACAGGTTGCGCAATCCCAGTCCGGGTCAGATTTCTTGATACGTTTTAAGGGACGTTTTTGACTATTCTTGCCTTAATTATAAAGTTAGTGGGTTAATGTTAATAAGTCTAATTACTTGGGGGTTAAAAGAAGTAACCTTAAGTTAATTAGTGGGGCATCATTGCCATCTTTTATTCTTAATTATATACTAATTAGGGTAAAAGAAAGAGGGTTAGAATAAGAAAAAGAAAAGAACAGAAAAAGAGAGAAGGGAATCGATAGAGAGAGAGACGATCGAGAAGGGGAAACACAAAGCTTTGGAGAAAAATTTGCTTGCTTGATCATTAATCTTCGGTGGAGGTAGGTTATGGTTTTCATGCTATTCGTAGTAAACTCTTAATAGCAAATGATATGTGTTAGTAGTATTGTAAACCTTCTATGTGCTTAATTGTATGCATGCATGAACGTGATTATATAATTGTGATTATATTAAGCATGATGAAGTTATTGAATCCCAAATCTTGATAAAAACCTAATCTCTTTTTAATGATGATGCCTTGGTAAGGGAGAAGGCTTGATGAACCTTTTGATGAGATTGATGATGCCTTGGTAAGGGAGAAGGCTTGATGAGTTGATAGAATGAGATTAGGGGATCGGGTGTCACAAAACCGACACGTAGAATTAGGGGATCGGGAGTCACGAACCGACACGTAGATTTAGGGGATCAGGTGTCACGAACCGACACGTAGATTTAGGAGATCGGGTGTCACGAACCGACACGTAGATTTAGAGGATCGGAGTGTCACGTACCGACACAAGAGGATTAATGAATATGAGGGAGCAGAGTGTCACGTGACGACACAAGAGAAATAAAGATAATGAATCTTGAAAGATGCTAATATACTCAATCTAATGAACATGTTTCCCAAATGAGTATGGTATTGAGGTGTGAGTCCTCATTGATGTGCTTGGTGTTGTAACCAAGGGTTATGGTAACTGTAAATGCTGCATGCTAAGGATATTAGTTGATTTTACGATATTGCTTAATACATATTGATTTCTATTTTGAGTTGGCCGATGATATCTACTCAGTACCCGTGTTTTGTACTGACCCCTACTTTTATGTTTTCTTCTTGTTTATTTGTGGAGTGCAGCAAACGTGCCGTCGTCTTCGACACAACAGTAATTCTAGCCAGTCTTCGTCACACCGGATCTTCAGGGTGAGCTAACGCTTCTAGCTTGGACTGGATCTTCTCCTTCATGTCTTGATGCCTTGAACTTCCAGCATGGACTAGTTTTTACGTATTTTAGCTTCTTAGAATACTCTTAGTTTAGTACTTTGATCATAGATGTTCTTGTGGTGATGACTTCCAGATTTTGGGGATAATAATAGTTATTGATTTTATTAATGAGTTTAAGTCTTCCGCATTACTTTACGTTGATATTATATTGAAATGTTAAGGTTTAGATTGGTTGGTTCGCTCACATAAGAGGGTAAGTGTGGGTGCCAGTCGCTGCCCGGATTTGGGTCGTGACAGGAACTGTTTCTTGCATAGAGATTTCAAAACTCATCAAAAGCCACAGAAAATAAATATCTAGGGCTGCATATTTGAAATGTATTTCTAATAAAGATGTTTTGTCCACAGATAAGCAAACTGCATATTGGGATGATGCAACAACCGTAAGTATGGAGGTTTTCCTCCTATGCCTCTATCTGTCGATGATTTATGAATGGAAGCTCCCAATTTTCCCCTGAAAAACATACAACAACACGTAATTGAAAACCACGAAAGAGCAGTAAAATACAGAAGCAGTAGCAGAACTTACGACGTAATCTAAGAAAGCAACATCACTTTGCCAAGATGGTTTTTAAGGTATAATTGAATAGTTACAAAATCAATAAAATACATTCCGCACCATTTATCCGATTTGCAGCCAATACAAACTTGGGATACACGGTATCAATCCCTTTCTGGAGTTGTTGAGTGCTAGAGAAGTGTTTACATCTCTCATCGCATTGTCACAATTTCTTTTGATATCCTTTTTTCCAACAACAAAAAAGAAAGATTGTAAATAAGCTCATATCTATAACCAGTTGTGTTCCCTCAATTAACGACAACTTCTTTCAAAACAAAATGATAGGCATCATAACAAATATATCCAACATGAACTTTCTTTTCTTCTAGTAAGTGCACTGCAGATAGATCTTACATAATGCAAATAGCAAAAACAAAAACAGGCCTGATTTTGTTAAAACCCTAGATATATATAAAATATATATATATATATATATATATATATATATATATATATATTTAATTATTTGCTAACAGTCACATTATTTATGGTTTTTTAACTTGTTATGCACTCTATTTCTTCATATTTTTTATAATTAGAGTAATATTCTGTTAAAAATATAAATAAAGAGTCGAAAAGAGTTGAACAAAGTAAATTACAAATATGTTTTTTTATTTTTTTTATAACCTTTCATATTAAAATAGGATATATCAAGTTCACAATTTTTTGAATCAAATTATATGATTCTAACTCTTATCTTTATTTAAAATTTATCAACTTATTTACTTACAGAACTATATTATCGATTCATATAATAATTATCTCAATAACATGATGTTTTCAATGTTAAATTGACCAAATCTTGCTTTAAAATAATAATTAAAAAAAGTATTTGAAAAACTCGTTTATATTAAAGATATTAAGTAATAATTTACATCTAAAAATTTAGATAAATAAAGAAATACAAATAAGATTTATTTAAATTTTAAGTCTCTAAACAAAATTTCGCTTTAGGCCACGAATTATGTTGCGCTACCCCTGCTGAACTTCTTCATCTAAATCAACTTGGATTCTTAAAACTCTCGATGGCTTCTTACTCCGCGTTTCGGCCGAAAAATCTTCACAGTGCCTTTTACTCGACCTGCCACCACATAACAAAAATAAATAGGGATAATACCCAAGTACCCCCTCAACCTATGCTGAAATTTCAGAGACACACTTATACTATACTAAGGTCCTATTACCCCCCTGAACTTAAAGTAATTTTCTATCCCTTTTTGGCCTACATGGCATTATTTTTTGGGGCCAACGCTGGTTGACTATTTTTTTCAACCTAGTGTCACGTAGGCCGAAAAGGGGTAGAAAATAACTTATAAAATAAGTTTAGGGGGGTAATAGGACCTTAGTATAGTATCAGTGTGTCTCTGGGATTTCGAACATAGGTTGAGGGGGTACTTGTGCATTATCTCCCGTTTAATTTTATCAGTCCACTATTTTGAAAATTAGTTTTATTTATTTCATTTATTACTTTTATAATATCAAGAAAATATAAATATTTTGTCTTTTAAAAAACGTCCTGTCGTTGAAAATGTGAAAAAACATTTCTCGGATACGTAAATAGAAAAAGCTGATAAGATAAGACATAAAACGTGTGCACCAAGAGTGTATTTTGAGTAAAATATTGTGACTTCTTATTTATTGTTAAAATTACTATATTATCCCTTCAGATTAAATTTATTTTTCCACTATTTTATATATATGTTTATTTATTTTATTTATTACAATTATAATATCAAGAAAAGATAAATATTTTATTTTTAAAAAAAAACATCATGTCGTTGAAAACTTAAAAAACTCTTCTCGGATACCTAATTAGAAAGAACTGACAAGGTAAGGCATAAAACACGTTCACCAGTAGTTCTTTATGAGTGAAATTCGGTGACTTCTTATTTTTTATTTAAATTACTATATTAGCACTTCCTTTTAGTTTTCTTTTTCCACTATTTTAAAAATATATTTATTTATTTCATTTATTACTTCTATAATATCAAGAAAAGTTAATTTTTTGTATTTTAAAAAATCCTTATGTCGTTGAAAATGTGAAAAGAACGTTTCTGGGATACCTGAATAGAAAGAGTTGATAAGATAAGGCATAAAATGTGTGCACCGGTGGCGCTTTTATGAGTAAAATTTGGTGACCTCTTATTTATTGTTAAAATTACTATATTACCCCTTTCGTTTAATTTTACTTTCTCACTATTTTAAATAAGTATTTAATATTTCATTTATCACTTTTATAACATCAAGAAAGGATAAATATTTTATCATTTAAGAAAACGTTATTTCGTTGAAAATGTGAAAAAAGGTTTATGGATACCTAAATAGAAAGAAATGATAATCAAATACTTAAAACGCGTGCATCAATGGCGTTTTATGAGTAATATTTTGTGACTTCTTAGTTATTGTTGAAATCACTATATAAACCCTTCCGTTTAGTTTTATTTTCACACTATTTTAAATATATATTAATTTAGTTCATTTATTACTTTTATAATATTAAGAAAAGATAAATATTTTATCTTTTACAAAACGCCATTTCGTTGAAAACGTGAAAAATAGCTTCTCGGTTACCTAAATAGAAAGAGCTTATAAGATAAGGCATAATACATGTGTACCAATAGTTTCTATGAGTAAAATTCTGTGACTTTTCATTTATTGTTGAAAAAACTATATTATCTCTTCCGGTAAGTTTTATTTTTCTACTATTTTAATATATATTTATTTCTTTCATTTATTACATTTATAATATCATGAAAAAAAATTATCTTTAAAAAAGGGAAAAATGCATAAGTACCCCTTCAACCTATGCCCAAAATCCCAGAGACATACTTATACTATACTAAGAAACTATTACCCCCGTGAACATATTTTGTAATAATTTTCTACCACTTGTCGGTCTACGTGGCACTAGCTTGAATAAAATGTCAACACGCGTCGGGCGCACAAGGTAGTGCCACGTAGGCCGAAAATGTGTAGAAAATTATTTATAAAATAAGGTCGGGGGAGGAGGGATAATAGGACCTTAGTATAATATAAATGTCTCTTTGAGATTTCGTGCATAGTTGGGGTACTTGTGCCTTTCCCTTTAAAAAAAGTCATGTCATTGAAAAGTTGAAAATTTGCTTTTTGGATACCTAAATTCAAAGAACATATAAGTTAAGGCATAAAACGGATGTACTAATAATGTTTTATAAGTAAAATTCTGCGATTTCTTATTTATTGTGGAAACTACTATTTTACCTCTTCTGTTTAATTTTATTTTCCACTATTAAAGATATTTATTTATTTATTTCATTTGTTACTTTTATTATATCAAGAAAGATATTTTATCTTTTTAAAAAACGTCGTGTAGTTGAAATCGAGAAAAAACCTTTCCAGATTCCTAAATAGAAAGAGTTGACAAGATAAGGTTTAAAACGTATGCACCAATAGTGTTTCATGAGTAAAATTTTATGACTTCTTATTTATTGTTGAAATTACTATATTGCCCCTTCCGTTTAATTGTAGTTTTCCACTATTTTAAATATATATTTATTTATTTCATTTATTACTTTTATAATATCAAGAAAAGATATATATTTTATATTTTAAAAAATGGATAGTCATGGAAAACGTGGAAAACAACTTCTCGAATATCTAAATAGAAAGAGTTGATTTTATATGTAATTGAGTTCTTCTATTTATATAGTAGATGTATTTGAATATGCAACACACTTTATTTTTCTTGTTGATTGCTTCACTGAATCATTATCCTCTCTACGTTCCCAAGGTAGGGGTAAGGTTGCCAACACACCACCTTCCGTTGTTGTTTGTTTATTTTCCATCACTGAATCATATGTATTTTTTCTTTCTAGTGTATATTTTTTTGTAAAGGCAAGTAAATATCAATTTTTTAAATAGTTATGGAAGGTTGAATCAAACTGAAAGCTATTATAAACTAACAGACAGATGAAGGAGCAGAAATGGAAAAGGGTATGATTTACAGAGTGAGCAAACATTGTTGACCGGTACAAAGATCAGCTATGAAATAAGGAAACAAAAGTTTGTCAAGTTTATTTCACAAAGCTCATCCTATCTTTCCATGCTATATACTTGAGTCTGTCTAATTAGACTATGCATGCTAGTCATTGGTTTTTTTGTAATACTTAGTGTTATCGATGCCAAACAAATTTATCGGAAAAATGACAGAAATCTCACCTTTAAGTTCTCTTATTACCATATTTCCCTATTAGTTTTACAAACTCCTAAATTTCCTCATTTTCATGCATCAGATTGATGTATCAGCACATGAAATTAATGTATCTCGCACATCAGATTAATGTATCTCGTGCATCACATTAATGTATCTCACGCATCAAATTAGTATGTCATGTATAAAGTATACATCATATTAGTGTATCATGCATAAAATATAATGTATATTATTTAACGATTAATGTATCTCGCGCAGAATTAATGTATCGGCACCTATATTATTGTATTAGTTTGCGAGATTTCTGTAATTAAGAACTTATAAGGGACAAATGGTAATTTTACCATAAAAATATGTAATTTCTGTTATTTGCCCTTTAAATTAAGTCATCTTTAAGTTTATTTATGTAAAAGCTTGAGCATTTTTTACAATATAGCTTGCCAAAAGTCATAAAAAGCTATACACTGACTATAAAATATACTTACCTATACAGGAATTATACACTAATTATACATTATGTTATACTCAAAAGCTGACAAAAAACTTAACTATACACTATGTTGCTCGGACTCTTCAAAAATGTCAATGCTTGCATGGTGGATTCTCCAAAAGTAGTGTATTTTTGGATAATCCAACACGATTGCAAAATCGAAGTGAAGAATCTGTGCAACTTAGACTATACATGAAGTATACATAAAGTGTTCAATCTCGATCAATTCTAAATCACTTCTAAACAGTCCCAAATTTTAGATATGAAGTTTGTTTGATAATTCAACTCTTTTGATATATATATTTGCTAGTAATGATTTCCATTCTCAATACATCAATTAAAAAAAGGAGAAGGAGATGACAAAGAAGATTGATGGCGATGAAGACGGAGGAGGAGGAGGGGGAAAAGTAGAAAGAAGTAGGAAAAGAAGCCATTAATGGCAAAAATTATTAGGAAGAAGAAGAAGGGTATTTCCAATGTCCAATTTGGCCTTCTTTTTTTTTTTGAAAAAAAGATGAATAACGTGCCCTTTTGTATATTTTCCCAATAATTAATAGGCTTGGATAAGAGAATCTCCTCTTCAACTATTGAGAAATATATTCAAGTCTTCGACATAAAATAATCTCTGGATTCACTCAATTAGATTCGAGCTTGCAAGTTAAGGGTGAAATGAATTTAGGAATGCATAGCATGCAAAGTCCTTGCTAGGAATTCCGAATAACTTTCTATATTCCTTAAGGTTATAAGTGAAGCTTAATTCCTGTGGTAGCCCATTAGATTCTTGACTCTAGAGGGTTGGGTTCTGCGGAGGACTCTTGGATCTCCTGACTCATCTGGCAAAACTGGTGGTTTGGTTATCCCCCCACTTCATGCGTGTAAGTGGGAGAAGTTTGTATTAGCATTTAGGCACTGACCTCATGGTTCGTATTTCACAATTCTCTTTCACCAAGATGTCGTTCAAAAATATATTTTCCCTCGTAAAATAAGACCCACTATCATAGATTCAGCCAATTTGGGCGTAGAATGGTATTCCCCAATAGATTCTACAGATTCAGTGTTTGCTTTAAAAAACTAGATTTCACAAACATGTACATTTTAAACTATATTCTATCACTATGCTCTATGTCCAAAAACTACTCAAATGTAATTCTTTACAAACCGTCGAGTTGATATACAAGGCACCTGTTATCCAGATCTTCCTAAATTGCATCCCTAATCTACTAGTCTTCTTCCTTTTGATGTCTTGACATATTGTAACAACCCTAAAAACGGCTATGCTAAATAATGCTTAATGTGCCTAGAATGCTTATGATTAGACCGGGTTCACACGGATTGATGCACGTAGAACCAGACCTCTTAAACCTTAAGAGAACCAAGCCAACTAACTTCCGGAGTTATTTGAGCTAGGAAAGGTTGGGTGGAGGGGTATTTTGGGGAGAGATGGCCGAAAATTGGCTCTTAGAGTGAAGCCTTGCTCCACCCGGGTTCGAACCTAGGTGGACGCAATGAAATAAATTTGTTTTTATTTATGTTAATATTTTTATATTTATTATCTGATTAAAAATAAAAGGGAAATCAGATTTTTTTATCCTTTAATAAAAACCATATTTGACTAAGTCCTAAACTAGACTCCTAAGCCAAATGAAACTCGAACTCTCTCACGTCTATCTCACTTTCACTTACAATCTCTCTTCTCCCATTCACGTTTCACTCTGCCAAATAACATTCAAGAACAGAAAATTTACCAAGGTTCTTCACACTTGAAGAACTCACACGAAAATATAAGAAAAACAAACGTTAAACAATCACATAGGCAAAGAGAAGGTTTTCCGTCGAGTGGGGTGTTGAACTTTTGGTGTTGGACGTGTGTTTGGATAAGTTTTTGGGAAGAAAGTCGAGGTTTGAACGTCAAAAAGGTGTGGGTTCTCTTCTCTTTTGGTCCCTTTCCCAATACACCCCTAAGGTTCAGTATATTCAATCTGAAAACTAGGGTTGTTCCCCGTTGCATGTCCCTGTCACTAGCTTCCAATGATTTGTAGGTTGGATATGTTTGCAGGTAGATATTAGGTGTGTGTTATGTTTTAGTAATGAATATGTTCATGTATGTGTGTTTGAAATCGTATGAAGGATCACCTATGCGATCTGAAACTATGTGTACGTGTGTTCAATATGAACCATGACTATGTGTCTCGCGTTTAAGGCTCTAAAATGTGATGTTAGTTCTTTGTATTTCATGGACACATGTTTATGTAAATCATGATGTTCATAAGTGATGTAAAGATGCTCATTTGAGTGCAATTCTGTATCGAATGAAATCTCAAAAATGCACCTAAAGAACTCACTAAAAAATACATAAAACGTCTAAACATTTAATGCTAAAGAAGTGAGAAAATAGGCTACAAAAATTTCCAGCATCTTGTTAATGAGTTTTGGCCAAGCTAAGGGGATTTTCATGCTATGAAAAAAATAAATTAAAATATGTGAGATCACTGGGGATTGAGCCCGTGACCTCCCCATGTTAAAAATCAATGAAATAAGCTGAGAAAAAGGGAAAGTGACATGTGGGATTTGAACCCATGACCTTGGATAGAAAAATGAATTATGAAAATAAGAAATGAGAGGAGTGGAATTCGAACCCACCACCTCTCAGTCAACTTAAGAAAATTAAAAGAAAAATAAAGGGTGAGTTACGTGGGAATCGAACCCATGACCTCTAAGAAGAACCCAGGGAAATTAAGGAGAAGAAATTTAAGTGGGGCTTTGGGGGTTCGAACCCACACCGCTTTGGCCAAATGAGAGAAATTACAAGAATTGAAAACTAAATGTTAATGAGGTTGTGGGGATTCGACTCATATCCTCTCAGTCCCATTGAGCGAAACATGAAGAGAAAAATTAAAAGAAATTAAAAGAAAATGAAGGCGTTGGGGCTTGATCTTGGATCCCCAAGCCGTGTGGACCAAAATAAAATAAATGGAAAAATGTAAGTGTTGTCCAAGGGATTCGAAACCAGGTTACCTTGCCCATATTCCATATTGATACATAAGTCATACGTGAATTAAATATTCAAAAATAATGTTGTCTACTCAAATCAAAATCGAGATCTTGGCATACATAAAAGATGCATAAGTCTTGTACCACATAATCTTAGGAAGATATGAATCACTTAAACAAACTATGAACGAAGCCTCATGACTTGTATGTATAGCCCCATAAGTCTAGCATATGTTTAAAAATAAGTGAACTTAAGATGTATGTAATGGAATGATGTAACCCTAGAAGTGTTAAGTAAGAGTGTGAAACACACTAAATGGCAAAGTTGCATTGGCGTTTGATGAAATTAACATTCATGTAAAAAAAAAGGGGGTGAGTAATTATGAAAGCAAATGTGCTAATGTTAATGCATGTGGTGACAACATGATATGAGGCTAATGTAAAAGATTAGAGCAATCTCAAATGAGCCTAGGTAATGTTACCAATATGTACTCACCTATGAGAGTGTAAAGTTAATGAAGAGACCAGTCTCTATGAACACTCTAATGAAAGTATTGATATCAACACACTTAATACTAATGATGAGATGAGAAATTATCTATTGAGCTATGATGTAGAAGTCAACTTCCATGACGTATGAGTGAATGTAATGGAACTTTATACTGAGCATCGATAAACTAGCTATGAGCGGTGATGCCTTCTTTCGGGAAAAATGGAGGTTCACGTAACTCTCATGAGATGAGATTGTCCGGCATGCCGGGTATGGGTCTCCTTATGTATCCTAGTTTTTGAATCTATACGGCCAACATAGGGATCTGGCGGGGTTCAATCCCCATGTATGCTAGCATGTTTTGGGTCACTCTTGCCGGTGATTCCACCTCTTTTCGGTGTGGGGAAGACACTGGATTTCATGATGCTTACATGATCTATGTCGGTTAAAATTAAAATTCCCAATGAATGAATGAGGTCAGCCTCAAATGATGCACATAACGAAATAAATGATACCAAAGGTGTTAGGATAGGATGATAAAAAGGTGAGCTAGACTTAATTGATGACACTAGGTCATTCTTGATCATTGCACAACGAACCCGATGAAAGTCTTAAACTACATCCTAGGTATACCTGGTGTTTACACTGGCCTATGAAAGAAATGAAATGAAGTACGTATGAAAGAATGAAGCAGACTCTGTGTTTGCTAAAAAGGCTGCCTATTTGAGGTCTCATATGTTGAGCCCTCATTTTGGGAAGTCTTAATGTCAAGTCCATGGTCCCAAAGTCTCATGGCGTATGAATGAATGATATGAAAGATGTTATGTGCTATACGCAATACTTTATTATGCTATATGTTATGTGCTATGTGTAAGATGTTATGTTCTGTGTGCAATATAATAAGTATGATGATGCATGTTACTCTCATGTCATGACTTTCCTAATCCAAATTTTGCAAGTCCATTGACTTTCCTAATCCAAATCTAGCAAGTCCACTGACTTGAATTTCCATAATCATATTGTTAGGAAAGAGTTGTTCTTACTCATGCATGTACTTGGTGTGTGATTGAATATACCCATACTTATTACAAGTTTGTACTAATTTCATACAATTCTACAATTTTAGGTGCAGGCACAGGTGGACGCTACAGCTTACAGGTTGACCTTGCAGCTATCCGGACGTGGAGCTTTCATCCAGATTTGGTAGGCCCTCATGCTTTCGAGGATGTCTACTGTTATTATCTATCATAGATGTAGGCTTTAGCTAGTGGAGCATGTTCCACTAGTGTTTCATTTCCACTTACTTTTCAGACTCTGTATAGGTGCCGTTTTGGCAAAAACACATTTAATACAATTATGAACTATTTATTTCATTTGATAATCTTAATATTAGATGATTGATGGTTAACATAAATGAATTTAAGTAGTATGTATATATGTATGTTAAGAAACAAAAAAAATAAAAAGTTTCAAATTTTCCGCTAAAATTAACCTAGATGAAATAAGGATGACATTTGCATGTTTGTCTGCGACCTCTAAGAGGTCAACGACGCTGGTCTCATCTTGGGTCTAGATTCCGATCGTGACACATATATTCAACTCATTTTTTCAATATTTTCTATCTCCAAAATTCAATACTAGGATATTTAACATTATTGCAAAAACTTGGTGACTAAATGACTATGTCATACCTGGACTCCAATTTATCAATGTCTCCTCTTGGAACAAATTGCTTCAGCAGACGTTTACATAAATTAGATCTTCTTTTAAAGTAAGTTCTGCAAAAGATCATGATTTGTCTAGCCTAAAAAATGTCTAGAATTTCAGATATTTCCAATTAAATACTCATAATACAAGAAAGCAAATATATAGATGCCAAACCTACATAGAAGAAGAAAGAAGATCCGTACTTATCATTCCCAAATAGATAGGAAGATTCACAAATGTTTCTTTACCATCAAAATACAATTCAAGATTGAGAAACAAAGACATCCCCTATTCAGAGGCTAACAGGAGCAGTGAATGGGGTAATATGGAATATACTAGCACCACCTACCAAAGAAGAAGGAACTTCTCTATCAAAGGAAAGAGCCATTCACATTGATGAAAATTTTGACCCATCTTAAAACGGAGTTCTGAACAGATGTGTGGTCCGCATTGAACTGTCCTAGTCTCTTCCTTTTTCAAAATAACATGATCTTTCGGAGGATACATGGGATCTCTTAGAACTGATAGGCAAAGTGTAATAAAGTTAGCTCTCTGATAGGCAAAGTATACAAACTTAACGCAAATGGTACTCACTCACCTGTAATGAGGTTACTGGTTAGTTTATGAACATCTTCAGTTGAAAAAGGATAATTTTACTGCATCCTAGAAAAACCGATTCCGTCCCTTTTCTCAAGATATTGTTTTAGCATCTCAGTTCCCAAAAAAACCGATTTCTTCCCTTTGTCATGATATTGTTTTAGCATCTCACTTCCTAGAAAAACTTATTCCGTCCCTTTCTCATATATTTTTTTAGCATCTCACTTCCTCTATCTACATCTTTAGACTACTAAAAGAAAGCATCTATAACTGGCATACTTAAAAGGCTCCCAGGGAAAAAATAGGATCTCATATCTATGCAGAGTTCTCCCCTAGCATTATGAAATGCAAGCATAGTCTGCGATTATCAAATGAAATCATCAATCAATTGAAGAAGGATGTAAAACAACGAGGATCAAGTAAAAAATCTTCAAACATTTATCTAAATCAACTTAGAGATGACTTGATTTATATTTGCTTGGCATTTATAACATAAAAGAAATCAATAAATAGAATGCACAGTCTAACTAGACACACTCAAAGATTGGATGACTAGCTTCGTGAAAGAAACTTGACAAACTCTTGTTCCTTTATTTCAAAGTTGAACTTTGCATTGGTCAACAATCTTTTCTCTCTCTCCAAATCCTCCTCTAGTCTTATCCTTTTCCACTTTATCTCCTTCATCTGTCTCACATTTTCAAAATAGCTTTCACGTAAATTCAACCTTCAAGAATTCTTTTGAAATCTGATTTGTACTTCCCTTTACAAAAATATACACGAGAAAGAAAGAATCCAAATGATTCAATGATGCAATACAAACAAGCAACAACAACAACAACATATCCAGTGCAATTCCACAAGTGGGGTCTGGGACGGTGGTGTGCACGCAGCCATACCCCTACCTTGAGAAGGTGGAGAAGATAATGATATAGTGAAGTAATCAACAAGAAAAATAAAGTGTGCTACAAATTCTAATAATTCTAATAAATGTACAAACTCAAATACATATAATATATAAACATAGGAATAGGATTAAACATAACTCCTACGAGACAGTGAGATTAAGATATAAATAATTACCAGAAGTCATTCAGGTAAATCTAAAATGTAACAAACACTACCTGCAGAGGTTTTGTTGTAGATATAGTGAAAGAAATGGAAGAACATGCTTTTACTTGAAACAGGCCAACATACAATGGAACTTGAAACTCACAACATCCCTTACATACTCAGGTTTCAAACAAAGCAAGTCAGATTATTCATTGTTTACCAAAACTTACACTACAGGTGATATTGTTATCATACTTAGTATATATTGATGATATCTTGATTACTGGAAGCAATGCAACCCTGATTCAAGAAGCTAAAGGCACCTTGCAATGCAATTTCAAGATGAAAGACTTCGGTGAGCTAAGGTATATCCTTGGGATTGAATTTGCAAGATCGAAAGATAGTACCTTGATGAATAGAGGAAATATGCATTAGAATTGGTGTCAGGGATAGCTGGAGGAGAGACAACCACAAATCCACTTGAACAGAAGCAAAAACTCACAAGCTTGGAGTATAATAATCAGTTCAACATTATAGGTGATGTGTAGTTGGAGGATAGAAGAACCTATCAAATGTTGATTGGAAGGTTTTTATACTTGGTAATGTCAAGGCTAAATATATCCTTTGTTGTGCAACATCTCTGTTAGTTCATGCATGCCCTAAAGAAATCTCACTATGAAGCAACATTGCATGTAGTGAGATACATCAAAGGTCATCCTAGTTTAGGACTGCTAATGAGCAACAAAAGATCAGGAAAAATTAATGATTTTTGTGATGTTGATTGGGAAGCATGTATGCTTTCCAGAAAATCTATTATAGCATTTAGCATCAAGGTTGGTGAATCTTTTGTATCCTTGAACTCAAAGAAGAAGAATACGTCTGCAAAAGCTGAATATAGAAGTATGACATCAACTATGGCAGAATTTGGTATGGATACAAGAACTATTGCTGGAAATTTGAGTTAAAATGGAATTGACTGTGGAATTACATTGTGACAACAAGGAAGCAATGCACATTGCTTCCAATCCTATGTACCATGAACGAACAAAGTACATAGAAATAGACTGTCATTTTATTAGAGAAAGGTTGCAAGAAGTTATAGTGAAAACAGAATACATAGCAAGCAAGGATAAAATGACATATGTCTTCACTAAATCTTTGGGAAAGCAGTTGCACAGTGATATGTTGTTCAAGTTGGGAATGTTGGATATATTCCACCACCCAACTTGAGGGGGAGTGTTAAAGTGAGGCTTATATGTAATCAATTGGATTAGTTAGTTAGTTAAGTGAGTTAGTTATTGTTGTGGAAGCCGAATATATAGAGAATGATGAAATCAGAACGGCTATATCTAAAGGTAGCTAATAAATAGTAAATGAGACAACAAAAAAACACCAAGAATTAATGAGGTTCGTTAATCTTTTGTTTTCTTTTGCCTAATCCTCAGACACAACCAACCAATATTTATTTCACTCCAAAAGAGTATAAGTGAAATACTACAAGAGAGAAAGAAGAACAAATGCCTTAGGAGGTGAGAATGCAAGTGAAAAGTGTGTTACAAATGAATTAGGAGCTACCTATTTATAGTAGTGAATTCTTTCTATTGATGTCATCCATAGAATCACAATACGTCAAAAATGTCAAGATTTACCTTGTGAAACCAATTTATGGTTCACCTAAATTTCACCTACAAAAGGTGTTATCTTGACTTTTGTACCAATAAATAATTATCCTCCTAACTACCATATTTTCTCATTAATCCATTTATGAATCATGTCAAATTTAACAAATCTCCACTTTGGCAAGATTCTCCATTTTCAACTTTCTCTCAACAACAATTTTAATTGTGTTTGAGACCTCAATCTTTAATGTTTAACAATGTTGATCAAGTTCAACCACAATCTTCAATGTTTAACAATGTTGATCAAGTTCAAACAACGTTGAAACTTGATTGCAGTCACCACTTTTGTCAACATATCGGTAGGATTATCCGTAGTGTGAATTTTCTGCAGTATGACACCACCATCTTCTATGATAACTCGAATGAAATGATATCAGACGTCAATGTGCTTCGTCCTTGCATGATAAACTTGGTTCTTTTCTAATTGAATAGCACTCTGACTATCACAAAATATTGTGATTCCTTCTTATCCAATACAAATCTCTCTAAGCAATCCTTGAAGCCAAATTGCTTCCTTTGTAGGCTCTGTAATTTTCATGTACTCTGCCTCAGTGGTAGACAAAACAAATGTTGACTGCAAAGTAGACTTCCAACTAATTGGTGCATTGGCAATAGTGAAAACATAACCAGTAGTTGATCTTTGTTTGTCCAAATCACCTGCATAATCTGAGTCCCAATATCCAACAAGATATTGACTATCTTTCTACTTGAAAACCAAACCAACATCTACAGTATTATGAATATACCGTAGAATCCATTTTACAGACTGCCAATGATCCTTTCTAGGATTATGCATGTACCTGCTTACAACTCCAATAGCGTGTGAAATATCTGGCCTTGTGCAAACCATTGCATATACATCAAGCTACCAATAACATTCAAATATGGTACTCTTAACATATATTCTCGTTCAGCTTCACTCTTAGGTGACATAGCATCACTAATCTTAAAATGAGGAGTAAGAGGAGTGCTAGCCAATTTCGTTTTTCATTCATACCGAATCGGTTTAGTACCCTCTTCAAGTATTCTCTCTGGGATAAATAGAGTTTCTTTGAATGTCTATCCCTTTTTATATCCATGCCAAGAATCTTCTTTACCTCACCCAAATCCTTCATCTCAAACTCCTTTCTTAGTTGAATCTTTAGCTTATCAATTTCTTCTTGACTTTTAAAAGCTATCAACATATAGGAGAAGATATATAAAGGAATTATCTTCAAGCTTGCGCAAATTCACACAATTATCGTATTTCCTTCTTATGTACCTTTGCTGCAACATAAACTTGTCAAATTGTTTTTACCATTGTCTAGAATATTATTTAAATCTGTACAATGACTTTTCAAGTTTGCACAACATATTTTCTTTTCCATCAACTTTGAACCCGTTTGGCTGAGTCATGTAGATTTCCTCTCCCACTTTTCCGTGTAAAAATGCAATTTTTACATCCAACTGAACTAGTTCTAAATTCAACTGTGCTACCAAAGAAAACAAAACTCTAATGGAGGAGTGTTTCACAATTGGAGAAAATACCTCATTATAGTTAATTCCCTTCTTTTGAGCGTATCCTTTGGCCACCAATCTTGCTTTGTAGCTAACATCTTCTTGGTTAGGAAATCCTTCTTTCTTTCCAAATACTGCATCCAATTGGTTTCTTGCCCTCCGAAAGATTGTCCAATCTCCATATATGATTCTTATGAAGGGACTGCATTTCTTCATCCATGGCAATACTTCACTTATTATCTTCTAAACTTTGGACTGCGTCTTTATTAGTGGTAGGAATGTTATCAGCTGCAATTGAGTCCGCACAAGCCACCATGGCTATGAGTCGGGCAGGTTTTCTTATTGTCCTTTTTGGCTTGCCGGTTGCTATTGATTCAAATTGTGGTTGAGGTTCTCAAGATGGAACCTCCTTTTCAACTTTCTCTCCCTCAAACTCCATCTGCTTTGAAGCACCATCAATTTGTTTGGCTTCTTCAAGTGTTACCTCATTTGTCAAGGCAGATTCATTAACGGTAACATCCCTGCTGAAAATAATTTTTCTTGTCTTTGGATACCATAAATGGTATTCTTTGACTCCAGAAGTAATTCCCATAAATAGATCTTTCTTTTTTCTTGGGTCCAATTTTGATTCTCTTACATGATAGTATGCAATTGAGCCAAATACATATAAAGAACCATAATCTTTAGTAGGTTTTCCATACCACTTTAAAATGGTGTCTTCCCACCAATAGCAAAAGATGGTAGATGATTAATGAGGTGACAGACATATGTTATTGCTTCAGCCCAAAATTCTTTGCCCAAGCCAGCATTGGACAACATACACCGAACCATGCGTTCGTCACTCCATTCTATTATGGTGTATTTATGACGGTGAAATGTCTGACAATGCCATTTTCCTGACAAATTTTCAGACAAAAATCATTTTTGTATTCTCCACCATTTTCTATGCGATGACACTTTATCTTTCTGCCACTTTGAGTTTCTATCAACGCCTTCCATTTGAGAAAAATTCTCAATACTTCTGTTTTTTTTCATCGTATACACCCACGATCTTTGAGAAAAGTCATCAACAAATGTTACAAAATAGTGTTCCCACCTAGTGAAGGTGTGTTGGAAGCACCCCAAACATCTGAATGAACATATTTCCCTTGACACAATGCTCACAAAACTCCAAGTTGCAAGTTTTTACTCTTTTTAGCAATCCTTGATCTGATAAAGTTTTCAAGGATTTTTCTCCAGCATGTTCCAAGCACATATGTCACAGCTTGGTCATTTCTGCCTCCTTCTCATCATTGGATGTTGTTGTCGTTGTTCCAATAATTGTACTACCTTGATAGTGGTACACATTATTATTTCTTTGAATGCCTTCATTACCACCAGTGCATCAGAGAATATTCTCATCATGCCATTATCTTCAATGACTTTGAACCCCTTTGACTTTAAGCCTCTAACAGAAATGAGATTTTTCTTAAAATATGGTACATATCGAACATCTATTAATGTTATACTTAATCCATCATAATTCCTTAATCGGATTGAACCAACACCATATACGGTAAGAGGATTATCATTTACGGTGTGAATAACTCCACATTCTCTTTCCTGTAAATCAACAAACCAGTCCCGATTAGGATACACATGAAAGCTACAAGCTATGTCCATTAACCATACATCAGATGATATGGATGGATATGTCATAAGTAGTGAGTAATTAAAGTCACCACAATCAGCCACATTTGAATCCATGACAACTTTCCTATTATTTGGTTTGCTTTTGCTATTCAACTTTGGGAAGTCTTTCTTCCAGTGTCCTTTTTCTAAGCAAAAGGCACATTCATCTTTGCTGAGTCTTGATCTTGTTTATCTGCCTTTCTTCGTTCTCATATGATTTTGAGAAAGGCCTCTCGCAATCGATTCTTCTGCTTCTTCTCCTTTTTGTTTTTCTCTCTTTCTTTGTTCATAACTATATAAGGCAGACCAAACTTATTTGAGATATACTTCATCATTCCCATGCAGTAGAGTTGTTTCAAGATGCTCAAACTCATTAGAAAGTGAACTTAACAACATTAAGGACATATCTCCATCCGTAAAAATCACGTCCATATTCCGCAAATCTGTCGCCAACTTATTAAAGATGGTGATATGATCATTCATTGTGCTGCCAGGAATATAAGTGAAGCGTAACAATCTTCTTTTCATGTAAAGTTTATTTTGACTGTTTTTCTTCAAGAATTTCTCCTCCAATGAATTCTATAATTTATTTGCAGATGTTTCCTTCGTATATGGATACATTTATTCTCTTGCAAGGTATGATCGAATGGTACCGCAAGCAACACGGTTGATAATCTTCCAATATTTTTCTCCTATGGTGTGTGGTTTCTTTCTTCTTAGAAATATCTAGCTTTTGTTGAAAAAGAACATCAAGGACCTCGCCTTTCCACATTCCAAAATGTCCTGACCCATCAAAAGTTTCAACTGCAAATTTCGCATTTGACACAATTCTTGTCATAAGCGAAGATGCCAACGAGAACGTATTATTGACACTCGATGTGGACTCATCATTTTTCTTGTCTCCCATTTTACTACAAACACTATTTACTAGCTAACAACGCAATGACCAAAGTAAACCTTTTCTAATGTGGAAGTTCACACTATGCTGCAACACAAGAGCATTCTCAGAAAATACCTTGGCTCTGATATCAATTGTTGCGGAAGCCAAATATATGGTGATGAAATCACAACTACTTTATCTAAAGGATGCTAATAAATAGTAAATGAGACAATAAAAAAAAGAACACCAAGAATTAACGAGGTTCGGTAAACTTTTGTTTTCTTTTGCCTAATGCTTAGACGCAAACCAACCAATATTTATTTCATTCCAAAATAGTACAAGTGAAATACTACAAAGGAGAATGAAGAACAAATGCCTTAGGAGATGAGAAGAAGAGTAAAATGTGTGTTTCAAATGAATTAGGAGCTACCTATTTAAAGGAGTGATTATTCCTATTCATGTCATCCATGACATCACAATATGTCAAAAGGTCAAGATTTACCTTGTGAATCCAATTTATGGTTCACCTAAATTTCACCTACAAAAGGTGTTATCTTGACTTTTCTACCAATAAAGTATTATCCTCCTAACTACTATATCTTCTCATTAATCATTTTTGAATCTTGTCAAATTTAATAGTTATATTGTTAATTAATCATAGTCGGTTTACACATGTATATAAATAGGACCTCTTGTTAATATGAAGCCAAGTCGATTAATTCAAATTTTCACTGTTCCATTCAATCTCTTCTTGTCTCAACTACTCTCTATCGATCTCAAATTGTTAGTAGTTTAGCTTTTAACACGTATATTAGCGTTATTGGCTTGATAATTTTTTTTGGATATGGGTATGCTGCACTATTGATATGTTTTTTTATTACCATACATTAAATTATTATAGATAAAAAATTTTAAGTAGAGTTTAAGTATATACTGATAGCCTTATATAATCAATTAGTTTTGACAGTGAAATACTTATCTCATATATAGATGAAACTCAAACAAGCAATTTAAAAAAGAAAGGACGACAACGTACTACGATAACGGAAGAAATCAATATGTGAAAAAATAACTATCTTGAATAAATATATTAACCAATTATACAAGGTTTTTATAATATGTAAATATGATACATAACACTAAACTATCCTTCTGGCTATACATATATATTTATCATTCCCTCTCAAGCGATGTTGGGTCTCGACTAATGTTGAGCTTGTCATGCACGAATGAAAATTGAGCACAGGGAAGAGACTTTATTAATAAATCTGCAAGTTGATCTGCATTTGGCACATAGAGAACCTGTAGAACACCAGAAGCAACCTTCTCACGAACAAAGTGAATGTCAATCTCAATGTGTTTAGTGCGAGCATGATGAACATGATTGTGAGCTAAGTATATACTATTGATGTTATCATAGTAGATTGTTGAAGGAGAGAGTTAAATATGTTGATCACCAAGAATAGAGAGCAACCAAGATATCTCAGCAGTACCATGGGCAACAGAACGATATTCTGCCTTAGCACTCGAGCGCAATACAACACTTTGCTTCTTAGAAGTCCAAGAAATAAGATTATTACCAAGAAAGATGCAATACGCTGAGGTAGACCTTCCAGTGGTAGGACAATCTGCATCATTATAACATGTTAATGAACCAATTTAGCCGTCTAGAATGAATAGAATATAATTTATGGAACCATGTAGGTACCGTAGAATACATTTTACAACAGTAAAATGAACGTCCAAGGGAGAATGCATGAACTGAGCAACCTGCCTAACAGAGAAGTCAATGTCAGGTTGATTAAAATTTACGTCCACCAACAAGACTACGATATATTGACGGATCAGAAATTGGAGGAGATGTATCAGAAATAGTAAGAGATTTCAGAACTTTGAAGAACTTGATAAGACACGACAAAGTTTAAGAACATTTTTACAACTAGAAAATTAAAACTAGTAGAGAAAATAGAGCACAAACAGATTAGAACAAATATAAAAAATATTTTTCTTAAAGAAGAATCGTTATTAATTTGTGTTTAAAGAATCTTACTGATTCCAACAAACTTTGCAAAAACACGAAGTTACAAAAGTTTAATCAACCAGTGAAGATTAGAAGAACAAAAATTAATTCACAAATCTAAAATCTGTAATACATACCAAAATTTTGAAAAACAGAAAGAAGATCAAGCCCACTGAATGCACAATGTCCCATTAAGGAAATTATTTCCCTCTAGTATCCGAGATTTGATTTGGTATATGTCCTTCCAGGATAGAATGATCTCAATACCTGTATATTTATACCAAAATGCTGGCGTCAACGAGCCACTCAACGGTAGTAAAGTACACTTCGAATATTATATTTAGTAGCAGAAGAAGAAGTCTAGAAAAATCTCTTTTTTAAAATGAGAGGAAATCCCTCAATTTATAGAAAACAAAAGGTAGTTCGAAAAGGTTCTTATGTGTCTTACCGGATAGGTAACAAACCTTTGGAAAAGTTACAATTTTTTGGAAAGCTCGTCACCTTTCATAAAAGATGCAACTTTTCATAATAGTCGCAACTTTTCATAAAAGTCACAACTTCATAAAAGTCGCAACTTTTCATAATAGTCGCAACTTTTATTAAAAGTCGCAACCTTTCATAAAAATCGCACCTCCTTAATTTCCATCCAAACCTTTAAACCCAATAGAGAAATCTTAACTGATTTAGATGAGAAAAGACCTACCCGATTAAGAAGATCATGAATGTATTTGGATTGGCTAAGAAAATAACCATGCACCCTTACATATGGAGACAGAGATTCCAAGAAAAAAACTGGCTAGACCGATATCTCAAAGATGACGTGATAAAAATATCATCCACATATAGAATAAGAATAATGTCCGAACATGATTTTTAAATAAAGAGAAAATTATCATAAAAATATTTTTAAAACCAAGTTTGACAAGAAAAAAGGTGAATCGAGGAAACCATGCTTGTGGAGCTTGTTTTAAGCCATAAAGGGCTTTGTTCAATTTGTTAAAAAATGTGGAAATTGCGGATGAACAAAACCAGTGGGTTGTTTCATATATACCAGTTCATTAAGAGTGTCATATAAAGAGGCATTGTTAATGTCTAATTAATGAATTGCCCAACCTTTGGATGTCGCTAAAGCAAATACAGTTGGAATGGTGACTGGTTTCACCATAGGACTAAATGCTTGATCATGGTCTACCATGTTTCTTTATTATAACCTTGAGCAACTAGACGGGCTTTATAACGGTCAAGCGAGCCATCAGATTCTTGTTTTGCTTTATAAACCCATCGACAACCAACGATATTTGCATTAGTAGAGGGCAACACTAAGTCCCATGTGTTGTTGGCGATGAGGGAGTTGTATTCATTTGCCATTGCCCTTTTCTAGTTTGTATTTTTATTGGCTTCAGAAAATTAATTGGGTTCAGGAGTAAGAGAATATTGAAATGAAATATCAGATATGTGAGAATATAAAGAAGGATGAATTTTGGGTTTGAACTTTCCAGATTGTGCTTGGGTGATCATTGGATGTACTTTAGAATCAAGAGGTGAAACATTTTGCTTTTGAGATACAAAGGGAATTGTCCGTGTAGAGAGTCCTTGTTAATTAGGAGAAGTAGTTGTTGGAGATAGAGAATTGAGTCAAAGATTGAGAAGGAGTAAAAGCTGGCAGCGGTGAGGATGTTACATGAGGAAAAGTACTAGATGGACGTATTGGAGTAGGTGAAAAAGATGAGGAATGTTTCGGCAGGGGACTAAAAAGTTCCAGATTAGGAGAAGTATGCAAATTGAAAAATCTTTTTGGAGATAAAGTCGGACAAATATTTGGAGACGTGAGAGACGGAAATAATATTGATGATGGACTTTTAAACAAAGATAAGGAAGTGTTTGGAGATATACACTGAAAAATTAGGGAAGGATATTGATAGAGTCCTCTTTAAAAATAACAAGACGAGAATAAAAACTTCATTTTCTAAAGGATCAAAGCACCTAAAACCTTTATCATTTGAAGGATTACCGGGAAAACTAAAATGTTTAGATGGAGGACTCAAATACACATAAATAATGATATGAGGGTTGTTTACCAAAAAGAAGTTCATAGGGAGTTTTAGACTTGACCTTGGAAGAATTAAGAGATGGACAACAATTAAGGGATTCAACCCAAAATTGAGATGCAAAAAAAGATTGAAAAAGTAAATATCGTAGCATGTTTAGTATACTGTGATTCATCGTTCGGCATTACCATTTTGCTGACAAGTATGTGGACATGAAATGCGAAGACAAACACCATTTTAATTTAAAAACTCATGAAAATAAGTAAGTTTGACGTATTCAGCAGCTCCATCACATTTTAGTGATTTAATTTTGACCAAAAATTGAGTTAAAAATAAGAGTAAAGTTTTTGAACATAAGAAATGCTTCTGGTTTGAGTCAAATTGGGAACACCTATGTAAATTTAGTAAAATCGTCATGAAATAATATGTAGTAACGGAAAATAGTAAAAGAGGGAACCGCGGAGGTGTAAATATCACTGTGAATCAATTCAAATGAAGAAGTAAAAGAAGATATAGATTCCTTAAATGGTAGTTTTGTGTGCTTGCCAAGTTGACAAATGTTACAAACAAAATCTTAACGGTTCAAAAAAGAACATTGCAAATCATTATTTCTAACTACACTTGAAAGAACACCTATACTAGGGTGTCTTAGACGACGATGCCATACATATGGAGAAGCATAGGAAGCAACGAAAGCATGAAGAGCAACAACCGCATGAGTTGATGGAGGGAAAGAATAAAGAGGACCCAAACTATTGCACCTGAGAAGAATTCTCTTCGTATTGTAGTCCATAATTAAAAAATCAAAAGCATAAAAGTCAATAGACATTTATTATTAGAATTAAATTTACGAACACTTAATAAATTGCAAGAAAGAGTTGAAACAACTAAGATATATTTTAGAGAGAAAGTGGAAGAATTAGTAGAGAATGTACTATTACCGGTATAAGATATGGAGGGTTGATTACCATTACCTACCATAACACGATAATTACCATTATAGGGTTGAACACAAGAGAAACCTAACTACTCTAAATTAACCGATCCACCTTCTTCCTGTGTAGTGTAACCACTCCTTGGCCTTGTAGGATCGTCGATATCACTAACATATCCAGCCTTGACTTTGTCAATACCATACTTCCATAACAATGTTCTGTATCTGTTGCGAAGACATTCATTCTGAAAACTAACAGATGAAATTTTGATTTCGTTACTCAAGTATTCTATCTAAGCAACTACATACATTCCACAAACGCTGCAAAAAAAATGAAGATACATTAAAAAAAATTTGAATGTCTAAGTAAATAAATTGATTTACAATACTAACAGGCTATCGCTTTGTTGTTGCATAATATCTTGAGCATATTCCACTGCAAAGGAATGTCGTGGACCCAACAGTTCACCCGTTTTCTTGTCTTTGTATGCCTCCAATAACAACCAATTAATTCTCTTCGTTTTATCAAAGAAACCACTATCATGTAGTTACATTAATGTTCGTACACTTTTATACAAAATATCAATAAAACATCAAACTTAATGGATTAGATACGTTAATGTTGTTGTGCAACACATAAAAGATACACAAATACCTAAATAATTCATTTGTTGTTATATAAATAGACAAAAATAATAACGTATCAAAAAATATCAAACTGATGCTTAAAATATTATCTACGAAACATTAATATTTGTGTAAGACATAAAAGTATCAAAAAGAATTTGTGTTCTATGAGTGCACTGAAAATTTAAAATAAACTATACTTAAATGAAAAAAAGCAATCATCAAACTAATGAAAAAGATACAAAAATCAGGATGGATAGGGATACAAATGTAGTTATCGTTGATAGTGTTGGTCGAATAATCAGAGGTGTCGCCTTTCTACCCCTTTTCTTTGGGGTTTTTGGGTCTTTCGAAGTTGATGCATGTCTTTTCTTTGATGAAGATCTCTTGCTAGAACTTGGATTTGTCATGACTATAGGGTCATGCGACGATTTTGAACTCAAAACTTTGAAAATTTCAATTCTGAATAGAAAAAAAACTATGAATTTTTTAGAAAAGGAAGAACATTAGATACACAAAAAAGTTAAAAAAAAAAAAGGAAAGAAAATTTATCGGAGAAGATGATAAACCAATTCTGAAATCTAATATTCGAAACAATTGATTGTGAAAAAAAACTATAAATGTTTTATAAAAGGAAGAAAATTAGATACACAAAAAAGTAAAAAAAAATAGAAGAAAACTTACCGGAGAAGATGATAAAGCGGATGAATAAGGATTAGATTTTTTTTGTATTTCAAATTTAATTTAAAAATTTATACGAAAATTTTAGGGGGAAAAGATTTTGATGAAATTTTTGGGATGGAAAAGTTTCAGTTTTAATTTCCAAGGTAAAAAGTATACGTTAAGTATCATTGGGTGCAAAAAAGGAATTTTTGAATTTTATTAAAAGAGTTGATAAATATTGGGAATAGATAAAATAAGTTGTGTAGTTTAGTAATTATTCCATTTATATGTTATGCCTTTCGAAAAGTTATATTTATATTCTAAATTTTTGTTATACAAACTTTAACGACTTTAACTATAAATTTTTTAAATAAAATAACAGTATTTTTTCATGACCAAACCACACTTAAAAAGGAAATGATTAAAAGACCTTAAATTTTAATTTTTGGTATAAAAAATCTCATTAAAAATTATACATTCAAAAATAAGAAAGAGGTTTTTTTAAAAAAAATGTATCAACTTGAATGTACATGCTTTTAAAGGAATAATAAATCAATAAATGAGGTCCATATAATTTTGCAATGATTTCTTTTTCTCCTCCAAATGTATTAAGACACGTGTGACCATTAGAATCCTCTTCATGCTTTTATATAGTAAGTAATAAAAAGGAGAACCAAATACGAGGTGATGTGATACTTCTCTATGGTCTCCATTCATTTCTTATTTTCTTTAATCATTTTTGAGCATTTTTCTTAATTTAATTATTTATTTTTAATATCTCATAAAATCTTTATATTTAATTACTCAACTTTTCATCTACCACTATAATATATCTTCTTTATTAGATATAATGTACATATATTCATACTCCCATAATTTTCAAAATGTCATATTCATAACCCTTAAATATTATATATAAAACCTTATGGTATTCCTCCATTATATTCTATATAAATTCATATTTTTCGTATAATGAGATTGTATCCAAAGTTATCCTTCACTTTCACCATAGTATTAGATCAAGCTTTTATTTGGCTTGAAGGAGGAGGAGGAGGAGGAGGAGGAGGAGGAGGAGGAGGAGGAGGAGGAGGAGGAGGAGGAGGAGGCTCTTGAATAGTGATATTTGAAGTGGATATTGACAAGAACTTAGATAATTATGTATTGATCTCTTTTTCCTTCTAGTTTTTAATGATAGAGTAAAATCTCTTTAATTAATATAGGTGGGGTCATAAAATTTTATTATTTTATAGAGATATTATTTAATCGATAAATTAATATTTATTGATTTAAAGAATGATTTGAGATTTAATGAGGTTAATTTTGATTATATCAAAATCATTGTATCTTACTAATTTTGACCGTGATATGTTGGATAATAAGAGCTTTCAAGATGTATTATCATAATAAATTTTATCGAATGATATTAGAAGACTATGAAGGAAGACAAATTGATCCAGCAAAGATTAATGTTTAAGATGCTATCAATTTCGCAATGGCAGCTTGGACAACAAATGTTCAGCAAGAGACAATAGCAAATTATTTTCGACATTGTAAAATCTATTTAGGGGATTCAATCTCAGAGAACTTGAATAAACTTACTTGTGAAAACATCATTTATGAACTTAATGTCATGATTAAAGATCCCGGTTACCACAATAAAATGGATGTCAATAACTTGTTGGATTATCCGAGTGAAAGTGATACATGTTTAGAGGTCCTAAACTTAGAAGAAATTGTGGATCCATCAAGAAAAGCAATGTCGATGATGAAGTTGAAGATGCTACTATACCTTTGAAACCTGTTACACATAAGAAAACATTTATCGCATCTCGAATTCTTCAAAATTTCATGATGCAATTCGAAAAGACAACAACGGAGCTCTTGAATTCAATAAGAAAAAGTTAGAGTGAGCTTCAACTAGATTTGAATTTTAAGAAAAAACAGAATATAATAGAGTCATATTTCACTAAACTGTCTTACATATATTTGTACTTATAAAGAATTATTAATTTATGATATCAATGGGACCATATATTTATATAACGATTTTCTGGAAATATATTATCTCATTATCTTATCAAAATTGGTGATTTTTTCATTGGCCTAAGTCGGGACGAGAGGAAATTATTAATTTAGTGTCACGACCAAAATTGGATCGCGACTGGCACCCACACTTACCCTCCTATGTGAGGGAACCAACCAATCTAAACCTTAACATTTCAATGTAATAACAACAGAAAGTAATGCGGAAGACTTAACTCATTAATAAAATCAATTCATTAACTTCTAAAATTCAACATCTATTATTCCCCAAAATCTGGAAGTCATCATCACAAGAACATCTACGATCAAATGACTAAACTAAGAGTATCCTAAAAGCTAAAAATACATAAGAAGCTAGTTCATGCCGGAGGTTCAAGGCATCAAGACATAAAGGAGAAGATACAGTCCGAGCTAGAAGCGTTAGCTCACCCTGAAGATCCGGTGTGACGAAGACTGGCTTGAGTTACTGTTGAGTCGAAGATGACGGCACGTTTGCTGCACTCCACAAATAACAAGAAGAAAAACATAAAAGTAGGGGTCAGTACAAACCACGGGTACTGAGTAGATATCATCGGCCAACTCAAAATAGAAAACAGTATATAATTAGCAATATCATAAAATCAACTAATATCCTTAGCATGCACCATTTACAGTTACCATAACCCTTGGTTACAACACCAAGCACATCAATGAGGACTCACACCTCCTCATCATACTCATTTGGGAATTAGGTTCATTAGATTGAATATATTAACATCTTTCAAAATTCATTATCTTTATTCCCCTCGTGTCGGTACGTGACACTCCGCTCCTCAATATACTATCCTGGTGTCGGAACGTGACACTCCGATCCTCATATACTATCCTGGTACCGGAATGTGGCACCCGATCCATATTGTATCCTGGTGTCGGAACGTGACACCCGATCCATATTCTATCCTGGTACCAGAACGTGGCACCCGATCCATATACTATCCTGGTGTCGGAACGTGACACTCCGATCCTCATATACTATCCTGGTACCGGAACGTGGCACCCGATCCATATTCTATCCTGGTGTCGAAACTTGACACTCTGATCCTCATATACTATCCTGGTACCGGAACGTGGCACCCGATCCATATTCTATCCTGGTGTCGGAACGTGACACCCGATCCATATTCTATCCTGGTACCGGAACGTGGCACCCGATCCCCTAATCTCACTACTTTCATTCATCAAGCCTTCTTTTATACCAAGGCATCATCATTAACAAAGTAAATTAGGGTTTCTTTTCAAGATTTGGGATTCAATAGCTTCATCATGCTTATTTATTCACAATTACATAATCACATCATTCATGCAAGCATACAATTAAGCATATAGAAGGTTTACAATACTACTAACACATATTATTCGCTAGTAAGAGTTTACTACGAAAAGCATGAAAACCATAACCTACCTCCACCGAAGAATTGAAATCAAGCAAGTTAATCCTCAAAGCTTGGTGTTCTCCTCTTCTCTCGATCGTTTCTCTCTCTCCCTTCTTGTTCTTTCTGTTTTCTTATTTAAACCCTCTTTCTTTTACCCTAATTAGTATATAATTAAGAATAAAAGATGGCAATAATACCCCACTAATTAACTTAAGGTTACCTCTTTTAACCCCCAAGAATTTGAGTTATTAATATAAACCCACGAAATATATAATTATAGAAGGAATAGTCCAAAACGTCCCTTAAAACTTAACCAGAAATCCGACTCCAACTGGGATTACGCAAGCTGTGACGGGCCGTCGCGCCTGCGGCGGTCCGTCCTGCAGGTCGTCGCAAAGTTCAGAGACCCAAATTTCCACCAAGGGCCTGTGACGGTCCGTCGCGCCTGCGACGGTCCGTCCTGCCATTTCGTTACAAAGTTCAGAGAGTCGATTTCAGCACCCAAATTTCAGAATTTCTAAGTGTTTTGGGACGAGACACCCTCGACGGTTCGTCGTGCCCATGACGGTCCGTCGTTGGGTTCGTCGCCTCAGCCTGTTTTTCCAAAAATAAAATCTGCTGCTCAAAACGACTAAACAGGTCGTTACATTTAGAGAGATTATTAAGTACCAAATATTACTTTATAGAGATTTTATTGTAATAATATTATAACCAAACAACACGAAATAACCTTATATATATATATATATATATATATATATATATATATATGTATGTATGTATGTATATTCATTTCTATTGTAGATGGAAAATATTTCAAAGTAAATTATCACACATACATACAAGCATATATATATATATATATATATATATATATATATATATATATTGTTATATTGTTATCCATTGTATTGTATTGTATTGTTTGTATTGTTACTATACCTACAATGTTTGTTTGGATTGTTACTTAAAATCTATTGTACTGTATTGTTAAAATTCTTTGTTACTTAACAATGGAAACCCCTATTTTATGGAACAACCAATTTGGTGTGTTCCCATTGTTACTTAATTTCTTTTTTCAATTATATCTTTACATAATATTTTAAAATATTATTTTACCCTTTACCTTAATTATTTAAATCTAGTCAAACGTACTACCCTGGAATAATTGCCTTCTTTGTATTAGTTTCTCCATATTAATGCATATCTTTAAGAAAATCATGACTTATTTAATAAATACTTTAAAAATAAGTCAACATAAATAAGTTTATACTGATATATATTATACAAATATATAAAAATGCGTTTTTTTTTAATAAAACAAAGATTCACACTTCTTCGTATTGATTTATTTTTAAAACTTTCATTATATTAGTCATTTTAAAATTATGTGAATTAATATGAAGAAATTAATACAAAAGGACAAAGCTGTCAAATTATAATTAATTTATAGTTATCTTAAATAAATTTAAAGAATGGTTACAAAAATATCAAAATAAAAAAGATATACCTAATATTATAAATTACATGGGAGGTGAGTTTTGTAAATTAATCCTTAATAGTTTAAGTATTGTGAAAACTATCCAGAGATCAGGGAAAAGAAATTTCCTAGTATTCTAATATATTGTCATAATTAATGGGTAAACTTTTTCGTGACTATTATTTCAAAGGTCAAACACATTTGCATACTCTTAAAATTGTCCCTAAATTTCATTTTAACACTTTAACTCAACCTTTTCCATTTTAACTCTTCAACACCTATTTTTATGTTTCATTTAGACACTACTTTCAAAGAAATTAACTTGTCCCTTAAATTCTTTTTCTTATTTTAGAACAATTGTTGGATAAAAAGGTATTTTCGATCCTTTTAGATATTTGAAGGGTATTTTTATGCCAAATATATAAAATGAAAAGGGCATTTTTAATCCTAAAATTCAGTAAGAGATAAATTAACCTATATATTACATAATTCAGAGGTATTTTTACTTCCTTAACTAGTTTACATTTGTGAACAATAAAGATGATTTTTTTGGAGGTATAAATAATCCTAGATATTTAGTAGAACTTTCTAGAGTTATGAAGAGTACTACCTTAAGTACTTGATGTTGGGATTTAGCAAGTGTGAATGGGAAAAGAAAAGAGAGAATATGAAAAGTGAGGGAACTACTTTGGAGGTAAAACGAAAAGATTTGCAAAGTGCAAATGAAAAGTCATTTCTCCCATATCGGCAAAAGAAAGAAAAATTGTTGTCTTTATAGAAAGAAACACTTCCATTACTTCTTTAAGAGATAAGAAGAAGATGCCTCCTCGCGCCGTCGTCGTCGCTCGCTCGGCTTCGGCTTCGGATTTGGCATGTGATTGATTGATAATTTTTTTGGGCAAAATTTCTGTTAATTTATCTCTTATAAATTTGCAGATAACAGTAACATTTCGAAAAGTTGTTACTCTTTCCGAAAATTCGTTACTTTCCAAAAGTCGTTATTTTCCTAACAGACACAATTTTCCGAAAGGTTGTTAATTTTTCCAAAAGACACAACTTTCTTGATTAAATGGGCTGAACAGATTTCACTGAACAGACATGTTCCTTGCTAAAAATGTCTATAAAAGGAAGTCCATTTTTTATTTTTTAAAACACTGAAAAATTTTTCTTTCTTTGCATTTATTTTTCTCTCAAATAAAATCAAACTGTCGATCGACTGAGTCTGTGTGACTTGTTGTTGTTCTTAAGTTCGTCGAAGTTAAAGAAGTTTGAGGTACCGCTATTTCTATAATAGGTTTAATTCGTTTTATCTTGGGAGAAATTAATCCATAACCTTGGGTACAGTGAGGGGATTAAATTTCTTAAGGACACACTGTAGTTTCTGTGGAGTCGGTTTAATTCTTGTATTTTATATTTTTTCTGTTTCTGTTTCTGTTTATTAACCTTATAAATACAGGTTATTGTAAGAATAACAATCTTAAGAAATTTAATAGTTTCTGTATTTGAGGTTTCTGGAGATTAAAACCTTTATGGTTTTCTACTCTGCTTGAATTTTTAAAATTCATTGGATTAACGATTAAAAGAACATAAAAACTTTATCTTTAAATCAGAAACAGTTTGTGTAAAGATTTGTACTTTACTGTTAGTATTTCAAATACTTAACTTATCTGTCATTTGTGAAAGAAAAAAAGACTAATTCAAGTCAAACAAATGCTGGAACAGTAAGTGCTGCAACAACATCGGTTGTACATAATCGTTCAAATGTTGCCTTAGCGCCGGCTGAGAAACCTGCAACGTTTTATGGAGTCGACTTTAAGAGATGACAGCAAAAGATATTCTTCTACCTCACCACATTGAGTCTGCAGAAGTTCATTAATGAGAATGTTCATGTTATGTCAGATGAAACTCCAGCTGATGAACATTTCTTGGTAACAGATGCATGGACACACTCAGATTTTTTGTGTAAAAATTATATTTTGAGTGGTCTGCAAGATGATCTGTACAATGTGTACAACAATGCCAAAAACTCAAAAGAACTCTGGGATGCTTTAGAAAAGAAGTACAAAACAGAAGATGCCGGAATGAAGAAATTCATTGTGCCAAAATTTCTGGACTATACGATGATAGACAGTAAGACTGTCGTCACCCAAGTTCAAGAATTGCAGGTCATAATCCATGATCTCCTTGTTGAAGGTATAAATTTATTTAATGCCTATGTTAGAAATATTAAGTTTTCCCATAATACTCACATAACCTTTAATGTAGGATTGATTGTGAATGATGCTTTTCAAGTGACTGCAATTATTGAAAAGTTACCTCCATCGTGGAAGGACTTTAAAAACTACTTGAAACACAAATGCAAGGAGATGACTGTTGAAGATCTCATAGTAAGGTTGAGAATCTAAGAGGATAATAAGGCTGCAGAAAAGAGGTCACGTGGTAATTCAGCAATATCTGGAGTAAATTTTGTTGAAGAAGATCCCACAAAATTAAAGAAAAGAAAGAAAGCATCTGGTCCAAAAAGCAATCCTCCTAAGAAGAAATTCAATGGAAACTGATTTAATTGTGGTAAACATGGTCATAGGGCTAATGAATGCCGGGTCCTAAGAAAGACAAGAAAAAGAAGGATCAAGCAAACTTGGCTGAATCCAAAGGAGAAATGGACGATCTCTGTGCAATGCTTTCAAAATGTAACTTGGTTGGAAATCCAAGAGAATGGTGGACAGATTCTGGTGCCTCATGCCATGTCTGTGCCAACAAAGAATTATTTTCATCATATACTCCAACACTTACAGATGAAAAATTGTTTATGGCAAACTCCGCTGTTGCAAAGGTGGAAGGAACTGGCAAAGTCCTATTAAAGATGACATCAGGCAAGGTGGTGACTTTGAATAGGGTCTCATATGTTCCAGAATTGAGAAAGAATTTAGTTTCAATTCCAGTTCTGACCAAGAATGGATTTGAATGTGTATTTGTTTCTGATAAAGTAGTAGTAAGCAAAAATGATATGTATGTAGGAAAAGGCTACCTTAGTGATGGCCTTTTCAAACTCAATGTAATTGTAGTTGACATGAATAAAGATTTTGCTTCTTCTTACTTGCTTGAGTCTAAATATTTATGGCATGAACGTTTGGAACACGTTAATAACAAAACCTTACGAAAATTGATTAACTTAAATATTTTGCCAAAATTTGAGTGCAATAAATCAAAATGTAAAATTTGTGTTGAATCTAAGTATGCTAAGCATTCTTATAAATCTATTGAAAGGAATTCAAATCCTTTAGAATTGATTCACACTGATATTTGTGACATGAAGTCAACACCATCACGTGGTGGGAAAAAGTATTTCATAACTTTTATTGACGATTGCACTAGATATTGTTATGTTTATTTGCTAAATATTAAGGATGAATCAATAGATGCATTTAGGCAATACAAAACTGAAGTTGAAAATCGGTTAGATAAAAAGATCAAAATGATCAGAAGTGATAGAGGCGGAGAATATGAATCTCCATTTGCAGAAATATGTTTAGGAAATGGAATAATCCATCAAACTACTGCTCCCTACACTCCTTAGTCTAATGGAATTGCAGAAAGAAAAAATCGTACTTTAAAAGAAATGATGAATGCATTACTTATAAGTTCAGGTTTACCACAAAACTTGGGGGGGGGGGGGGGGAAGCTATCCTTACAGCAAATCAGATACTTAACAGAGTGCCTCACTCAAAGACAAATGTAATTCCATATGAGAAATGGAAAGGTAGAAAACCTAATTTGAAATATTTCAAAGTGTGGGGGTGTCTAGCCAAAGTCCAAGTTCCTATACCTAAGAGGGTAAAAATAGGACCTAAGACTGTGGATTGTGTATTCATGGGATATGCCACAAACAGTAAGGCATGTCGATTTTTGGTTCATAAGTCCGAACATCCGGATATTCATGATAATACGGTAATGGAATCAGATAGTGCTGAATTTTTTGAACATATCTATCCGTATAAAACTAGACTTGAGTCATCTAGTGGGGGATCTAAACAACCCAAAGAATAACCAAAAGAGAATGAACAAAATGAAGAAAGTCCAAGACGCAGTAAACGTCAAAAGACATCTACTTCATTTGGATCATATTTTGTAACATTTCTTCTTTAAAGTGAGCCTCAAATATTTAAAGAAGCAATGTTGTCTAGCGACTCAACCTCCTGGAAGGAGGCTGTTAATAGTGAAATTGAATCAATCTTAAGCAATCATACTTGGGAGTTGGTTGATCTTCCTCCAGGGAACAAACCCTTGGGTTCAAAATGGATCTTTAAAAGGAAAATGAAAGACGATGGAACTATTGACAAATATAAAGCAAGACTTGTTGTCAAAGGTTTTAGACAAAAAGAAGGTCTTGATTATTTTGACACATACTCGCCAGTGACTAGGATTACATCAATTCGGATGTTAATTGCACTAGCTGCAGTATACGGTCTTGAAATTCATCAAGTGGATGTGAAAACAGCCTTCTTAAATGGAGAGCTTGAAGAGGAAATTTACATAGAACAGCCTGAGGGTTTTGTAGTTCCTGGTAAAGAAAATAAAGTGTGCAAACTTATTAAGTCACTTTATGGGCTAAACCAAGCACCAAAACAATGGCATCAAAGTTTGATCAAACCATGTTGTCAAATGGATTTAAGATCAATGAATGTGATAAATGTGTTTACATTAAAGATACTCTAAATCAGGAAGTTATTTTATACCTATATGTAGATGATATGCTTATAATTAGCAAATACATTGCTAATATAAAAGCTACAAAGCATATGCTTGCTAGTAAGTTTGATATGAAAGATTTAGGAGTTGCTGATGTGATATTAGGAATTAAAATTCTTAAAACTACTAACGGTCTAGCATTGTCTCAAACTCATTATATTCAAAAGATACTTGAAAATTTTTAATTTTTGAATTTTAAAAGGGCAAACACTCCAATTGATGTAAATCTTCATCTTGCAAAGAATAAAGGTGAAAGTCAGTCTCAATTGGACTATGCTAGCGTATTGTGAAGCTTAATATATGTCATGAATTGTACATGACCAGACATAGCTTGCGCTATAAGTAAACTGAGTTGATACACAAACAATCATAATCATAATCATTGGTTCGTAATGAAGAGAGTTTTGGGATACTTAGATGACACTCAAAACTATGCTTTACATTACAATAAATATTCAGCCGTTCTTGAAGGATATAGTGATGCAAATTGGATTACTGGGTAAACTGAAACAAAATCCACAAGTGGATACGTTTTTAGTATTGGTGGAGGAGCAATATCTTGGAAATCATCCAAACAAACATGTATAGCTCACTCTACAATGGAGTCTGAATTCATTGTTTTAGACAAGGCAGGTGAGAAGTTGAATGGCTCCGGAATTTCTTGGAAGATATTCCTTTTTGGCCCAAACCAATGGCCCCTATATGCATACATTGTGATAGTCAAGCTGCAATAGGAAGGGCTGGAAGCATTATATATAACGGCAAGTCTCGTCACATAAGATGAAGACATAACTCTGTCACACAACTACTCTCTAGTGGAATTATCACAATTGACTATGTGAAGTCAAAAGATAATGTGTTGGATCCACTTACAAAAGGCCTAAATAGAGAGGAAGTTGAGAATTCATCGACGGGAATGGGACTATGGCCGAGAACAAGTCATCGTGGCGGTAACTCTACCTAGAAGACTGGAGATCCCAAGATCTAGGTTCAAGGAGATAAAACAAAGTCATTGATGACGGTTCAACATTGTCAAAGGAAAAGAAAAAAATATTATTATTTTATGGTCCATTCTCATGATGAGACAATGTTTAGTAACCAGGATAAAGGCATAAGGACTTTTTAATGGTTTCTAAGTTTGATACAGGAAATATCAAATGGTGTATCTATGGGATAACAAATTTAGAAATCACCTATGTAAGTGTGAAGTGTAAGCCGTTTCAAGGAGAATCCGGTAAGGCCAGTTCTTTAAGCACTTACTATCCAAGACGTGTTCATGGCTGAAACGAACAAAACAATGAGAACTAAGAACAGTTCAAGGGTTGATTGTGTGACATATGTTATCTAGGTATACACCAAAGCTCGACTGTTCAAAGATATCAAATCTAGTGATTAACCGAGTATATCCGATATATGTTCACTGTGGAAAGTTTAAAGGGAAACCTACTTATCCAGATACGATTAACCTTTACCTACAAGACACACGGGTTTTATTTTTCATGCATATGTTTTAACAATAGACTTCCCCATTCATGTGGGGGATTGTTGGGATTTACCAAGTGTGAATGGGAAAAGAAAAGAGAGAATATGAAAAGTGAGGGAACTACTTTAGAGGCAAAATGAAAAGTCATTTGCAAAGTGCAAATGAAAAGTCATTTCTCCCATATCGGCAAAAGAAAGGGAAATTGTTGTCTTTATAGAAGGAAACACTTCCATTACTTGTTAAAGAGCTAAGAAGAAGATGTCCCCTCGCGCCGTCGTCGTCATCGCTCGCTCGGCTTCGGCTTTGGTTTCGGATTTGGATTTGGATTTGGCAAATGATGTGATTGATTGATAAATTTTTTGGACAAAATTTATTTAATCAGTTTTTGTTAAATCAAATAAATCCTATTAAAATTATCTCTTATAAATTTACAGGTAACGGTAACATCCTTAAAAGTTGTTACTCTTTCCGAAAAGTCGTTACTTTCCAAAAAGTTGTTATTTTCCTAACAAACACAATTTTCTAAAAAGTTGTTATTTTTTTCCAAAAGACACAACTTTCTGGATAAAATGGGTCTGAACAGATTTCACTGAACAGACATGTTCCTTGCTAAAAATGGCTATAAAAGGAAGTCCATTTTTGATTTTTTAAAACACTGAAATTTTTTTCTTTCTTTGCATTTCTTTTTCTCTCAAATAAAATCAAACTGTCGATCGACTGAGTCTGTGTGACTTGTTGTTGTTCTTAAGTTCGTCGAAGTTAAAGAAGTTTGAGGTACCGCTATTTCTTTAATAGGTTTAATTCGTTTTATCTTGGGAGAAATTAATCCATAACCTTGGGTACAGTGAGGGGATTAAATTTCTTAAGGACACACAGTAGTTTCTGTGGACTCGAATTAATTCTAGTATTTTATATTTTTTCTGCTTCATCTTATTTTTGTTTCTGTTTATTAACCTTATAAATACAAGTTATTGTAAAAATAACACTTGCTATATCTAGGAATTTTGTAGATGTTCTAGAGAAGTAGATATTTATAGTGAATTATAGAAAAATCTAGATTGTTGTTAGATATTTAGAGGATAGGGTCATCTAGATTTTTCTTGTAGATCTTTCTAGAACAATTTCTAGAAGCATCCATATACTAGTATAAATAGGGGTGACCATAGTCACTTGTAATCAATCAAAATCAACTAGTCTTCTTTTGTATCAAAGTTTTCTTATTCAAAATATTCCTTCTTCTCTCTAGCTTCCTCTTCCTTTGTTTGAATCTTCCGATCTTAGTTAAAGATCTTGGGCTAGCAGATGGGTTCCCCAATTATATTGTTCTTCGGCTATTCTCTACATGGTATCAGAGCCATAGTTGTAGATTGGCTTGTGAGTGCTATTTCAAGATTGTTGTGGAGAAATAGGGCATATAAAAAGATATTGTCGAGCAAAGAAGAGCAATAAACCCAAAAAGTTGTTGAAGAAGACAGGGAAAATTATTTAGTAGTTGAGGTTCGAGCAATAGATGCTATGATTTTCATCAACCTTGAAGAAGACTTGATCGAGGATTCAGAATATAATGCAGTCGATTATGTGGAGAAGGAAGACAATGATGTCATCGATATAAAGCAACAAAATCTTGAATATGTTCACACCCGGTGATACGGTATCTCTTATCAAAGAAATCAGGGAAATAGATTCTGAACAAATGTATGGAGCTATGTATGTCGATGGTGACCTTTAGGGAGAAAGAACTGAGGAAGATGTATGGGAAGTTAAAGTCTCTGATCAATCGTCAGATATTAACTTAGATCAAATATTAGAAGCAAATAGAGAAAATGCTGATCAAATAGATGGGGAAGCCGACCTTGAAGGCCAAATTTTAGGCAAAATGATAGATAATATAACTTTTAAAACTTCTAAAGCTGATAAACAAGTAATTGAAGAGCTCGAAAGAAAATCTAATATTGTATCCTACTATAGTGTTGAGGCTTCACAAGAAATAGATGACAATATTATCACTGACTCAGATGAAGAGGCTAATACTGATGAAATCTCTCAATATTATGGAGTTGCATCGGAAGAAGCGTGTTTCAAAATTTTGACTATCGGAGTTTCAAACTTGTCTGTCATAGATGTATCTCCACATAGTACAACTGGAGGAAAGTTAAGAGAAAAGGGGGAGTCTAGGAACTCATCGACGATATAATTCACATGGCTCCTTTGATAATGAAAAATCTTTATCATATGATGAACCAAGAGGAGTTCGGAAGAAACTGCTGAGATTTTCACCAAGACGTGGCTCAAAGCTTCGTATGAGTTCTTCCATGACAAGTGTCGGTAGTTTCCAAAAAATCACTTGAAGGGGGAGTGTGAAAAATAAAGACATTTTTTGGAGGTATAAATAATCCTAGATATTTAGTAGAACATTCTAGAATTTATGAAGAGTAGTACCTTAAGTACCTGATGTACCTAGGAATTGTGTAGATGTTCTAGAGAAGTAGATATTGATAGTGAATTATAGAAAAATCTAGATTGTTGTTAGATATTTAGAGGATAGGGTCATCTAGATTATTCTTTTAGATCTTTCTAGAATAATTTCTAGAAGCACCCATATACTAGTATAAATAGGAGTGAACATAGTCACTTGTAAGCAATCAAAATCAACTAGTCTTCTTCTATATCAAAGTTTTCTTATTGAAAATATTCCTTATCCTTTATAACTTCCTCTTTCTTAGTTGAATCTTCTGATCTTAGTTAACGATCTTGGGCTAGCAGAAGGGTTCCCCAATTATACAGTTCTTCTGCTATTCTCTACAACGTGCGTTTAAATTTGCTTCGACTTTTGTACAACTCCCGAGTTCTAATTAATCGATTACTACTTGTCTTACCCATCTTTAAAGAAGTTAATTTGACATTAAAATTTAAGGTTGATGCTAAATTGCCAAAAAAATGGCCATAAATTTTAAAGTTTATATTATTATTTTTATTATTAAAATAAATTAATCCTTTATCCATTTTTAAATTTAAAAGTATTAAAGTTTAAAAAATATAAATGTTGAAAAAGGTAAAATAACATTAAAAAAATATAATTTTAGCCAAATTTTCTTGCCAAAATAATTTTTTTCAAAATTTAAAAGAAAGAACGCACAAGTACCCCTAAACTATGATCGAAATTTAAGAGACACACCTTAACTAAACTAAGGTCATATTACCCCCTGAACTTATATTTTTTGTAATTATATACACCTTTTGTCTTATGTGGCACACTCCGTGACTCCACACAATTGAGGCACGTGAAAGATATTTGAATGTCACGTATGCCAAAAAGGTGCACAAATTACGAAAAAAATAAGTTCAAGGGGGATAATAGGACCTTATTTTAATTAAGGTGTGTCTCTGAAATTTTGATCATAGTCTAGAGGGTACTTGTGCATTTTCATTTAAATTAAAAAGATTATGTCAATATGATTTCCTAGAGAAATGTAAATCCTGTAAGAACAAATGAACAAGAATGATAAAATTACAAGGAATACAAAATAAAACTTTCTTGGCTTAGAGGCACGTTAATACGTTTCTTAAAGATAATTGGAGTCTCTTCCACAAGCAATCGGAAGAATAAATAACAACTCTATCTTAGGGATTCAACTAAGCCACAAAACAAGTAGCATTCAAGAATGTTGCTCTTCTATTGTTGAATTGGTGATTTCACCTTTTGATCAATGTCTCACAAGTGTTTTCAAGGGAAAGTATTTTGTTTGAATGCTTATCTTTTTCAACCAAAGGAAACTCAATTTATAGGATAAAAAGTTTTGCAAGAAAAGATTTTTAATTAGTAGAATTTATTAGGTTCATAAATTGAAAACAAAAAAAATTGTCTTTCAAAAACCCATAACGTAGAATTAAAAAAAAACCTATTGCAAAAGTTTATGACAAAGAATTAAAATAAATGAATGTTACAACTCACATTAATGAATTTGTTATTTCGAAACGGATGAATTTGTTTCAAAATTAATTGAAACACTAACTCTTAGAATCCCCCACTTGTTTCAAGAAATTTTATCTTTAAAAAATTCAAAAAATATTTTGAGACATTAATCTAGCAACATGCATCAATAATAGTGTCTTTTGGACTTGAACCATTAGCTAGTGAAGGTTTTTCTAAATCATTGACTACTTAGTGAACAAATCTTGAAGTAAGTGCATCATTGAATGAAGTTAGAAAAATACTCCACGCATATCACTATGTTCTGGTGAAAATTGAAATCCTTTGACACCTTACGGCAATGTGTCCTAAATTCTTTTTAGCCAAGTGCTTTAAGATTTCCTGTTAAAATCTTATTGAAGCGGCCTCCGCTTCGCACTTAGTGCGGTGAATTCATCAAGAGTAACTTTGCATACTCAGACCAAATAGTCTATGAACTTCATTAAGAGAAATTAATCTCATCCTCCTTTACACAAAGTATTGGTAAATCTATCAAGAGTATTCCTACGCACTCCAATCGAAATCGATATATAGACTTATTAAGAGAACATAATCTCATCCTTCTCTTCAGTAGGAATATCGAAAAAAATTATCAAGAGTTTTCTTACTAACTCCAACCGAGATCGGTCTTATAAATTTATGAAGAGAAACGAATCTCAATCATGCACATCTACTTATTTCATTTTATTTTGAAAATGAGAATTTTATTGATGTGCTTCACAATTGTAACTTCACTTGTTTTTTCCTTTGAACCCAACATTACATCATTAGGTAGGGTTACCATAAAGTACAATTAATTTACAACAGACTTTATTCCCATCTCATTACAAGTTTCCACCATTAACTCTTTGCCTAACCCTTTAGACAAAGGATCCACTAAATTAAATCTGGACTTCACATATTGAAGCGATATCACGCCTTCCTCCAATAATCCCTGACATGATTATGTTTGAGACGAACTTGTCTCGACTTGCCATTATAGCAGTTACTTGAAGCCCGAAATATAGCAGCTTGATTATCACAATAGATAGTTAAAGGTGGTATTGGCTTACTCCATAAAGGAATATCTATCAGCATTGATCGAAACCAATCAGCTTCTTCTCCAGCAGAATACATAGCTATAAATTCTGACTCCATGGTTGAATGAGTAATACATTTTTGCTTCTTTGATTTCCAAGAGATCGCTGCTCCAGCCAAAGTGAAAATCCAAGCAGTAATAGATTTAGGGTCATTCGGGTCAGAATTCCAAGTAGCATCACTATATCCTTCAAGAACAATAGGAAATGTAGATTAATGCAGGCCAACATTAATTGTACCCTTCATGTATCTTAAAACACGAATTAAGGCATTCCAATGTTCAAATCTGGGATTACTCGTAAACTTGCTCAAAGTTCCTGCTGCGTAACCAATATCCGGCCTGGTACAATGCATGGCATACATAAGACTCCCAACAATCTGAGAATATGTCAGCTGATCGAGAACATCACTAGAGTTCCGCCTTAGTTTGATGCTAGGATCAAATGATGTAGGAGCAGGTTTGTCATCAAAGTGACCAAACCTCTTTAGAACTTTCTCAATATAACTTGATTGAGTAAGAGTCAAGCCATTCGCTGATCTTATAATTTTATTACCAAGAATAACATCAGCTTCTCCAAGATCTTTCATTTCAAATTGAGAAGATAGAAATTTTTTTTTGACTCTTTCAATATCAGTTCCAAAGATCAGCATATCATCTACATAAAAACATATTATAACACCAGATTTTTCTTGAAATTTGCTAAATATACAAATATCACCACCATTGATTGAGTAGCCATTAGAAATCATTACTCTTCTAAATTTCTCATTCCATTGTTTTGGAGCTTATTTTAATCCATAAAGAGATTTAAGAATCTTACAAACTTTGTGTTCTTGACCAGGAACGACAAATCCTTCTGGTTGTTTCATGTAAACCTCTTCATCTAGATCTCCATTTAGAAATGCAGTCTTCACATCCATTTGATGTATTACCAGGCTATGAATTGTGGCTAAAGCAATCAAGAGTCGAATAGAAGTCATTCGAGCTATAGGAGCAAATATATCAAAATAATCAATATCTTTCAATTGAGTAAAACCTTTTGCCACCAAACGAGCTTTGTACTTATCTAAGGTTCCATCAGATTTTAATTTCTTTCTAAAGATCCATCTACAACCAATAGACTTACATCCAGGAGGTAGGTCTGATAAAATCCATGTATTGTTTGATATAATGGAGTGCATTTCATCATCAATAGCTTCACGCCAGAAAGGAGCATCATGTCAAGCCATTGCTTCAGCATAACTTTCAGGATCCCTTTCAACTAAATAGACTTGAAAATTTGGTCCAAAGTCTCTTGGTTTGGCTGATCTTGCACTACGTCGTGGCTGACTTTCATCCAAAGGTTCAACTATTTTTCTTTTAAGAGTAGATATAGAAGAACTTGTATTTTGTTCCAAAGACTCTTTTTTCTTAGGAAATATATGCTCAAAAAAGTTAGCATGCAACGATTCAATAATTGTGTGAGGGCTTGGAGTCTCAAGATTCAAAAATCTATAAGCCTTACTGGTTTGTGAATAACCAATAAATACACAATCTACTCCTCTATATCCAATCTTAGTGAATTGTTGATCTGGTAATCTAACATGAGCCAAACAACCCCATACTTTAAAATAATTTATATTTGGCTTTCGATTCTTCCAAAGTTCATACGGAGATGAATCATGTTTCTTGGAATGAATTTGATTCAAAATATGACATGCAGAAAATAAGGCTTCAGTCAACAAATTTTCAATGATACCAGATCCATAAAGCATAGAGTTAACCATTTCAATGAGAGTTCTATTTTTTCTTTCTGCTACACCATTTTGTTGTGGTGTATAAGACATAATCAATTGTTTCTCAATGCCTTTTTTTCACAAAAATCAATAAAATTTAATTTTAAATATTCTCCACCTCTATCAGATCTAATTGATTTAATCTTCAAACTCAATTTATTTTCAACTTCTGCTTTATATGTTTTAAAAGTCTCAAATGCCTCATCTTTTGTTTTTAATGGAAAGACATATGTATACCTTGAATAATCGTCAATGAAAGTGATAAAATATCTCTTTCCATGACGTGGTAAACAATCTATCTCACAAATATCAGTGTGGATTAATTCCAAAAGTGTGGATATCCTTGCAACAGACTTAAAAGGTTTCTTTGTTATTTTACATTTACTACAGGTAATACACTTAGCAACATGATCCTTTCCACAGTCTTTAATTAATCCATTTTTCAGCATAAGTTGAATGGATCTAAAATTCACATGACCAAGACGTTCATGCCATAAATCTAAAGACTCCACAATATTAGCAGAAATATTTTCATTTTCAATATTGAGTTTGAACATGCCATTTATAGCATAACCTTTTCCAACAAACATGCCTTGTTTAGACAAAATAAATTTATCTGCCTCAAAAATCATTTTAAAACCATGTTTCGAAATAAGCGTATCTGACACCAAGTTCTTTCGAATATAAGAAACATGCAATACGTCTATCAATGTGACCATCTTTCCGGAATTGAATTTTAGTTCAACAGTTCCCTTTCCCATAACCTTAGCAGAGGATGAGTTTCCCATATGCAAAACTTTATCGCCCCCCACTAATTCATATGTCGTGAAAGAATTTCGATTACCTGATATATGACGAGTTGCACCAGTGTCTATCCACCATTAAACTTGATCTACCGCTACAAATGCTTCTGTGACCATTGCCACCAGTTCATTTTTTGTATTGTTATTTGCTTTTTCTTTCTTCTTTTCAGCTTTAAGAATTTTACAATCACATGCATAATGACCAATTTTATGACAATGATAACATTCAATCGACTTAGAATTAGAATTAGCATGCTTGAAATTTTTACTCTTCTTTGCCTTAAAAAATTTATCATTGGCAGGTTCCTTTTTGATCTTTTCTTCAACAACATGAGCTTTCATGATAGACTCCCTCAAGATGTTATTGTCACGGCATCGTGTCTCTTGTTCAATTTGCAAGTGTTGCAACAATTGTTCAAGAGTCAAATCTTCCTTCTTGTGTAAGAGTTTGCTTCTGTACTCTTTTCAAGATGGAGGAAGTTTTGAGACAATCGCACCAACATGAAAGTTTTCATCAAGAGCAATTCCAGTTATAACAATTTTATTAGCTATAAGTTGAAATTCTTGTACTTGTTCAGTGATTGACTTGTCATCAACCATTTTGAACTCCATATAATTTGAAACAAGAAATTTCTTTGAACTCGCCTCTTCTGCTAAATGAATAGCTTTAAGAGTATCCCAAATCTCCTTAGCAAATTTACACTTAATATAATATTGATCATAATATTTATTGGACATTCCTGCAATAATATAATTCTTGCATAAGTAATCATCATCTTGCTATTTGACAATTTGTTCTTTAATTAAGGTAGCCTCGTCCATTGCTACCTCAGAACTAGGAGCCTCAGGACAAGGTTTCTCAAGAATATACACTAACTTTAATCATCTTAAAAAGAATTCCATCTTTCCACGCCATCTAGAAAAGTCTTTTCCATCCAATATTTCAAAATTAGGATTAGGCAAAGATGAAACACTGTTCATTATTGATGTGGATGCCATAGAGACAACTATCTTCACATTGTTAGAACAAATGAACAAGAATGATAAAATTACAAGGAATACAAAATAAAACTTGCTTGGCTTAGAGGTACGTTAATACGTTTTTTGAAGATAGTTGGAGTCTCTCCCACGAGCAATCGGAAGAATAAATAACAACTCTATCTTCGGGATCCAACTAAGCCACAAAACAAGTAGCATTCAAGAATGTTGTTCTTCTATTCTTGAATTGGTGATTTCAGCTTTTGATCAATGTCAAGGGAAAGTATTTTTGTTTTAATGCTTATCTTTTTCAACCAAAGAAAACTCAATTTATAGGATAAAAAGTTTTGCAAGAAAAGATTTTTAATTAGTAAAATTTATTAGGTTCATGAATTGAAAACAAAAAATTTGTCTTTCAAAAATCCATAACGTAGAATTAAAAAAAAACTTATTGCAAAAGTTTATGACAAAGAATTAAAATAAATGAATGTTACAACTCACATTCATGAATTTGTTATTTCAAAACGGATGAATTTGTTTCAAAATTAATTGAAACACTAACTCTTACAAATCCTTCAGACAACTTCATTATAGGTTCAACTTCTAAAAGTTTCATCATATAAACTAAGGATATATAGAAATAATACTAAATGTACAACTAATGTATTCATATAGTCAATAACATAATACTTTTTTTTTCAACTTTTACCGAAAGTGTTCGACATATTTTGATACAATAACATTCTCAGTAAAATCTCGGACGTGATAATAATTCCCATCACATATTCACAAACAGACTATATGTGTTGGCGTCAAGCACTATTTGTCGCACAGATGCTACAGCACCAGCTAAAGACAACACCGTTGAGACAAAAGCAATTATGGTATTTACCCAGAAAATTATGCTCTTTCTTGATGGTTTGAAAGTAACATTATAGAAGACCATAGGCAAAATAAAATCAAGAGGAATGCAACCAAATGCACCAAACAAAGCCATAATGTCTCCAAAAAAAGGTAGCATTGCAGGCAACGTTGTCGCAATGATCACCGATAGTGACCGAGAAATTAACCGGCGAACCACGTTGCGGATTGAGAATTCGTCTTTTTTAGTATCTGAAAATCGCTTTTCTAGTACTATATTTGTTGGTTGTAAGTAAGTCTGTAAATGTTTTGTGTATGTATAACATTAGCAACATATTTATATATTTATGCTAGTCTCAATTTATTTGAGTTACTTTTCTTTTTAGTATCTCAAAGATAAATAAAAACTTGACTATAAAATTATTATTTTACCCTTAATGAAATGTTTTACAAACTCATAATTTCTATCATATATTTTGGACTACAAGTTTTAAATGTCCTTTCTTTCTTAAACTTCATATTGAATCAAACTATCTCACATAAATTAAAAAAAATATGAAGAAAGAAGAATGTGAGATAGCGTTACCAAGCTAACAGCTGATACTTGGACAAAGGTGAAGATATAAGTGATCAAGAGAAACCACTTGGGCAGCAAAGGCATCACTACAAAAAAAACCTCAAAGTGCCAACAGATTTTACTAACAACTTAAGTTGGTTAGTATTCAACTAATAAATTATCAACATATTTCTAACAGAATAATATTTTAAAATCTAAAAACAAAATTCTAACAGATTATCAATGTAAATCTTAGAACTACGTATTTTAGCTGATAATACAACGGGGAAAAATAGCGCCAAGTTTACCAATCTTCTATCAATGGATTACCGACAGAAATATTACTAACACACATCTTTTGTTGGTAATATTACCAACGAATTATATATCGATTGGTAAATATGACAAAAAATTGTTTATATAACTTAGGTCAAATACATAAATAGATCCATAAACATGTTGGGTTTTTATCCCTCAAGTACCTCAACTATGCTATTTTTATATTGTATCATTGAACCATCCATAATTTATTCCTAAACAAACACCGTTGGCTGATGAAGAATTAGATTTTGTGAAGGGTATTGATAGAGAATACACATGTTGTCTGAACTCATTAGTCCAATTGTTAGTGAAAATATTCGAGAATAATTATGTTTTACTTCAAGTCATTTGAAAAAATTAGAAAACAAATGAGATTCACACAATCTATCTTCATTTCTTCAATCAAAATCATTACAATACGAACACAATTGAAGACATTTACAATAGAAAAACTTATCAAAATCAACCAACAATGTTTAAAAGGAACAAATTATGGATGGTTCAATAATTCAATAGGAAAATGACATAGTTGAAATACCTGAGGGGAAAATCCCAACAAGTTTAGGGATCTGTTTATGAGTTTGGCCTATAATTTATTAACATATTATAATGAATTACTAACCAAATATTTACCAACGACAAGATTATGTTGATAAATTTACCAACCAAATATAAATGTGTTGGTAAATTAGTAACAAAGTGTAATTTGTTGGTAGTCTTGCCAACCAATATCAAATTAGTTGAAAGTTTTACCGACGAATAAAGATTGTAGCTAGTAAATTACTAGCATCATTAAAATAATTTGTAATATACCAACAGATGACTAATCCATTGATAAAATCTACCAACATATTAATTATTATTTGGTAATATAAGAATATGAATGTTTAGTTGAATAGTAACTATTACCAATTCTGATAAAATTTATTGGTAAATTATTAATTACTAACTTATAATTTAATGGTTGGCAAATTACCAATTGAAGTTGATTTTTTTTGTAGATCAGCGTCTAGTGTTGAGGCTTACATATGTAGTTCGTGTCTAGACATTTTAATTTTTAACTTTTAACGAAAACTTGACTTTGTTCAATATTTTTGGTAAACGTTCTCAAATTAGAACTTCATCAATGTCATCAAAAAAGTCATTTTTAATCTAACGGGAATGTTGGTTCATTTTTTGATGCTTTCATTTTTGTTTGTCCTGTTAGGTGTTTTAAATTTTATGTTTAGGCCGACATTTAACTTTGGTCAATATTTTTGTGAACGTACTCAGATGAGAATTCGTTAGCGTAATTAACTCCAAATGTCACTTTTTATGTAGAGTATGGTTGATTTGAGTTTTGACACTTTCATTTTTACTGTGTGCCGTTAACTGTTTTAACATATAAATTTTGGCAAAAATTTAACTTTGGTCAATATATCTGATAACGTTCCCAGATAAGAACAATTAGATGCAAAAAGTCATTTTTGATGTAATAAGATAGAGGGTTCGAATTTTGAGGCTTCCGTTTTTAGTTTATGTCGTTAGACATTTTAGCTTTTAAATTTTGACCAAAATTTCACTTTAATCAATATTTTTGGTAATCGTGCTTGAATTGAAATTTTGTCACCGCAGTTAGCCATATCAGTTCAGTTTTGATAACATAGGATGGTTGGTTCATGATTTGAGACTTATTTTCAGTTTGTGTCGTTAAGTGTTTTAACTTTTAACTTTTGGCTAAAATTTGAATTAGGTCAATTTTTTGGGGAAACATGCTCAAATTTGAATTTCGTCGGAGCGGTTAGCTATGGAAGGTCATTTTTCACTTTATAAGATGACTAGTTTGGATTTAGAGGTTTTCATATTCAGTTTGTACCATAGGCAATCTAACTTTTATCTTTTGGCAAAATTTGATTTTGCTTAGTATTTTTTGTAAATGTGCTCTGATGAAAATTCTATCAGTTCGATTAGCTTTGAAATGTCATTTTTATATCTAACAAGATGGTTTTTTCAGGTTTTGAGACTTCCATTTTCAGTTTGTGTAGTTAGGAGTTTTTACTTTTGGCCAAAATTTAAACTTGGTTAAATTTAAACTTGGTTAATATTTTTGGTAAACGTGCTCAAATTGAAATTTTGTTATAATGATCTGTGTCATATTGATATAAATTTTACTTGTTATCATAGATTCTGCATTGTTTCATTCAAATATGATTTATAAAATTAATTACTATTTTTGGATTTATATTCATGTTCTTAGATTTTAAAGTGTAATAAATTAATAAATATTTTATTATTGAATAATCATTCAGTTAATAATATTTTGAACATATTGTCAATCAATTACTAAACTAACTTTGAACTTGAATGATATATCACCAAAAAACTAACAATCAATTAGTAAATTTATTAGAAAAACAAATAATCATACTAAAGTATTTAAAATTTATTACAAACAAGGGTTGTAGTGTAGTGGTAAATATTCCTGCATCTTTAATCAAGAGGTCTCAGGTTTAATTCTCATTAATTACATAATCATGGAGTGCTTCCACTGAGGGACTTTCCGGTGTGAACCCAGATTTAGTCACGCTCCAACGTTGGTACCGAACAAAAACAAAAGCCAAAAAAAATAAAATTAAAGAAAGTATTTAAAAGTACTAATTATATACTAACTAAAACTTAGTTGGTAAATTTACCAACTGAATTTTCAGGGTCATATTTCAAAATTTTGTAACAACATTTTTGGGTGTTTACCAATTGATTTTTTGGTTGGTATGTTTACCAACAAACTAAAATCAGTTGGTAATATTTACCGATGAACTTTTTAGCAACGACTTAATATAAGTTTGCATTTGATTGGTAACTTAATTTTGCCAAACGATTTGATCAATTTACCGATAATAAACCATTATTATTACATAATAAATAAGTATAATCTATTAAGAGGTTGGAAGGAATAAAACTTTTAGCAAAAAAATGAATAAAATGAACTCCTATTTATTGGATGATGATGTTAATTACAAAACATTAATACTCTATATATTAAAAGATCTTAATACAGATATAAAAAGAGAAATTTATGATATGTTGGTAACATATGAAGTAATAGAAGTAACAACCCAAGGTTGGACTAAATTAGATATATACAAAATGATTTTTATGATGAATTTTATTTTGACATATATGATTTATATGATGATCTAGAGATATTCTGGGATCAATGATTGAACCAAAAAAGTTTGAAGTTTGGCAAAAGCGAAGTAATAATAATTATAAGATAAAATTTATTAAAGACCCAAACAAATTAAGTAAACTTTTTAAAATTTTGTATAGAAAAATATAAATGAATAATACAACAAGTAAAGAAATTAAAATAACGAAAACCAAGATAGATAAAAAGGTACGAAAGATATGGAAAAAATAAAACCCTTATACATAGAATATAAACTATCACAACTTATTACAAACAAGTGACGATGAGACAAATTATTTGATAAATATAATTTCAAAAACAGAATACAAATATGTTTGTTATTTAAAAAAAAACAGTATGAACAAAGAAACATATAGGCAACAATTGATAGAAAAAATAGATGATAAAAGATAAGAACTACAACATAGGAAAGAATGATTAATAGAAAACATGTTAGCAGGAGTATGTAAAAATTCGATATTAGCACAAAGAAAATCTATATTTATGTTAGAAATACAAATAGATCACCTTGAATATAAATTACAACATGACATAATACATAAATTATAATGAATAAAGAAGAATTTGTAGTAGACGAAATGACATATGAAAATCAAGACGGAATGATATTAAAAATAATATTTTCAAATTTAGGAAGGAGATATACAAAAATTGGAAATAATTTATATTTAATGTTAGAAAAAGAAACAGCAAAATTAGAAGATAGTCTAACAGTTATGATAAGAATAACAAAAGAAAATGAAGAAATAGACAAATCAAAAGAAATCGAAAAAATAAAAATACAAGCAAAACAAGAAGTAAAACATTTGGAAGAAATAAAAAATAGAAGAATAAGTGAATTAGAAAAAGAATTAGCTAGGTTAAAATTATTATATGAAACTAAACAAAAAGAAAAACAGATAGAAAAAGAAAAAGAACTAGAATTAACTAATGAAATAAAAGAGATGGAACAAAAACTAAATGAAGATCTTGAAATAAATGAAATAAATGAAAATGAATCAGATACAATAAATGACCGAAAATCAGAAATAAGTGATATAAGTGAGACATACACAGAAATTCTAGAACGGGTAAATAAACCGAAAAAATTAGAAATAAATACAGGAGATATGAATCGACCTAGTACGTCAAGAGTTAAAACTCCAGACAATAGTCCCAGAAATGGTCCTAGAATTAGTCCTAGGTGGACACCACCAAGTTATTATAAAGAAAGTTATCAGCAATCAGATAGAACTGTCACGACCCAAAACGAGCCGCGAGTGGCACCCACACTTATCCTCCTATGTGAGCGAACCAACAAATCTAAACCCCAACATTTACCAATATTTTAACCATAGTGAACAAAATATAATGCGGAAGACTCAAAACTCATTAACGAAAATCAATTAAATAACTTCTAAAACTCAATACTTATTATTCCCAAAATTTAGAAGTCATCACACCAAGAATATCTACCCTCGAATTTTCAAATCTAAGAGTATTTAAGAAGCTAAAAATAGTAAGAAGATGGTCCATGTCCGAACTTCAAGACATCAAGACGTGAAAGAGAGAATCCAGCATGAGTTAGGAACAATAGCTCACCCTGAATTCTGATATGCTGGAGACTGGCTAGAGTTGAGGACGAGTCGAAGTCGATGGCACGCTAGCTACACTCCACAAATAACAAAGAAGCAAATTACAAGTAGGGGTCAGTAGAAGGAACACGTACTGAGTAGATATCATCGGCCAACTCAGAATAGAAAGCAATATATACTGAATAATAATATAAAATCAACCATAATACTCAACAAGTGAAAATTAACAAGTATAAGAACCATTGACAACAACACCAAGCACACCTATGAGGACTCAAACCTCCACACCATACTCATTTGGGGATTAGGTTCTTTGAATTTGAGTTAATTAACCTAATTCAAGATTCATCCCCTCCAATATTACCGTGTCGGAACGTGACACTCCGATCCCCTAATTCTTCGTGTCGGAATGTGACACCCGATCCCTTAATGTTACGTGTTGGAACGTGACACCCGATCCCTTAATACTACGTGTCGGAACGTGACACTCCGATCCCCTAATACTATCGTGTCGGAAAGTGACACCCGATCCCCTAATGCTACCGTGTCGGAACGTGACACCCGATCCCCTTTATCTCATTAATTTTATTTCATCAAATCTTTGTTATGCCAAGGCGTCATCTTAACAGAGAGGATTCAAGATTAAAGATTCAACAGTATTAACATTCTAATCCACCACAATTACACAATTACAACATACAAACCCACAATCAAGCATATAGAAGACTTTACAATACCACCCAATACATATCAATTGCTATTAAGAGTTTACTATGAAATAGCATAAACCATAACCTACCTCCACCGAAGAATCGTGATCAACAAGATACTTCCCAATGTCTTTGCTTTCCTCTTGGCTTCTCCCTTTTTTTCTCGCTCGTTCTCCCTCTCTTTCTGTCTCTTTCCTCTTTTTCCTTCTCCAGATTCTTTTTCTTTTACCCTAGTTATCATATAATTCATTATGATAAAAGTAACCCATTATTTATTTTAAGTTACCTCCAAACTTACCCACTAATTTCATACAGTTTGGCATGAATAGTCCAAAACACCCCTTAAAACTTTTCTCAGAAATCCGACCCAGTCGAGGTTACGCAGCTCGTGACAGACCGTCGTACCTTCGACAGTCCGTCCTGCAGGTTCGTAACAAAGTTTAGAGAGTCAGATTCATTAACGAGTTTTGTGACGGTCCGTCGTATCTACGACGGTCCGTGCTGCAGTTCCGTCGCGAAGTTCAGAGAGTCGATCCCAGCACCCAGATTTTAGAGTTGAAGTGTTTTGGCACGAAAACGCTTGATGGATCGTTGTGCCTATGATGGTTCATCCTACTTGTCATTGAGGGCAATGAGGAGAGCAACAGGAAAATTACATAAGTGTGGGACGACGGGGTCCATGACGGTCCGTCGTGACCATGACGGTCCGTCGTGTGATCCGTCGACCTAGTCAGTTTTATCACAAATGATTCTACTGCTCGAAACGACTAAACAGGTCGTTACAATAGATACCAATTTACCCATCGTTCGTCCTCGAACGATCGCAAGAAGAAAAAAAAGGGCGAGAAAGAGTACCTGAAGCTACAAAAAGGTGTGGGTATCTTGCTTGCATATCAGCCTCTTTCTGCCAATTCTTCCATTGAACCTTGATGGATGCAATCTCCCTTGATCTCAACTTGCGGATTTCTCTATCTAGAATAGCAACAGGCTCCTCCTCATAAGACAAATTCTCATCAAGAAGAACTGTATCCCAACGAATAATGTAGTTTTCATCCCCATGGTATTTTTTCAACATAGACACATGAAATACCGGGTGCACTCCTGACAGTCCTGGAGGCAAGTCTTATTCATAAGCTACCTCCCCACTTCCATTCAGGAATGGGCATTCTCTGAAGTGTCCCCCCATCATCTGGTGTTCATACTTTACCTGCTGACAATTCGGGCATTGGGCAACAAAATCAACAATGTCACGCCTCATCCTACTCCACCAGAAATGTTGCTTTAGGTCACGATACATCTTGGTTGCACCAGGATGTATAGAATACCTTGAACTATGAGCCTCTGTAAGAATAGTGTGAATCAAATCATCGACGCGGGGCACACATACTCTTCTCTTAATTCTCAAAACGCCTTCCTCATCAATTTTTGCTTTTTTAGACTTTCCTCGCAATACCATATCTCGAATTCGGCTCAGTTTCTCATCAGTAAACTGTTTTCCCTTAATCTTGTCAAGAAAGAAAGATCTTGCCTCCACACAGGCCAAAAACCCTCCCTTCTCCAGAAACCTGCAAGTGCGCTAGACTTCCCATGCTCTCTACCTTTCTACTTAAAGCATCTGCCACAACATTAGCATTTCCTGGGTGATACAAGATAGTAATATCATAGTCCTTCAGTAGTTCCATCCACCTCTTCTACCTCAAATTCAAATCCTTCTGAGTAAAGACATACTGTAAACTACGATGATCTGTATAGACTTCACACTTGACCCCATATATGTAATGTCTCCATTGCTTTAATGCAAACACAACTGCAGCCAACTCCAAATCATGGGTCGGATAGTTGCGTTCATGCACTTTTAATTGCCTCGAAGCATAAGCAATTACATTCCCCTCTTGCATTAGCAATGCACCCAAACCAGAATAAGATGCATCACAGTAAACTATGAAATCCTTACCTTCCACTGGCAAGGTAAGAATTGGTGCAGTAGTCAACAAGGTCTTGAGGCTCTGAAAGCTTTCTTCACATTCGTCCGACCACACAAATGGAACATTCTGTTTAGTCAAATTTGTTAGTTGGGAAGCAACAGAAGAGAATCCCTTGACAAATCAACGGTAGTAGCTAGCTAAACCAACAAAGCTCCTTACCTCTGTAACATTAGTAGGTCTTACCCAACTCTTCACTGCTTCAATCTTGGAAGGATCCACCATCACCCCATCCTTAGAAACCACGTGCCCCAAGAAGGACACTGAATCTAGCCAAAACTCACACTTGGAGAATTTGGCATAAAGCTTTTTCTCTCTCAACACTTCCAATACCATTCTCAAATGCTCCTCATGTTCTTTCCTGCTCTTTGAGTATATCAGTATATCATCAATAAATACGATAACAAAGAGATCCAGATATGACTTAAAAATCCTGTTCATCAGGCTCATGAACGCAGCAGGACCATTCGTAAGCCCAAAAGACATTACTAAGAATTCATAATGCCCATACCTGGTTCGAAAAGCAGTCTTTGGCACATCTGCTGCCCGTATTTTCAATTGGTGATAACCAGATCTCAAATTGATTTTTGAAAAGGTACAAGCACCTTGTAACTGATCGAACAAATCATCAATGTGAGGAAGAGGATACTTGTTTTTAATGATTACCTTATTCAGTTGCCTGTAGTCTATGCACATCCAAAAACTTCCATCCTTCTTCTTCACAAATAAAACTGGAGCAACCCAGGGGGATGCACTTGGCCTAATAAAGCCTTTACTTAACAACTCCTGAAGTTGGGCCTTTAACTCCCTTAACTCAGCTGGAGCCATCCTATAAGGGGGTATGGAAATGGGGAGAGTACCAGGCTCCAGATCAATACAAAAATCAATATCCCTATATGGTGGCATACCAGGAAGGTCTGCAGGAAACAAATCCAGAAACTCACGGACTATCAAAACAGACTCAATCGAAGGTACTTTGGAAGTATCATCCCTGAGATGGGCCAAGAAAGCTAAACAACCCTTACTAACCATCCTCATAGCACGAAGGAAGGAGATAATACGAACTGGGGTGGAAGTTTAGTCACCCTCCCACACTAGTGGATCTGTCCCAGGCTTGGCCAATGTCACAGTTTTGGCATTACAATCTAAGATTGCAAAATTTGGAGAAAGCCAAGTCATACCCAGAATTACATCGAAATCAACCATCTCTAGAATAATCAAGTCTACATGAGTATTGCTCCCCATAAAAGTCACAAGACAAGACCTATACACCTTCTCAACTATCAAAGACTCACCCACAGGAGTAGAGACACGAATAGGCATGTCCAGCAAACCATAATGTAAATCAAGACCAGTAGCAAATGAGGAAGATACATATGAAAATGTGGATCCAGGATCAAATAATACAGAAGCCATGCAATCACAAACCAAAAGATTACCTGTGATAACAACATCAGGTGTCTCTGCTTCAGATCTCCCAGGGAAAGCATAATAATGGGCCCTATCACCTGTCTGTTCGTTTCCCGTGCCATGTTGTGATGCAGTAGTTCCAACTTGCCCGCCACCTCGGCTGATTTGGTGACCACCATTACCTTGACCAACACGTCCTCCAGAATGGCGGCCTCTCCCATGACCACCTCTACCTCTAATTATTGGGTGTCTGTAACTCTGTTTTGGATAATTTCTCCTAATATGTCCAGTCTCTCCACATCCATAACAATCTCTGGAGTCTAGCATAGGTCTCTGTGAGAATGACGAAGTGTGGGGATAACATCCAAACTCAGAGAAATGTTGACTGGTCTGCGATGGACCTCCAGCTACAGCTTGTAGTGAAGACTGAATAGGTCGAGCTGGGTAACCTCCTGAACTCTACCCTTTGGAGTAAGAACCACTAAACTCACCTCCCGCGTGGAACTTCATAGAGGTCGACGCCATGATGAAGTTATCTGGCTTCACCCCCTGCACCTCTATCACAAAGTCAACCACTTCCTGAAAAGATTTTGCTGCAGCAGCTACCTGTAAGGCTGGAATCTGCAAATCTGACCTCAATCCTTTCATAAAACGGCAAATCCGCTCTTGTAGACTGAAGCAAAGCTGGGTGGCATACCTGGATAATGCACGAAATTTAGCCTCATAAGCAGTAACAGACATCTGCCTTGCTTTAGACTTAGGAACTCATCTCTCCTCCTATCCCTCAACGTCCGGGGTATATACTTTTCCATAAATAAGCTAGAGAATGATGCCAAGGTCATAGGTGGTGCCTGTGCCGGTTGACACTCTACATACGACCGCCACCACATTTTGGCATTTCTCTGAAACTGATAGGTCAAAAACTCAACCCCGAACCATTCTACTATGTCCATCTTATGTAGCAGCTCATAACAATCAACCAGAAAATCATAGGCATCCTCAGATTCAGCACCCTTGAAGACTGGAGGTTTAAACTTCAAGAATTTAGTGAAAAGTTCATGTTGATCAGTCGTCATTATACGCCCTATAGTTAACCGAGGAAACGTGCCTACTTCCAATGAGGCATCCATGCAAGGAGTCACAACAGCTGCATGTTGTACCCCCAGAACCTGAGGTGCTGGTGCAGAAAACACTGGAGGTGTCTGGCCCTGATCAGATAACCCGCTAAGATAAGTAAGAACCTGGTTAATCATCTCTGGGATAGGTTGGGGTGGTAATTCTTCATCGTGTACTTGCTCATTTTACCCTTCCTCACCCTCTCTTACTACCTCATCAGTTGGTGGAGGAGTCACCGCCCTAGTACTAGCTGGACCAGGCGTTTGTCCTCTACCTCTAGAGGACGTCCTCCCGCGACCTCTACCACGACCTCTTGACACTGCTCCTCTTCGAGCTATAGCCCAGTGGCTGGCTCAGACGCACCCTGTAATAGCACGAAAGAATGAAAGAATGGAATTTTCCTAAAGTCCTATAGCCTCTCAAACAAAAGTAAGGGCGTCCCCCTACCGTTCCCCAAGACTCTAGTAGACTCGTTCTTGTGTGATGAGACCAACAAACCTAATGCTCTGATACCAAGTTTGTCACGACCCAAAATGAGCCGCGAGTGGCACCCACACTTATCCTCCTATGTGAGCGAACCAACAAATTTAAACCCCAACATTTACCAATATTTTAACCATAGTGAACAAAATATAATGCGGAAGACTCAAAACACATTAACGAAAATCAATTTAATAACTTCTAAAACTCAATACTTATTATTCCTAAAATTTGGAAGTCATCACACAAAGAACATCTATCCTCGAATTTCTAAATCTAAGAGTATTTAAGAAGCTAAAAATAGTAAAAAGATGGTCCATGTCCGAACTTCAAGACATCAAGACGTGAAAGAGAGAATCCAGCACGAACTAGGAACAATAGCTCACCCTGAATTCTGATATGCTGGAGACTGGCTAGAGTTGAGGACAAGTCGAAGTCGATGGCACGCTTGCTGCACTCCACAAATAACAAAGAAGAAAATTACAAGTAGGGGTTAGTACAAGGAACACGTACTGAGTAGATATCATCGACCAACTCAGAATAGAAAGCAATATATACTGAATAATAATTTAAGATCAACCATAATACTCAACAGGTGAAAATCAACAAGTATAAGAACAATTGACAACAACACCAAGCACACCTATGAGGGCTCAAACCTCCACACCATACTCATTTAGGGATTAGGTTCTTTGAATTTGAGTTCATTAACCTAATTCAAGATTCATCCCCTCCAATATTACCGTGTCGGAACGTGACACTCCAATCCCCTAATTCTACGTGTCGGAACGTGACACCCGATCCCTTAATGCTACCATGTCGGAACGTGGCACCCGATCCCCTTTATCTCATTAATTTTATTTCATCAAGTCTTCGTTATGCCAAGGCGTCATCTTAACAGAGAGGATTCAAGATTAAAGATTCAACAGTATCAACATTCTAATCCACCACAATTACACAATTACACAATTACAACATACAAACCCACAATCAAGCATATAGAAGACTTTACAATACCACCCAATACATATCAATCGCTATTAAGAGTTTACTATGAAATAGCATAAACCATAACCTTCCTCCACCGAAGAATCGTGATCAACAAGCTACTTCCCAATGTCTTTGCTTTCCTCTTCGCTTCTCCCATTTTTTTCTCGCTCGTTCTCCCTCTCTTTCTGTCTCTTTCCTCTTTTTCCTTCTTCAGATTCTTTTTCTTTTACCCTAGTTATCATATAATTCATTATGATAAAAGTAACCCATTATTTATTTTAAGTTACCTCCTTTAACCCTCAAGTAAGTAAGTTATTAAACTTACCCACTAATTTCATACAGTTTGGCATGAATAGTCCAAAACACCCCTTAAAACTTTTAGTAGAAATCCGACCCAAGTCGAGGTTATGCAGCTCGTGAAGGCCCGTCGTACCTGCGACGGTCCGTCCTGCAGGTCAGTCCCAAAGTTCAGAGAGTCAGATTCATTAATGAGTTTTGTGACGGTCCGTCGTATCTACGACGGTCCGTGCTGCACTTCCATCGCGAAGTTCAGAGAGTCGATCCCAGCAACCAGATTTTAGAGTTGAATTGTTTTTGCACGAAGATGCTCGACGGACCGTTATGCCTATAACGGTTCGTCCTACTTGTCGTCGAGGGCAATGAGGAGAGCAACAGGAAAATTACACAAGTGTGGGACGACGGGGTCTATAACGGTCCGTCGTGACCATGACAGTTCGTCGTGTGATCCGTCGACCCAGTCAGTTTTTATCACAAATGATTCTACTGCTCGAAACGACTAAACAGGTCGTTACAAGAACTAACGCAATATGGAATAGTAGATTAAGTAAAAATTGGACACCAAGACCAATAAACGAACAATATAATTTCTTAGATCTAGACTGTGTTACAGATACAAATAAAGCAATATTACTATGGATAGGAAATATATCTAAGCAACTAATAGATAATAAAATAAAAACAACAGAAACACCAAAGTATATAGAAAGAACGTTTGTAGGAATAACAAGATTATGGATAGAAAATCTACCCTTAGAAAGTTTAGAAGTACTTAGAAGTGACAAAAAATGGATGGATCCCCATCAACAACAAATACATATATACTAGATCAATATAAATCAGCAATAAGAAGTGAATTTGGAGGTACGACCACAGATATAAGAGAACAAAACAAATAAAAAATAATAAATAGACAACTTATGACAAAATTAGCTATATGTAAAATGTGTTATATAGAAGAATACACTTGTGCATTTAAGGAATACTATTACAAAGCAAAATACAATTTAAATGAAGCAAAAGAAATAAGACAACAATATTTTACGAAATTACCAGAACCATTTAGCACAAAAATAATAAAAGATTGGAATGATGAAGGATTAGTAGATACTTTAGGAGCTAAAATAAAATTTTTACATCAATGGTTCATACAACTATGTGAAAACCAAAAAGAAAAATTAAAAATGGAAAAAGTACTAAACAAGAATTTATCCTGTTGTAAAAATAAAATAGCACCACAGTTTGGATGTACAAATAAAAAGCAAAAGCTTAAAAGGTATAAAAATTATAGAAAAACTAAAACCAAGTATAAATATAAGAAACCAAGACGAAGATATTATATAAAAAATTATAAAATTAAAAGACCATATAGACCAAAAAGAAAAATATCCCAATGTACTTGTTATAATTGCGGAAAGATAGGACATTTAGCTAGAGACTGTAAACTACCCAAAGATCCACAAAGGAAGCAAATTGCAGAAGTAATTATAGATAATGATAAATATATGCAAATAGAATACATAGACTATGAATTAAGTGAAAACGATAGTATATATGAAGTATCAGATATAGAAACTGAAAATGAAGAAGAAAATAATTTAGATAATAATGAAACAGATGAAGAAATATAATGTCTGAAGATGAGATAAAAATAATATCTAAAGAAGATTATCAAAATGAAGAATTATCAGACCAAAAAATAATATTTGATAATACAATTTTTGAATAAATAAAGGAAAAGAATTAGACTTAAGTGTTGAAAAAATACTTGAAATACCTACCTTAAGAAATTGGTTTAAAAGGCAAAAAGAAGAATACTATGTAGTTAGTCAGAAAGAACATATCATAGATTGCAAATATACAAGAGGAAAAGCATATATACCTATACTAAGTAAACGAATAATAAATAAACAAATACAAGATATAAAAGGTAAAACACCTATAAAATATGTACATTTAGGAGGAACAGAAATATTAATAAAAGCTTGTTTTAGAGAAGGAATAGATACGCCTATTGAAATATACTTAGCAGATGACAGAATCATACACCCTATAGAAAAAAGTGTAATTAGTGCAATAAAAGGAAACTTAATATACCAAAAATTTAAATTTATAATAAGTGTCAATTATACGGTAGCATTAACAGACAGAAATATAGATAAATCATTAGTATTATATTGGAAAATCTCTGGAATAGAGTTAGCACTAGGCAGTAAAATATTTATAGCAAGATGTAAAAACTTATATTTATTAACAACAAAACATAAAATAACAGCAAAAAACAAAATTGATAAAATAAAGATAGAAAATCCTTTCGAAAAAATAATTACTGTAATAGACAATAATGACTATAGCTATAAAGAAATTGACATGGAAGAAGATTTAGAAATTGTAAAAGAAAGATTAAGTACTTCAAGTGTACCAAATACGTTAACAAGAGCTACCTCATCAAGAATGAGTACATCTAAAAGAAACTATGAAATCCCACAAAACTTATTAGAAAAGGAAGAAATAACACCATATCATTATTTCATAACAGGAATAATGGACCAAAGAAAATATAAATTTTTGATAAATACAGGACAAGAAGAAAATTACATAACAAAAGAGTTAGTATTAGAAGAAGAAATTATAAAAACAGGACACATATGCCCTGGATTACCTAGTGAGATAGTAAACATAAATGAAGAAACAACGGAAAAAGAAATAATTATAGGAGGAATACCCTTAATAATACCATTTAAAATACACCAAGGAAATCATAATATTACATTAGGTATAAAATGGTTAGAAAAAGTTAAACCATACAATATAGAAAATGAACAATTAACAATAACTTGTCAAAATAAGAAAATAGTTATAAAAATAACAAAATGAATAATGAAAATATTTATACTTGCAAAAATTATTATAGAAGGATATCACAACAGATATTATACACCTATGATAGATACAGGAGCAGAAGCGAATATATGTAAATATAATTGTCTACCAGGAGATAAATGGGAAAAATTAAAAACACCTATGGTAGTAACATGATTTAATAATGAAGGAAGTATGATTAAATACAAAGCAAAAAATATAAAAATACAAATATGGATAAAATATTAACAATAGAAGAAATGTACAATTTTGAATTTACGACAAAAGACATGTTATTAGGAATGCCATTTTTAGATAAATTTTACCCACGTGTAATAACAAAAACACATTGGTGGTTTACTACACCATGCGGAAACAAAATAGGAGCAAAAAGAGTAAATAATAAACAACGAAAACCTACAGAATGGATAAAAGGAAGGGAAAAAATAAATCAAGAAATGGAAAATATAAATAAGAAACAAATATCACAATTAGAAATTATCATATTTACAATAGATAAAGTTAAAATAATAAATGAACAACTAGAACAACTATATAACGAAGATCCATTACAAGGATGGGAAAAACATAAGACAAAAGTAAAAATTGAACTAATAGATGAAAGTAGTATAATAACACAGAAACCATTAATAGCACGAAAGAAAGAAAGAAAGAAATAATGGAATTTTCCTAAAGTCTTATAGCCTCTAAAAGAAAAGTAAAGGCGTCCCCCTACCGTTCCTTAAGACTCTATTAGACTCGTTCTCATGTGATGAGACCAACGAACCTAATGCTCTAATACCAAGTTTGTCACGACCCAAATCGCGTTGTGAGTGACATCCACATTTATCCTCCTATGTGAGCGAACCAACCAATCTAAACCCCAACGTTTTAACCATAATGAACTAAATACATTGCGGAAGACTTAAAACTCATTAACAAAACAAATCAAATAACTTCTAAAAACTCAAACACTTATTATTATCCCCAAAATCTGGTAGTCATCATCACAAGAACATCTATCCTCAAATTACTAAAGCTAAGAGTATCTAGAAAGCTAGAATAAATAAAAAGCTAGTCCATGCCAGAACTTCAAGGCATCGAGACATGAAGAAGAAGATCCAGTCCAAGCTAGAAGCGTTAGCTCACCCTGAAATCCGGTGAAATGAAGACTGGCTAGAGTTGCGGTTGAGTTGAAGACAACGGCACGTTTGCTGCACTCCACAAATAACAAGGAAAGAAACATACAAGTAGGGGTCAGTACAAAACACGGGTACTGAGTAGATATCATCGGCCAACTCAAAATAGAAAACAATATATATCAGATCATATCATAAATCAACTACAATACTCAATCTGTAGCAACATGTACAAGAATCTTTAATAAGTACCACCAAGTTCACACAAGAGGACTCAAGCCTCAATACCATACTCATTTGGGAATTAGGTTCATTAGATTTAGTATATTAACATCTTTCAAGATTCATCACCTTTATTCTTGTGTCGGTACGTGACACTCCGCTCCCCTACTACTATGTGTCGGAACGTGACACTCCGATCCCCTAGTTCTATGTGTCGGTTCGTGACACCCGATCCCCTAATTCTACGTGTCGGTTCGTGACACCCGATCCCCTAATTCTACGTGTCGGTTCGTGACACCCGATCCACTAATTCTATGTGTCGGTTCGTGACACCCGATCCCCTAATTCTATGTGTCGGTTCATTACACCCGCTCCACTAATCTCATTCTACTAATTCATCAAGCCTTCTTTTATACCAAGGCATCATCAATCTCATTACTTTAGTTCATCAAGTCTTCCTTTATGCCAAGGCATCATCAATCTCATAACTTTAGTTCATCAAGCCTACTTTTATACCAAGGCATCATCATTAACAAGGGGTTTTCAAGATTTGGGATTCAATAGCTTCATCATGCTTATTTCATCACAATTATGTAATCACATTCATGCAAGCATACAATTAGGCATATAGAAGACTTTACAATACAACCCAACACATATCATTCGCTATTAAGAGTTAACTACGAATAGTATAAAAACCATAACCTACCTCCACCGAAGAATTGTGATCAAGCAAGCTAATCCTCAAAATCTTTGCTTTCTTCTTCGTTTCTCCTCTCTCTCTCGATCGTTTCTCCCTCTCTTTCTGTTCTTTTCTTTTTCTTATTCAAACCCTCTTTCTTTTAACCTAATTAGCATATAATTAAGTATAAAAGATGGTGAATTAACCCATTAATTAATTCAAGGTTATCTCTTTTAACCCTCAAGTAGTTAAATTATTAACATTAACCCACTAAATTTATAATTATAGAAGGAATAGTCCAAAACGTCCCTTAAAACATTTAAAGAAATCCGACCCCGCCTGGGATTACGCAGCTTGTGACGGACCGTCGTGCCTGCGACGGTCCATCCTGCTGCTCTGTCACAAAGTTCAGAGACTCCATTCCATTAAAGGGTCTGTAACGGTCCATCGTGCCCACGACGGTCCGTCCTGCCATTCCTTTACGAAGTTCAGAGAGTCGATTTCAGTACCCAATTTTCAGAATTCTAAGTATTTTTGAACGAGACACCCTCGACGGTCCGTCGTGCCCACGACGGTCCGTCGTGCCTATGACGGTCTGTCGTGAGTTCCGTCGTATCAACCAGTTTTTCTAGAAATAAAATCTGCTGCTCAAAACGACTAAACAGGTCGTTAAAGTTATGGTTGTAACATTAATGTAGTTGGTTTCGTGAAACTTTAATTAAATAATCTTAATTAGGTAAAACAACTAACTTTCATTTAGGTACATCGTGAGTCCTTTCGGTCCATCTTGAAAATATCACCCTAAGTCCTTGTGACACCGAGATGTAGCATCAATATAACTGTTAACTTTGTAGTCAATACCCAGAAGAAAGGTATTGACTACAAAGAAACATTATCAACGGCCTATTGATAAAATGAAAAAAGTGAGAATTTTTCTATCAACTTGCAACATAAATTTAGTGGCATATACATCACACAGACGTTTTCAATGATTTTCTACGAGGTGATTTGGTTGAAGAGATTTATATGCAATTGCCTGAAGGATTTATGAGTCAAGGGGAGAAACACACAGTCTACAGACAAATTAAATCCTTATATGGGCTAAACCAAACTCCTAGACAATCAGAATTAAGGTTTGGTTTTAGGAAAAATTGTTAGCATAATGTATTTTGAATAATGACAGGGAATCAAGGAAAGCAAAATATACTGATGGAGTGATTCGAATAGAAGATCTGAAGATCAATACAACCTTCATCAGAGGAGGATAACTGAATGCTACACAAATTAGATTTCCACTTATCAGATGCCAAAAAGGAAAATATAATTAAGATGACAAGGCAAATCCAATTTGAGTCAATCAGATTACCAATCACCAAAAGACAAAAAGGGGAAATGAAATAGACAACTAACTCAAGATGGAGAGGAATATACAAAAAGAATCAACTCATGGATCGATGAAGATTATGGGAATCGAAGGATCGTTGCACAAGTCAGAAACCAATTTCTGATTCAAGGCATAACTAAAATTGGTACATCAAATCAAGGAATCATTAAAAATCCTTGATTGAAGGAAACTCTCTTGGGTTTTCCTGTTAGAGCAAAAGAAACCTCAACAATCAACATATTAATGAAGAATTAGTTAGACAAGATAGATACACAACTTCTCTTGAGCTTATAGAACAATCTTCTTTTATGCTTATGCAATCACGTGAGTGAAATAATTGAAAAGAAAAGAGAAGAGAAAGAAAGATTCTGAGTGTAGGTTTACAAGTAGAGGAAGTCTCAAGATAGAAATTCTTGTTTACATATCAGATAAGACCAGACCAAGGAAGCCCTGTACATCTCAAGTCACTTCAAAGCTTTAAAGGAAACCCAAGGACTGTACTAGGCACCACATTGGTGATCCGAACTAGTATAAAAAATTATGTGTTATTTACTTTGTGCAAGCTACTGTTTTATATATGTACTAACGTGCAGGTTAGTCTACTGGTCAATACAGATAGTCGACAAAAGGGAAATTTTAATGCACCCCTATTGAATATTAGTATCAGAGCAGGTCTCACCATTTCAATGTTTAGACAGACATGTACAAAGATCCAAAATGGCACACTATCAGATCCCTAGAGCCTTACTTCAAGATGGACACTCGTCACACCAACCCCATACTTCAATGGGCAACATTACTCTCACTGTAAGAAAATAGATTCAGAATCTGTCTCCTCAACTGATCATCAAGCTTGGATAGTGATTAAGAAGGGCCAAAGCCCATTCCTGCACTAACTGAAAAAGATGGCACTAAAAATCCATTCGATCCTGAATCATTTGACATCACTAAAGAACAATAAGAGGTAATCCAAACTGATGCTAGAATTATTAAGTTGCTTTATTGTGCAGTGAGTAATGCAGAGTACGACATGATATCAATGTGCGATACTGCTAAAGAAATACGAGACAAACTATAAGTAACATATGAAAAAACCACTAAAGTAAAGAAGTCTCGGATCGGTGCACTTGTTAATGAATATGAGTTATTCAAAATTGCAGAAGATGAAAATGTTGAATCTTTGCTTTCAAGATTAAGGACAATTGTCTACGAGTTAGTAAACTTGTTCGAAGTCTTCCCAAGGTTTGGGAAACTAAAGTTGCCACTCTTGAAGATGAAGAGCTAAAAAAATTACATATGATGAGATCCGACGCAACTTAATGGCTTACAAACAAAATCATAGTAAAAGGTACAACAAGGATGATAAAAAAAGATGATGGCATTCACAGCCGAGACATCTAATATTGGAGAAGAAGTTGATGAAAATCAAGACGAAGGAATGACTCTTATTAGTCGAGGTGTGAGACAAATGCTTAGACAAAGAGGACATACCTCAATAAAGCAATGACTTCAAAAGAAATGATGATCGATACTCCTATTGCTGAAAACCAAGACACATCAAACAAAACTACCCTGAATGAAGAAGAAGAAATAACCAAAGAACCTAAAAGTGTGGGAGCATGTGATCAAATAGAAAGAACTCATGATAATCATGATGAAATGACCAACTTATGTTTCATGTCACTTAGTGAAACGTCAGGTAAGATCATTCAATTGTTTTAATTATAATCACCTATATAATTCCTTGGACATAGTTACTGATGAACTACATAAGGTTATTGACGAGTACAATAAGCTCGCTCCAGAAAACAAAGACTGGCAAATTCTTCTCGAAGCAAGTAAAATTGAAGTCGACTTACTTACAAAAGAACTAGAGGAAATAAAAATGCAGCTGAACAACACCAGGAAATCGCCTAATCACTATTCGATTTAACCGAACTAATTTTTATAGGAGAAACTCTCCTAATCACAGATCCTACAACTCAAATAAATCTCGTTGGAATTCCTATTCTCTTGAAACCTCTGTTGAAATTACATGTTATACATATGGTTATATTGGTCACAAATCTTTCAATTGTAGAAAGTACTCTTCTGGAAAATGGTTTGGAAACAAAAAGCTCCTAACCACTAGGACCCAAAATTACTTGGTTACCTAAACTAAACTAATCTTATTATCTTGCAAGCAGTGTCAGAAAACCTACAAAAGGGAATGTGGGTACTTGATAATGCTTGCTCCAGACATATGTGCAGAAAGAAAGAAAACTTCAAAACTATAAAAAGGACCGATGGAGGATTTGTAAGATTTAGGGACAATTGTAAAGAAGAAGTAACACGAGTAGGAACCATTAATCGAATCTTGTCATGTAATATGATTGAACTATATCTAGTTGAAGGACTCAAGCACAATCTTCTTGGCATCAATCAACTATGCGATGCTAGATTTCAAGTCACCTTCAACACAACAAGCTGTATTATCAAATTTCCAGGAAAAATAGCTTACCCTCATTGAAGATTGAGTAAATAACATACATATTTTAAATAATGTTAGTTTTCCTTCTCTTACTTGTCTTACTACAGTAAAAATTGATCCTTGGCTGTGGCATCGAAAACTTGGACATGCGAGTGTGCATGCTTTTGAGAAATATCTATATTTGAACTAGTTATTGACTTACCAAAACTAAAATTTGTAAGGATCACATTTGTGATGCATGCCAAATGGGTAAGCAGACTCGTTCATCTTTTAAGGTAAAAGACATTGTAAGTACTTCTAAACCTCTTCAGCTACTTCATATGGATTTGTTTGGTCCTACCCAAATTGCTAGTATTGTAGGTAAAAATATGCTTTTGTAATTGTCGATGATTTCTTAAGGTTTACATGGGTAATATTTATCTCTCAAGAAAATTAAGCTTTCACTAATTTTGAAGCATTTTGTAGAAAATTTCAAAGAGAAGAAGGTTATTTTATCACTAGTATCCACATTGATCATGATGGTAAATTTGAGAATACGACATTTGAAGAATTTTGCGCTCAAAATGTATTTACTCAAAACTTTTGCTTACCTATATCACCTCAGCAAAATGAAGTAGTGAAAATAAGAATCGTTCATTAAAGGATATAACAAGAACCATGCTACTCGACAGAAATCTCCTAGGACCTATCAGTACTGCTTGTCATATTCTTAATAGGTGTCTCATCAGACCTATACTAAAGAATACACCTTATGCACTTTGGATAGGAAATAAAAAAAACATCATTTACTTCCTTCCCTTTGGCTATAAGTGTTTCATCCAGAGTAATGGTAAGAGTAATCTTGGTAAATTTGTTCCAAGAAGTGATGAAGGTATTTTCTAGGTTATGCACTATCTAGCAGGGCTTTCCAGGTTTTTAATAAAAGAAACCTTAAGTGTTAAAGAATATGTACATGTGGTTTGATGACACTAATCCAAGAGCGTAGGAAATAGATGTTTGTGATGATGAAACTGTCTAGTCAATCAATCTGAAATTATCTCAAAAGGCATTACTGAAACCAATACGAAAGAGCTAGCTACTAAAGAGGTGGAGTCGACTAATCTAGTCAACAACACAAATGTCCCTAGGGAATGGAGACATAATGCAAGCTATCCTTAAAACTTCATTATGGAAAACCAGATGATATAATCCAGACAAGATCTTCCCTTTGAAAGCAAGTCTCCTTTGCTCTTATATATCAAATTGAACCGAAATGAATAAATGAAGCTATGGAAGATGAATCCTGGATACAATTGATGAAAGAAGAGCTTGATCAATGTGAACGAATCAAGTATGGAACCTTATTGAAAGACCAAAAAACTGCTCAGTTATTGGAATGAAATGGGTATTTCAAAACAAGATGAATGAAGATGGAAAAGTTATCCGTAATAAAGCTATTCTTGTAGCTCAAGGCTACTCACAACCAAAAGGTATTGACTACGATGAAACTTTTGCTCCCCTAGCCAGGTTAGAATCAATTAAAATTCTCCTAGCTTACGTCTCTTACAAAAGATTTGACCCTTTTCAAATGGATGTTTAAAGTTCCTTTCTAAATGGTTTTATAAAAGAAGAAGTGTTTGTCAAAAAACCCCTTGGTTTTGAAAATCTCTCTTGCCCTTACTATGTCTTTTAACTTTCTAAAGCTCTTTATGGTCTTAAGCAAGCTCCAAAAGCTTGGTATGAAAGATTGAGAATTTTTCTTATCAATAATAATTTTCAATGGGGAAAAATTGACACCACTCTTTTTACTCAGAAAATTGATTTCAACATTCTTATTATTCAAGTTTATGTTGATGATATCATTTTTGTTAGTTCTGACCCCTCTTTTTGTGAGAATTTTGCATATCTTATAGAAGGTGAATTCAAAATAAGTCTCCTAGAGGAACTTTCATTCTTTCTTGGTCTAAAAATTAAACAATGTGAAAAAGGTATCTTATCAACCAAGGTAAGTATGCAGAAGAACTCATAAAATTCTTTTTGATTGGACAAAGGTAAAGCTTTTGGAACTACTATAACTCCATTTACACGTTTAGACACTGACATAATAGGAAAAGAAATCGACAAAAAAAGTATCAAGGAATGATTGGATCTCTACTCTATCTTAGTGCTAGTCGAATGGACATTATATTCAACGTATGCAAACCATATTTCAATTTGCTCCAAGGGAATCACAACTCACTATTGTAAAGCGCGTAATTCGATATCTTATTAGAACCTCTTATATGGGGTTATGATACCCTTTTTTTGATAATTTGGATCTCATTTCATATTTAGACGTTGACTTTGCAGGAGACAAAAAGGACAGAAAATATATATGTCGGTCCTTCTTCCTTGTCTAAGAAGCATCCTTCTGTTGCGAAGAAGAAATTTTGCAAGAAGGCTCGACTTTCTCTCTCCGACTCCTTCACTGATAAGGACTCTTTGCATTTTTAGGGGCTAGAGCAAAAAAAATCCAGGTTGAGGAATTCTCCAGGTGTACTGTTGTACCAGGAAAGGTGGTAAATCTGGAGCAGTTGGAAGCATCTCATTGTGTTGCAAGTATGTTTTTTTGTGCCCAGAAATTGTCCCTGTCTCTTTGTCTTTGTGGTCTTGAGTTCTTTGAAGAACATGTTCGTCTATTTTATAATAATCTTCGGGTATTTGCTAATAGTGGTGAATGGGAGACTTTCTGTTGGGTAATCACATTGTTTTAAATGACTATCTGTTTAAGGATGTGTTTGAATTTGATTTTTCTGGCGATATCCCCTTCATGCATGGCAATCTGTGGCCGGAAAGCTTTGAAATTTCTTCGGAAAATGCAAAATTGTTTGTGTGTAATATTGGTGCAGATCTTACTAACTTTTGACTTTTTTTCTTGGATTTGAGAACCGTATTTTGGCTCATATAGTTGCTATTATGTTAAATTTGTGGAAGAGATATCTTCTCTAGTCTGCCTTATGTGCTATTGATATAATCCATCATAGTTGACTCACTGGTGGATCTTTATCCTTTTTTACTATCTCTTATCGATGCTACTTATGTTACACACACGTTCTATAGGATGGGATATGTTAATATTAATGATAAGTGGTATAAGAAGGAATCTATTTAACAACACGTTGATGCACTTAAAGTCAATCACATCTCAGCAACTCAGCTGCTCTGCTTCTCAAAGAGGCATAACATATCAAGGTAAGGTTGATGGTTTTGAGTCTCACATGCAGGTACTACAAGACTTTCTTGGGAAGATTCTTCAACTACACTAGGATTCCAACATTGATATTGGCAAACTTCGTCTAAAAGTGGAGGGACATAAAAAGCATGTTTTTTCGCTCAGTGCACACTATTCTCAAAGAAGTGAACTCCATTAAGACTGGAGCTGAGTCATCCCACAATGAGCTAGCAGCGATTGTACACACCTCTTGTTAGAATATGTGCGTCCACTACCAGTCAATGGACCAGGTCCCTTTACACACTAAAATGATAAGAACTATAAATAAATGCAGATTATTGACATAGTCAGTTTACATGGAAACCTCCTTGCTCAAGGGAGTAAAACCACGACTTGTCACACAGGGTTTTCAAACCGTTTCACTAATCTTCAAGAGCAAAAGTAAACCAGTTATAACAAAGTGGGAAAAAGTTATTAATCTAACTAACAAGCAATAACTCTATTACTTAATAAGCCTAAGCAGATATGACTCTAGCCACTAAGTTATCACCTCTAGACAACTTAGGATTTTCTAAGAAATCTTACCGGCCACTAACTAAACAACCAACCTACTGATGATTTAGACTTTTCTAAGCAACACACAGGTTGCCACTAAATTAGTTTAACTTAACTAACTGAGAATTTACTGAATCCTTTATAAGTTTTTAGGATCAGTTTACAATTTTTGATCAGAAGAAATACTACAAAGACATGTACACTATCTTCACTTTAGCTTGAATCGTTCTTTGAATTATTTCTACTTTTGATTTTCTCAGCCTTTGCAAGAGTTCTTGATATGCCTTTTCAAGTTGAAAAAACTAATTTGTGAATATGAAGTTGTTATGAATATGTATAAAGGTCACAATCCTTAAAGACATGCCATTGGTTAAGGTTTCTAACGTATTTGCCATTTCTGCCACTGTTGGAGACTGTGCACCAACTTTTTGTACGTTCTCCAACAGGCAGCAAAAAGCATATTGATATGAGAACCAGGTACCTTCACAAGGTCCCTGTGTGTGTCAAATCATCAAAACTATGGATAACATTTTCCCTTTTTTTATGATGACAAACCATGAACCAATCTACAAAAAAAAAACTCTAACTCTCTATGATCACACCTTGAGTACCTTGAGAAATTTCCAAATATTTTCCCCCTGACGTACACACAACTATTCATTTGTTCCCCCTAACTTGCATACCCCAAACCCTCAAAGTCTACATCTATACATCTGTTCCCTCTGCCATACAATTTGTTCCCATGCATCTGTTCCCTCTGCCACACAATTTGTCCCCCGTAACTGTGTTCCGCTGACATAAGCATCCCAAAGCATAAAAATCCCCCTTTTGGTATCATAAAAAAGAAACACAACAAACCAACAATACCAAAAATACAGCCAGGTAAAATCATAGCCTTTTGGCAATCAAACATAAGAGAAAACAACAAGCAATAGACTTTAGCCAGAACAAAATAAGAATGACATTCATTTCAAACCAAAAATAGAATTCAATACATTAAAATTAAACTAGGATTCAAGGGACCTTGCAAATGAGCCACACAAAAAAGACACACAGGGAGTTGACAGGACGAACTATGAGGGAGGAGGCTGATGGGAAAGGGACTCAATGATAAGGGTAAGTCTAGCATTAGCGCCATAAAGCAATAATCTTAGCCCTCAGTTCTGCATTCTCTTTATGCAGTTCTTGAACAATGGATATACAAGATCCCTCAGTCTGTGCCTTGAGTACTTCAGCCTTAAGAATGAAAATTTCAGCATCCAACTACTTAATATCACAGTCAGCTCTTCCAGTTTATGCTTTAACTGATCCTGCTCTATAATCAACTGAGACACTTTAATCTTAGGATTTCCCTTTCTTTCGATGCTCACGCATTCATCTAGATTAGTTTTAGTGAATGATTACTTGACACTCCCTACTTTGCCAATTCCAAGGGGAATGTTTAGGTACTTGAATACTTTTTTCAAGAAGTATCCATAACCCATTCCATGCTTCCCTTTTCACTCAATTACAATTTTTTACATATGCTCAAGCATGAGTGCTGAAAGGTCTAGTAATTCAAATTTGCACAAGCATTCCATAAGACACAAATCAGCAGAAGTGGCAGAATTCTCTTCTCAATTCTGGGAAGAAGAACCTTGTTGACAAATTCAAATATCAGGTGATATTCACTCTTCATTACCATTTTCCTGAAACTCAATGTTGTAATAGAATTCATGTACTTCTTTCTCATGAAGAACAGGAGACTTGGTGAATAGGTGTATCCAAGACTGAATCACCACAATGTCATGTAGAGTATCAATCTCAGGTTGCATAACAATATTCATATCATACACTCTACTTGCCAAGACACTCTGTGTACTCAGTCAACAATTATTTTTCTGTTGACAGTTGTGTCATCCACATGAACTTGTGGTGTTCCTACTCTTCACGTTCTACTTCAGAAGTTTTCCTCTTTCTTTTTCCTTTTTTCCTTAGCAACATCAGCTTTAGTTTCTCTTTGGGTTTCTTGCTATCACCTTTGTTCTTTAAATTTTGTTTCAAATCACCCACAACTTCCGTATCAAGTCCGTCTCCAGATTCTTCCCAGAAAACTCCACCACATCTGACACTGGTATTTGGAATTTTGACACTTAAAAGTTTCTCTTCCTTCGATTTATAGTGGTAGATTCTATATTCGCTTTCATAGCATCAGCCCACATTTTCTTGGAGTCAGATCTGGTAAAAGGTCTCCTTCTGGATTCAACTTTAACAACCTTTTCTTTTTCCTTTTTAAAGACATGTACTTCTCTCTTCTTAAAAAACCCTTTAATGGGACGATGGTCATTCTCAATGTCTGTAAAATCTGAAGATGGATATCTTCAAAAATTTGGGGTTTTGTCGAAGATGGGTTCTAGTAGGGCTTATTCTCTCATCAAAGTAATACTTTCAATAACCAAGCTTTCACTGGAAGCCAATATGTTGGACTCAGACGTCTTACTTTCTGGTAGATCTCCCTCATAAAGATGATCAGACAACATTTCTGAAAGGGGACCAAGTTGAGGGGAGAAGACAGGGTTATTTAAGTCGAGGGAAGGAGAAGGATGTTGAGAACTGTCTAATGCTAAGTTGACTGGAGAAGTTTTCAACACTTTATATTGAGACCCAATAGATGATGGTGTTTAAAAAGACAGAGGCTCGATTTCACTTAGTTATGCAAGCATCTTTTTCGATGAAGATGATGATTCAGACATTTTACCCAGAAAGAAGAAGCAAGAAACATCAGAAAGAGAAAGAAAGAAGAAAAATGATTTTAGGGTTTTCAAGAAAAGGTTCAGAGAAAAGTATGAAGAATAAGTGATAGGATGAAGATGTATAAAAAGAAGAGAAATGGTGCATGTCTCTTATATTAGACGTGTCGCTTGAAGTTAAGAGATGGGACTAACGGTCAGAATGACCGATGACTGACACGTGGCCCTTTCGATGGTTCTTTTAAAACCAGTTTAAAATCATGTAAAGAAAGCTAACCTCTGGAAGGACCAGGTCCCTCACTGCAAGTGAAACCCTATTCCTAAATAGTTCTGGCCATGCTTTGTTTCTGTACTTCTTTCATGAATGTATACCTGCAATAGGTACAATGTTGACCTTAGACAACTCATAATTAGTAAAAAGGATACTTGCACTGCAAATTTTAGCCACTAAGGAAATTTCATGCTTTTGAATAAATTAAGATCAATTTGGATTCATCATACCCAACTTCAGCATGTTACTTTCAAACTAGCCTTTGGTGAAAGCCTTGGAGAAGATGTCTGCAATTTGATCCTTCGTTCTACAATACGTCAAAACAATATTTCCCTTTTCAACATTATTACTCAAGAAGTGATGTCTCACATCAATATGTTTTGTTCTCTTATGTTGAATTGGACTCTTCCCTATACTGACAACACTGGTGTTGTCACACATAAGAGCTATTGACTTTATGCACACTCCAAAATCTTCTAAGTGTTTCTTAATACATAAAAGTTGAGAGCAGCATGAAGCTACAAGTACATATTTAGCTTCAGCCGTTAAAAGAGCCACGTAATTTTGTCTCATCGTTCCTCTAGAGATAAGAGAAGACCAATGAAAATGTGCCATGCCTGAGGTACTCTTCATGTCTACTGGATTTCCTACAAAGTCAGCATCAGCAAACCCGACTAGATCAAAAGAATCACCAGCAGGATATAAAAGGACCATGTCCCCTGTTTTCTTTAAGTATCTTAGTATCCATTTGGAAGCTTTTAAATGTTAATCTCGGGGACATGCTTGAAATCTAGCACATATTCCAACAGTGTACACAATTCGGGTCTACTAGTTGTTGGATACAACAAAGACCAATAATCCCCTATAAATGGTTTGATTCATAAGAGAATCAACTTCATCTGCTACAAGTTTGAATTTTTTCCCGTAGGAGTTTCTATAGGTTTGGAATCAATGATGTTGAATTTATTCAGAAACTCTTTTGTGTAATTCTCTTGACTAATTGAAGTACCCCCCTGGTGATTGCTTAATTTGCAGCCCAAAAAGAAAGTTAGTGCACCCATCATGCTCATCTCAAACTCGTTTCCCATTAAACCAGCAAATTCTTCACATAATTGTCCAGATGTAGCTCCAAAATGATATCATCTGCGTATACCTATATAATGAGCAATTCTTTTTCTCTTTTCATCAGAAACATGGTATTATCAATTTTCCCCCTTTTAAAACAATTCTTTAACAGGAATTTTTACAATTTCTCATACCAAGCTCAGGGAGCATGTTTTAACCCGTACAATGCCTTATTCAACTTGAACACATGATTTGGTAGCTCAGCATCTTCAAAACCAGGAGGTTGTTTAACAAACACTTCTTCCTTCAAGTCCCCATTTAAGAAAGCACTTTTGACGTCCATTTGATACAGTTTGAATTCCATAAAAGCAGGAAAAGCTATAAGAATTATGATAGCCTCCAATCTAGTAACTGGGGCAAAAGTCTCATCATTTTCTATGTCCTCTTCCTGATTATATCCTGAAACAACCAATCTCGATTTTTTGCTTGTAATCACACCATTCTCATCAAGTTTATTTTTGAACACCCACCTAGTCCCTAAAACTATTTTTTCAACAGGTCTTCGAACCAGGTATTATACCTTGCTTCTCTCAAACTAATGTAATTCTTCTTGCATTGAATTAACCCAGTCTGAATCACACAAAGCCTTTTTTACATTTTTAGGCTCAATTGTTGAGATGAAGGCTGAAAATGCAACCAGATTTCTTATTTTTGATCTAGTATGTACTCAAGAATTCAAAGGTGAAATGAGATTGTCAAGTGAATGAGATGAACTGTGATTCCAAGTCGGCCTTGATGCCAACAGTTGAGTTGATCAGTATCATCCTCTTTATATTCATAATCCTCATTTTTTGGAGAATGAGTTATTTACTGATTTTCATTCTGCATGGAACCAGGTCCTTCTTAAGATTTATCATTTTCTTCTATCTTTTCACATGAATCTGGATCAACATTATCAGTCTCCAAATGTTCACCAGATTCAACCTTACTTCCTTCACTTTTCTGAACTTTAATCAACTCATTCAATTCATCTTCATCATTTGATTATGTCCTTTTCAGATTATCATCTTCATCAAAAACCACATGAATACTCTCTTCAATGCATTGAATTCTTTTGTTGAATACTCTGTAACCCTTGCTTGATGATGAGTATCCCACTAATATTCCTTCATTACTTCGAGGATCAAACTTTCCAAGATCATCTTTACCATTATTCAAAATAAAACACTTGCAGCCAAAATCCCCCAGATAACTCAACTTAGGTTTCTTATTGTTGAGTAGGTCATAGGGTGTTTTTTTCAAAGGCGGCCTTATCAAGCACCAATTTGTAACATAACATGTTGTGTTGAATGCTTCAACCCAGAAACTTTGAAAAAGATTTGACTTAATAAGCATTGTTCAGGAAATATTCATTAAAGTTTTATTCTTTCTCTCCACCACTCTATTTTGCTGAGGAGCTCTTAGAGCTGAAAAGTTGTGACTTATACCCTTTTCTAAAAACAATTCTTCAACCTTTGAGTTCTCAAAGTCAATTCCATGACAGATCTAATCCAGCTATCAAATGATTCAATTTGGTTCGAATCATTTTAAAAAACACAATCAGCACATCAGGTGTCTCAACTTTTTATCATAAGAACCTCGTCCAAGTGAACCTTGAGTAATCATCAACAATCACCGAAATGTATCTCTTTCCACTTCTGATTTAAAGTTTCAGATGTCCACAAAGATCCATGTGCAACAGTTCTAATGTTCTTGAAGGCTCACTTGCTTCTTTGACTTGAAGGATGATCTGATTTGCTTCCCTTTCACACAAGCTTCACACACTTAACTTTCGCTAAATTTCAATTTTGGCAGACTCAAGACCAGGTCCTTAGAAACCACTTTATTCAGTAGAGAAGAGATCACATGACCTAGTCTTCGATGCCATAGATCAGCAATATCACATTGAGCACTTAGACATGTCAGATGGTCTCCATGAGAAGTTTCTAGGTTTGTCGCATACATGTTTTTACATCTTTGAGCAGTTAGAACCACTCTTTTGTAATCAGATTGACTACAGTGCCCTTCTCAAAGGTAAATCTTACTTCATTTCCATTGTCACATATCTGAGATACGCTAAGAAGACTATAATTTAATCCACTCACATGATAGACATTTTAAATTGATTCTTCAACTGATTTGCCAACTCTGCCAACACATAAAATATACCCCTTCTTTCCATCACGAAAAGACTCCTCCACCTTGAAGTGACTTGAGTGAGAGGAAGTTTTTTGTGTTTCCAATCATGTGTTTGGAGAATCAACTATCCATGTACCAACATTGGCTTCTACTCCTCTCTCTCACATGCAGTAAGTATCACTTGTTAGACTTGGGAACCCATTTCAACTTGAGTTTCTAGAAGGCAGATAAAGGGGTGATCAAAGTGTTTCTTGCCTTGTGAGGTAATTTAAGGTCCTTTTTTATCACGGACTTTCGAACAGGACTAGGTCCCCTTCTTGGAATTTTATTCTATCCAGTATAAATTGAAACCTTTCTTGTGATTCTTTCCAAGATTTACATTGCCAATTTAAATGCCCATTTCTACCACAGTGAAGACACAACAAATTATCATAAACATACATGTACTTACTGTGGGGATTGTAGGAGGGAGTAATATTAAAGCTTCCTAGACCCTTTTTGTTGTAATTGCTTTGATTTGTTACATTAAAAAGTAATTTTGAGGATTTTATCCATTTAAGGGAATTAGTGAGTTCTTCCTTAGGCTGAATCAGGTCCCTTTCTAAGTTACTATTTTTTTTCCAATGCTTAAGCAAGTTTAGTATCAGTCATTTTCATATTTTGTTCCAATTCCATTTGTAAACTGGTAGACTCTCCTTTCCTTTTCCAGATTTCTCAATCGTTATGTCCAATTGGTTTTTGAGTTCTAGTTTTTCAGATCCTAGAACAACCATTTAGTTTTTAATGACTCACATTTTCATACCCATTTGCTCTCTATTCTAATTCAAACTTTCAAATTCATCATTTATGGAATCTCTCTCAGAATAAACTCTATCACAGAATCAATCAAAACATTTGCTAGTCTTTTCAATCTTTTAAGAGAGTAAGTATTCAAATTTTTCTTAAAGTTAAGAAGTGTTACCTTATGTTCATCATCTTTCTCATGTGACTGAGCCATGGAAGCAAGCATTTCATTGAATATATTTTCCTCATCTTGAACCACAACCATTGATGCATCTCTAGGTTCTTCAGAATCTTCTGATTCACTTGAAAAATCACCCCATGCAGCACAAGCTTTCTTTACTACATAATCAGCTGCAACCTTCCAGTCATTTTTGTCAAGTACCATGTCCTTACGCTTGTCCTTTTCACCTCTTGGACTTTGATATTCTTTGTTTTGAGCCTTGAGTAGTGGAAAATCCCTTATAAAATGTCAAGCCTTTCCACACTTGTGATAAGTGTCAGTGGCAGTTTTAGCTCTAGGAAAATTTCCTCCCTTTCTGAAGCCTTTGTTTTTTCTTCCAATCTTCTGAAATCTCTTTGTAAGGTAAGCCATATCATTATCTTCACTGGATTCTTCTTCAGGCTGGAATTTTAGCATTAGAGATTTGTCCTTCTTGGCTTCTCTTTTTTGACAAATCATGACTTCTTTATTCATCTCATGTGTCTTGAGATTTCCAATGAGAGCATCCATGGTTAAAACCTTCAGATCCTTTGCTTTAGTGATAACATCTACCTTGATTTCCCAGGACTTAGGAAGAGTTCGAAGAACTTTCCTAACTTGTTTTCTCATACTGATGGGTTCTCCAAGACTTCGCAACTCATTTATGATGGACGAGATTTTGTTTTACATGTCATGAGTAGTTTCTCCTTCTCTCATTTTGAAATTTTCATATTGGTAAACATGTCTATCTTTGACTCCTTAACTTGTTCAATCCCTTCATGAGAAGTCTTAAGCAATCCCAGATCTCCTTTGCTGATTCACACAAAGAGACATGATTAAATTCTTCAACACCTATACCACAAACAAGCAACTTCTTAGCTTCTAGGCTTTGTCAATCTTTTTCCTATCAACTTCCATGTATTGTTTCCGAATCTTTTGAATAACTCGAGTTATTTCACCATTTTTTACTTTGGACATTGGAATTTCCAATGGTCCATCCAAAACAATATCCCATAGCTCACTATCTTCAGCCATGATAAAATCATGCATCCTTGTTTTCCATCAGCTATAGAACTGGCCATTGAATCGAGGAGGTCAAGTTGAAGATTGACCTTCTTCTAGATTAAGTGGAGCAGCCATTATAGAATATGAATCACTCTCTTGTCGTTTACTAGATAGAGAGGACCCGCTTTGCTACCACTTGTTAGAATCTGTACGTACGCTACCAATCAATGGATTAGGTCTCTTGAGACATTAAAATGATAACAACTATAAATAAATGTAGATTATTGACATAGTCAGTTTATATGGAAACCTCCTTTCTCAAAGGAGTAAGACCACGACCTGTCAACAGGGTTTTCAAACTGTTTCACTAATCTTCAAGAGCAAAAGTTAACCGGTTACAACAAAGTGAGAAAAAATTATTAATCTCACTACCAAGCAATAACTCTATTTCTTGATGATCCTAAGCAGATATGACTCTGCCCACTAAGCTATCAGCTCTAGACAACATAGGATTTTCTAAAAAATCTTATCGACTACCCACTAAACCACTGACCTACTGATGATTTACAATTTTCTAAGCAACACACAGGTTGTCCACTAAATTAGTTTCTCTTAACTAACTTAAAATTTACAGAACAAATCCCACTGAATGCTTTATATGTTTTTAGGATTAGTTTACAATTTTGGATCAGAAGAAATACTACAAATACGCGTACATTATCTTCACTTTAGCTTGAATCATTCTTTTAATTATTTCTACTTTTGATTTTCTCAGCCTTTGCAAGAGTTCTTGATATGCCTTTTCAAGTTGCAAGAACTAATTTGTGAATATGGAGTTGTTATAAATATATAGAAAGGTCACAATCCTTAAAGCCATGTCATTGGTTAAGGTTTCTGATGTATCTGCCGTTTTTGCCACTGTTGGAGACTGTGCACCAACATTTTGTACTTTCTCTAGGTAGCAGCAAAAAGCATATTGAGCTGAGAACCAGGTACGTTCACAAGGTCCGTGTGTTTGTCAAATAATCAAAACTATAGAGAACACCTCTTACTCAAACTTCTCCCGAAATGTTGAGCGCACTTATGACTCTTGTTGTAGGAATGTTCTCAACACTGTCAAGTACTTCCTTGGCCATGGTCGTGCGACTGTGACTTTTGTTTTACTCTATTAAGGATATGTTTGTGGAGCTCTGATTCCTCTTTTGTTTTGGACTGTAATATTAGGATTCCCACCCCGATACTCATTCTCTGTACATATTCTTTTCTTTGGAATTATCTTCTTGTGTCTCTTTTATGCCTTGTTTTCCTTTTTATTTGTGCCAAAGGGGAGACATACTTGACTTAGAACAACATAGGATAAAGCAAGGGGTGCACACATCCAGGGGGAGACATATACCTACCATAACAGAGAAGCTAAATTAAAAGCATACCAACAAAATTATCATTATCAAAAAGGGGAAGATTGTTAAATTAATGTATTTTAAATAATGACAGAAATCAAGGAAAGCGAAATATGCGGATGGAGTTATTCGAATAGAAGATCTCAAGTGTTAAATCATATGAAGGGGGTGCTAAAGCTTTTAGGGACATATACAAAGAGTGTTAATTACCGCTAAAAATACATATTTAGCAATAATTATGAATTAATTTCCGCTAATGATCATTTTTGATGTAGTGTATGGAGGCTGAGGCACTCAAATAAATTTATATAAATCAAATCTAAGGTTTTGAATGAAAATTGGTTTAATTTTCATTGAATATCTTGATTTTTATTTAGTAACTTTGATTTATCTTAATAATTTTTAAAATAATTACACATGAATTACTTATTTTGAAGGGGTAGTTTCGCATTTAAATAATTAATACCTTCATTGCTAATCTAGCATCGAGGTTATACAAAATTGGAGCTAGAAAAGGAATAAGTTTAATTAAGTACTCTCTAAGGCTATTGTATTGGCTAAAATTTATTTTGCATCGTACAGGAAAGGAACTTTATTTTTATATGTGCACATGACAAAACAAAATAAGGTACTCTATTTCAATACATATGTGTATCAGGTTGAATAAGACCCAATTTCTCTTTAAATCTTGAATATGAAAATAGAGTCAATGAATATTAGACATGTTTATGTAACATCTCGCCATTTGAAAGAATTAAAAAGAGCTAGAATTAGAAAGAGTCATTTTTGGAAAGAATGAAAAATATGGAAAATTGGTTATGTTAAGTTTTAGTTTTGGGTCCACTCCAAACGACCATAACTCCTAACTCAAGATCAATTATGTGTGCTACAAGATACCGTAGGAACAATATTTCAATTATCTTTCCAGCGTCATCGAATTTGCTTAATTTTGAATTTATGTGAATGAATATGATCATTTGCAGTTGGGCTGTCTAGAAAAGGAAACTCAAAACTGGATTTTGGAAGGGTATTATGGTCTTTTCCATACCCAATTAATTAATTTCATTTTTAAAAGTCTAATTGGCGTATGATCAGAATTAGATCATTTCATCATTTACCAAAACACGCTAGGCCTTGGAGAAAAGAGAAAAGAGGAGAAAGGAGAAGAAAAGTTCAAGATTCGTCAAGTTCTTGTGATTTTGGTTGAGGATTTTTCCAAGGATTCAATCCTACAAGGTATGTGAGATCACATAGCATTGGGTATGTTCACCCATACGCCAATTATGATCCAATTCAGCGTAATTGTGTTCTTGAAAGAAAAGCTTACCTGTTCTTGATGAAATTTGTTTAAGTTCTTATGGGTTCTTGCTGTTGGAGTTGTTGAGAAGTTTATTCATTTTGATTCATAAAATTAGGTGTTGTTTTGAGTATATTCCTACATATATTGATGATATAGTGAAATCTAAGTGTTTTGGAAAAGAACCAATTTAATCCAGAGAATTTAGAGTTGAAAACGAGCAAGAAAATTCATCAAAAACTTAGGGGATGGGGTTGGGGCCCCATGCCTCTCAGAGTGCCCCAAAAGGGACTTCTGAAGTTTGGGTGCTTTGGTGCCGCACCAGCCAGAACGTCCCAACCTAGTTTTTTAGAATGTTTTGTCTTCCACCTTTTCCCACTTCTTTCCGTACTAGTTTCCTAATAATGTAACTAGGTTTTCTAGCCGATTTCTACTTTCTAAGTACATCTAAACATCATGAAATAATTCATAAACATAAGATCATGAACCTTGAATCCATAATTCAAGCTTTGCCTATACATCTATTATCAGCTGTAATACCTCCGAAAACTATCATCAGACAAATTCAAATGCTCATTGCAGATTTCTTTTGGGGATGGAAGAATGATAGGAAAAAATACCATTGGTCCTCTTGGAAAAATCTGAGTTACCCTTATGAGGAAGGGGGGATAGGGATGAGGAATCTACAAGATGTTTGTAAATCATTCCAATTCAAACATTGGTGGAGTTTCAGAACTAAACAAACTTTGTGGGGTGACTTCTTGAGAGCTAAGTACTGTCAAAGAGCAAATCCAGTGAATAAAAAATGGGATACTGGACAGTCTTTAATGTGGAAAAATATGCTAGATACCAGACAACAGATGGAACAACACATCCATTGGAAACTCCAAGCCGGGAACTGCTCCTTTTGGTGGGATAATTGGCTTGGTACAGGTCCTCTAGCTCAACACACAGCCAGCAGCAATAGGTTTAATAACAGCATTGTAGCAGATTTTTGGGAAAATGGAGAATGGAAGTGGAGCAAATTGGTGAGGCATGCACCAATAACTCACCTTTCCAGTATCCTGGCCACCAGAATTCCTCAACAACAACACATACCTGATCAAGCAATTTGGAAGCTTAACATCCATGGCAGATTCGATTGCAAATCAGCTTGGGATGAAATTAGAAACAAAAAGGATAAGAACTTTTTTAATTCTGCATTATGGCATAAATTCATTCCTTTTAAGACTTCATTTCTATTATGGAGAACATTAAAGGGTAAGCTTCCTACAAATGAAAAATTATCTAACTTTGGCATTGAGCCATTACCTTGCTTTTGTTGTTTTGATCGAGCAGGTATGGATACCATTGAACACATCTTCAATTCTGGACCTTTTGCAACTATAGTGTGGAATTTTTTTGCAGCGACTGCAGGGATACAAGCTGACCACTCCACACTGCCAGCACTGATCAAACAGTGGTGGACAACCAAACCAAACAACGCAGGCCACAAACTGCTGTTGCAGGCGACGCCAATATTTATCTGTTGGAATTTATGGAAGAACAGGTGCGCATGCAAATACGGAGGCAAAGAAACCAATATCAGCCGCGTCAAGTATGCAATTTACAAGGACACCTTCAAGATGTTGAAAAATGCCTTCCCAAGTATCAACTGGCCTGCAAACTGGACAGCATTGATCCTAACAAGCGAGAAATGTGTTCACAACATTAAAGTGTACAAGGTAACATGGTTTAAGCCTCCAGACCAATGGATCAAAATTAATACAGATGGAAGTGCACTCACCAATGAAGGAAAAATTGGGGCTGGAGGTATCATCCGAGATAAAGAAGGGAAAATGATAATGGCCTTCTCAACACCTCTTGGAGAAGGATCGAACAACCAAGCTGAGATTGAGGCTGCTCTCTTTGGACTTACTTGGGCTTTTGAATTAGGTTTCAAAAACATTTTACTTGAGTTAGACTCCCAATTAGTGGTGCAATGGATTTCAAACAAAATAACACCACCTTGGAATCTTACCAATCAGCTTGAAAGACTCCAACAAATCATCATACAAACTCAGAATTTCAGATGTTCCCACATCTTTAGAGAAGCAAATTGGGTCGCAGATGCACTTTCAAAACATAGCCACAACAATACAACTCCACAAGTCTACGTCCACAGCAATCAACTCCCCAAAGAAGCACATGCCTACTATCAAATGGATCTGATGGACATGCCAAGCTTTCGAAGAAAGAAGACCAAAATGATTTTTGAACCTCCTTGAGTATAGTACCCTTTTCAACTTAGCTATATGTTAATAATATAGCTACTTTGAATAGGACATAGTTTAGTTAGTTGATAGGCTTTCTTGTAAAGGGAGAGTCTCCCTAATTTATGCCTCCTAGATACTATGTAACGAGAGGAGTCCTCTCCGTAGGTTTGTAGTATTTTGGTTTCATCTTTCATTGTAAGGGGTGGAGTTGACATTCTTGAAAGTCAACTCCAAACCATCTTAGGATTGGAGGTTAGGTTTATGTCCCCCTCCGTGTATTTTGTTTTTGTTATTAATGGTAAAGCCTGGGGGTGTTGCTCAGCCCCTACCCCTCCAAGGGTAATTAAACTAAAAAAAAAAAAAAAAAAAATTCAAGAAAAGTTAAGAGTCAAGTCAAGAGAAGTTCATAGAGTTTTCATAAGTCTTTTATAAATTTATTAAATATGTTTTAAGGCTAGATTTTAGAGTTGAGTTAAGAGTAAGAGTAAAGTTCAATTCTTCAAAAAATTACACGGGAACTAAGTATTCCCAAGAGCGAAAATGTTTTTCAAATTTGAACAAAAGAGGAAACATTGAGTTCCAAGAGTCTTTGAGATAGTTTTTGAGTACTAATTATCATAGAACGAGTTTTGTTTTTAAAACATATGTGCTGAGTATATTTTGGGAGTAGTATTATGCACCGATATGTGGACGAGTTCATAATAACTCAAGTCTCCATAAACCATGTAGCTATCATGGGTAGAACATATCATACATTTGAGATGATTCCTTAGTGATTTTTATCATAGACTAGTGTATCTACTTAGTTGAGGCGTTCTATATCACAAATGGATCTACAAAATCAAGTATGAATCAATAGGAGAGTTAAAAAGGCTTAAGGCAAGTCTTGTTTCTAAGGAGTACAGTCAGAATGAAGGCATTGACTATAAAGAAACACTCTCACCAGTTCTTTAAATGGAAACAGTGAGAAATTGCTCTATCAACCGCGACACAAAATCAGTGGCATATTCAACAAATGGATGTTTTCAATGTTTTTCTACAAGGTGATTTGGTTGATGTGATTTATTTGCAACTGCCTCATACTAGTCAAAGTATAAACATGCAGTCTATAGACTAGTTAAATCCTTATATGAATTAAAACAAGCTCCTAGAAAATAAAATGTCAACTTGACTTAAAAGCTATTAAGGTTGTTAGAATAAAAATACTCAAGAAACTTATTTGAAAAATAAAAATAGAATGAACTAGTGAAATTTATTTCAGCTATGTATTAATCTTCAGAAGGTCTGAATTTATACAAGACAAAAACATAACCATTTCCTATCTAGGTGCCTTTTACAAATTGGATGTTGAAACTAAATAAGAACATGTGTCACTATCTACCATAAAAGGGTCCACTAACAGCCATTAGTGGGTCAACTAACTTCAGAATGTTAAGAAACTAAAGTTTACTAAGTCTAGCTAATAAATAGGAAGCACTAAACTGAAATAAGTAAAAATAGTAAAAGTAATAATAATCTAGAAAAAATGCCGATTGTGTAATACTCCTACTTGGCATTTTTGTGTCAAAGACCAATTCTTTTCCTTAGATCTTCAAACCTTTCCATTGGCAATGACTTGGTGAAAATGTCAGCTAGCTGATTCTTAGATGAACAATGAACAACAAACTCTTCATTAGATTGTTGGACTTCTCTAATAAAATGAAACTTGATATTGATATGCTTAGTTCGACCATGAAACACTTGATTTTTAGAGAATAAAACTTCTGAACTACTGTCACACGTGATCTTGGTAGCTTCTGTTTGTTCATAGTCTAAGTCCTTCATCATCTTCCTTAGCCAGATAGCTCGATTCACAGCAGATGTAAAAACTATGTTCTCAAATTCTGTTGTTGATTGAGCTGTCATTTTTTTGTTTTCTAGAGATCCAACTAAAACAACTTGTCCCCAAACAGAAAAAATATCCAGAGCTGCTTCTGGAATCATCAACTCCGCCGCCCCAATCACTATCAGAGTACCCAATCAAGTTCATAGTTACTTCGGCAGATGTTCAGAAAAAATTCAAAACTTGTTGGTTCCTTTAATATACCTTAATGCTCTTTTAGCCGCTGTGAAGTGTGTCTTTCTAGGAGAATGCATGAACTTAGACAAACTAACAACAAATAGAATGTCAAGTCTACATGAGTTTATATTTTTATGCCCAAGCTACCTCCGAGACGCGGACACAGGACCTAGGACCACAAGTGATCCCAAGCTAATCCTGCTGGCGTGATCATGATCATACTAAAGAAAATAAACTGATTTAGACACTAAATCGTAGTTCAAATGAAAAATATGGGGAATACCCATATATTATAACTGAGATATTCGAAACTGATGAGTTTAATACAAAGAGAATATTAGCTCAATACTAAGCTGAAACTAACTATGTATGAAAATAACCTCTAAACTTACTAAAAATGCTGGAATGGGCCCCAACTAAGTCTATCAAAACATGAAACTAAAGGACTAAATACTGAAAATAAACTCATGACTATTGTCCTCAGAGAAAGAGGAATCACCACCAATTCTGCTGAACTGGAGATTAGAATAAATCTAAGCGTGATCTGGATGCTGAGAACTTGAACCTACATCATGAGAAGATGTAGCGCACGTATGCGTCAGTACTTGAAAGGTATTGAGCATGAACGATGGAGAAAAGTAATACATAACTGAACAAGCACAAAAGCAATTATAATATTCTAAACATGATATACTTAATTCTGAACTAACTGGATGCAATGACCAAATTTATAAAATGCTGAGACTGAATACTAACTGAACTGTAAATCTGGTCAATGCAATAGAGTTTGCCTGAACTGTGGGAACTACCAATAACCAATAATAAAACCACATGAGCTAAATGTGGAGTCTGATGTATACGTCATATCGAGAGGACCCAATATACCATGTCATATGTATAGAGGCATGTTAGCGTGATCACTAAACTAATGCCCACAGAGGGGACTTACAACCTACTTGGCTGGTAATTTTGAGACTATTTGGGTACGCTGAAACCTAGTCCAACTCGGTATTATGCTACTCCCAATGAATTAAGTGATTAACACATTATGACTAAATCACTGTAAATACTGGATAACTTTAAACTTAACATGCAAAGTTAGAATGCAACAATTAACCTGATAATGATGCAGTAGGCATGTATAACTAAATAACTGAAATATCTGACCTAGCATGTGTAATTCAAAACTAAAGAAATGCATAGCTAGGGTTCTGAAATTCATGCGATAATCAAAGTAATAACGTGGTAATCTAATTTAGAAAATATAACTAACTATTCATGATATTCTCTTGAATTTATAGAAATCCTAGGTTTAATCATGATATGGGAATCAAGAATCTGAATGAAAACTAGGGACCCAATGGGTGAAAGAAACTCACTAGTGAAACCCCACATACCTGATGATATAATTCACGAAGAAATCCTTATATTTCGGGGCTGGAACTGAAGGAAACTTGTTGTGTTCTTTAACTAGGGTTCTTGACCTTTTTCTCCTTTCTCAATTCTAATTTTATAAGTTTTGATTAGTGATTTGACTTATGTAAGTTTTAGTTATGTTTCTAGGCTTAAACTGACTAATATGTCATGATTTAGGGTCCAAAATGACGTATCTTAGGGGTCCAATAAAGTAGAAAAAGACCAAAAGACCCCTGAGTTAATTATTGTCAAAGTAATCAACGACCTGGACTGATGGGCCGTCGTTCAATTGAGGGTCCATCGTTTTGGTTTGCTCGACAGGTCTTCACTAAAATGGGCTTAACCTTTTACTCGGTGATCAAATTTTAGCAAACTCGGTGGCCCTTGAAAGCTAATTCAATTATATATCATATCATAGGTCATGGGACACCTAGTTCGTTTTGTGCTAAAGTTATGACCATTGAAGCTTACCCAACAAGATTTTCCACCTAACTGACTGTTAATCTTTACCTACGGTCAGACTTACAATCCGTAGGTCCATCTACGAACTGTACTGGTCAATCGTGGTTCATGTCAGAGGCTGGGTAAGTGCATTCTTGATCTACGGACACAGATTACGGACCATAGTCTGACTTACAGATAATAGCTTTGTCCGTGGGTCGAGACTTTGCAAAATTTTCTTAGCTAAGTTTAGGAGGGGATGTAGTGTGAATCTACAGACCTACAGTACGAACCGTAGATCAGATTACGGTCCATCAATGGTGATCGTCAATTGCACCTGCAATTTGTGGAAAGCTGATTTTTTGGCTGTTTTGGATATGGGGTGTTACATAGATATAACAGACTGCCAATAAAGCTTCTATACATACTATCATCCACTTTTTCGAAATCCTCATCCTTGACAAGCTTCACACCAGTAGATATTGGAGTACTTACAGCTTCGCAGTCTTGCATTTTTAACATATTTAGAATATCCAAAATGTATTTGTGCTAGCATATAAAAATTCCATCACTGGAATGCAACACTTCCATTCCAAGAAAGTACTTCATGAATCCAATATCAATCATTTCAAAGATTTTCTCCATTTCATCCTTGAACCTTTGGATTAGTTTAATTTTTCTTCTTTTCACAAGCATGTCATTCACATAAATTTAGACAATAAAGGACCCACCTGTAGTAGTGACTTTCACATACAAAATAGCTTCACTTTTAGTTCCACTAAAGACAAGTTGTATGAGATGATTGTCCATCCTTTCATACCATGCCCTTGGGGCTTGTATTAGGTCATACAAGGCCTTCGTTAAGAGATAAACTTGATCCTCTTTTCCGGGAGTTGAGAAACCATTAGGTTTCTCTACATAGATCTCTTCCACAAGAAAGCCGATTTGACATCAAGTTGATGAATCTTCCAGGTACTATAAGATGCAAATGCAAGAATAACCTTGATTGTATCATACTTTTCTACAGGAGAATATGTTTCCTGGTAATCCACACCATATTTTTGTGTGTATCCCTTCACCTCCAATATAGATTTATGTTTGCAAATTGTTCAATTAGAATTGAGTTTTGTCTTGAAATTCCATTTTACACTAATCACCTAGCGATTTCTAGGTCTGTAAACAAGTTGCTATGTTCCGTTCTTCTCGATCATTTCTAGTTAATCTTGCATAGATCTCCTCCATACCTGAGAGTCTTGTTCTTCAGCATAACTTGTTGGTTCATACCTAACCAAGTTACACCACAGATAGATATATTTTAAAGATCGAGTTCCCCTCATTGGTACATCATCCACTAGTTCATCTTCTGAAAGTTAAGGATGATCTTTTTATAATAAATCAAAATAAGAGGTCTTATAATTTTTCAAATCTCAACCAGGTGGTTCATCAAACTTCACTTCTTGGCTGAGAATTAGTTAGTCTGATTCAAATAGAAAATCTTGTAACCTTTGGATGAACTATATCCCATAAATATTCCTTTATGAGCCTTGTTGTCCAGCTTACTCTTTTTTTATTTCCAGAACTCGATAATAACATATACACCCAACGATTCAGAGATGGTGTACTAATGGTTTGTTTCCACACCAAGATTTATATGGAGTCATGTCCTGTAAGGCCTTAGTAGGCAATCTATTAAGCAAATATATAATGATATTCATTGCCTCTACCCAAAATTTATTTGGGATCTTTTTTTCAAGCCAAAGACATCTAGCCATCTACATTACTGTTGTGTTCTTCCTTTTGGACATGCCATTATGATGTAGGGTTTATGATAATGTCAATTGGCGTTCGATACTTGTGCTATTACAAAACTCCACAAATTGAGAAGAAGTATATTCTCCTCCATTATCAAACCTTAAAGACTTAATACTAGGATTACATTGATTTTTTGTTAAAGCTTTAAATTGTGTAAAAATATCAAATATTTCACTCTTAAGTCTTATGAAATAAACCCAACATATTCTTGTGTAGTCATCGATAAAGAGGAGAAAATATTTGTTACCACTCAGTGAATCTGTTTTCATTGAGCCGCAAATATCCATATGAATAAGGTGAAGTTTTGGTTTGCTCTCCATACTTGATTTTCTTGAAATGGCAATTTGTTTGCTTTCCCTATTGGCAAGTTTCACAAATTTGAGCATTAGAAAGAAATCGAGGCATATTTTCCAGTAGCTCCTTCTTTTTCATATCCGCAATGCTTCTGATATTGAAGTGGCCAATCTTTTTTACCATAGGTTTGTACATGTTTTTGAAGTAATAGTGTAAGCCTGCTCAGTTATTTTCTCCCAATCAACTGAAAATATTTTGCTGCTCATCTTGACATAAAATAACTCTACTCCATAAGGGTCAGAAACAATACATTCACGATTTTTAAATGTAGAGAATAATTATTTTCAAGAATTTGTCCAACACTCAACAAATTTTGACTCATATCAAGTGTGTACAAACCATATGAAATAGTTTTGATACATGATATTGTTGAGATAGACATTGTACCTCTGCCTTTTACTTCTACTGCCTCATCGTTTCCCACTTTTACTTTAGATTTTTAATTATCATCGAGGAATTTGAACAATTCAACATCATTGAACAAGTGATGTATGCAACCACTATCAAGATGCCTTGAATCAGAGGATTCACTTATTGGAAAGTACGAAACTACAAAGAGTTGCTCCTCATGTGCATCTTTAGCTTCTGCTACTTGTGCTTGCAAAGCACCAGAGACTTTGCTCTTGATTTACAGACCTTGGATATGTGTCCCGTCTGCTTATAGTTGCCACATATAACATCGAGTCTCCACTAACAATACTTCTCCAGATGTGTATTTATTTTACAATGTTTGCTCGGAGGGAACTTCTGCTTCACATCTCTACTATTTTTTCCTCCATAATGCCTTCCCTTATTCTTTTGGTTGAATTGTTGCTTTCCTTTTTGCTTTTGTACAGAGAAAGCTCCTTCAGTGAACTTTTCCCATCTCATAATCCTCTTTTGCTCTTATGCTTGAAGAGCACTCATTAGTTCACCTAATGAAAGTTTGTCCAGGTCCTTGGATCATTCAAGAGAGGAAATCTTAGATTCAAACCTCTCGGGAAGAGTCACAAGAACTTTATCCATAATTCATTTGTCTGTAAATTCTTCACCAAGAAATCTAATATTATTAACAATTAAGGAGATTCGATCAACATAATTACTGATAGTTTCAACCTCCTGCATATTCAAGGACTCAAACTCTCTTTTGAGGTTCAACACTTGCATTTGACGTGTCTATCACTGCCTTGGTATTTTTCATTCAACCTATCCCAAGCCTCTTTTGCAATTTTGCAAGCTATGATTCTATAAAAAAAATAATATGCCATAGCATTATGCATAAGCGACTTGGCTTTAGATTTTTTTGCCTTCTCTTAGTTGTTGGATTTGATCATAGACAATCTAGAATTTGCTGGTAGAACAACAAGTGATTTATCTTCCATCACAGTTTTCCAAAGATCATAGGCTTTCAAAATAGCCTGCATCTTCACAAACAAGATTTGGTAATTCTCACCGGTGAAATTGATTGGTGTATTTAAAGGTAGGTTGTTGGATGTCATTTGTATTATAGGTTAAAACTTTTTGGTCTAGTAAGATCAACTAGAGTCTCTGATACCACTGTTAAAATAAAAATACTCAAGAAACTGATTTGTAAAATAAAAATAGAATGAACTTATGAAATTCCAGCTATGTATTAGTCAGCAGAAAGTCTTAATTTATACAAGGAAGAAAACATAACCATTTCCTATCTAGTAGCCACTTACAAAGTGAATTTTGAATCTAAATAAGAACATGTGCCACTAACTACCATAAAAGGGGCCACTAACAGCCATAAATGGGGCCACTAACTTCAGAAATTTGAGCAACAAAAGTTAACTAAGTCTAGCTAGAAAATAGGAAGCACTAAATTGAAATGAGTAAAAAATAGTAAAAATAATAATATGCTAGAAAAAATGTGAATTGTCTAACAAAGGTTTGGTTTTAAGCAAACTGATTATTATCACTCCTTGTGTATACAAAAAACATCTAATGGCACATCCATTGTTCTTATTTTTGTGGATAATATGTTAATTACTAAGGAGGATTTGGAAACAAATAAGAAAACCAAAGGGAAGTTAAAACAAACCTTCAAAATGAAGGAATTGTGATGCACCAAAGGAAATATACTTTAGAACTCATACCTAAAGTTGGAATTGGAGGTGCTAAACCTGATGCAACATCATTAGAAATCAATGTCCTGTTGACCACAAAGCAGTTTGACAAACACACTAAGACATTAGGCAAACATACACCAATTTTCGGAGGATTTTCTTGCATCAATACTATTTTTCTTGTTCAACAAAGTTCCATTACTATATAATAACGAATACCTGGTCCAGGAAAAAAGAGGAAAGAAATAAGATGTTTGAACGAGTAATATATCCAACACTTACCTTCCATTTTCATTGGAGCTCCAAAGATTCCTTTACTAAGTTCAAGTTTGACCCTAAACAATTTATAACATGTGGTTCATGTTTGTTTACACCCAAATGAAGATTTCATGGAATATCTTTTTGGCTAAATGACAAAAGAAGAACGGGTAGCTTCCAAATATGACAATTTCATAGAAATATACAACAAATACAATAAACTACCATTAAAGATAAAATTATAAAAGTGAATAAAAATATATTCATTTTGAGATGTGGATATCTCATTCTCTTTAAGGAGATTCAAACCCACTATGAAAAAATCTACTCCGAAAGCTCCACAGAAGAACACATTTTTTCAACATATGCCTACTCTCTTTTGTACAGTGAATTAGTTGAACTTTAAATATAGTATCATATGAAAAGTATATCATTTTATATGAGGGAGAGTTTCTTCTGACTACTAAACAGAATTCTGTAATTTTACCCTTGCCCCTGCTGTCCTTCGAAATATATTTATCCATGTTGCTTTAGTTATTGCAAACAGTTATTACATGCATATCTTTGTTTCTCACCCCTGACTTTCCTTTATTCTCTTTCCTTTCTTATTGACACCCAATTTCAACCTCTATTATTGCTTTTTGTGTTTCTCTGTTCCAGTCTCTCCGTCTCTACTAGACGATGTATTTAGTAATCTCAATTTGAATCAATTTTTTATTTATTTATTTGGTTTGTTTTTCACTGTTCTCACTAAAACAAAATTTTAGTGGCAATAAATATTAATATTATTAAACAGTGGTAAAGTCTTTACCGGCATACTTAAGTTCTATCAAAACTAATGTCGCTAAAGGTTCTAGGGACATATACAAAAAGTGTTAATTTTCTCTAAAAATACATATTAAAGTTAATTACCTAAAATGATCATTTTTTATATATGTGTAATACCCATATCTAAAACAAACGAAAAACCAGTTTTTTAGAAAATCTGCAGGTGCAGATACGGTTGCCATCGATGGATCATAAATTGACCCACGGTCTATCCTTCATATCCGTCGATCGAGTCAAAACCCCCCAAAATCTTATCACATGGAAATTTGACTAAGTGTCGAATGACGGACGAACCAACGGTCCGTAGGTCAAACTACAATCCATTGTCTGTGTAGGTCGATAAACACCATATTCCCCCACTCTCTAATATGAACCACGGTTGACCAACACGGACTGTCGTTCAATCTACGGTCCATAAGTCTGACCGTAGGTGGAAATTAACAGACCGTTAGGGGGAAAATATTGTTGGGTCAACTTCAATTGATCATAACTCATAGCAAAAAATGAATTAGGTGGCCCATAGCATATCCACAAATGCATAATTGAATTAGCTTTCCATAGCCACCGACCTTGCTTAAATTAGACCTTCGAGTAAAAGTTTATGGCCGTTTTAGTAAAGTCTTGCCGAATAGGCCCAACTATGGACCCAAACGACGGACCGTCAGTCCAGGTCGTCGTTTGGTCTGACATCAATTAACTCTGGGGTCTTTTAATCTTTTCCTACTTTGTTTAAACCTTAAAATACATTGTTTTGACTCTAAATAATTAAATTTTAGTCAGTTTAAGCTTAGAAACATAATTAAAACTTACCTAAGTCAAAATCATAAATCAAAACTTAGAAAATTAGAAGTAAGAAAGGAGAAAAAGGTCAAGAACCCTAATTCAAGAATGCAACAAGGTTCTAGCAGTTCCAGCTCCAAAATCCAAATAATTCCCCGTGAATTTCATCACTAGGTATGTGGGATTTCACTAGTGGGTTCCTTTAACCCATTGGCTCCCTAGTAAAGTCAAATTCTTGAATCCCATATCATGATTAGACCTAGGGTTTCAAGAAATTCAATAGAATTTTATCAATTAATTATGTATATGTTCCAAATCAGATTACTATGCTATTACTTAGATTATTGAATAAATTTCAAAACCCTAGCTATGTATTTCTTTAGTTTTTGAATTACACATGCTAGGTTAGATATTTAAGTCACTTCAAATATATATGCCTCAGTTATAAATGCATAATTACCAGATTAATTGTTGCATTCTCAATTTGAATGTTCAATTTGAGCTATCAAATATTACACAAACTAAGTCATAATTAATGAGTTACATAATTCATGGGAGTAGCATTATACTGAGTTGGACTAGGGTTCAGCGTGCCCAAATAGTCCCAGAACTACTAGCCAAGTAGGTTTTAAGTCCCCTTTGTGGGCATCAGTTTAGTGATCACGCCAGCATACTTTTATACCTCTGGCAAGGTATATTGGGTCCTCTCAATAGGTCGTATACATCAGACTCCTTATTTAGCTCATGTGGTTTTACTATCGGTAATTAGTAGATCCCACAGTTGAGTCAGACTCTCTTGCATTGACCATTTATTAGTATATTCAATATTCAATTTCAGCATGTTATATATTGGTCATCGCATTCAGTTAGCTCAAAATTCAGTATATCATGTTCATGATTATTATACTTGTTTTTGTGCTTGTTCAGTTATGTATTATTTCAGCTTTACTCTATCGTACATGATCAGTAAATTCAAGTATTGATGTATACGTGCGGCTACATCTTCTCATGATGTAGGTTCATGTTCTCAACATCCAGATCATGCTTCGATCAATTCCCGATCTCCAGTTTAGCAGATTAAGTGGTGAGTCCTCATTCTCCGAGGACAAAGATTCATGAGTTCATTTTAGTCTTCTTCTTTTAGTTTCAGCTTTTTCTAGACTTAGCTGGGGCTTGTCCCAGGATTTCTAGTCAGTTAGAGGCTTACTTCAGACATAGTTAGTTTCAGCTTAGTGTTGAGTTAATAACATCTCTGTATTATACTCATTAGTATTTTAATTATCTTAGTTATATATTATTGGTATTCCCCATCTTTTCAGTTTAAATTATGTTTTAGCTTCCGCATTCAGTTTATATCTTTAGTATGCTCATGATCATGCCAACAAGGTTAGCTTGGGATCATTTGTGGTCCTAGGTTCCTTGTTCGCGTCTCGGGGGTACCTCGAGGCATGACAAAACTTGGTATCAGACACTAGGTTTAAGAGTCCTAGGATGTCTAAAAAGCCGCACTAAGTAGAGTCCTTTTCATGGGTGTGAAGTGCACCACATCTAATGAGAGAGAGGCTACAAAGTGTTCTAGAAAACATCACTTTCTTGTTACTCTTATCGTGCGTAAGGTATGATATTATTCCATTCTAACTTTCCATTTTATGTTTCAGATCATGCCTCATTGTAGACCTAACGCTAGGAATGCGAATGCCAGGAATGCAAATGCAACTCCTCCAAACCCTGATCAAGAAGTCTACAATGTTGAGTTAAGGAATTCCATATAGATGTTGGCTCAGAGTATGACTACAGAGAACAATTGGGTTCATGCTCATGTGAATAAAAATGGTGGATCGGTAGCATCAAGGGTCCATGACTTTGTTAGGATGAATCCGCCTGAGTTCTTACGATCACAAACTAATGAGGATCCTCAGAATTTTCGGTATGAGATATCAAGAAGATCTTTGAGGTTATGCAAGTCACTAGGAATGATTGGGTTGAGTTAGCATCATACAAGTTGAAGGATGTTGCTCATATCTGGTACACTCAGTGGAAGGAAAATAGGGGTATAGATGCAGCTCCTATTACTTGGGATTGCGTTAGTGAGACCTTTCTGAACAGGTTCTTCCAATTTTTCCCAATAGAGTTGAGAGAAGCAAAAGCCCAAGAATTTATGAACTTGAGGCAGGGAAACATCACAGTCCAAGTGTATGGGCTGAAATTTAACTAAATATCCAGGTATGCTCCTCATATGGTTGCTCACTCCAGGGCTCAAATGAATAAGTTCTTTTATTGAGTGTCGGATTTGGTGAAAACTGAGTGCAGAAATGGTAGATATGAACATCTCTAGGATTATGACTCACGCTCAACAGGTTGAGGGTGATAAGCTTATGGAACAGGCTAAGGAGAATAATAAGGCTAGGGCTGGGAACTATGACTAATCTCAGCAGAAATAAGGTGGTGGAATTGCTCGCAGAGTCAGCAAAATTTTTTCGCTCCAGCCCCTTCGTCAGCTAGTGTTCCATCCTCCAAGAACAGGTATGACCATAAGGGTAGAGCACCAAGATCTAAGTCTCATGGAAGTATTTCAGGCACCAACACTTACCCCACTTTTCCTAAGTGTTGTAATAACCATCCAAACGAGTGTCCCACAGGAAAAGAAGGATGTTTTGGGCGCGGTCAGTCTAGTCACAAGTTGAGGGATTGTCCTTCTAAACAGGGTCAAGGAGGTGGAAATGGTAAAGCTCAGTCTATAACTTCAACAACACCAAAAAGTTTCCCAACTCAACAAGATAACTCATCTGGTATAGGTGGCGGTCAGCGCCAGAATAATTTGTATATTTTTCAAGCCAGCCAGGATCAGGAAGGTTCTCCTGATGTAATTACTGGTACGTTACACGTCTTTGACCTTGATGTTTATTCATTGTTAGATCCAGGGGCTACTCTCTATTTTGTAACTCCTTACATAGCAGTTCAATTCAGTGTTAGTCCAGTAACTCTCTCAAAATTTTTCTCAATCTCTACTCCAGTCGGTGACCGAGTTATAGCTTGATGGGTATACAGAAATCGCCCTATCACAGTCTCTCAGAAAGTCACCTTAATAGATCTTGTAGAGTTAGAAATGGTAGACTTCGATGTCATTCTAGGCATAGATTAGTTACATTCCTGTTATGCCTCAGTCGATTGTAGAACTAGGATTGTTCGTTTTCAGTTTTTAGATGAACCAATCTTAGAATGGAAGGGTAGTAGCCTATCGCCTATTGTTCGGTTCATCTCTTACCTTAAGGTCAGAAAGATGATCTCAAAGGGTTATCTCTATCCTCTAGTTTGGGTTAAATATTCTAGCTTTGAAACCCCAAATTTTTAGACAGTTCCAGTAGGCTGTTAGTTTCCAGAAATGTTTCCAGAAGATCTTTTTGAAGTCCCTTCCAAAAGGGAAATAAACTTTGGAATTGATCTTCTTCCAGATACCCAGCCTATTTTTATTCCTCCTTACAGAATGTCTCAAGCAGAGCTTAAGGAATTGAAAGAGCAGGAAAGAGCAGTTGAAAGACCTTCTAGATAAGGGCTTCATCAGACCTAGTATTTCACCATGGTGTGCACCAGTGTTGTTTGTAAATAAGAAAGATGGTTCTCTCGGAATGTGCGATGACTGTAGACTATTGAACAAGGTCACAATCAAGAATAAGTATCCCATCCCAGGATGATGACTTGTTTGACCAACTTCAGTATGCTATTCACTTTTTAAAGATAGACCTCATATCGGGTTATCATTAGCTTAGAGTTAGAGATAGTGACATTCTGAAAAGAACTTTCAAAACTCAGTATGGTCATTACGAATTTGTACTTATGTCGTTTGGTCTAACTAATGCTCCTGCAGCTTTCATGGATTTGATGAAACAAAGTTTTCAAATAGTACTTGGACTTGTTCGTTATCGTCTGTATTGATGATATCCTCATTTACTCCAGGAGTGAGGAAGAACATGTGATTCATTTGAGAATTGTTCTACAGACTCTCAAGGATCGCTAGTTATTCAATATGTTTAGCAAATGTGAGTTCAGGTTAAAATCCATTGCTTTCCTTGGTCATATTGTATCTAGCACAGGGATCCTAGTGGATCCACATAAGATAGAAGCAGTGAAGCAATGGCCCAGACCTAGCTCTGCTACAAATACCAATGGTTTCTTAGGTCTAGCGAGTTATTATAGAAGGTTTGTAGAAGGATTCTCATTTATAGGCTCACCATTTACTAGGTTGACTCAGAAGATGGTCAAGTTTCAATAGTCAGATGATTGTGAGAAAATCTTTGCATAATTGAAAACAAGATTAACTACATCTTCTATCTTGACTCTTCCAGAGGGTTCACATGGTTATGTGATCTATTGTGACACATCCAGAGTTTTCCTAGGTTGTGTGTTGATGCAACAAGGTAAGGTTATAGAGTATGCTTCTAGATATCTTAAGGTGCATGAGAAGAACTATCCAACTCATGACCTTATGCTTTCAGCAATGGTATTTACACTTAAGATCTGGAGACACTACTTGTATGGTGTTCACGTAGATATGTTCATTGATTATAAGAGACTTCAGTATGTGTTCACCCAGAAAGAGTTGAATCTTTGCCAGAGAAGATGGCTTGAGTTCCTTAAGGATTATGATACAACTGTGCATTATCATCCTGTTAAGGCAAATGCTATCTATGGAAGTGTAGCCCATGTTGAGGAAGAAAGGAAAGAGCTAGTGAAGGATGTTCACATTCTTGCTCGCTTAGGAGTTCACCTTATGAGCATATCAAACAGTGGTGTAACAATTCAGAATAGGGCAGAATCTTCTTTAGTAGTGGAGGCTAAGGAAAAGCAACACAACGATCCAATCTTACTTGAACTTAAGGGTGCAGTCCATAATCAGAGAGTGGAGGTATTCTCCCAAGGGGGAGATGGTGTACTTCGCTACCAAGGTAGATTGTGTGTTCCTGATGTGGGTGAATTGAGAAAGCATATCCTTAAAGTAGCCCATAACTCTAGATATTCTATTCACCCAGGTGCCACTAAGATGTATCTGATATGTTGGAAGTCTATTGGTGGAATGACATGAAGAGGGATATAGGAGATATTATGAGTAAGTGCCCCAATTGTCAGTAAGTCAAGGTAAAACATTAGAAAATAGGAGGTATGACTTAAGAGATTGATATTCCTACTTGTAAGTGGGATGTGATCAATATGGATTTTATCACAGGGTTACCTTGTACTCGCAGACAACAGGACTTCAATTGAATGATAGTTGATAGGATGACTAATCCTTCTCGCTTTTAACGCGGTCAAGATTACATATTCGGTAGATGACTATGCCAAGATTTACATTAATGAAATTGTGAGGTTGAATGGGATTCCTTTGTCGATCATCTGAGATAGAGATCGTCAGTTTACCTCTCATTTCTGGAAGTCATTTTAGAAGGGTCTTGGTACTCAAGTTAACCTTAGCACAACATTTCATCCACAGACGGATGGAAATGCAGTGCGTACTATTCAGACCCTAGAGGATATGTTGAGAGCTTGTCTGATCGATTTCAAGGGTAGTTTGGATGATCAACTTCCTCTGATTTAGTTTGCCTACAACAATAGCTACCATTCCAGCATTCAGATGGCTCCTTATGAAGCTTTGTATTGGCGTAGATGTAGATCTCCTGTTGGTTGGTTTGAAGTAAGTGAAGCAGCTTTGATATGGTCAGATCCAGTTCTTTATGCTATGGAGAAAGTGAAATTCATTAGAGAGAGACTTAAGACAGCCTAAAGTCGTCAGAAATCTTATGCAGATGTGAGAAGAAAGGAACTAAAGTTCCAAGTTTATGATTGTGTTTTTCTAAAAGTCTTACTTATGAAATGGGTGATGAGATTTGGCAAGAAATGGAAGCTCAATCCTAGATATGTACGACCTTACAAGATCTTGAAAAGGGTTGTCCAGGTGGCATATGAGTTAGAGTTGCCAACAGAATTAGCAGTGCATCCGGTCTTCCACATCTCAATATTGAAGAAGTGTGTGAGGGATCCAACCTCTGTAGTTCCATTAGAGATTGTGGCGGTGAGAGATAGTCTTTATTATGAGGATGTACCAGTTGAGATTCTTGACCGTTAGGATAGAAAGTTGAGAAACAAAGAAGTCACTTCAGTCAAGGTTTTGTGAAGGAGTCAGTCTGTAGAGGAAGCTACTTAGGAAGTAGAAGCAGCCATGAAATTCAAGTATCCTCACCTCTTTCCTTTCGATTCCACTCCAGCTTGAGGTAATAGTTCCTCTTTGGTTTTCTATTCATTCATGCCTGAATTCAGTCTTATAATCATATTCCCCCAGTTTTTGCTTGCATTTTTAGCGTATTTGCATGTTCTGAAACTCAATTCAGTTAGAAATGCAGTTCTCAGTGTTTTGCAGTAGGTTTGCAACTCTCTCCCACTATTCCAGCTAGTTTAGTCTTCATTCGAGCACACATTTTCCCAACGGAAGATAATGTAACATCCCGTGTCCAAAACAAACCAAAAGCCTGTTTTTTAGAAAATCTGCAGGTGTATCGGCGGACCTAGCCTGACCCACGGTCCGTCCTGCACATCCGTTGATGGAGTCAAAATGCCCCAAAATCTCAGCCTAGGAAAATTTTACTAAATATCAAACGACGGACGAAACTAGGTCCGTAGGTCAGACTACAGTCTGTTGTCTGTGTTCGTCAATCAACACCCCATTCCTCCACTCTCTGATATAAATCACGGTTGACCAGCACGGACCGCCGTTCGATCTATAGTCTGTAGTTGGAAATTAACAGATAGTTAAGGGTAAAATGTTGTTGGGTCAACTTCAATTGATTATATATCTTAGAACAAAATGAATAAGGTGTCCCATGACATATTCAATGATAGATAATTGAATTAGCTTTCCATAGCCACCAACCTTGCTAAAATCAGACCTCCAAGTAAAACGTTATGCCCGTTTTAGTAAAGGCATGTTTAAAAGGCCAAACCTACGGACCCAAATGACGGACCATCAGTTGAGGTCGTTGTTCGGTCCGACAACAATTAACTTAGGGGTATTTTGGATTTTTACACTTTGTTTAAACCTTAAGATACGTCGTTTTGACCCTAAATCATCAAATTTTAATCAGTTTAAGCTTAGATACACAACTAAAACTTAACTAAATCAAAATTATAAATCAAAATAATAAATCAAAACATAGAAAATTAGAAGTAAAAAAGGAGAAAAAGGTCAAGAACCCTAGTTCAGAAACGCATCAAGGTTCCAACAGTTCCAGCCCCAAAATCCAAATATTTCTCAGTAATTTCATCACCAGGTATGTGAGACTTCACTATTGGGTTCCTTTCACCCATTGGGTCCCTAGTTTTCAGTTAGATTCTTGAATCCCATATCATGATTAGACCTAGGGTTTTTAGAACTTCATGAATTAATTAGTTATATGTTCCAAATCAGATTAATAGGTTATTACTTAGATTTTATTGCATAAATTTCAGAACCCTAGCTATGTATTTCTTTAGTTCTTGAATTATACATGCTAGGCTAGATATTTCAATTACTTTAGATATACATCTCTCAGTTATAAATGCATAATTACCAGATTAATTATTGCATTCTCAGTTTGTATGTTCAGTTTTGAGCTATTCAGTATTTATAGAAACTTAGTCATAACCACTTAGTTACATAATTCATGGGAGTAGCATAATACCGAGTTGGACTAGGGTTCAGCATACCCATTCAGTCCGAGAACTACTAGCCAAGTAGGTTGTATGTCCTCTCGATGGGCATAAGTTTAGTGACCACGTCAGCATGCCTTTATACCTTTGACAAGGTATATTGGGTCCTCTCGATAGGGCGTATACATCGGACTCCACATTTAGCTCATGTGATTTTACTATCGGTTATTAGTAGTTCCCACAGTTCAGTCAGACTCTCTTGTATTGACCATTTATCAGTATATTCAGTATTTGTTTCGGCATGTTATAAATTGTCCATCGCATCCAGTTAGCTCAGAATTCAGTATATCATGTTCAGATTATTATACTTGATTTTGTGCTTGTTCAGTTATGTAATATTTCAGCTTTACTCCATCCTACATGCTCAGTACCTTCAAGTACTGACGCATACGTGCAACTACATCTTCTCTTGATGTAGGTTCAAGTTATCAGCATCCAGATCACACTTAGATCGATTTCCGATCTCCTGTTCAGCACATTCAGCGGTGAGTCCTCATTCTCTGAGCACAAAGAGTCATGAGTTCATTTTAGTCTTTTAGTTTCAGTTTTTGGTAGACTTAGCTGGGGCTTGTCTGAACATTTCTAGTCACTTAGAGGCTTACTTCACATAGTTAGTTTCAGCTTAATATTGAGTTAATAACTTCTTTGTATTGAATTCACCAGTATTTTAATTATCTCAGTTATAGAATATGGGTATTCCCCATATTTTTAGTTTAAATTATGATTTAGCTTCTGCATTCAATTTATTATCTTTAGTATGCTCATGATCATGCCAGCAGGGTTAGCTTGGGATCACTTGTGGTCCTAGGTTCTGTGTCCGCGTCTCGGGAGTAGCTCAGGGCGTCACAGTATGGAAGCTGAGGCACTCACATAAATCAACTCTAAGGTTTTGAATTAAAATTGGTTCAATTTTGATTGAATATTTTTATTTTTATTTACCAACTTTGATTTATCTTATTTCCTTTTAAAATAATTATACATGAATTACTATGAAGGGGTAGTTTCGCATTTAAATAATTAATACCTGCATTGCTAATTTAGTATCGAGTTTATACAAAATTGGACCTAAAAAGGAATAGTTGAATTTGGAAAAGTACTTTAAGGCTAATGTATTGACTAAAATTTATTTTGTATCGTACACGAAAGGAACTTTATTTGTATATGTACACGTGATAAAATGAAATAAGATATTCTATTTCAATACATATGTGTATCAGGTTGAATAAGACCCAATTTCTTTTTAAATCTTGAATATGCCAATAGAGTTAATTGATATCAATATATTCATTTACAAAGATTTTACCATCTCATGAGAGCTAGCCTAGATGTAATCTGCACACATGCTAATCTTAAGATGAAAACATAAAGAAAATCAATGAGTGTAAGGGGGAATTTCATTGATTCATCACATTGACAATGTGCACTTGTTCAAAAAAAAAAACCTTTAATTGATTTACCAATCTAGACAACACAAAGCATCATCAAATACCATGTTTCTTAATGCTCTAGCTGACTCTTCTTAAATGCTTTCAATGCTCCATCTGAATTTTATACAGAGCTTATCATGTCAGCGCTCACTGGTTTGTTTTCTATTAGTTTTGTATAACGGTGATTCTTGTCTTAAACTCTGCTAGGCCGTAAAGTTTGACTCCTTTAATGTGTATGTGGTGATATAAGCGGTGTAGTTGTAGTCATTTCTCTTTTGTTTTAGTACACTGCCTCAAACTCTTTATGAATCTTTATGGCTTAACTATTCTGTTTGAGAACTAGATAGTTTCTTGAGTCATTTATGTGGATTCATGCTTCAGATAATTGTTTGCTAGTCATATTTTTTTTTAAGTTTATTTAAAGACTTTGTTGATTTATTTTTCTTGTTTAGATGACCAAATTTATATACATAGGTGCATGCTTATCCTTTGTCTCGTTAGAAGCTTTAATGTGCAGCATAGTATGTATGATTTTTTTTTATGAAGCATGTTAATTTGAATTGATAATGCCAATTACCATTTCACACCACTTTGCTGCCTAAATTTGAGGTTTAGTTCTATTTGTTGACTCCTCTCCTTATCAATTTTTAATCTATTAGGATAAGTTGTTGGTCAGTCAAGAATAACCCTTGTGATAATACACTTATAACACTTTAACAAGTTGATAGTTTGCATAATGCAGTTATTGTCATAAATCTTGATCATTGATCAATTGCTGATTATTTTTATTTCCTCGCGTGCATGAACTCTCTCTCTCCAAGTCCATTTTGGACTCTCTCGTTTGCATATCAAGTCTACCTCCTCGTTCCAACAAAGTTGAAAAGCAAGCTGAACTACAGGTGGAAGAGAGGATAAGATACGGCTGGTATAGATGTTGTATATGCTGAATTCGCAGGATATACAAGAAGTGTACAGTGATATACAATGGCTGTATATGCTGTATACATCAGCAAGAATAGGGCCAAAAGCCCCAAAAATTTCCAGCTTTGTATTTTGTTCAATTGGGTCAAAACCTATATATTTTAGAAATTATTTTGATAGTTTAAGGACAGGTGGAAGTTGGGTATGAACTCCAAAAGAAATTTAATTTCTTATGATAGTTTAAGACAGGTATATATGGGACAAAGGCCCAAAACGAAATGGGTCCAAATACCAATCTAGCCGGACAGAAATCGTACTTGGATCCGACTCTCTCCCTCCCTCTTTACTTTACTGCATATTTATTTGTTGAATAGGACATTGGTCTTAGGTTTAAAAAATTTAAAATCCCCGCAAGGCCCTATTTTGTTCTAACGATTCAAACTAAATCAATCGACTATAAATAGAGTAGAAACTAATAAATCTTGCAAGTCAAAAATTTCACTTAGATAGTAGGATGATGTTTCTAAAGGTTTCCAAATAAGTGTTCAATTTAGAATTAAATTAAAGTTATTTTAGCCAAACAAATTACTTATCGGATAATCGCAAGTAAGCGAGCGTCTTAGGTGCTTTCAAGACCTTACTAAGACGTTAATATGAACCCCCCTTTAAAGATTTTCAGTACATACTTTTTCTATCCTTTGAAAATCAATTTTTCTATAAAATTAAGTGTAGACTCTAAACTAAGTCTAAAAACCAGTCAAGTCGAAATAGTTTTATTATTTATTTTTAAATAAAACACTTTTCAGTTTCTTTCAAGTTTATATCATGTTTAGTTTTCCCCTTGCATGCTCATACATTAAATGTGTCGATGTCATTAGGCCTGCATCGTTTTATGATGCAGATACAGGTAACCATGATCAGCATCTAACGCCTCATTGATCCAATTGAGTATCTCAGGGTTAGTTGGTGAGCCTTATTGCTTCAAGAGGATTCCTTTTTATCGCTTTGGTAGTTAGTTATTCGAATGGTTGAGGGTCTTTTCCAGACATCCATCATAGTATTTAGAGTCTTCATAGACATATAGATATGAGTTCTTTAGTCTTATATTTTAGATGTTATGCTAAATGACTTGAGTTTCCACTTTGACTAATTTCAATGTTTGTCCATAAACGTTCTAAGCTTATTTGAGACAGTTGTTTAAATGTGCATTTGAATCCTTATATTAATGCTTTAAGTTTTCCGCTATAAGTTAAGCAACACCAAGGGTTTTCTTGGAGCCAATAGTGGTTCTTGAGTTCCGTTCCGGCTCAGGGCATAGGCTCGGGGTATGAAAACCTTCGTATCAGAGGCTAGAATTCAAGAGTCCTAGGAAGACTGTGAAGTGGTGTATTAGAATTCTAGTTATAAGTATGAAGCGCGCCACATCTATAATTAGAAGGCCGTGACATTTGAGAATTTCCTTCACTTCTTTCATATTCATTTCATATGATAGTGTTCATCTTTATAAAGTCTCTCTCTAAATAGTGCTTGACCTTGTCTTTCAGTTGATCGTGCCTTTCAGTTGATCGTGCCTCCACGAAAAGCTGTCTGAGGTCGTCCTACTAGAAGGAACATTGAGGGGGATATGGTACCTAATGCACGAGTTGTGCAACCCCAATGACAGGTCACCAATGCAGATTTGGGAAACAATCCGAATGCTAAGTCAAGTTGTGACCAACCATGTTGGGCAACAAACAGGGGTTCGATAAGAAGAGGTTGATACTTCGAGGATCCACAAGTTGTTGAGGATGCATCCTCCAAGCTTCACTGGTTCAAGAACTACTGAGGATCTAGAAAATTTCATTGAGGAACCTCTCAAGGTAATTAAGGCAATGGACATTATCGATGCTGAGCGAGTGGAATCAGTGGCATGTCAACTGAAGAATTTTTCTAGGACTTGGTTTGAACAGTGGAAGAAGGGTAAAGCCGAGGGTGCACCATTTTTGAGTTGGGATATGTTTGAGGAGGCTTTCCGGGGGAGTTTCTTTCCCCAAGAATTGAGAGAGGCTAAGGTACGAGATTTCCTTACCCTTAAGCAGTATTACATACTTATCTTTTTTTCTCACCCCTGACTTTCCTCTGTTCTCATTCCTTTCTCATTTTCACCCAATTTCAGCATGTATTGCTTCTTCTTGTGTTTTTCTGTTTCAATCTCTCCCTCTCTACTAGACCATATATTTAGTAATCTCAAATTGCATCAATTTTGTTTTTTTTGTTTGATTTCTCTGTTATGGAGGCTAACGCACTCGCATAAATCAGCTTTGAGGTTTTGAATGAAAATTGGTTTAATTTTGACTGAATATTTTGATTTTTGTATAGTAACTTTGATTTATCTTAATAAATTTTAAAATAATTATACATGAATTACTTAGTTTGAAGAGGTAATTTTATATTTAAATAATTAATACCTACATTTCTAATTCAGTGATCGAGGTTATAATCGGACTTACAAAAGGAATAAGTTGAATTTGGAAAAGTACTCTCTAAGGCTAATGTATTGACTAAAATTTATTTTGTATCATACACAAAAGAACTTCATTTGTAATTGCACATACATACGTGTATTAGGTTGAATAAGACCCAATTTCTCTTGAAATCTTTAATATGCCAATAGAGTTAATGGATATTAGATACATTCTTTTACAAAGATTTTACCATCTCATGAGAGCTAGCCTAGATGTACAATGTAAACATGCTAATCTTGCTGAAGATGAAAACATAAAAGAAAATCAATGGGTGTATGGGGATTTTCATCGATTCATCAAATTGACAATGTTCACTTGTTCAAAGAAAAAATCTTTAATTGATTTACCAATCTAAACAACACAAAGCATCATCAAATACCAAGGATGACATACAACTAGCTTAATGACATAAGAACTCCATAATCTTTTGTTTTATAATCTAAAACCACATATAAATGAATAACTGAAGACTAACAAAAAGTGACTTAATAAAAAATCAAGAATTGGTCATAAAAGAAGACTCAATCTCTAGTAAAGTCTTTTCCCAACACTAACATCTGCTACAGTTCGAGTTGCAAAATAAGTTGCATCCCGTAACAAAGTCTTTTTCCTTTTTGAGAAACTCACAGGAAATAGATATAAAGAAGAAAGTAAGATGTTTTTGTTGAATAAGACTGAGAAATTCTAAGAATAGTAGATGCCTCAGAGTATTTCTCACGAGTACTGCAATTTTTCTTGTTATGGGTCTAGCTATTATGTTTATTGTAATTTTTCTTGTTATGGGTCTAGCTATCACGTTTATTGTCATATTTATTTAATGTTTTCATATAATGATTCTATATTTCACATGTATTGTCACGTTTTAATGCATTTTTTATGAGTCTATTATCACTTTTATTTAGTATTTTCATAGTATGACATTCTATTACAAGATTATCTTGTAACTAGAGAAAAGTTATGAAGTTTCAAGGTAATAATGCCAAATTGAAACATATAAATAAAATAAAGAATGCTTATCAGTTACAAAAAAAATTCTAAAGATGGGACAATTAAAGCAATGCTAGAACTTTCTGTTTGTGATATATAGGTCATACGTTCAAGTCGTTAAAGGAATAACGAATGATAGTGTCAATTGTTCATCACAAACTGAATCATTATCAAGATTCTACTAATACTTGATGTTTTATGAACTGTCTACCGTAAAACCTCATAATTGGAATATAATTTTGGTAAAAAAGTTTAGGAATGTCGTAGCAATATGGTGCTACGAATTGACCTATGAGTGGTAGTGCTTTCTAAGGGTCACATGAAGGGTCTCGTAACTATGTAAGATATTTGCAAAATAAAATGTCTCTAATGTATGACCTATATACTAAAAGAATGGTATGTAGACTATATGATGAGTCATAAATGGCATCCGTAGGAGGGATCTACACTTGTTGAATGGGATGGATTTTTGATCTATGGGCAAGACCTATGGGTCATGATACTCTTTATGGGCTGAAGAGTGTATTCGTGATTGGTGTTTGGACTTTTAGGATTTTGGGTAACTTTATGACTACAAGTATGGCCATGGTTTTAGACCAGACGACGAGTTATAGAGTGGACTCACAGGATTTTATTAGATCTTCAACCTCGAGTTATTGATCCATGATTTGATATGGCGAACCGTAGTGGGCCCTGCGAACCATAGACCCCCAAATGTAGGTCTGTCAGACAGTTATATCATAAGGGTACTTGGGTTTTTTCCTTTGTATTTATTGTTTATACTATATCGTGTTGACCCTGATTCTAAGACCTATAAATACTTTTCAGTTACTAAAAATACCCAAACCCTCTAATTCTCCCAAATCCCCATTTTCCGTGTTCTCCAATTCTCTCTCAATCTCAAAGAAAAAAGTTAGGGTTCCGAACTTCATGTCTCTCCCTCTCTTTTACTTTACAAGACTTTGATTATTAAAGTATGTGGGGATTCACCAATGGATCTCATTCATCCATAGGGTCTCAAAAGAATCTCAAGTCTTAATTTCAATTTTAACCTAATTTTATTAGGGTCTCATTAAATCTCTGTGGATCTAATTTAATTTGATTAAATTATTTAATTTCTATCTTATTATGCATGTTTTGATTAAACCACATGATTTCTAATTTATTTCATATGTACCCATAATTTTTACTTGATTATAATGATGTTGTTACGAAGGTAACTTATGAATCTATGCAGTATGATTTATGAAATTTATGCATATTTTATGAAAATGATGGTTATGAACTAACAATGTTGAGGACATGGGTATCGATTAATTATAAAATGTTTTCTCAAATATTATGAAATTATGATTGTGAAAGGTCTTCTCACACATGTATAAATTACGAATATTAAGAGCTACTCTATAATGACTTTTGTTGGTTTGGCAATTTAATTGTGTTTTTTCAAGTTTGGTAATGTGAATATGATTATGAATGATTCCGTTGAGATTTTACTTGGCACCGAAAGTACATTGAGATGTAGGTTCTACTGTTAGTAAAAAGGTCAGGCCTCTAAAAACAATCTTCTTGTCCTAAACTACGTGTCACCTTAAGATTCTCCTAAATAACCTAGATAGTGGATCCACAAATTGCATATGAATGTCCATTATCATATATACTATATATATTACTATGAGTGGGAGCAAAAAAAGTAAAAAGTTGAATTACGCATTCACCCTTACTATAAATTAAAACATCAAAACAATATGTAACTATTTAATTGAAATATTAAATTGTATCATTTTTAATAAAAATGTTGATGAATTTTGCATTTCCTTAGATTAATTCATAATTAAAATAGCCAATTTAATAACATTATCATCTATCATCTATATTTATCTTACTCTTTACTCAACTCAAAGATTAAGTCTTAAAACAAATTAAAACATTTGTAAAAGACTTCTTATAATATGGCTCATGCCGAAATATGAACGTGAACGACTCAATGCAAGGTTTTCAATAACCATAGATAGAACTCCATACTTGGAACTCAAGAACTTCAATGCTACTAAACTAAAAGACTCAAAGATAATTCTCATATCAAGAATGTTATATGTTTCATATAAAATTATGGGCATGAATAATTCAACTCAAGGAGTTCATGGTAACCAGATTTATGAAGAAAAAATTAATGAAACAGGGAGGCAGGTCGGCGAATAGAACAAGGTTTCTAGATTCTCCCACCTTTTTCCTTCTTCGTTTTCTAACCCTAATTCGTCTAAATTCGATTCTTTTGCTCAAGCTCTCTTTAGATTTAGAAACCCAGCACATGTACACTAGAATTTAACTCTAACAACTCTATAAATCGGCAAAATAATCTCAATAACTCTTCAATATCAGCTTAATTCAAGAAAGAAAGTAAATTCAAGAATACATATCAAGAACACCAAACTTTAAACTTTCTAGAACAAATTTAACATTGAAATCGATATGATTGGCATGTGTGTGAACAAAATCAACACTATGGAAGCTTACATACCTGAAAGAACCATGTTCTTGAAGAACTTGAAGGAAAATCTTAGAAGAAGAACAGTAACCTTAGCGTTTCTTGAATTCCTTCAGTGTTAGAGTCTTTGGAGTGGATGAGAGAGGGTTTGACTTATGAAAACTGGTTTTCTAAATGTTTAAGACAATTTAGATGACATAGTTTTAGCAATAAAATACCCCTAAATAAATAAATAAAATGAGTTGGGAGTCAGAATGATTTTTCACCAAGCAGTGAGGTCTGATTGGCTCCGTAACGCGAAGTCATAGTAGAGCAGCTGTCAATATTAAATCAGTCATATATTTTTAATATGAGCTTGAAACTTAGCAAACTCGGTGTCATTGGAAAGAGGGTTTGAAGCTCTGTACTAAAATCTCTTATGGGTCTCCTATCTTATTATTTATTAAAAGTTATGGTTATTTGTAAATGACCCAAAACTTAAGAAAAGCTTAGGAATGACTTGAATGCTTTTCTCTTTAGTTCCTCTTGGAACTTAAGGTGTTGCATCTAGTGACCTTAAAACTAAGGAAATTTTAAATTCCTTGCAAAAATCTCACTCACTATAAAGAACGGTTCGTGTCTTAGTTTAAAATTTTGCTGGGGTGTTACAATTTCTCCCTTTGGGATCATTCGTCCTCGAATGACAACTACACTGGTATGAAATAGGGTTACCCTTACTAAGATGTGAGTCTAATGGTCTACTCTTACTGTATTCAAGCTTAACCCAAATCCTAAAGTTTGGATTCTATACCTCTCTATAGGGAATCTCATCCCAAAACTATTACTCTTTACCACCACATTAGGGTCATATTAAGAACCACCTAATGTTTAACAACACCGCATTCAATCTTAGTACTCTAACAACTCCATGGACTCCTACTAACCAGCTCCTTAAGAAATTCTCAACACTTGACTTGATTTCTTATCTTATCGTCTCCCCCTTAAGTCTAAAGCTGACATAACACTTGAAAGTTATGGAGCGATTCCACATTGACAACTCAATTACGTTGTCTAGGCACACATGGAAAATTATTACTTATTTGGAACCTCATCTGGTAACTTACCATTCTGACACACTTCTTAATGCTCTTGTTACTCTTGTGACTTATCCAAACTTCATTGACCTTATCTAAATGTTAGAGTCTCTCACTTGTACCACTCATATTTATTGCAACAACATCTCAATCCCCGTTTACTCTATGTAAAGTCTAGTAGATCAAATATCAAAACTAACATCATCACCCTCATGTTACCATTCTTTTGATTATGAAATTCATCTCAAATTCAAGCTTAATGTTCATTAGTAAACCGAATATCAATACGATTTCTCACCTTCTATGATATACCTCATTACTTAATCAGTTCTATAACCTTCCGAATATCATGACTCTCTCAAACAAATCATAAGATTAGATTAGATCTATTACTTTATTAACAGTTTTGCTCTTCTATTCAACACTTACGTTGGTCATTATCTACACAATGACACTTTATCACAAATTCCTTTCTAGCTAGAACATACTCTACTCCTACGATGGAATTTTCACAACTCATCACTTCTTAGTCTACCCATAAGGGAAAACTCCTCATCAACTTTCTAGGTGCATGACTATAATAACATAATATGCCCATTCACTATCTCCCTTTCATAGATTACTAAACCTATGTATACTTTCCTCTAACTCTGGGCTCTGTCACTACTACTACACATGATCTCGTCATTCATACTATCTTTTGGATGACAATACTACCCAAGTTCTAGACGTACTTCCTCATAAGGATATCAGCTGAAACTTGTCTTAGAGAAGAAAGTATAACTCGCTTTTAACTTAAACACACAATTCACATAAATATGGGTGCATTGCTTTGAAATTGAATACTTAACTTACTCTGGAGTCTTATGACTTTCTCAAGACTCTTTCTAAGAACAAATCATCCTCAAATATTTGAATCTGGTTTTCAACTACCTTTAATATGATGGGTAGTGGAAGGTATAGGAGAACAGACGAGTTAGAATAAGTCTTTATGACATAGTTCTATTGCACAATGAAGAGTATGCAAGAATGGAAACTTTTCTTATATGTATGTAATCCCTCATTTATAGAAGTGAGACCCTCACAATCATAACCAAAACCTTGCTGACATGGTTTCATACACACCCTAGGACTCTTGAACTTTGTGCTCTGATACCAAATTTTTCATGATCCGAGCCTACACCCTTGACGTGGCCTACACTCGAGAATTATTGATGGTTCTCACGCGAACCCTCTGTTTTATATGGTTTTCAGAAAAATATATTATTTTGTAAGATTTTCGATTTTGTTAAAGTCACCATTTAATTTTTAAAAAAATCAAGAAAACTATTATTTCAATTTTACTAAAACAGAAAATCAATTTGAAAGATTTTTTAAAGAGTTCAGAGATTTTTATTTACGTCTTAGGAAGGTTTGAAAGCACCTAAGACGTCCGCTTAACTGCGATTATCCGATAACTACTCTATTTGGCTAAAATGATCTAACTTAAATTTTTTAGATAAAAATTATTTAGAGTTGTTTGGAAATGAATTCTTAGGTTTTTATCATCTTCAACTTTAATAATTTTACTATTTTAAAACTATTTAAACTTGAATCAATTTTAAGTCGTTAAAACATTAAAGCGGTTTGCCAGGAACTTGGAATTTCCGACCCTAAAGATATAAACAAATAATAGCGGATACATAAACAAAGAAATAACAGAAAGAGATAGAGACAGAGAGTGTGTGTTGGACCCAAACCCAGTTTCTGTCTGTGTGGACTGGTGTTTAGACCCACTTCAATTGTACTTGTCCTAAACCTCTAGTAAAAATAATAATACAAAACAAGGTCTTATGCAAGAACAAAACAAAATACAACCAAAAAAATAAAAGAGGCCTATCACCCCAACTTATTCAACTCCTCCACTGGATGCGGCTTTTGACTCCAAGATCTATTCGTTAGCTTTATGGATTGACTCGAGGGAGGATAATTTGAGCCTTCATGGCTCTTCCATAATGCGAGAGGAAAGAATGGAACCCATAAAAAAACTCGGATAAGTCACATGCCACCAAACAAGGACAAAATTAGAAGACGATAGGATTTACTTTCAATGCAAATGCTAAATTTTGTTACTTTTAAATCAAAGTGCTAAAATAAATAACAGACTTCCATGATAAATAACTCCATTAAAATGAAACTGGTAAGCCAAAGGATTGCTGATACATATGCATATGCATTCATTTGTCAGTCACCCAACAAAGCGAGACCCCCACTCAATCTTGAGGAAAATCCATTAATATTAATAACAATACTATGTTTAAGCAAGCTGTTGTAATTCCTTACTTAATATACAATAAATGATTGACCAAACTTCCAATAGAGGACCCGGGAAAGGAATACAAATTCCAAATATACTAAATTGAGAGTCAAAATTTTCTGCCCCTTAAAATTAAGTAAGAACAAAGGCAACAGAGAACAAAAATAAACTAACAACTAAGAATTTCAACACATTCTATTATGGAAACTTGTAAGAAATATTTTAATGCATTAGGGCATACTTGACAGAACGGAAGGCTGTAAAAAAAAATTGCAGCTTCATTGGCAGTTAAGCCAATATGATGCTTAAAAGTAAAACTACATACTTGAGAGAAGATATAACAGGACATCCAGGATTGTATTAACGAAATAACGACCAAATTTATAATTAAAGTAGAGAAGAGTTCCAAATCTGATACTACGACAAACCATAACTACATTACTCTAAATCACTCAAATAGTAAGCAATGGGGTGGACCTCTCTGGGAATTAGAGGGTAAACATTTACTGAATGCAATCTTGAAGGAGTAATATAAACTCATTTGCAGCATGATATGCTAAACTAACTAGAATGCAAATAGAAAAAGGAAAACTTCTTAGCTACAACGTATTCAAGCTAACATGAAGAAATAGGACAAGGTAGCCTACTCTGGACAGGAGAATAATCCATACCACGACATAACTAATACAAAAAAAAGGTACAGATCAAAATCTTTAGACATTGGACGAGTATGGATGAAACAAACTCCAACCAGGCTTATGTTGAGATTGAAGAACAAATTTCAATCAAACTAAATCCATACAAACTTCTAAAGATTTAAGAGCACTTAGCCTTTAAGCAACGAAATACTAAAAATACAAACATGGACATCGAACTAATGACAAACCAACATTGTTCAACCTTCCTTAGCAACTACCAACTGGACAGAAGTAAAAAGAAACAACAAGGGCACACACTTTGAAACTCGAATTAAAGGAAGAACAAACTCTCAATCAAAGAGATTTTAAGCATAACTATCATAACAAAGACATGTATCATACCTTAGCAACAAGAATATATATCAACACGAATCAAGAAGACCGACTATTGAACGCCAATAACAAGCCAAAGATGAAAAGAAATATTGGGAAAGAAGAAGAAAAACAAGTGATGGTAAACTTCAGATTGACAAACCAAGGCTAGAATGAATTAAGGTTTCAAACGAAATTACCTTTTCTAGTGCAGCAAACTGAGACGGGAACGAGCTGACTATGAGGACAATCTCTCCACTGCCGAACCAACAACAAATGAGAAGTCTAAGAAGAAGACTCGATATCAAGCCAACCTAAAACGATTGAAAAGAGAAGCTCGATATCAAGCCAGCCAATCTTTTATCTTTTACAAAAACACCCTCTCTAGTATTTGCTTGCGTTGTATTACATCATTTTTTACGTGAACACCAAAATAGTGATGAAATATTTAGTGAATATTAAATAATGATATGATTGTTGATGAAAATTATTAAAAATTGGCTTTAGGTAACAAAGTCATGTACTTTATCTACTTCACGATGTATGGAATAATTCTTGTTGCACTCACTCCAAATTACCACATTGCTTCAGCGTCATGGACATTATTTGTTATTGTTGTAACTAACATTCAATTGACTTGTAATACAAACTTTTAGTTAGTTTTGATAGTTTTTAAAACTTGTGTGTATAAATCATATTTTTCTAAAAATGGGAAATATATTTCCCAAATTTTATGGCCAAACACATGGTGAAATTTCACCCAAATTTTCACTCAAATAATATTTGCCAAGAATATTTGGAAATCTATGGCCCAACGCTAGCTTAGATAGGCCACCTTTTCTGAAATTTTTGAAACTTATCCGGAAGAGGAGAGATTGCATCGATGGCCCGAATCATCTCTATCGTCCTTAGCGTCAACGTGGAACGATCTCACGCCACCAAGGACGATTAGCTTGCCCTGAGAGTTGCTGAGGGTTGTACAAAACAAAAAGGGACGTTGGGGAAAAAACAAAGCGAAGCAGAGTCCTCTATGTCCTTCACTGCGCGTCTCGCTGCGTAGTTTCGATTTAGTCTCTTTTTGGAGCTCTGGGTTTCACGCGCTTTGGAGATGAGTTTCCACACGTGAAGAAAGAAGAAGAAGACGTCGATGGGTCGGTTTAAAATAGGGTGGGCCTAAATTCTTTCGGTGTTAGATGAGTAGGGATTGAGCTGGGATTAAATGTTAAAGGGCAACTTTCACATATAGCAAACAAAAAATTCATATTTGTATGCTATAGCAAACTTTGCATAATTGCGCTCCATAGCAAACATAAAACTGTATAATTTGCTATACATATACAATTGTATAATTCGCTGGACTATTTCGCTGCAATTGTATGATTTGTTTTGCATACAGTTGAATCGAATTAAAAAAATGTATGTATATTACATAATTATAAGTGTATAGCAAGAAGATATATGTTTTTCTCACTTTATACAAAAACAGAAACACAATATATACACTTCTATTGTATAAAGCTAGAGAAAATGGTATTTCACTGCAATTGTATAATTCGTAATTGTATAACTCGTTGGTCTTTTTCTCTGCAATATTTGAAGTAAAATATTTGTAAATTGTATAATTAAGTATAACACGAAGATATACATTTTTGCATGTGTATATACAATTTTCTCTCGCTTTATACAAAACAGAAATAGAATTATACACTTCTGTGTATAAAGCGAGAGAGGCGAGCGAAAATGGAGAGTGGCGAGCGAGATTTTTGGGAGAGAGACGCTGGCAAATTTTAGTTGATGTTTACTATGGATCACAATTAAATCAAACCCTAGCTATTCCATTTAATTTAGGTTATTAGTTTGCTATTATATACAATTTTCCCAATGTTAATAGGGCCTGGGTCACAATTTTTGGGTTGTTTACTTGGGGTTGGATGGGATGCTAATGTTTTAATTGTGTCAAAAGAGGGTAATGAGATGGGTTGGGTTAGAAAAAAAAGCTTTAGTCGTCTGGGAAGCTAAGAATTAACATTGGGCTGAATTTGAGAAACAGAAGGGCCCAAAAAGGTTTCAAATAGTTTTAGGAAAATGGACTATGTTTTGGATTTTAGGAAATAGTCGTATTAAATTCAATTTAGAGAATTTTGGCTAAAATTAAATGAGACGAATTAATATCAATTGATTAACGAGCTTCCCAATCTTAACAAAAATAGAATAGTTTAGTTGGCTCAAATATAAACTAAATAAATTATAAAATAAAGTATTATATAACTAAACCACTTATTCCAATATTTAATTAAAACAAAATATTTTTGAGAAGATTTTCGAGTAATCATAAAATAAACTAACTATATACATAATTATGTAAAACGTATATAATATTTGAAAACTATATATAAAACAAATAAAATAACTCGCAAACAACTTGAAGGAAAATCTTACATACTATAGAAGCTTACATACCTGAAAGAACTATCTTCTTGAACAACTTGAAGGAAAATCTTTGAGGAAGAACCCTAGCCTTAGTGTATCCTGAATTCCTTAAGCGTTAGAATATTTGGAGTGAATGAGAGGGTTTGACTTATGAAAAGTGATTCTCTAAATGTTAAGGTCAATTTAGATGACCTCCTAAGAACTTTAGTAGTAAAATACCCCTAAAGAAATAAATAAAATGAGTTGGTATGGAATCATTATTAACCAGTCAGTAAGGTCCGTATTGGCTCTGTAACACGGAGCCGTCGCGGAGCAACTATTATGTTTGGACATCGTCGATAAATTAGTCATAACTTTTTACTCTGAGCTCAAAATTTAGCAAAATTGGTGGTGTTGGAAAGAGGGTTTGAAGGGCTTTAATTTAAATTCATTTGGTATCCTAACACATCTTGTACTACTATTTATTGTCATTTGAAGCTAACCCAATACTTAAGAAAATATTAGGAATGACTTGAATGCCTTTTACTTTGGTTCTTCTTGGAACTTAAGGTGTTATATCTAATGACTTTAACGCATAAGAAATTTTAAATTCCTTGTAAAAATCTCACTCACTACGAAGAACGGTTCGTGTCTTAGTTCAAAATTTTTCTAGGGTGTTACTCTAATATTCATATCACTTTGGAATGTTTAAAATACTTGATAGAAGTATTTGTGCAACGTGCATGTCCATAACTAGTAGAGAATATATTTTCAAGTAGAATCCAAATTTTGATGAGAGGGTTACATCGGATTTGATGTTACAGTTCACATGGTTTTAGTGTCGGTTAAAAGTAATATCTCATAGTACAAACTATGTTACCTTTAAAGGTTTTATGAAAGTTTCATTATGTTTAAAATGCATTTTATTCACTATTTTTTTATTTCTTATGATTCTTTGAAGTTTTTACACATATATTAGCTTTATCATTCATATCATGTTTAAATCCTCATATGATCATGTTTATGTCTTCTGATGTATTTTTCCGTACTTAGTACATTGCTTGTAATAAGGCATACTTGTGACTATATTTTTTGTATAATATAAGGTCTGTCGTATATCCTGACGCTCGTGGCTAGGTCATATTGTTACTCTATTACTTGGGAGTGATGAGTCATCATACTTTCAGGACAAGACAACTAATACTTTTATTTCTTTTAGTTGAGACTTCGTAGATGATGTATAGGCTACATTCCAATCACTCCTATGTTGGTTTAGTTTGGCTTGTCAAGATAAATTTGTTATTTTTAACTTATTTTTAGACCTCTTTTATGATATGAGACTTTCTACTTAAGTGTTCCTTTTTTATTTTTTATTGTGTTGACTGTATATCAAGTGGTTTGTATAGGGCCTCTTGGGGTCCTATTCTCCATGTCAGGTTTAGGGTATACTTTGAGTCGTGACAAATTTGGTATTCATAGCACAAGGCTTAGAAAAGGTACTTGGATATATGACAAACCTCGTCAAGTAGAGTCTTGCTCATCAATGTGAAATCTACCTCTTTTATGACTAGTAGGCTACAAGGCATTTTAAAATATTCACTTCTTTCACTACTCTTAAGTCCTACCATAGACTTCATCTCCAAAAAGGTCCTTCTCCTAACTCTATTCCAGTGTTTTCCATGATAAGGCTCCCCAAAGAGCTTATATGAGAAGGAAAGTAGGTGAGAAAATGTGGAGGTGGATGTTCCTCAACTTCCATTGATCCTTTGGATGATTAAGTAACTCATGTTGTTTTCCGAGCCGCTTTCAAAGTCATAGCTCAAGCTATGACGGCCCAAGATATTAGATAAATCGCTACTATTGTGAGGCCAAATGTGGGTACAATGACCACAAGGATAGGGGACTTCACTAGGATTAATCCTCTGAAGTTTCATGGGTCAAAAATTGATGTGGATCTTGAAGAGTTCATTGCTGTGGTGTATAAAATAGTGGAGAATATGGGGTGTCACTAGTGGAAAAGGTAGAATTGACCGCTGATAAACTTAAGGGTGTTGCTCAAGTTTGGTTCAACCAATGGATGTGAGAGAATTTATAAAGATGGCCCTGTTTAGGTTTCTCATAAATTCATTATGTTGATCTTATAGAGCTCTCTATGTTATATTTTGATATTATTCTTAGGATGGATTGATTTCATTTATTTTATGATTCAATAGATTGTAGGACACGAATGGTAAAATTTCGTGTTCCGAACGAATCTATCATGTCACGTGAAGGGGAAATTGAGCTCTTAAGGTACAATTTATATCTTGCCTGATAAATAGCAAAATGATTACTAAGTGTTGCATTCATCATCTTGTTCGGGTTAGGGATACAGATTTTGAAACCCCTGCATTTGAGTCTATTTCGATTGTAAATGAGTTTCTTGATGATCTTCTTGGTATTCCTTTCAAAAGTAAAATAGACTTCGGCATTGCACTTCTCACAAATAAACAACCTATATCTATTCCTCCTTACCAAATGGCCCGATAAAACATAAATAATTAAAGGCTTAGTAGAAAGTCTTATAGGATAAGAAATTCATTAAACTGAATACCTCTCCATGGGGTGCTCCAATTTTATTTGTTCAAAAGAAATATGTTACGTTCCTTCCGAATGTGCTTTGACTATTAACAATTGAATAAGGTTAGCATAAAGAATAAGTATCATATTCCAAGGATTGATGACTTGTTTGATAAACTCTAAAGTGTGAGTTTCTACTCCAAGATTGACCTTTGATCGGGATATCACCAATTGAGGGTAAAGGAAGAAATCACTCCGAAGAAGGATTTTCTAACATGGTATGGTGATTATTACTTTTTGGTAACATCTTTTTGGTTTGACTAATGCCCTGACAACGTTTATGAATTTGATGAATAGGGTCTTTAAGCAATATTTTTACATGTTTTTAATTTTTTTTATTTATGATACTTAGAATAATCACATAGTGAGGATGAACATGTTGAACATTTGAATATTATGTTATAATTTTAAAGAATTGTGGATTTTATGCTATGTTTAGAAAATGTGAGTTTTTGTTGAGTTTTGTTGCTTTCCTTGGCCATATTGTCTCCGATGAATATATTCAAGTTGATCTTAACAAAATGCCAAATAATAAGCGTAACGGCAAGGTTGTCAGTCCACTGCAACCAAAATAACTAACTAAAAAATTAAAACATGACAATCAACACTATAAACTTTTATCTGGAACTCGAGTTTCTGTGCATATGGGATGTCCAGAACAATAAAAAGGATGTATCTTATATTACTCAACTGATTATGTGTTCTTTGTAGACATGTATGTGTTTTTCAATGAGAAGATACTCCCATTTCATCATAGGGATTCTACTACTAAGCATATGTTTGTGGAAACCACCTCAACAGTTGAAGAATCAAGTAGTTGGCTCACTCCACAAATATGTCCTTAGCATGTAATCCCTGAGACTCCTACTATTCCTGATCAACATCATCATATACAAGTGCAGACACAACCATCTCCGGAAGAGGAACTCAGCCACCATTATGGATGAAGGTCTTTGTGTCCGTGAATATCCTTCGTGACACACCTTATGGCCTGGACAATTGTCTAAGCTATGATGGATTTTCAGATAAATATCAAACACTTATAACATCTATATCTACTGATATACCATGGTTTCACGGTACTTTCAATGCTTTTTCTTTAAGTTTTGTGTGTGTCTAAAGCTTTTTTTGTATTAGTTTTAATGTATTTTTCTCTTTTTTGGCAGGAAATCTATCCAGAATGAAAACGCAGAAGAATTGTGTTGAAACAGCAGAAGTTACTACCTACAGAGCCATCGACTGTCCGTTGACCCCTCGATGGTCCGTAGATGGCCACCGTCATATGAAGGAAAAGATGTTGAATTAAGATTGGGGAATTTTGACTAAGTGTAGGGCCACGGAGGCTCTAGATGGATAGTCATCTCCACGATAAACCGTCATGCACATCCATCATCGTCAACAGAAAGTAGCTCCAGTATCCATCTTGAAAAGAAGCAAAGTGTGGAACGACTAAGGACCACGACAGTCCGTCGTGGCCTCGACGGTTTGTCATCTAGATCGTCGACTCAGACGCAGTTTTTGAGCAGATTTTCCTTAAATAGATTTCCCTCTTTTGTTAGGACTTTATTATTACAAATACTTGTAAAAACCTCATTTTTTGGGTGAGGCTCTTGGGTATTTTTCATATTTTATTGTTCTAGTTGTGAACTTGTGATTTTGGGAAATTATTCTATTTTCCAGAAATCGTTTATTGCAAGCTGATTGATTAATTCATGTATTTCTGGGTTTTCTTCAATCTTATCAAAGTAAGTACATGAATTCTTATCAAACTAATATGAATTGTGTGATTATTAACATAGGTAACTAAATCCATAACTAGGGTTGTGGGAACCATGGGTAATTAACAAGGTAAAAACTAGCTAAAATAATAATCCTAGAATAGTGTCTTGTATGTATTGATAATTCTTTCATTTAGAAGTTTTTTTTAACGAGTGCACGCGTTAGAACTATTCTTGTTGCTACTTGACGGACCAATGAGGTAGATAATAAAAAATGAATTATCAACATAGATTTAGTATACACTATCTAATAGGCTAGTATCGATTGGTGCAAAGTAACAACTAAGCCAAACATGAATTATGATACTTAATATGAGATAAAGGTAAGGTTTAGTAACGCATACACACGTAGCCGGGCCAAGGTTCCAAGTGAAATTTCCTAGTTGTCGGACCAAGGAATTAGGGATATATTACTTACCATTTTGCATGCAAGATATTAGGAAAGGATTGTTATAGCTAGAATTACCGCGTCATGAAACTGTGGAGAACACTTAAGCCCTAGTTACTCTCATTACTTGATAAAAATCAAATTTTTAAACCTGTCACTTGTTTATTTGGAAATAGCTAATTACATTTATTGTTTAAAAAAACCCTATTTGTTACTTGTTTTCGGAAAGGACTTGACTAAATAAAAGTAATAATAGGTTAAAGTTAAGTCTAAATCATTTTCCTCGTGGGATCGACCCCAACCTCATAGTTGGGTTCTTTACTTGATACGACCACTTATACTTCTTTTCGAGAAGTAAATTTGAGCGTATCAAATTTTGGCGTCGCTACCAGGGAAAGTGGCTTTTAGATTGACTTTAAGTTTATTAACAAAGTTTAGTCAACATTTTCCTAATTTTACTTTTTCTCTTTGTTTTTTTATCTTACAGATCTAACTTCCGTGTATGCCACGTACGCGGAGTAGACGAGAACTCATACTCTCACCCTACCTCAAACTAGAGCATACATTACGCAGAATGAATTGATGCTAATGATCAATTATTACCTTAAAATTGTGGGGAAGGTAAAAATACAGCGGCAACCTCCCGCTCCACGCCCTCAAGATTATTATAGGTGATATGATAATATTACTGACTCTGACAGGCCACTTATCTTGCCTCCCCCACCACACGACCATACTTTCGTGGTAACTAGTAGTCTGATGTAAATGCTCACCGCTAGAGGTTCGTTTTCGGGGCTACCTTCTGAGGATCCACATGCTCACATCGCCAAGGTGAGGTCGGTGTGCAAGAGTTGTGTAGGGACGCCTGATTTGAATATGGACGTAATTGGGTTGAGAGTGTTTCCTCTTTCACTGATGAGAGAGGCCGGTATATGTTTTACCGAGCTCCCCTATAACTCAATCTACACTTGAATCAATTGAGGGATGTGTTCTTAGCACGTTACTACCCGTTCTATAAGAAGCTAAACCACAAAAATAGGGTAAACAACTTTGTGGCACTACCGCGAGATTCAATCAGTAGTTCTTGGGACAAGTTCACTTCGTTCTTGAGAAGTGTCCCCAATCACCACATCGATTATGAGTCACTGAAAGAGTACTTATATCAAGGATAAGATGATAATAATAAAGAATTACTGGATACGATAGCGGATGCTTCTTATGAGGAGTGTCCTTATGCTGAGATTGCTGAGAAGTTGGAAAAAATCTCCCGAAATAATAAAGCTTGGAGCACTAGGAAGTCAGATACTGGGAGAAACACTTGTGCAGTGCAATCCGCACACAACCCAGCCACAGGTGAGATTCGTGAAGAAATGACAAATGAAAACTAAGCTTGGTCTGGTGTTGAAACACATCATTAGGGGTGCAGAAAAGGTAAATGCGATGAACTACTTGTCTAAACCACCACCGCCGACTGATGGGTATAACTATGAGGAGGACTCTTATACGATAAATGAGCAGACGGGGGGTACCGACCAAACACCAAAGTCTCCTCAGGAGAATTCGCGCCAAGGTCAAGGAAATCAAGGTCGAAACTATAGTAACTACAACCGAGAGGGTCATTATGTCGGAGATGGGAATTACAACTGCGACAACAACTTCAACCAGGGTAACTATGGTAACAGAAGAGCTAGGAGTGGGCCCTATATTCCACCTTAAAATCGTGAAATTGCTCCTTGGTATGGTGGAGGTAGTATGGCGCGAGTTGAGGATATGTTGCAGAAAATGATGAGGAGGTTTGATGCGAGTGATGAGCATACTAAAGAGTTGAGGAGTTACTTAGCGAGTATTGGGCAAAAATTTGAAGCATATGCAATCTCAATCAAGCATCTTGAGTTGCAAATGGCCTAATTATCTTTGACTATGAATTAACGCCAACCGAGCACTCTTCCTAACAAAATTGTCCAAAATCCAAAAAATGATGGAAATTGTATAGCAGTCACAACTCGAGGTGGTAAGCAAACCATTGACCCACCGATGTCGTCTGGTGTAGAAAATGTGATAAGAGGCGATGATGAGGTAGTGGAGGTTAGTGGTGAGTTAGAAGACAAAACGAGGAAAGAAGCTGAGGTACCACAAAAGGTGACCCCTATGCCCAGACCACCACCTCCATTCCCACAGAGGTTTGTGAAAAAGACCGAGGATAATAAATACAAGCGTTTTATCACTATGCTCAAACAACTTTCCATCAATGTCCCTTTGATAGATGCTCTTGAACAAATGCCCGGTTATGCCAAGTTCAGGAAAGATATGGTCACTAAGAAAAGGTAAGTCTGTTTTGAGGATGATGATAGAATGCAGCATTATAGTGCTATTGCTACAACGTCTCTAGTGCAAAAGAAATAAGATCTGGGTGCCTTCACTATTCCATGTACAATCGGGTTATTACACTTTGCGAAAGCATTATGTGATCTTGGCGCAAGAATAGATCTCATGCCTCTCTCTATTTACAAGAAGTTGGTTTTAGGTGATCCAAAGCCCATTGATATGCGGCTACTGATGGCCGATCGAACGGTGAATAGGCGTATTAGAATACTCCATGATATGTTAGTAAAGGTGGAGTCATTCATATTTCCTGTCGATTTTGTGATTCTATATTCTGAGGTTGATTTTGAGGTTCTTATTAATCTTGGGAGGCCATTCCTTTCTACGGACAGAGCCTAGGTTGATATGGAGAAAGGGAACATGAAATTTCAGATGAACAATGAAGAAGTGACTTTCAACATTTGTAGGTCCATGAGGCAGAGTGGTAAGATCCAATCGGTATCTGCCATATCTTACAGGGTTGAAAAGTCATCTGAGGTACAAATAGAAGAGCGTCTAGGTGTAAAAGCACTAGTGGCAGTGATCATGAATTTTGATAGTGATTGCATTGAATAGCACTTGATCGAGGTGATATTAGGTTTAAACCTAAGAAGTTGGAGTTAGAAATGAAGTATTGCGAGTCTCCACCCGCGAAACCATCTATAGAGGAGGCTTCCAAAGTACAACTTAAGGATCTACCACCTGAGGTATGTATTCTTGGGAAAAGGTGACACTTTGCCGGTAATTATTGCATCAAATTTGAATGTGCATCAATTTGGGAGTTTGGTAGAGGTGTTAAAAAGGTTCAAAAAACCTATTGGGTAGACGATTGCAGACATTATTGGGATCGCTCCAGGGATTTATTCACATAAATTCCAACTCATGCCCGATCATAAGCAAAGTATTGAGCACCAGATACGTTTAAATCCTCCTATGCAAGAGGTGGTGAAGAGGGAAATCATTAATTGGTTGGATGCTGGAGTGATATATCCAATCGTTGATAGTAGTTGGGTATGCCCTGTTCAGTGTGTACCTAAGAAAGGGGGGATGACTATGGTCCCCAATGAATAAAATGAGCTTGTTCCGATGAATTCGGTGACTGGATGGAGGGTATGTATGGATTACCGAAAATTAAATACATGGACCGAGAAGGACCATTTTCCTATGCCCTTCATGGATAAATGTTAGATAGACTTGCAGGAAATGGGTGGTACTGTTTTCTTGATGGCTATTCGGGTTATAATCAGATTTCTATTGCACCGGAAAATTGGGAAGATCAAGAGAAAATCACCTTTACTTGTCCTTATGGTACCGTCGCGTTCAAGAGAATGTCGTTTGGGTTATGCAATACACCAGCTACATTTCACAGATGTATGATGTCAATATTCTCCGATATAGTGGAGGACACTATTGAGGTGTTTATGGAAGATTTTTCAGTGGTTGGTGACTCCTTTGAGCGGTGTTTCATTCATTTGTCCGAGGTTCTTAAGAGGTGTGAAGATTGAAACTTTATGATAAATTGGGGAAAATATTACTTCATGGTGAAAGAAGGTATTGTATTGGGTCATCGCATTTCAGAGAAGGGCATGGAGGTTGATCGAGCTAAAGTTGAGGTGATAGAGCGACATCATCCACCTATCTCTATAAAAGGTGTGAGAAGTTTTCTTGGGCATGCAAGTTTTTACCGGAGCTTCATCAAGGATTGTTGAAAGATTGCACAACCTTTGTGCAAGTTGTTTTAGAAAGAGTGTAAGTTTCATTTTGATGAATCTTGTCTTAAGGCATTTGGTGAGTTGAAGTAAAAGTTGGTGTCTGCACCTATCATCATTTCTCCAGATTGGAGCAAGCCTTTTGAGGTATGTGTGATACGAGTGGGGTTGCTCTTGGTGTGGTATTGGGACAAAGATGGGAAAAAATCCTTCATCCCATTTACTATGCTAGTAAAGCCCTTAATTAATCCCAACATAACTACACCGTGACTGAACAAGAGCTCCTTGCAGTAGTCTTTGCTTTCGAGAAATTTCGATCCTATTGTCTTGGCACGAGGGTTATATTGTATACTGATCATTCTACTTTGAGATATTTGATGGAAAAGAAGGACGCAAAACCGATGTTGATTCGTTGGGCATTACTATTTCAAGAATTTGACTTTGAGGTGAAACATAAAAAAGGGACCAAAAATCAAGTTGCTGATCACTTGTCCCGATTAGAAGATGAAGCAATTAGGGAGTTAGGTGAAAAGGATGAAATTGATGATACTTTCCTTAATGAGCATGTACTAGATGCCTCCCAAGATTTGATTCCATGGTTCGCAGATTTCGAAAATTATCTGGCTAGTGATATCGTCCCACCGGACTTGTCCTTTCATCAAAGGAAAAAGTTCATGCATGATATAAAAATGTTATTTTGGTATGAGCCATACTTATATAGGAGTTGTGCCAATGGGCTTATTTGGCGTTGTGTGCCAGAAGTTGAGATGTTGAGTGGTTTGGAGGCATGCCATTCTTCCCCTGTAGGTAGGTATCATAGTGGTATCCGGACTGCTCACAAGATATTGCAATGTGGCTACTATTGGTCAACCATCCACCAAGATGCTCATTAGTTCACCAAGGCATCTGATAGATTCCAAAGAGATGGTGGAATTTCGAGAAAGCAAGAGCTCCTTTTAAATCTCATTCTTGTGATTGGATTGTTTGATGTCTGGGGCATTGACTTCATGGGCCCTTTTCTGAGTTCTCATGGGATGAAGTACATTCTTGCGGCAGTCGATTATGTGTCAAAATGGGTAGAAAGGTATTGCACTTGTGAATATAGAAGGGAAGAGTGTCACTGCGTTCTTGAAAAAGAACATATTTCTAGATTTGGCACCCCAAGGTCTATTATCAGTGATGGGGGGATCCTTTGCAACAAGTTGTTTAATGATTATTGGAAAAATATGGGGTTCGCCATAATGTGGTCACTCCTTACCATCCTCAAACTAGTGGGCAAGTTGAAGTGTCAAAAACGGTGAATGCTAGTAGAACGGATTGGTCGAGGAGTCTTGATGATGCTCTTTGGGCCTACCGAACAGCATACAAAAGGGGTAGTTTTGCATTAAAATAATTAATATCTGCACTCTAATTTAGTAATTGAGGATATTCAAAATTGGAGCTAGAAAAGGAATAAGTTTAATTCGGAAAAGTACTCTCTAAAGGCTAAAGTATTGACTAAAATTTATTTTGTATAATAAATGAAAGGAACTTTATTTGTATATGTGCACGTGATAAAAATAAATAAGGTACTCTATTTCAATATATACATGTATCAGGTTGAATAAGACCCAAATTCTCTTGAAATCTAGAATATGCCAATAGAGGCAATGAATATTAGATACATTCATTTACATAGATTTTACCATCTCACGGGAGCTAGACTAGATGTAAAATGTAAACATACTAACCTTTCTGAAGATGAAAACATAAAATAAAATCAATGAGTGTATGGGGATTTTCTTTAATTTATCACATTGACAATGTTCACTTGTTCAAAAAAAAACTTTTGTTGATTTATCAATCTAGTCAACACAAAGCATCATTAAATACTAAGGATGACATACAAATGATGTAATAACATAATAACTCAATCTTTTATTTTTTATAATCTAAAACCACATATAAATGAATAACCAAAGACTAACAACAAGTGACTTAATAAAACAGCAAGAATTGGCCATTATAGAAGACTCGACCGCTAGTAAAGTCTTCTTCCAACATTACTTCAATTTCAACGACTCCAATTATCAAATCCATGAAAACTCTGAGTTTAAGATTCCTCATCCTTTTCTGGCTCAGGAGGAACATTTAAATCAAACTTCTGATACTCAACCAAAATAGCACTTTGAATTTGTTTTTTAATTTTCTCTACTCGCAACTTCAATGCCAGCTTCTGCCCCTTTATGTGTTGATTTGGAGGTACTTCTGAGCTAGGGTGCATAATCTTATGCATTAGTATACGTTTTTTTCTTTCTCGCTACATGCTTGTAATTATTTATGGAGATTTTCCAATGCCTCAAAGTCATTTGATATGCCCTCAGCATAATCACATTGGTGAGATTCTAGTTTCACTTTGAAAAACTTATCAATTATTTCATCTATGCTTGTGGAACCATGGGAACATGGTTTTCCACCAGGTGAAAAGAGCATAACACCGACATCTTCTCCAATTTGAGTTGCAAATTAGTTGCATCTTGGAAAAAAGTCTTTTTCCTTTTTGAAAAACTCACAGTATATGCTCTCTCAAACTCTATCAACTTCATTTAAATCTTTTGCTTACCTTTGTTGGTCTCGTTTTCCATTGAAAAAGGAAATAATATAAAGAACAAAGTAAGATGTTTTTGTTGAATAAGGATGGACAATTTTAAGAAGAACACTTGTATGATATATAGTAGGTGCATGAGTGGATTTATCACTAGTATTGTAATGTTCTCTTTTTGTGAGCTTAGTTATCACGCGTATTGTCATGTTCTCTTGTTATGAGTCTAGACATCACGCATATTGTCATGTCCATTTATTGTTTTAATAGCATGAGTCTACTATCACATGTATTGTTAGTTTTGTTTGATGCATTTATATTATAAGTCTATTATTACTTTTGTTTAGTATTTTCATATTATGTGTTTCGATTACATGATTACCTTGTAACTCAACAAAACTTATGAAGTCTCAAGGTAATAATGTCGAATTGAATTTAAAAATAAATAAAAATAAACAATGATTATGTGTATAATGGTAATTCGAAAGGACAGACAATTAAAGCAATCATAGAGCTATTTCTTTGTGATCTGGAGGTCACAGGTTGAAGTCGTGAACTCAACCACTAATAATAGAGTCAATTGTGCATCACAAATAAAATCATTACTAAGACCCTACTAATGCATGATGTTTTATGCAATGGAATAATGTAACACCTCAAAAATCATAATGAAGTTTTGGTCGAAAAGTTCAACAATGTTGCAGGAATCTAGTGCTACGGGTTGTAGGAGAAGTCTCCTAGATACAGTGTAAAATCTCTAGAAAATATCAAGTCTTTGATGTATGACCTGTGTATTGATAGGATAATATGTAGAGTGAATGATGGGTCATAGATGATATTTGTAGCAGTTTCTACACTTAGTGAATGGGATGGATTTTTTTTATCTACGAATTGGATCTATGGGTCGTGATATTCTATATAGGGCGTAGATTGTATTCGTGAATGATGTTTGGACTTTGGAAATTTTTTGGTAACTTGATGACTACGAGTAAGGTCCACGGTTTGTAGATTAGGTGATGAGTCATCGAGTTGACTCATAGGATTTTATCAGATATTTAAGCGGATGAGCCATGGTTTGACAAGATAAATTGTGGTCCTCCCTATGGATAGTAGACCCCCAACTGTAGGTTTGTTCGGTAGTTATTTCTTAAGGGTATTTGGGTCTTTTCCTGTGCATTTATGTCTATACTATATTGTTGACCCTAATTTTAAGACCTATAACTACCTTTAAACTCCTAAAACTAACCAAATCCTATCATTCTCTCAAATCCCTATCTCCTATCCAAGTTTATTCTCCAATTCTCTCTCAAGCTCAAGGAAGAAGTTAGGGTTCTAAGCTTGAAGTCTCTCCTTCTCTCTTACTTTGCTAGGATTTATTATCAAGGTGTGTGGGAATTCACTATTCTATTTCATTCATACATTGAGTCGCAAAATAATCTCAAGTCTTCTGTTAAATTTCACCTAATTTGATTAGGGTTTCATAAAATCTCCATGAATCTTATTTTATGTAGGTTTTCATATAGATCCATGATTTTTACTTCATTATGATGATGTATTTATGAAGGAAACTTCTTAATTTATGTAGTATGAATTATGAAAGTTATGGTTGTTTTACGAAAATGATAGTTATGAACTAAGGATGCTTATAAGGTTGGTATCAATAAATTGTGGAATTTTTTCACATATTATAAAATCATGGGTGTGAACGGTTTTCTCACACATGAATGAATCATATGATTATTAGGAGCTACTCTATGATGACTTATGATTGGATTGATAGTTTAATTGTGTCATTCCAAGTATGATAATATGAATATGATTATGACTAACTTTGTTGGAATTTTACTTAGCACCAAGCGGACATTGAGATGGAGGATCTCCTGTTAGTAGAGGTCGTGTCTTTAGAAGCAATCTTCTTGTCTCAAACTATGTGCCCCGTGAGATTTTCCTAAGTGACTTAACTAGTGGACCCATAAATAACATATGAATGAATTTTATGGAGACTACCTTGTCAAGTAGAATCCTCTTTTTGATGTCAGTGTTCCATCGAATTCCATGTTATATGGTTTTAGTGTTGGTTAATGATAAATATCCCAAGAAATAAACTATGTTGTCTTCAAAGGGTTTATAACAGTTTCATAATGTTTTAAGAATGTGCTGAACTTGTTTATGCCTTATAGCTTATGAATTTTAAAGGTTTTTACTCATGTTTTAGCTTGATCATTGATGTCATGTTTGAATCCTCATATGATCATGTTTATGTCTTCTTATGTATTTCCCCATACCTAGTACATTCCATGTACTAATGCATACATGTGTCAATTATTAATTTATTATATAGGTTCTAAAGTATCTCTTTCCGCTTGTGGCTAGCTCGGATTGTTACTCCATTGCTTAGGATTGAATAATCCTCATACTTCAAGGGAAAGATCTTGAAGACTTCTATTGATTTTATTTCTTTTCATTGAGATTTTGATGCGGTGTATGAGTTACTTCCCAACCACTCCTATGTTGGTTTAGTTTGGCTTGTCAAGAAAATTTTGGTATTTTGCACTTATGTTTAGACCTCTTTTTGTGATACGAGACTTTCTAATTAATTGTTCTCTTTTTATTTTCTATTGTATTGAATGTATGTCAAATGACATATGTAGGGACTCTCGAAATCCTATCCAGCATGTCATGTCAAGGTATACTTTGGGTTGTGACGAACTAGGTATTCAGAGCACAAGATTTAGAAAATTTCTTAGGATGTATGAAAAAGCGTGTGAAGTAAAGTCATATTATAAAATGTGAAGCACTCCACTATTATGAATTGTAGGCTACAAGGCATTTAGGAAAATCCACTTCCCTTACTACTCTAAAGTCTTGTCGTAGAGTTCATTGCATATAAAAGTGCTTCTCCCAACTCTTATAATGCTTTATCAGGATATGACTCCCCGAAGAGCTTATATGAGAAGGAATGTGGGTGAGAATAAGGAGCCCGAGGTTCCTCAAGTTCTGTTCATCTTTCAGTCATACAAGTGACTCATGCTGAGTTCCGAGATGTTTTAACTCAATCTATGTCAACCAAAGCTAATAGAGAAATCACTTTCCCATGAACCTAATTGTGGGTATGGAGACAATAAGGATAAGGGACTTCACTAGGATGAATCCTCTGAAGTTTCATGGGTCAAAAGTTGATGAGGATTCTCAAGAGTTCATTGATGGTATGTATAAGATATTGGAAATTATAGGATTTTCACCAATGGAAAAGACGGAATTGGCCTCCTATCAACTTAAGGTTTTGTTATTTAAGTTTGGTTTAACCAATGGAAGGGAGAGAAGGCTATTGATGTGGGTCCTCTTGATTGGGAGAAATTCAAATGGGTGCTTCTTGATCATTTCTTTCCCCTTGAGATGAGGGAATCAAAGGTTCTAGAGTTTATCCACTTTCGTCAAGGAAATATGAGTGTGAAGGAATATGCATTGAAGTTCACTCGGTTGGCTATGTAAGATCCAATTATGGTTACAAGCTTTAGGGAAAGGATGAGTAAGTTTGTGTCGGTTGTGTCCACATGTTGGTCAATGAGTGTCACACCGCCATGTTTATTAAGGAAATGGATATCTCCTATTTGATGACACACACCCAACAAATCAAAGAGGAAAATCTAATGGAGTTTATCAACTTTCATCATGATAGCGGAGTCATCGTCCTTGACGCCGACGATGATAACTCTATATGCGTAATAACTTCGTTCATGTCGGGTGAATTCTGGAGGTTCGAAAAAAAAGAGAAACAATGATTCAGCAAGACTTAGGGCTTAGGATATGTTTCTCCTTCGAGTATAAATTGAGAACTATCACATGGCATTTTATTTTTAATGGAGATATCATATAAAAATGATAGGAGGCAGGGGAAGTAGGAAGATGAGAGAGAAGATGTCGGTTGTGTCCACACGTTGGTCAATGAGTGTCACACCGCCATGTTTATTAAGGAAATGGATATCTCCTATTTGATGACACACACCCAACAAATCAAAGAGGAAAATCTAATGGAGTTTATCAACTTTCATCATGATAGCGGAGTCATCGTCCTTGCCGCCGACGATGACAACTCTATATGCGTTATAACTTCGTTCATGTCAGGTGAATTCTGGAGGTTCGAAAAAAAAGAGAAACAATGATTCAGCAAGACTTAGGGCTTAGGATATGTTTCTCCTTCGAGTATAAATTGAGAACTATCACATGGCATTTTAGTTTTAATGGAGATATCATATAAAAATGATAGGAGGCAGGGGAAGTAGGAAGATGAGAGAGAAGACGAAAGTTGTTTTTTTAAGATAGTTAGATTAGGACCAAAATGATAACTTATAGCATACATTAAGGACTATTTTAATTAGAACATATATGAAGGATCAAATACTTCATACCCTATACATGAGAAGCATTTTGATCATTTTCTAAAGATTTTTCTATTAGACTAAATCTAGTTTTTTCTCTATTATACATTTTGTATTGGTCCTATAATGGACTTCTTTTTTTGTTTTGGAGTCTCACAATGTTTTATTTCATTTTATTGTTATTCACCAAAAGAATTGCAGACCTACAATTATAAAATTTATGTTGATGTTTGTTCTTAAATTAAATACTTCTTTCGTCTCATTTTATGTGGCATTTTTTGAATTTCAAGATTCAAACAAGTATATTTATGACTTATAGTAATTTTATGTAGTTTAAAAATATGTAAGATCATTTCAAAAAAATTAAAAAATTTATGCGCAATTTCTCGGCCGAACTTAAATTGTTTCACTCTCAAAAAGCAAAAAGTGCCACATAAATTGGGACAAATAGAGTATTCTTCATCTTATTTGAAAATTTTTAAAATTTTAAAATTGAATAGTGTTTAGTGTTTAATCATATGTTCTTTTTGGGAAAATATACAAGTACCCCTTCAACTTATGCTCGAATTATCAGAGACACACTTATACTATACTCAGGTCTTATTACCCTTCCCCCCCCCCCCCCGAACTTATTTTATACATAATTTTCTATCATTTTCATCCTTTTCAAGTTAGTGCCACGTAGGCCAAAAAGGAGTACAAAATTATTTATAAAATAAGTTCAGGGGAGGTAATAAGACAATAGTATAGTATAAGTCTGTCTCTGGGATTTCGGGCATAGGTTGAGGAGGTACTTATCCATTTTTCCTTTCTTTTTGCAAATATACTTAGTAGGTGTTTGGACACATTTCATATTACGATATTAATTTTTGAGATGAAATATGAATTTGGATTTGCGATCTAATATTGTTTTCATCATGATCTCATTATATGAGATTTTATATTCTCCAAAAAGCATGATTTGAAAATTTAAAATCATGATCTGATTATTTTCATATACAACTATTAACCAAAAAGTTTATATTTTGAAGGAATAATGCAAAAGTACCCCCTCAACATATGCCCGAAATATCATAGACACACTTATACTATACTAAGGTCCTATTACCCTCCTAAACTTATTTTATTAATAATTTTTTACCCCTTTTTGGCCTACGTGGCACTATCTTGTGGGCCCAACGCTGGTTAAATTTTTTTCAAGCTAGTGTCACGTAGGCCGAAAAGGGGTTGAAAATTACTTATAAAGTAAGTTTAAGAGGGTAATAGGACCTTAGTATAGTATAAGTATGTCTCTGAGATTTCGGTCATAGGTAGGGGGTACTTGTGCATTTCCCTATTTTGAACCAAAAGCACTCACATTTACATCTATTAACCATTTATTTCATATGTAAGAAAATTTATAATTTCATATCATTACTTTTAAAAATATTTATATCTAATATAACGATTATTTTCACCAACAAAATTTATTATTATATATATTTCAGATCGATTAATACTTTTTCGTTTATATTCACTAATTTTATTATTTTTATCAAATTTATTTGCCAACTAAATTGATGAACAAATGACTAAAAGTAACAATATTGGTTGATCTTTTCGGTCATATGTTAGAACTGCAAGTTCAACGTGAGCATGTTATATTGTACAATGTGAATAGATTATTTAAAAACTAGTTCACTAAAACTTATGTTTAATTTTATTGTTTATTGAATTAAAATTTGATTAATAAATGTTGGATGTTTTAAGAATATATTGTTTTGCAGTAGTGTAAGATTTTATGATTTTTTGTTTATTTGATATGATTGCATAAAGAAATGAGACAATTTCAATTGTTTTACAAATTATATTTTTTGTTTGTTTGTTTAAGAGAAAACATACGACATGAACAAATCAAATTGCATCTGCAAACAAAACTTCAATTTTATCTCATAATTTTATATTGTTATTACGCATTATAATTTCATATCGCATGACCAAACGGGAATGTACTTTTTTAACATGATTCTTTTTTTAAAAAAAAATATCTAACTATGTTTTATCCTCTCCAATTTTAAAAACTAGCAAAATAATCTAATTTGATTAATTTATTGAGAAAAGTCAGAAAGTGACACATGGAGTTATCCCGAATTATTAAAAAGATACCTTAACTATGCAGATGTTCTATTACCCCTTAAGTTATTCCAAACATATATTATTACATCATTTTTGGATCAATTCCAGATTTTAAATGGCAAGTGTAATCACATACAAATCATTGTGTGGCACGTGTTAATTCAATTTGAAATATTATTTTTTTTCATTTTAAGTTTTTCTTTATTTCTTTCTCTTACTTTTTGACTTATTTTAGTTTTATTATTTTTATTTTAATTTCATTTCAATTTTTAATTTATCTTCCACCCCAACTTTCAAGTTTCCTCTATTTTCTTTCTTTATTCTTCTTCTTCACCTCATACTCACCTAACCCCACACCCATATCAAGTTGAGCCCCTCCATTTTCTTTCTCTTTTCTTCTTCTTATTTGGTCAAATTTCTTACTTTCCAAAATTATACTGTTTTTTAGACTTTGTTGAGTTATTGATAACAAAACTAATTATTTTTCTAAGAAAGATCAAAATTTTGAAGGTATCATCATTTAATTTATCTTATTTTCATATAAATTCAAAACTAGAAATGATAATTTCAAAAGCATAAGAATTCTCCAAAAATTGAAAAAGTTTAATTAGAATTTGGATAAAAAAAACTAAATAATGTCTACTAATCATCTTGAAATCTAATGAGTTTAACACCTTTATCGAAATGTATTAAAATGTCTAGATATAATTATAAAATTGAAGAGAGTTTAATTAATAGTAGAATAAAAAAAGAGATAGAGTTGTGGTAAAAAATGACATTGAAAGTGATAAGTTAATAAAGATGACAATCAATTTTTGAAGAAGAAGGAAGAAAGAAAAAGAAAAAAATAATAAGGAGAAAAAGTTAAAATAATAAGAAAAATAAAAATATATATTTTATAGTAAATTCTTGTAAAAATAAAATTATATTCGTTTTTTTTTGTTCACGCTCTTTAAGAGAGTGTATACACTCTCCATGCCAGGTGGACAAAAAAGGATGTAATAATATCAGTTCAGGTTGTTTAGGAGGGTAATAGGACACTTGCATAATTTAGATATCTTTTTGAAAATTCAAAACAATTTCAGGTGTCACTTTATGTCTTTTATCTAATTTATTTAAGTCATACAATTAATTCTTCTGACAAAAGAATAATATCTAAAAGTAGATAGTTACATAATGTCAGAAATTAAGGCAGTGTTTGGATGAGTTTTTTAAAAGTGATTTAAAAGTAAAAAAAAATCTAAAAGTTATTTATAATTTTGGGGCACCAAACTTTTGACTTTTTTTTTATTTCACTTTTTTGAATTACCAAAACAAAAATAACAAATAGCTTAAAAGGTCACAAAAATAAAACAATCTAAACCTCCACTAAATCTTCTCATATACAAGTACATGTTATTATAAATACTTTGTCACTTTATTTAAGAGTTTTAAAATCAAAGATAAAGTTATGTTTAGTTACAATATTTATAAATAATTTTTCAAAGATACGTTTTTTTAAAAATTGCCTGTAGCCGGCGATATGCAGGCGCCCATCTAGGACCCTTTCAAAGTTTTAAACATTGTTCTCACTACCACTTTTTTTTTCTCTTATATTATTATTTGTATTTTTTATCTATAGTATCTATTATCTGACTAGAACACTAATGATCCAATCTTTACATTTCAAATAAGGTGATCATTAGGACATGTTTGATTAAAAAATATTTTTAGAATTTGTGCGTTTACTATCAGTTAATGGATCAGGTTCCTTGACATATTTAAAGTAAGTGTCAACACAATCAATTTACGTGGAAACCTCCTTGCTCAATGGAGTAAAATCATGAACTGTTGTACAGGATTTCAAACCATTTCACTAATCATCACAAGCAAAAGTAAACTGGTTACAAAAGAGTGAGAAAAAGTTGTTAATCTCACAATCAAGCAATAACTCTATTGCTTCAGGAACCTAAGAAAATATGACTCTTCCCACTAAGATATCACCACTAGACAACTTAGGATTTTACTAAGCAATACACAGGTTGTCCGCTAAATCACCAATCTACTGACGATTTAGACTTTTTTAAGCAACATACAGGTTGTCCACTAAATTAGTCGAACTTAACTAATCTAGAATTCTCTGACCGAAACAAACTGAATCCTTTATAGATTAGGACCAGATTACAATTTCAAATCGAAAGAAATACTTCTAAAATACCTACACAATAACACCTTTACTTGAGTTGTTCTTTGAATTATTTCTTTTCTTCAATTTTTCACTCTTTGCAAGAGTGTTTGAGGTGCACTTTTCAAGTTGTGAAAAATGATTGTGAATATGGGGATGCTTTGTTTATATAGAAAGGTCAAAGTACGTAAAACAATTCCATTGACTGAGGTTTCTGGCGCGTTTGTGACTTCTACCACTGTTGGAGACTGTGCACCAATTTTTTGTACTTTTGCCAGCTGGGGCAGCAAATGTTGCCAATCTGTGTTATGAAAATCAGAAATTACTGGTTGTAATAAATCAATCAGAAACACGAAGTAACTGAGATTTTTAGGACCAGTAAATAAGATGAATAGAAATTTATTTGTAAAAAATAAATGAATTTGTAAAACTTACCAGAATCTGGAATATCCTTTTTGATAATTTAGGAAGAAAATCAAGTCCACTGAATTCACAGTGTTCCCTTAAGGAAATCATTCCCCTCTAGTATCCGAGGTTTGATTTGGAATATAACCTCCTAGGGTAAAATGATCTTAATCAGTAGAGTATAGTTACCAAAAACTCTACTGTCAGCGAATCAATCCACAGCAGGAAAGTACACGAAGAAATATGTGTTTTCAAGAAGAAGGAAGATCAGAAAATTAGTAGGAAAATATTCTGAACACAGGATGATATTTATAGGCAAGAAGAATATATTCTGAAAGGTTGCAACCCTTTCAGAATTGACACGACCATTAATGGAAGGTTGCAAACTTTCAAATGGTGTTGACTGTTCCTGAAAGTTCCAATCTTTCAGAACAGTCATGGCGGGAATTTTTAAATATAACGGAATTTAAAACGGGTCACGCGCGCAGATCCGAGTCGGGTCGGGTTAACTAAAAAGTTGAAAACATTTCGATTAACTTCTGTTATCAACTAATTAATTGAAAATAATTTTTGGCCATTAAATTAATTAAATAAATAATTAAAATAAATTTGTTCAAAGAATTATCTCTCGATCGATCATTTGTCAAAGCCAAAGCAAAAGCTAAAGCCGTAGCGAGCGAGTGAGCGACGACGGCGCGAGGTGGGTCCCTCTTTCCAACCCTTTTAATAATTAATAGGAGTGTTTATTTATTTAAACTCTCCTATTTTCATTTCCATTACCGATGAGGGACTATTGTCTTTTTAATTAAAGCATTAGAGGACTTTTCAAGTTCCTAACCTTTCAAGTTCTAAACTTTTCAAATTCCTCTCCTTCCCTCTATTTCCCATCAATTCTTGCTACATACCCAACAATCCCCCACATTGATGGGGAATAGTTATAACATAGGAATGCATGGACAATTGTGTACTTTAAAAGTAAGGAGTAATTGCATCTGGATAAGTAGGTTTCCCCTTGGACTTTCCATAGTGAACATATGTCGGATATACTCGGTCAATCGGTAGATGTGATATCTTTGAACCGTCGAACTTTGGTGTATACCTAGACAACCATATGTCACATAATTAACCCTTTACTGTTTATGATTCTTACGGTTGTGTTCGTTTCAGCCATGAACACCTCCTGGTTTCATGAGTGTATAGAGAATAGACTTTTGACATAAAATTCTCTTTGAAGCAGCTTCCACTTCACACTCACATGGGTGATTTCTAACCGTGTCATCTCGTAGATACACTATTTGGTCAAATCTACCAAACTTAGCAAATCATTAAAAACTTTAAGCTTTATTACCTCATTAACAAGCCTTAGAGTCTTAACCTTTTCCTGAACATTGTCTTCACCATGAGAATGAATTGAGTTAATTGACAATGTCGAACCGTCAGCCACAACTTTGGTTTTCTCCTTGAATCTAGCTCTTGGGATCTCCAGTCTGCTAAACAGAGTTACCGTCATGCTGACTTGTCCTAAGCCGTAAACCCATTCCCTTAGATGATCTTTCAACTGCCTCTCTCACTAGGCCTTTCGTTAGTAGATCTGACACATTATCGCTTGACTTTACATAGTCAATTGTGATAATTCCACTAGAGAGCAGTTGTCTTACGGTGTTATGTCTACGTCATATATGACGAGACTTTCCGTTGTACATAACGCTCCCTGCCCTACCTATTGCTGCTTGACTATCGCAATGTATGCAAATTGGTCCAACAGGTTTGGGCCAGAATGGAATATCCTCTAGGAAATTCCGGAGCCATTTCGATTCTTCACCAGCCTTATCCAAAGCAATGAATTCAGATTCTATTGTGGAGCGAGCAATACATGTCTGTTTGGAAGATTTCCAAGAGACAGCTCCTCCACCAAGTATGAATACATAACCACTCGTGGATTTTACATCATTTGACCCGATGATCTAATTTACATCACTATATCCTTCAATCACAACAGGATATTTATTATAATGCAAAGCATAATGTTGTGTCCATTTTAGATAACCCAACACACGTTTCATAGCCATCCAGTGAGTTTGATTCGGATTACTAGTGTACCGACTCAGTTTACTAATAGCACATGCTATATATGGTCGCATGCAATTCATAATATACATCAAACTTCCCCACACTCTGACATATTCCAATTGAGAGTCACTTTGACCTTCATTCTTTTTAAATGTACAACTTAACTCAATTGGAGTTTTGACTACATTGAAATTCAAGTAATTGAACTTATCCAATACTTTTTCAACATAATGAGATTGAGATAATGCTAGTCCCTGGGGATTTTTGATAATCCTGACCCCTAAGATCAAATCAGCAACTCCTAAGTCTTTCATATTGAACTTGCTGGACAACATGCGCTTAGTAGCATTTATATCGTCAATTTCTTTACTCATTATTAACATGTCATCAACATACAAACAAACAATGACTTCATGATTCATAACGTTTTTAATGTAAACACATTTATCACATTTGTTAATCTTGAATCCATTTGCCAACATTATTTGATCAAATTTAACATGCCATTGTTTGGGTGCTTGCTTGAGTCCATAAAGTGACTTCACAAGTCTGCACACTTTCTTTTCTTTACCAGGAACTATAAACCCTTCAGGTTGTTCCATGTAAATTTCTTCCTCTAACTCTCCATTTAAGAAGGCTGTCTTTACATCCATTTGGTGGATTTTAAGTTCATGCACTGCTGCTAGTGCTATTAACATCCTAATTGATGTTATCCTTGTTACTGGAGAGTATGTGTCAAAGTAGTCCAAACATTCCTTTTGTCTGTACCCTTTGACTACCAGTCTCGCCTTATATTTGTCAATAGTCCCATCAGGTTTCATTTTACTTTTATAGATCCATTTTGATCCTAAAGGTTTATTTCCTGGAGAAAGATCAGTCAATTCCCAAGTGTGATTGCTTAAAATTGATTCAATCTCACTATTGATGTTTGAGGCTCATTTTCAAGCAATAGTGCTACAAAATCTGGTCCGAAAGAAACAGATTTTCGTTGTTGAGTACTTCGCCTAGGTTCCTCACTAGTTAGAATATTTTTCATTGATTCTTCTCGTGGTCGTTTAGGTCTTTCACTTGTTGACTCACTTTCAGTTTTATACGGATAAATATTTTCAAAAAACTCTGCATTATCTGATTCAATTATCGTATTAACATGAATCTCAGGATTATCATATTTGTGAACCAATAATCGACAGACTTTACTATTCACAGCATACCCAATAAAGACACAATCTATTGTTTTGGGTCCAATTTTAACCCTTTTAGGTAAAGGAACCTCTACCTTGGCTAAACACTCCCACACTTTGAAATATTTCAAGTTGGGTTTTCTTCCTTTCCACAACTCATATGGAATTGATTGTGTTTTTCGATGGGGTACTCTATTGAGTATTTTATTAGATGTAAGGATGGCTTCCCCCCAAAGATTTCGCGGTGAACCAGAATTGATCATTAAGGCATTCATCATTTCCTTTAATGTTCTGTTCTTTCGTTCTGCCAAACCATTTGACTGTGGTGTATAAGGTGTAGTAGTTTGATGAATAATATCATATTCCGAACATATCTCTGCAAAAGGAGATTCATATTCTCCACCCCTATCACTCCGAATCATTTTTATCTTTAGATTCAATTGGTTTTCCACTTCATTTTTGTATTGCTTAAATGCATCAATTGTTTCATCCTTACTATTGAGCAAATATACATAACAAAATCGAGTGCAGTCATCAATAAAAGTTATAAAATACTTTTTTCCACCACGAGATGGTGTTGACTTCATATTACATATATCTGTGTGAATTAAGTCTAAAGTTTTACAATATCTTTCAACAGACTTGTAAGGATGTTTAACAAACTTACATTCCACACAAATTTCACATTTCGACTTATCGCATTTAAAATCAGGCAATACTTCTAGATTAACCAATTTTCACAAGGCTTTGTAATTTACATGTCCCAAACGGGCATGCCATAAATCACTTAACTCCAATAAGTAAACAGAAGCAGGATTTTTATTAATATTGTCAATAACCATTACATTTAGTTTGAAAAGATCCTCATTGAGGTAGCCCTTTCCTATGAACATTTCATTCTTACTTATTACAGCTTTATCACTAACTAGGACACACTTAAACTCGTTCTTAACGAGTAGTGCAGCAGAAATTAAATTTTTCCTAATAGTAGGAACATGCAGAACATTGTTTAAAGTCAACACTTTGCTGGATGTCATTTTTAACATTACTTTCTCAGTTCCTGCAATCCTTGTTGTTGTTGTGTTTCCCATGAATAAATCTTCATCGTACTTAGCAGGAGTGTACGTTGCAAAGGCTTCTTTTGCAGAACAAATATGTCTAGTGGCACTTGAGTCGACAAACCACTCCTTGGGATTTCCAACTAAGTTACATTCCGATAACATTGCACACAAGTCATCTGCATCTTCCATCTTTTCCACGATGTTTGCTTGACTTTTGTCTTTGCCTTTGTTTTTGTCCTTTCTTGGAGCATGACAATCAGAAGATCTATGACCAGCCTTGCCACAATTATAACAGTTGCCTTTGAATTTCTTCTTGGCCTTTTCTGACTTCTGCCCGTTGGACTTCTTTCTCTTTTTGTCTTTGGTAGGAGCTTCTTCAACAATATTAACTCCAATGATTGTTGAACTCTTATGCGACTTCTTTTCGACATTTCTGTTATCTTCCTCAATCTTGAGCCGAATCACAAGATCTTCAAGCTTCATTTCTTTATGCTTGTGCTTTAAATAATTCTTGAAATCATTCCACTAAGGAGGCAACTTCTCGATCAGTGCAGCCACTTGAAAAGCTTCATTTACTACCATATCTTCAACAATCAGATCATGGAGAATAAGTTGAAGTTCCGCACTTGTGATCCAACAGTTTTACTATCTACCATTTTATAGTCTAAAAACTTTGCGACCACGAACTTTTTCAAGCATGCATCTTCTGTCTTATATTTCTTCTCAAGTGCATTCCACAACTCTTTTGAAGTTGTTATTGCACCATAGACATTATATAAGTCATCCTCTAAAGCATTCAAAATGTAATCTTTACATAGAAAGTCTGACTGTTTCCATGCTTCAACAATCATAAATTTTTCCCTGTCTGGCATATCATCAGCAGGAACTGGAGTATCTTCACTTGTAAATTTCTGCAGACCAAGAGTGGTAAGCCATCCTTCGAAATTCACACTTGTGAATTTATCCGGTTTCTCTGCTTGTGATACAAGAGTTCGGGTTGGTGCAGCAACAACCATTGTAACACCACTGTTTTCCATTTCTGATAAACAAAATCGATACAATATAAGTAAGCAATAAATTATAATTGCAGACCTAAAGGAGTATAAAATCACAAAGATTTTTGTCTCCACCAGAAACACAGATTTAAATAATTTCCTTAAGATTGTTGTCAATCTGTGTTATGAAAATCTTATTTACTGGTTCTAAAAATCTCAGTTACTTCGTTTTTCTGACTGATTTATTACAACCAGTAATTTCTGAATTTCATAACACAGATTGGCAACAGCAAAAAGTATATTGAGCTAAGAACTAGGTTCCTTCGTAAGGTCCCTTTATTTGTAAAATCATCAAAACTACAAATAACAAATATATATCACACTATTTGAAAATTGTAATTTGATTATGGAAAATTTAAAATACGATTGAAAGTTGTATTCTCAATTTGAACATTATCTTATAATCTATTTTTCAAACTCAATTTTCATTTACAGTCAAATACATTTAAAGCATGAAAAATTTAAAATTTTATTTAATGATAATTTGTGAAGTGTAAAAATGCAGAAATGTATTATGTAAATAATTTGAGATTAGAGGAAATTTTATTTGGTCGAGATTGAAAAAAAAAATGATCTAATCAAGTAAGTTAAACTCATGTAATAAATAAATTTTCTATAAATAGTATATATGAACGAATATACACATCTAGTATATAACTATAATATTTGTAAAATATCAATACATTACTATAAGCTATAAAAAAAAACTCACTTGCATATATACTTACGATTATTAGTAGCTTTTTTCATTTTTTATTATTCATTTTTTGTTTAAAAGAAATCCATTTTATTGTTAATTGTTGCGTTGTTAGAAATCTAATGCTATGGTCCTTTTAGTCCATAATTTTTTCTTTTTTATTTAAAAAAAATGGAACAGAGGGATCATTATGCAAATGTAAATCAATTACTTTTAAATCGATGAATATAGGTTAAGACGGTGACATTAAAAAAGTAATATTTGCGCACTTACACATAAAAACAATATTAGCTCGAAGGAATAAGTGAAGGAATTTGCTGTCCATGTTACACCTATTAATTATTATTGTTTATTTAACAATCCAAATGAGGCATTCTAGAACATCACTAAAGACGTGTCCACCCATTAGAAAATATAGATATTATGAGATACTAAGCTTTTTTTTCTTTTTCTTTTTTTTTTTTTAAAAAGATCTTATGCAAAACATTATGCGGTGTAAAGAAATATTTGTCAATCTGTCGTATATATTTGAAAAAAACTAAATTCTTTGTGCTAGCACCAAATTAATATTTATTATATTTTTATTTAATTAATGTGATATAAATAAATTTAAAGAATTAATAAAAAAATTTATATAATTTTTAAATATTTTAAATTATTAATTATTGTGATTTATACTAATTCTTACTCAAATTCATTACAAATTTACCCAAGCAATAATGACATCCCAAGTATTAATGACATTCAAAATAATAAGTTGTAACTAAAGGATATGACTTTAAAACTAAAACATAATTAAACTGGGTCTCATAATTATTATTTTTATGGGTCAGTGATTTTCAAAAAATTATACACAAACTAATAAATTAGAATAATTTTTTTAAAAAAGAAAGCATGTTGTTTATAACAACCTACCTACTTCAACGTCAACAATATCTTTTATATACAAGGAAATTATATGTACCAAAATAGAATATTTATACGTGTATAACTTAAATTCATATTAAGAAAAATATATAATTGGGTGATTGGACATGGTATATCTTTGGTTATCCGTTAATCATTCCTGACTCATGTTAAATTTGTTTAGACTTCCTTTTTGTTTCCTCCACAGACTCAGTTCTCCTAATTTTTAAATCTATAATCTTAGACTTAAGATTTGTTTGGTATGAGCCATAACACAGTAAAATGAGGATATATATAATCCATTGATTTTTTATTTCAAAATTTTTATTTTTCGTTCCTAGTAACAAACCATCCCTAGTTTATGTGTCCTACTCAGTTTATTTTTTACTTGATATTTATTTTGTAATATATTTTTATTTATCACTTTTCAAGAAAAGATAATTTATTTTATATTTTACTCTAAATACTATTTTTCAAAATTTAATACTAAACATCTATTAATAAAAAATAAAAATAATATAATAAAATACTATATTAATAATTATATTTTAATAATGTGTAAAATTAAACTGTGACAAATAGAAATAATAGCTAAAGAGTTTGTCACCTTCGTAGTTTCTAGGTAACTTGCCTTGTTAATCGTCTTCTAGAAAGAGCTGAAGATTTATTCATTTCCTCTACTCTTTTAAAAATTTTATAATATATATGTAAATTCAAGTTAAAAAATATAATACTTCTTTATTAAACTTTTTATTTTTATTATTACAATTATTTTCCTGATCAAACATCTATTTTAATCAGACCAAGGAATATATATATCCGTTTTCATCACGCATGACGAAGACCTCTGAAAATCACCAATTTTTTTTAATTAAGTTTTTACCCTTACATGCATTTATATAACCGCCTATTGACGTATTCTTTTTAAAATAAAGAGCAAGATTCAAATTGACTTCATTTTTAAAAGGGATAATGCTCAAGTACCCCTCAACCTATGCCTGAAATCTTAGAGACACACTTATACTATACTAAGGTCTTATTACCCCTAAATTTATTTTATTAATAATTTTTTATCCCTTTTCGACCTACGTGTCACTATCTTGTGGGCTCAACGATGATTGACTTTTTTTTAAAACTAGTGCCACGTAGGCTAAAAAAGGGTAGAAAATTACTTATAAAATAAATTCAGGGGTAATAAGACCTTAATATAATATAAGTGTGTCTCTGAGATTTCAGAGATAGGTTGAGGGTACTTGTGCATTTTCCTTTTTTAAAATAACAAACTTAAACTTTTCATTTTTCCTTTCGTCTTTAACAAGCATATCAAATTGACTTTTCATTTTTAAAATAACAAACTTAAACATTAGTTTTTCTTTAATCATTATTATATCATCAATATGGTACATTAAGACTTAAATTCAGTATTTATTCATATAAAAGTGTCTTAGGTCATAAATCGACGGGTCTTGCACCCAAAATTTTATCATCATGGTGCATCAGGACTTTAACCCAATGTCTTACCCTCTTTGTGCGATTAGACATAAATCTATCGTCTTATTCTTTTGGTGCGATAATACTTAAATCTATCGTCTTACCCACAATGAGGCTCAACCTCAAGCCTTCAGAATAATTGTAATTTTACTACTTTTGATGTCCATTAATATGATCGTACATTATAATTACACACAGAATTGAGATTATTAATTTATTATAATCAACATTAGTAGTTAATAAATATTGCTTAATAGATCACATATAAAGGTTGAAAACATACCTTTCACTAAATTTTGCTTATTTAATTATTAAAATAAATTAAGGAATTCTCTTTCGAGTCGATTAAAATTAAACGTATAGAAAGTCGACAAGTCTATTTAAATATTTTACTTTAGATGGTACCTCCATATTTATTATATAAATAATTATAACATAGAGATAAATCATACCTTGAAGATATAAGAACCTTATTGCATAACTTATTCAAGATCTCTTTTGTACTTTTCCCGTCTTCTTCATCATTCTTTAAGAATAGGATAATCGTGCTGATAACGTGTTATGCAACTATATAAAATTAGAAGAAAGAGAAAGTAGGGAGAAGAGAAAAGACTTCTTATTTCTCTTGAAATAAATTTAGGATTTATAGATGTTCCACAAATCTTATTTACAATGAAGGAAAATCCTTTATTTATAGGGAAAACATTACTTGGTTCCCAAGTAGGATTCCTAACCATATCTTACAAGGACTCCACATAATTAGACATTCACTATAATACAAATTGTTTATAACAATACTAAACATCTATTAATAAAAAATAAAAATAATATAATAAATCGAAAAGGACCTAAAATACTCAAAATATTGAAAATGGTACAAAATTACCCTCCATCCACCTATTGACTCCAAAATACCCTTCCCACCCACCTATTGGGTCCAAATTACCCTTGTCATCCACCTTTTGGTTCAAAATTGACCACTTATTTAACGGTTTTATATTTAAACTATTTAAATATTTTTTAAAATACGTGATGCTCAACTATTTATTATAATTTAACTTATTAGTATAATTTATAGATCAATCAATTACCCACCCATTACTAATTAAATTCCTCTTAATAAACCCGTCATATTATCGATGCAAGCTACTGCCAGTTGAGTGTTTTTAAAAATTATAGAAGTAAATTATGATAAATTCAAGTGGCTAAATAAAAATCACCGATAAAATTAAAAGTCTGATTGTGTTCATCTTAATTATTTTTACGTCTCAATTATGTAATGTTACTTCATATGTAACTTTTTTTCAAAATAATATATTAAAGGTTTTAAAACAAATCATAAATATTTATAAAATTATATTTTTAAAAAGTGCATGAATTAATTCGGGATGTATTACTTCTGTACCATTAATCATAAATTTATAATTCAATCTTGAAAAAGAATCCTATTGAAAGTCTCAACCTAAATTTAATTGGAGCTTAAATTCGGACTCGAATAATTTTGGATGTCATTTTCAGGAATCTATAATTTCATCGTGTTTTAGTAGTGTTTATGATGATTTTGATATTAAAATTGAATTATTAATTGAGAGAAGTTTAGTTAGTAATGAGTGGGTAGTGGGTTGATTTATAAATTATATTAATAAATTAAAATTATAATCAGTAGTTGAACGCCAAGTATTTTAAAAAATATTTAAAGAGTTTAATTTTAAAACAATTAAAGAAGTGGTCAATTTTAAACTCAAAGGTGGATGATAAGGTTATTTTGAAGCCAATAGGTAAATGAAAAGGGTATTTTGAAGCCAATAAGTGGATGAAGAGTAATTTTATACCATTTTTAATACTTTAAGGATATTTTCACTGCTCTTTTAAAATTTTTATTATATATATATATATATATATATGTATATTAAACTTAAAAAATATAATATTTCTTTATTAAACTTTTTATTTTTATTATTACAATTATTTTCTTGGTCAAACATCTATCTTAATCAGACCAAGGAATATATATATTCGTTTTGATCACGCATGAACGAAGAAATCAATGACCAATTGGGACCTCTGAAAATCACCAATTTTTTTAAATTAAGTTTTTACCCTTACATGCATTTATATAACCGCCTAATGACGTATTCTTTTCTTCTTAAAATAAAGAGCAAGATTCAAATTGACTTCATTTTTAAAATAACAAACTTAAACTTTTCATTTTTGCTTTCGTCTTTAACAAGCATCATATTATATTAATAATATTATTACAAGCCTTTTGTCTATTAATACCAACTCGTCAATTCCACAAATTACACACAACTTTATCTGTTTCTATGGATACTTCTACTAGTTTGAGAGTTTTGATGTTTCCATGGTTGGCTCATGGACACATCTCTCCTTACTTAACTGTCTCTAAAAAACTTGCTGATCGCGGATTTGATATCTTACTTTGTTCTACTCCGGTTAATCTCAATCTTATTAAGAAAAGGATTCCGAAAAAGTATTCTGTTTCGATTCAGCTTGTTGAACTCCGTCTACCGGAATTGCCTAATCTTCCTCCGGAATATCATACAACAAATGGACTTCCACCTCATCTCAACTCGACACTCAAAAAGGCTGTAAAAATGTCAAAACCTGAATTTTCAAAAATCTTGCAAGATTTGAAACCTGATTTGGTAATCCATGATGTATTGCAAGTATGGGCTAAGAAAATTGCAAATTCATATAATATTCCAGCAATAACACTTGTAACTTTTGGTGGAGCTGTTCTTTCTTACTTTATGCATCCAATGAGAAAGCCAGGGACTGAGTTTCCTTTCCCAGCTATTTATCTGACGAAAATTGAGCAAAAAAGAATGCGAGAAATGATGGAACAAGTTTATAAAGATAAGGATCCTGATGATGGGGATCCTTTTGCTGAAGATCCTACACAAGTTATATTGTTGATGAGTACTTCATTGTCAATTGATTCGAAATACATTGATTACCTTAATGAATTGACCCAAGCAAACTACGTTCCAATTGGTCCTCCAATCCAAGAACCTATGAATGAGGATGGTGGGGATATCGAACTCATCGATTGGCTAGGAAAGAAAGAAGAACATTCAACTGTATTTGTCTCTTTTGGAAGTGAGTATTTCTTGACTAAGGAAGACATGGAAGAGATAGCCTATGGATTGGAACATAGCAATGTAAATTTCATATGGGTTGTAAGGTTTCCAAAGGGGGAAGAAGTCGATCTTGAAGAAGCACTATCAACAGGTTTTCTTGAAAGAATTGAAAACAGGGGAAGGGTAGTTGATGGATGGGCACCACAACCAAGAATTTTAAGCCATCCAAGCACGGGAGGATTTGTAAGTCATTGTGGTTGGAATTCAGTAATGGAAAGCATAGATTTTGGTGTGCCAATAATAGCCATGCCTATGCACATTGATCAGCCAATAAATGCAAGATGGATGGTGGAAATCGGGGTAGCTGTAGAGATTGTTAGAGATGATGAAGGGAAGGTTCACAGAGAAGATGTGGCACAAGTAATCACAAGTGTTATTTGTGAGAAAACAGGGAGAAATTTAAGGGAAAAAGTCAAGGAAATAAGTGAAAAATTGAAGTCCCGAAGAGAGCAAGAAATCGATGCAGCCGTTGAAGTGCTATTACAACAATGCAAAAACAGAAAGTTCATTAATTCTTCTAGCTAGTATCAAAAATTGGATTACTAAATTACTCTGCCCATTCCTTCTTATTTGTCATAATTTTCTTTTACAGAATCAAATAATATGAACTTTAATTAACATCTTTTTTGGTAACCAATGTAAATTACTTTCAAATAACATTCTAAGATGTATGTCATAAGGAGGAAAATTTCAAGAATTTGAAACAAAATTTTGAACTAACTACATGCGAGTGATTTGACATAAATTATGTATAATCATGCTGTAAGGTGTGATTTCCATACACAATGATAAGAAATCAAATTTTGTTTCCAACATATCGAACCATTTGTCAATCGGAGTATGGTACAAAAGGTTATGAATGATTTACGAAATTACCGTGGAAAAGTTGAAAGTCCATCTAAGTATAAAAATAGAGGTGACCCTGAAGACTGAGAATGAGAGATGGACAGGTCCTCACCTTAGACTTCGTAGTGTGAGGCTAAGAGAAAGGCAAAACCTCGTTGTGGTAATGACTTGGTTGGTCATTATTGGGAAGTTTCGTGAATTCACTGTTTTTCCCTCTCAATATCGACCTCCGGTCATTTAGAATTTGAGTTTTGAAAATCGGTTTCGAACTTTGAGTATAAAATTGAGAATTTGGTAAAATTTGAGTTTGAAAGTCTAATGTTGTTAAAAGAGAGGGTTTTGGTATCTTTTGGAGTTTCAAGTGTCGAATTGTAATTTCATCGATTCCATCATTCTCGAAATGTGAAATTTGGTCTGAGAGAGTTGTCAATTTCAGATTTGGAGTCCTTTTGAGAATTTGAAGTCCTAAGTAATGCATTTGTGATACTGTTCATTAAAAATATCTTGATGTACTCCAAGACCAGGTGGATCACGATCAACATCTGAGGATTTTACTCCAGAGATTGAGAGTATAGAAACATTATGCCAAGTTCTCAAAGTGCGGATTTTAGCTTGATACATTGGCATTTTTGGGACACATGTCATGTGTCCCAGGAGGGTATTCGGGTAGATCCACCAAAAATTGAGATAGTGAGGGGTTGGACCAGAGCTACGTTAGTTACTGAGATCAGGAGTTGTGTGGGACTTGCTGGCTATTATAGACAATCCGTGCAAAGCTTCTCCACTATTGCATCTCCTTTGACTAGATTGACTCGGTAGAGTGTGAGTTTTCACTTTTTTTTTAAGTTTCCACTGGTCTAATGAGTGTGAGGAGGGCTTCCAAAATCTCAAGACCTTATTGAGTTCGATTCATGTTTTGACTTAACCCAAGGAGGATTTGGACTTCACTGTTTATTGTGATGCTTTTAGAGTCAGGATTAAGTGGTGTGCTTATGCAGAAAGGTAAGGTGATTGCTTATGCTTCTATATAATTGAAGACCTATCAGAGGAATTTCCCTACTCATGATTTAGATTTGGCAGCCATGGTGTTTGTGTTTAAGCTATGGCGACATATATTTATGGAGTTCATTGTGAGGGCTTCACAGATCACTGTGTTACACCTCCAATGACTTAAGCTAAAGCTTTGAATGGAGTCTAACAACTTAAAAAGGGTTAAAATGGTGTTTCTATACCTAACCTATTAAAATTAAGTTGGTTAAGATGTATTAGAGTCTTAGTGTCAAGGAACGACCAAGACGTTCGGAGACTAGTGAAAATGATCTAGTGTGCCTTTAGGTATTGCAAGGGGTTTGAAGAGTCGTATGAGGTCTAAATCTTGTAAAATGCTTAGAATACATATTAGTTCGTGTTTAGGGTCAAAACGTTTGGGTACGACTCCCCAAGGACCACTCTAAGGGTCCTTGAGGAGGACCCAACCATTTGACCCAAAAAGTTGTCAAATGACAGCATGACTTACAGTGGGCAGTGACAAGCCGCCACTGGGTTTACGCCCCATAAGTGAGGATAATGGGTTCAGACTTAGTCTCCCAACAAAGCCTTCTCCTTTCCCCCTTCTATGACCAGACCTTTAACCTGCAGGACAGGACATAACACCACCTACTATCCGTAGGTGGTGGCTCACTGCCTGGTAAGTGAGTTTCAGTTTTAAGTCAAGGGTCATATTAAGAGTTAGTTATTTAACTAGGGGTTAGGAGGGGTGGTTAGTGAGTTAGTTACCTAACTATAAGACCCCAACCCCAATACCCCAAGTCATTCTAACTAAACTCACAAAACACAACTCAAAACTCAAATTCTCTCAACTAAGACTCTATTGAAGAATATCAAACTTTAAGACTCCATCGAACAATATCAAGCTTGCTCTAGGGATTCAAGAAAAAAAATCTTATCCATTAATCCTTAAGAATGGATAAGGTATAAAAAAATCTTCACTCTTGGGACTTCTTTCCCCAAGAGGTTCCTTCAAATTGAATTGCAATATTCTTCCAAATTTCTAGATTTCACTCAATTTTGTGGGTCACCTTTAAACTTGACTTACTTGGTCTAGAATTGATTAATAATGATTTCTTATGAATGATTAAGAATTAATTGATGTATTACATTAGGTTTTTGACCTGATTCCTTAAAGACCCATGAATGTCCCTCTTCTCTTAATCCTAACTCTTGAATTTATGTTGATCAAGGATTAGAGGTGATGTAATTGAGTATGTTCTTGCATAATTGAATATGGTATGATGATGTTAATTTATTTGATAGGTAAATATCATTGATTTGGGGATGAAGTCTTGAAAGGGTTTCTTGGAGGCCATAGGTAAGATCTTCAAGGTTATGAATATTTTATTGTAGTGTTGTTGGCTTATCTTGGATAATATTGATCAATTGAAGTATGGATGATCAAGTTATGAATGTATAATCATGCTATGAATATGATGTTGTGAGATAATTTTAGGTGTGCTAATGTGAGGGATTAAAAAGTCATTGTACACCTTATAACTATGTTATGAAGTAATGTTCTCACTTGATGTTGGGTTGTGATGAAAAGACGTTCTCATCCAAAAACCTATGAGCTTTGTATACGTTAAATGAGGGGTTGAACTCCAAGGAACTATGTTATAATTTGATGTTTAAGAAAGACTCAAAGACACACCAAAAAAGGAATTTAGCTTAGCACCGAGAGGATATGCATGAGAGGGGTCTCTTCACGAGGAAGCTTACCCCGATGTCTTCATGAGATGGAAACTAAAATGCTATATAGAATAAACAAAGTTTCTAGTAACAATCTACATATGCCTTAACTATGAAACCCACATAGGATGTAGCTACTGGATCCACCTAGATGTTATACGAATGTTTATGTCTTACCTTGGCAAGTAGGATACCCTTCTTTCGGTGCATGTAGCTCACATGTTCTATGTCGGTTATGGAAAAGTTTCCCAAGTATTAAAATGAATGAACTAAAGTAAGAAGATGAACACTAACTTGGACTACTTAGGAGGTGTTACTTAGTGTAGGTAAGGGTATGTGACTTTACCTATTCATTGCACAAGTGGTCCTTGAGGGGAATTATAGGGTGGGTTCTTTATGTATACATGTTATGAATTAAATGCATGTTGTTGGCCCCATACGATATGTATGATATTGATTTCACTTGATATACATGATGTTGGTCTATATTGGTATGCATGGTCTTGACTACTTATGATATGATGATGGATGAGGTAAAAACAGTGCTTGTGATCTTTTTGTTAGTTTACTTGGTTTATGTGGGGTTATTGGGCTTCACATACACATTGCACTAGTAGACTTAGATTGGGGTTATGAGTAAACGTATTGTGACATATTGATAAATTGGACTCTAAGTATGAAATGCTGACTATAATTCTATTATGATGTTACTCTTGAAATATGAATATGCCTTGTTGTTGTGATATGGACTTGTATATTGTTCTTGGAATGTGTATGAAGACTTTCAAAAGTGATCTTAGCATGCTTATAACAAAATATCCCATTGTGCATGTTTTCAAATATTTTAACTTGTATATGTTTCCATACTTAGTACATGTGGTTTGTACTAACCCACATTTCTCCTATTTTCTACTCCTTTATTCAAGAAACTTGGATTGCGATTCCCAAGTTGGTGATTCCTGAAGTACGAGGATGGATATGCTTGATTCTAATTCTAGTTCCATTTTTCTTATTGAAAAACTGTATTGTAATTCGTACTATAAGGCTTGTTGCTGATGTAAGGGAGAAGTCTCAGTTCTCATACTCTTATGTTTAGATGGTTATGTGAGACAAGTTAGTTCTATTTTTGATATATGAAGTGAAATTGAATTTCAAATGAAAAGTTTTTAAATTTTTTGCTTTTATTCTATCTATGATGCAATGATGAATATTAAGGGCTTGTTAAAGCCTCTTAGAGGACGAATACATAGGTTACCACTAGGGGGTGCTATTCGGTCGTGACAACTGGAGTCTTCATTACATCTTCATATTAACTCCTGCATTCAGGTTAATCAAAAAAAAAAAATATATCAAATAGACAGAATACTGTAAATCTGAAGCCACAGAAACCACTATTTTCCTTAAGAAATTTGATTGCTTCACTGTACCCGAGGTTGCAGATTAATTTTTTCTTAAGATAAAATGGATTAATATGTTAAAGAAGTAGAGGTACCTCAAACTTTGATAACTTCAGCGAACACATGAGAAATAACAGTTTTCTGGAAGGAACATGTCCCTTCAAGAAAAATATTATCGTTACACGTGAATTAAGATAAATCTTGTTACATTAAATTAATTCTGTTAATTAATTAATTAAATAACATATTGAATTAATTTATAAGAGAAAGGAAATTAGAGAAGAGAATTTAATTAATGAAATTGATGAAATAAATATTGTCCAAGATAATTATCAATCAATCACATCATTGTCAAATCCATATTCGAAGCCGAAGTTGAGGCCGAGCGTGCAAAGACGACAGCGCGAGGGGGCACCTTATTCTTAACCCTTTAATAAGTAAAGGAGGTGTTTCCTAATAGAAGGAAAACAATTCCTTTTCTTCTATCAATATGAGAGAAATGGCTTTTCATTTGCACTTTGCAAATGACTTTTCATTTTCCCTCCAAAATTGGTTCCTTGACTTTTCCATTTTGTCTTTTCTTTTCCCATTCACATTTTGCTAATACTCAACAACCATATGAATGTGGAATGACTATTGTTAAAACATATGCATGAAAAAACTGTGTGTCTTGTAAGTAAGGTTAATCACATCTGCATAAGTAGGTTTCCATTTAAACTTTCCGTAGTGAATATATATCGGATATACTCGGTCATTGGGTAAATTTGATATCTTTGAACCGCCGATCTTTGGTGTGTACCTATACAACATAAGTCACACAATCAACTCTTAAACGGTTTTTGATTCTCAATTTTTTTGTTCTTTTCATCCATGAACAGATCTCGGTTAGTAACTGCGTAGACAACTGGCCTTACCGGGTTCTCCTTAAAGAGACTTACACTTCACACTTATATAGGTGGTTTCTAAATGTATTATCCTGTAGATACACTATTTGATATTGTCAAGGCCCGAGCTACCACCGAGATACGGACACGGGAACTAGGATCACAAGTGACCCAAGCTAACCCTGTTGGCATGATCATGAGCATACTAAAGAAAATAAACTGATGCAGAAGCTAAAACATAATTAAAATGAAAAGATGGGGAATACCCATATGCTATAACTGAGATATATGAAAATTGATGATTTTAATATTGAGAAATTACTGACTCAACACTAAGCTGAAACTAACTGTCTGAAAATAACCTCTAACTGACTAGAAATGCTGGGATAGGCCCTAGATAATAAGTCTAGCAAAAACTGAAACTAAAGGACTAAATACTGAAAAGAAACGCATGACTATTTTCCTCGGAGAATGAGGGCTCACCACTGATTCTGCTGAACTGGAGATCGGGAATCGATCTAAGCATGATATGGATGTTGAGAACCTAAACCTGCATCACGAGAAGATGTAGCGCACGTATGCGTTAGTACTTGAAAGGTACTGAGCATGTAGGATAGAGTAAATCTAAAGTAATACATAATTGAACAAGCATAAAACTAAGTATAATATTATGAACATGATATACTAAATTCTGAGCTGACTGAATGCAATGACTAAATCTATAACATACTGAGACAGGATAATACGTGAACTATAAATATGGTCAATGCAATATAGTCTGACTGAACTGTGGGAGCTACTAATAATCGATAATTAAATCACATGAGCTAAATATGGAGTCCAATGTATACGCCCCAAGAGGTATAAAGGCATGCTGGCATGATCACTGAACTGATGCTTACAGAGGGGACTTACAACCTACTTGGTTAATAGTTCTGGGACTATTTGGGTACACTGAACCCTAGTCCAACTCGGTATTATGCTACTCCAATGAATTAAGTAGTTAAATGATTATGAATAAATTTTTGTAAATACTGGATAGCTCAAAGCTGAACATGCATACTGAGAATGCAACAATAATTTTGATTAATGATGCATTAGTAACTGAGACATGTATAACTGGATAATTGAAATATCTGACCTAGCATGTTTAATTCAAGAAATAAAGAAATAAATATCTAGGGTTATGAAATCCATGCAATAATCTAAGTAATAACATGGTAATATTATTTGGAACATGACGTTCTGTTGAAGTTCTAGAAACCCTAGGTCTAATCATGATATGGGAATCAAGAATCTGATTGAAAACTAGGGACCAATGAGTGAAAGGAATCCACTAGTGAAATCCCACATACCTGGTGATGAAATCCACAGAGTAATCTTTAGATTTTGGGGATGGAACTGATGAAAACTTGTTGCATTCTTGAAGTAGGGTTTTTGACCTTTTTATCATTTCTTGCCTCTAATTTTCTAAGTTTTGATTAATTATTTGACTTAGGTAAGTTTTAGTTATGATTCTAGGCTTAAAATAACTAAAATCTCATGATTTTGGATCAAAATGACGTACCTTAGGGGTCCAACAAAGTAGAAAAAGACCAAAAGACCCTGAGTTAATTGCGGTTGGAGCAATCAACGACCTGGACTGACCTATTTCTTTTTTGTATGTATATTGTACCTATACTTTTTTTTCACAAGTGGTGTTCAGATGAACCCTCTTCATCCCTACCTCCGCCCCTGCTTAGTGAGTTATTATATAACGAGGGACGGGTTATAATAAACATGTCATGCAAGTAAAGTATACAATTGAAGCAACTTCCATTGAATTTCTTCTTAGGAGGATTGCTTTTTGGACCAGATACATTTTTTTTTATTTTGTGGGATCTTTTTTAACAATATTTACTCCAGATATTGCTAAATTACCATGTGACCTCTTTTCTGCAGTCTAGTTATCCCCTTCGATTCTCAACCTTACTATGAGATCTTCAACAGTTATCTCCTTACGTTTATGTTTTAAGTAGTTTTTAAAGTCCTCCCACAATTGAGGTAACTACTCAATAATGGCAGCCACTTGAAAAACATCATTCACAACCAATCCTACATTAAAGATTATGTGCTTATTAAGAATAAACTTAATATTTCCAACATAGGCAATAAATTAATTTATACCTTCAACAAGGAGTTCAGGAATTATGACCTGCAGTTCTTGAACTTGGGTGACGACGGTATTACTATCTATCATCTTGTAGTCTAGAAACTTTGTCATAATGAACTTTTTCATTTCAGTATCCTCTGTTTTGTATTTCTTTTCTAAAGCATTCCACATTTATGTTGAGGTTATGACATTACTGTACACATTGTACAGATCATCTTGCAGACCCCTCAGAATATAATTTTACACAAAAAATCTAAATGTGTCCATGCTTCTGTTACCAAGAATCATTCTTCAGGCAAAATTTCATCCGACATAACAAGAACATTCTCATTAATGAACCTCTATAGGCTCAACATAGTGATATAGAAGAACATTTTTTGCTTCCATCTCTCGAAGTCGACTCCAGAAAAAGAAGCAGGTTTCTCAACCGGGTTAGGGAAGCAGTTGAAAGATTGTGCACATGCAATCGATGTTTTTGCAACACTTAATGTTTGTTACAACCCACAAGTACACCTTAGAAGTTAGGGCAACCCTTAGCTCGAAACAAGGTGTGCAAGGAGGTCTTGCACAAGCCTCTTGGCTATCATCCATTACATAAAGTATGAAAAGTAGTGCAAAATTAAAACTTTTCACAAGAATATAATAATAAGAAACATCTTTTATAAAAGTGAGGAATAAGTCTCGTCGTCACAATTCAATCTTAAAGACACACCTTAAACATCTTAGGGACACGACCCTTTACATTGAAAGAAATACATAAATAGTCTAATACGAGGCTTAAAGAAGAAGTAAAGAAACAAAGACTATACCTTCGAATATATGAGGACATACTTAGTCTTGAGAGAGTCGATTCCCAAGCTTGCCTTCTAACCTTTAACTTGCCTCCAACCTATACTTATAGAGTATAGAAAAGTATGGGATTAGTACAAACATTGTACTAAGTATGACATTATGCAAAACCATGCAAAAAGGGACAATTTAGTTGAAACATACAAGTCATGCTATTTTGACAAAAACCTTCATGAATTAAGTTATAAAACATCAACTAGTATCATCACTTAGCACATAAGGTAAAACTTCAATTTTTCTTAAATAGGAGCATACTTAGAGTAAAACCAAAATTACACATGAACTACTCCTATCCTAAGTTATCCTAAGGCTCCCCTAAGTACGAAATAAGGAGATTGCCCATACAATCTTTTCAATACCTACCTAAGAGATCCTTAAAGCTACTAAGGATAAGCATACTTTATTTCATTTATACAAGTCACCGTTCAATACCAAAGACACTATGGAAATATATATATATATATATATATATATATATATATATATATATATATATTTATATGCTTAGGAACTTCACATTAGAACCATTTTTCAAGAAAACTCCACAAGTCACACTTAGTGCAATGTGAAAGTAGTTTCACATACTACTACTTCCACTTAGTGTTCCTTAGGAATTACCTTAGACTAGGCACTTCACATTCATCACATAAATAGCTTTCATCATGCAAACAATAATATCAACCTACTTCCTTAACATTAGACATAAAGTCGCATTACTTTCAACTGCATCATATAATGACCCATTCATACATTTCATATAAGGACACACCAAGACTCCCTCCAAATGTCTACTTGTGCAATGAATAGGTAGCGTTCCATTCATCAATCTACCCTAAGTAGTACACCCTTAATAATACTTATTTCATTTACATACATTTATGGGGGATAAATTTAACTGACATAGACCATGAGAGCTAGACATGAAATTTCTGTACTACCCTTACATAATAGCCATCATTCATAACATTGATTTCTAGACATGCTCATACCCACATTTATCACATTTTACATATTATCATACTCCACATATCAAATACATACTTCATTTAGACATAAACCCATCAAGATACTTATTTCTACCTCCGAAAACATATCATACATATACATATCAAAATCATCACTTACCATTTATCAAAGCTTTCACCACCTATCCACAATTTATCTAACAATTCATCATAAAATATCCCTTAGGGCAGTAGCTAATCCTCAATGAAACTACCAAGAAACAATAACTTTAACATTATCTAATCATGCTCATTGAACCCATTTCATAAGCTAAAAGTTGATAAAAGAATAGAAATGATTCCATTGGGGTTTTGACATTAAAATCATCATTTAGAACTAAGAGCAACTCATTTTAACCATTAAAACATTTTTATGCAATGACTTATACTTAGAGTCAAGGAATAAAGAAGTTTAAAGTTGAAATCCTTTATGAAATCTCTTTGAAATATCTCCTTGAATGAAAGAAGGTTCAAGGATGACTACCATACCTCAATGAGAAGGAACCTAAGAGATTTTTTATGAAGAAAACATGAAGAACTTGGTCCTCTTCCTTGGAGCTTGAAGCTCCTTGGAAATGGAGGTTTTTGGAGGAAGAGTTTTGGAGAGATTTTTTATTTGAGCTTTAGGATTTGAAATGGTGGGTGAAATTGAGGTTTAAAATGACCTAAATCAGTCCACAAATGATTCCCAAAGTTTCCAATCACACCTAAATTATTTGGACCCTTTTCCAAGCTATAATTTGACTTAAGAACGACGCGGCCAAATCAATGACTTGGCTGCGCGTCGTGAGATAACCTCCTGATCTTGGTTCTGGAAATTATTTTGTGACAGTAAGTTTCGTGTTGGCCCGGGTCGCAGGGCCAAATTTTCTCATCAACTGTTGGCTACGCGACGCGCAGCAGCCTTCAAATCTAGGCTGCCTGGCACTTTGATGGCCCATGTTTGGGTCCTCCTTGGGGACCATTAGGCTGGTCCCCTGGACGTTGTTCTCAGAACCTTTCGATCCTTTACATGCCAGTTTATGCATAGGAACCATCTATACTCAGTTTCATCTTCAAACCATCCCACAAAACTTCACTACAAAACATTATAACACACTAGTTCAACTTCGACTAGTTTTCGGACGTTTGACTTCCAAACACTCCCAAACTTTACAAACATACTTTTGATACTAAAATGCACTATTTTAATACATTATTAACTCATGGAACACATGTGAAGCTCTACTTCAACCTAGTTTATTTTGAGGGTATAACTTTGTTGCAGCACTCATTGTTCCAATATTTACTTGACTTGAATTAGTTATTTTTCTGTCACAAATGACAGCCAATTATAGTATTTGAAATACTAACATTAAAGAATAAATCATTACACCGCCTGTTTCTAATTTAACGATAAAGTTTTTATGTTTTTTAATCGTAATCGAATGAATTTTAAAAATTCAAACCGAGTAGAAAACCATAAATTTTAATCTAAACCTCAAATACAGAAACTATTAAATTTCTTAAGATTGTTATCTCAAGTATTTAGGTTAGTGAAAAAATACAGAAACAGAAATAGATGAAATAGACAGAATATTGTAAATCTGAGTCCACATAAACCACTGTGTTTCCTTAGGAAATTTAATCCACTTACTGTACCTGAGGTTGCAGATTAATTTCTCCAAAGATAAAATGGATTAACCTATTAAAGATGTAATGGTACCTCAAACTTCAATAACTTCAGCCAATGCAAGAATAGTGACAAAAGCACATACAGACTCGGTCGATCAACAATTTTGTTTATGAGAGAAAATGTATGCAGAGAGAGAAAAATTTTCAGTGTTTTGGAAAAATGAAAATAACCTCTTTATTGTCATTTGCAGCAAAGGAACGCGTCTGTTCGACAATGGTTTGTTCAATCATGTCGTTTTAGACCGTTGTGTCTTATTGGGAAAAATAACAGTTTTCTTGAAGGAAAATGTCCTTCACGAAGAATATTACTGTTACACGCTAATTTAAATGAATCCTTTTACATTAAATTAATTCTGTTAATTAACTAATTAACTAACATCCTCAATTAATTTATAAGAGAAATAAAATTAGAGAAAAGAATTTACTTAATGAGATTGATAAAATAAATTTTGTCCAAAAATATTATCAATCAATCACATCAAACTCCAAATCCAAATCCAAATCCGAGGGCGAAGCTGAAATTAACGAATTAACTACATCCTGAATTAATTTATAAGAGAAAAGAATTTAATTAATGAGATTGATGAAGTAAATTTTGTCCAAAAATATTATGAATCACATTGTTTGTTGAATTCAAAGACGAAACCGAGCGACGACGGTACGAGGGGGCACCTTCTTCTTAATCCTTTAAGAAGTAAATGAAGTTCTTCTTAATATAAGGACAACAATTTCCTTTCTTCTACCAATATGGGAGAAATGACTTTTCATTTTCCCTCCAAAATTGGTCCCCCCCCCCAACTTTTCCATTTTCTCTTAGCTTTTTCTATTCACATTTTTCTAAAACCCAACACTTCATTCAAAGGGATGTGAACTTGAGGTAGCGGAAATGGCTTGAACTACTGAAGGATTACGATATCACCATCTTGTATCATCTTGGAAAGGCGAACATGGAGGCTGGGGATTTGTGTAGGAATACTTGTAGCATGGGAAGTCTTACTGATATTAGTGTGGAGGAGAGACATATATTGGCTAGGGATGTTCAGAGGTTATCAAACAGTCTCGTCCGGCTATAGACATGTTTAGCCAAGTAGTGAAACTGACTATTGTTCGTATGGTACTTCCCATTGCAATCAAATGTGATTGGCCTCAAAGTTAATAATGCATTTCTTCAAGGACGTCTGAGTGAAAAGGCTTATAAGGAGCAACCTCAAGATTTGGACTTATCCAACATATATTTTTGGCATAATACATAAATGGAACATTTAACTTGACCTCATTTTACGTTTATGTCCTCCAACTATGGATATGCATAAGTAGACACTTAAACTCACTACACCATTTTAGGCCTATGACCACACTGAATCTGAGCAACGCTTTAAAAGTGTTGCCCAAACTATTTTTGGGAACACATTTAAAATGTAGCCTAAATTTTTAAGTTTTGACAACAATAATATTGGCAACACTTGTAAAGTGTACCCTTTAATGGTATAGGCTACACTTTTTAAGTGTTATCATAGTATGAAATTATGGAAACAATTATTTATATATGTGGACACACTTTTAAAGGGTCCTATGTTTATAATTGTAATAACAATACTTTAGAAGTGTGGCCTACAAAATTTCACCAAAATATTATATTCCCTCCAACATTTTCTACTCTCCCTCCTACTTTTATTGGCCAAAAAAGAATTGTTAAAATATTGGGAAAAATAAATTGGGGCTTATAGAGGAACCTACGCTCCTGAACATACGAATCGAGTGTTCTCCAGAACTTCAAATCGACAAAAGCTGAGCTGAAAATCGAAGCGATGAAGCTGAAAATCGAAGGAGCTGAAGAGAGGAAGCTGAAGACTGAAGTTGAGCTGAAAATCAGAGGAGCTGAACTGAATCTATTCTCCAAAATCAAAGGAGCTGAAAATTGGAGGAGCTGAGTTGAGTAGATGGTCACGAACTGATTCTACGCTCCAAGATTTGTTAGTGTAAGACGTTCTTTTCCCCAAATAAAAAATACGATTTATCTTACAGATTTTTGTAAAAATGGTTTACAGATTCCTTGTTGAAGATCAAATAGCTGAAGAACGTGATTTTCGTCAATTTCTTTTTGTTGAGTTGCTCTTTTCATCACAGCTTCTTTGTTAACGAGCTGTTCCGTCGGATTTCACAGATGAACAAAATGCTTCACACATGAACACGCCTCACGTCTTGGGTTGTTGCAATAGTGTTTATAAGGTATGAAATTTTATCTCTAAGAGTGTTAATTATAACTTTTAGGTTTTGATATTCTTGTGTATCTTTGAATGTCTGAATTTTAATTTAGGGTTTTGATATTGTTGTGTTGTTGATACAAATTAACCTACCTCTTAAGGTTATTCAACTCAACCTATACAATGACTTTGTAATCAAAGACTACGCACCTAGAGAGATTACATAAATTAGGGAGATTCTCTCTTTACAAGAAAATTTTTAAGGAATATAAACCTATTCAAACAACTATACCAAAGTTAGATATAGTCAATTTGAAAAATATATAAATTGTATAACTCTTTATGTGTTTCTGTAGCATAAGAATAATATAGGCATCATAAATGCTCTGTTGTTTGTGACTTTATAAACTTGTTGGTGGGATGTTGATTTTGGTATACATCCTCAAAATGTAAGTTGTACTCATATATTCCAAGTCTGCATAATATGGTCATTATCAATACATGACTGTGCTACATGTATGTGACATTGTTTACCAATTCTCTGCTGGAATGCATATGACAACGATCTATGTTCCCATATTATCAGCAACTTGAATATCCCTGCTAACAAGACTGCAACTAGCTGCTTCCTGCAATCACATATCTGCATATTATTACACAGGAATGTGATTATCTTTATTTATTGCTGAATGTACGTTCTGTCATTCACTTAGCTGCACAGAGTGCTGACTATTAGAGATTAGGACCTGAGGACATTATTATCTCCAACCTGAAATTCGTAAAAACAAACCAAGCTAAACAAAACTGGTTAAGTTCAGAATGAAAAGGAATTGTACAGAAACAAAAGGAGGAATTTAAATCTTTCTAAAATGATCATAGTGCACAACTACCTGAACTTTCTGTTCCTAATCAACAACAACTTAAATAATATTTATGCTCAAAGACAAGAAAAATAGAAACTGCAGAAGTTGTATTTAACATAGAGGAAATCAAGGAAGGAACTTTATTCCTTCTCAACTTTTTCCTTCGGAAGCATCGCATTCCCAACTTCTCCAAATTATAACTTCCTCTCGCTGATTTGGGTAATTGAGTGGGAGTGAAAAAATGTTGAATAATTTCATGCTTGTGACTTTGCTTGGATAGAACATTTGATGTACCATTGGACTCTCTATATTTGCGAACACATTGGAAAAATTTACATCGGTTAGCTAGACCTTGAAGATCCCGAACATACCTACAGATCTTCCAAGGAGGATCAGAAATCTGCCAAAACCATTTAGTCAGAAATGCAGAATGTACCTCTAGAATAATGTTTTATATCCACTTGACTGCACCAGTTAAGCCCACAACTAGCATCTTGTATTTTTTGTTAGTCCCTTCACCTGAATGTATAACAAAGGCATAAATGATATCGTACTGACATTACTATTCTAAGTTTGTGGTTTACTAAGAACTCATATTTTTTTAACCCATTCATAGAACGAAAGAATCTCACTAATATATTCTGTTAATTTTCCTTAATGAGATATTTTAGCTGCTAAAACACTATTATTTCTATGTGGAAAAGAAAATGTTGTGTAAATAATGTTTACAGATCTCTAAAACTATAATTTGAGTTTCACTAGCTAAGACTACTTTGTTTGAAAAAGTGAACTAAAAATCATCTTTTAAGACAATGCATATTCTGCTATCTCCTGTTGTTTTGTTCCTCTTTAATCTAAATTTTTCATACATACATAAAGCTCACACTTCTGCTCCTTGACATGTTTTAACTTTTCCAGCCAAGGACTTATTTAAAAAATTAGAATTTTACGACTGTTCATTAGCATTTCTTAAAGAGTCGTTCTTGAATCAGAGAAAGCTCTTTCTTATTTAACAAACTCTTGCTGAAAAAATGAAAACATCATTAAGGACCTTTATACCTTATCTTCATCCCAGTTTAGAGAACTCTGGTAGAAGCAACACTTCCCAGATCAATCTAAGAAATTAGTGGCCTTATTACATAAGGACGTTCACTAAAGTTTCTGCTCACAATTTTTTCTTCGATTTCTGCTCATACTTATGATGTTCAATAGAACAATCAATTTCTATGTTAATTGCTCCTAATATTTTGAAAAATATTTAGAAACTTTTACGGTTCAGTTTTGGTTACTAACGTTTTTGAGTTGAATATTTGTTCATTTCGTTTTTCTTATAGTACTACCTATATTGTCTTATGATCCTCCTTGAATGTTAATATGGCGAACCTTTAGGGTTCTGTTTTGTACCCGCTTTTCAGGTATGTTTATGTTATTGTGGATTTTACTTTGGGATTTGTCTACTTGATGTTGATTTAATTATTAAAAATTCATTTAGTCAATTGATAATTGATTCTATATATCTTGTTCCTTAAAGTCGATTTATATTTTATTCAAGAAAGTACTTTTTGATGTCAATTTCGTTTAGCAAATTGTAGTGTGATGAAATTAATTATGAAATAAGTCTATAAAAATCTGATTTCTGTAAATGTCTTCCAGCCACCTAATGACCTATAATTCTAGTCGAAATCTTATTTGGGCTAGGAGTTTCTATCTTTCATGGTGTTTAGCTTAGCAATCATAAACAATTTCGTTCTTTTTTATTTTCAAAGTGTAAAGAGGAACACGCTGAAACTTTTGAAAAAAGATTCACGCTGAATACATATTGCGTAATGATGGATCTTTTGGACATCTATTTTCTTTATAGTATTTATATTGTAGAAACTAAATGGACTTAAAAAAACTTGCGGACTTGCTTTAAATTCAAGCACATGTATTCAAGCCTAACTTATCTTGTAGCTGCTGCTAGTTTCATCTTCCTACATATATTTTCTCTTCATTGTTCCTAGTGTCAACTAGGATTGTGTTGTTTAAATGTATTAGGATAAAAAAATATATTTACTTTCTCAAGTTTATGTCCATATGTTATTCAATATTTTGAAGTATACTTGGGTAATATTAAACACATAGGACTATTTTTTTCCGAATTCGTACACTTAGTTGTAGCAAATGTGACAAGTTGAAGAGACGAACATTTCCTTATATTAACATTTGAATTGTAAAAATCCTCTACTGAATAAGAATCTTCTTCTGAAGTTTCTTGTGTTGTTTTTGAGATTACTGAATACATTTTCAAGTAGACAAGCGGCTCTTAATATTCTCTTACAAAAACTGAAATCATACTATCAAATTTGGGCTTTATGAGTTTATGCTGCTTGATTGTTTCCTTTTTTGTAGCTTACTTTTTGTATGTATCTATGTCATCTTTCAATTATTTTTTCTTCAATAGACCTGAGCAGCATAAGTTTATAACATCAAGCTAAATTCTAGTGATGATAGTTTTATCAATGTAGTTCGCACAGATATTAAGAACTTTTATTGATGTTTGTTTTAATCATGAAACTTCCTTGCTCATTTCAATGGTTATCATTCAAACCTTTTAATACCTAAATCATTGATGCAGCAGATTAAATGGTTCAAGTTTGTTTTACTATAATCTACATAAATTTGACGTAACACTCGAATTTGTAGAATCAAGGCTTACGCTTTACTAATAGTCACATATAAAATTTTATGTAACTATTTTAGGAGTTCAAACATGTTAATGTTACTCATATTAAGCATGGAAAATATAAGAGTAATCGAATGAGTTATGTTAACTATATTTTTCCTTTTTTTCGGTTAACACTATAAAAGAGTTGATTTTTCAAAATTTATATGATAGAGGGGGAGTAGTAATTTTGTGATTTCCTTTTGGTTTAAAGTTGAACATGTAAATAAAGTTGAGTCCTTCTATTGTAGATTAAGTTAAGCGATAATCATTCGAAGTTAATTGCATTGTTGTTTTCAGATTTGGTTAGTGTTTGGTTGAGATCATGTGGCATGTCATTATTTTATATCTCTTTTGACGTTAATGTTTCTAGAGATCTCCACGAGCATGCTCTCGTAATTGGGGGATTCTTTTTCTTGTTTACCTTGATCCTATCGCTCCTCTTAATTTTCAGCATCTGAGATACTATAGTGATCTGGCAGTGAGTTCTCAATTTAGGTATACATGGAGTACTCTTTATTCTTATTTTATCAGAACCTAGAAACTAAATTCGTATTTTCTTATCAAGGAAAAAAATGGACTGTGAGGGTCATTTTTATGAGTCCTGTTTATGCCACATAATCAATAAGGATATAAACTAGTTAAAGGCACTGTGATTTCTTACTTCTTTAGAGCTCATTTATATATACTACTCTTCCTCTTCTCACTAAAATTATGATCATAAAAGTAAGAACAATGCAAGGACAAAATAAGCAGCAGGGTATGTGGATGTACCAATACCTCTATTTTGGAAAAATACTTCACTTGAAGAACCTAAAGACAACTGGTATGATTACCCTTCTGACCCTCCTTATCTGTAGGAAAAAGATTTTGCTCATCTTGATTTACTGATGTTCTAAAGCCTTGAATCCGAATCTGACAAATTGGGTAATTAGATCATTCGTATTGTTGGAAAACTCTTTCCAGGTAATATCTCAAAAAACCATATCAGTTATCTCAAGTCTATATTACTGACAAATTTTGACAATTACTTCTCAAATTATAGTTTTTTGTTTGTTAAATTTTATGAGTAATTTCCTAATTTAAAGTTGGATACTAAGTAATTAAGTATTGGTTGAATAAAATTAAGTATCTTTATGTAATAGTTGTGTATGTGTGTTTTAGCTTCTGTAGAGTTACAATGGTGTACCTATATTGGTGTGAACATGTACAATATATGTGTCAAGGCTTAACAATTGAGTCTTTAGATGAGACAGTTATCTTGGCAACACTTTGCTGTTCTCTACTGGCTTTTTGAAGTATTTGTTTGTGCATGAATTTTTTTGAGTTGGTGTTAACCTGCTTGGTTGTTGTTATAAGATCTTACTTTGTGGTCCATTTTAATGATGTAGTTAATATTTGGAAAGTCGAAATTCGTATGAAAGATGGATGCTTTGCCCTAGGATTCCTAAATCCTTTGTTCCTTTTGAGATGGAGGAAGTGAGGTGGTTAATAAAGCGTAATGTAAAGAATAGAAACTACATCAAGTAATGACTTCATAAAATATCATTATCTACTTATATTTGTTTTTCAATACTTATATTCTTTTTATTTCTATATCTTTGTTTTATCCTTATCTACTTATATTTCGTACAAGTTAAGAGTAAATATATGTACCATGCGAGCTCATCTATATGTATTTTTATTGTCTAATCCAAACATGACGTTTTCTACTGAACCCATAGTATAGATCAACCTTTGCATCAAACCTCAAAAAGATTAGGAAGTAATTTAACAAATTTATGAAGACAAGTAGGCATCTACTTTGAACATCAAAAGATGCAATCTAATTTTCTGTAACTGCTGGAATTCTTGCCTCTCTATATTGTTGCAATATGAACTTCTTACCTCTTCTATATAACTGCCAATATCTTATTTGTGTAGGGAAATGGAGGTGATCAAATTTGAAGCGGATGATGAAGGTTTTTGAACTATTGTAAAAGTTCAAATACATATTTGATTTATTGTGTACACATTTAGAATATTGATATATAAGTATGGGTATGTACACAACACATACTATCTTTTGGTTGTACATGAAATATTTCTCGAAGTTTATTTGAAATATATAGCTTCAATTTAATGATTAATTAGTTCATTTTGTGTTTTAGGTCACTTGTATGTATTAAATATATTATATATATTTGTGCTACAAGTAGGCTTATAAATGTTGAAGTTACACTTTGTAAGTGTTGCTCTAGGTAGATAAAAAGTTACACTTTGAAAGTGTTGCAATAGATGACCAATAAAAGGCAACACTTTTTAAGTGTGACCAATAAATCTGAAAAGGCAACGCTTTTAAGTGTAGTTTAACAAAAAATAGGTGTTGCTAATGCACGTCTTCAAAGCGTGCCCTTATACCTATTTGGCTAAGCTTTATAAGTGTAGCCAAAGATGGCAACATTTAAAAAGTGTTGCCTAATGTCAAAGGTTACGCTTCTTTTGGGCAGCTCCTAAAAAGTGTTGCTGAATGTCCAAAAGTGTAGCCTTTTATCAAAGGCCACACTTTTGCTAGTTTAGGCTACACTTACGTGGTGTTGGTGTAGGTCAAAAATGGTGTAGTGACTTGTATAAAGTAGAACAAGCAAATATAGGAGTCCTGCATGGCACAATACATGTAGGACACCGCGTATGATAAAAAATGACATGTATGACATGTGTGTCTATTTTTCAACTTTTATACAAGTTTAAGTATTTATTTGTGCACATCCAAAGTTGAAGGCAATAAATTTGATTTGAAGGCAAGTTAAAGAGCATATTTATGTGTCATGCCTATATTTTTCATCTTCATAAAGCTATTTACGGACTCAAAACAAGCTCCTCGAGCGTTGTATAATGAACTCAAGAATCATTTTCTTTTGAAGGGATTCATATAATCTGAGTCTGACAGCTCACTATTTATTTGTCATATTCTCATGCCACAGTATACCTACTGGTATATGTGGATGACATTATTGTTAATGACATCAATACTTCAGCAGTTAATCAGGTTACTTCTTCCCTTACAACTAGATTTTCTGTAAAAGATCTTGAATGCCTCACCTACTTTCTAGGTGTCGAAGTCATTAGAAGCGCGGATGGTATTATCATATCATGAATTAACTATTCGAGTGATATATTGTGTGAGGAGAATATGACTGATTGCAAACCTCCAATATTTTTCTTTCACTCATTCAGACATTTGTTTTGTAGTAAAAAACTTGTTACAACTTATGCATACTCCTCCAGAGATCCACTGGAAAGCTGTCAAACAGGTACTAAGGTATCTTCAAGGGACTGCAATCATTTTAGTTTATGGTTGATAAGCTATTGTGGTTTCACTTTACATATGTAATCTGATGTGGATTGGGAGTGGCCGAGTGGAGACGTCAATGATCGAGTTTTCACCACTGGATATCTTTTGTTTCTTGGCCAAAATCCTGTGAGTTGGTCGTCCAAAAAGCAAAGAACGATTGCACATTCTTCCACAGATACTGAATATCAAGCAGTTGCAAGTGCCGTTGTGGAAATAAACTTCTAGCAGAGCTTCAACTTAAACTTGCAAAAGTCCCAACTGTCTACTGTGACAATGTTGGAGTAACATATTTATGTGTGAATCCTATTTTTCACAGTCGCATGAAACACATTGCGGTGGATTCCATTTTGTGCGCATGCAAATAGGTTCTGGTCAAGTAGGTTTTAGTTGTCCATATACAATCTGCAGACCAACTAGCAAATCCTTGGACAGACTCATGTTCAAGCTAGGCGTTGTTACACACTGCCTACCTTGAGGAGGGTGGGGTGGGGGGACTATTAGCGCATAAGTTACTGTTGTATGATTGTTAGATAGAATTAGTTAATTAAAATTTTTATTAGACATAAGTTACTTTTGATACATACAATTAGTTTACTGCTGCTCTTTTATTTACTTTTGATTACAGTTCTCTAGCAGTATTCAGGCTTAGCATTATCTCCCCAGTTTGTGGAGTTATCTTAGGAAATTGTTTGACTACCTGTATATTTATTTCAATTTCATCAATAAAAATCATAAAGTTCTACAACTTGTCTTGTTTCTTATTTTGGACAAGTAAAAATTCAATTAAAATATGTTAAATCATAATCTAAAATTGTGAATGTTAAATGATAAACGTCTATATTTTATTTTTAAGATTAAACAATATAATAGCAAAAAATTTATGTTGTCCGAAAGGAAAATTTTCAAGTACATTTATACGTACTTACAAAATCTAAATAATTACCTATAAAGACCATATGCGTAAACTAGCTGACTCAAAATCAAAATATTTAATTGATTCATGTTTAGTCAATATATCCTTTTAAGGATAGTCAATACATCCTTTCAGAATTGTTGCTATATTTTGATTTCTTCTTCATTCGAACATGTCAAAAGACAATAATATTATATATTATGATTCTAGTAACTCACCAAAAGGTAAAAAAAGAAGTTGAAAATTAACAATTGAGAAACACCTAGCAGATAGGAAGAGGAGCACCATTCCAGCTCTTGAGACACTCCAACAATGGATCAATGATCTGTCCATTGCACATTGCTGTGAACACCTTTTCAATCTCCTCGCCCGGTGATCGAACTTTTTCACCTGTCAACAGTTCTGTTCCAAGTTGTTGTCTCACCAACCTGTACAATGGATATGATCTGCATTCTGTGATTCTGTTAGGAATCGAAGGGTTGCCACTTTCAAGAACAGCTCTTGCAGTCTCAACTTCTTTAGGCAACAAAACATTTAATTCATCCTCGAAAGCTCCAATCTTTTGGAAGATTGAGCTGTTGACATTCTTCTCACTTTCACCATTCTTCATTGCATGATCAACGAGGACTTATCTCAGCTTCTACATCAAAGGGTAGGTGGAGCTGCAGGGGTCATCAGCATAGGTAAACAAGTATTCCCTGTCTACGACTCGAAGCAATTCCTTCTCGCAGAATCTTGCTGGATGAAGTTCACCAATAGCACCTATTGTCAAAGTTCTCTTAGCTACTTGGCTAACTGTGGTCTTGACAACACTCTTCAAGTTCTCCTCCAAATGCCTCAAGTCTATATCTTGGCAAAGTGCCACGAGATAGGTTGATGACATAAGCTTTAAGATGTCGACAGCCTCAGTTATTTTCCTTGCTGAGATTAAGCCTAAGGAGTTCACATCTTGGTTGTGTTGGTCGGCACTCTGAACATGGTTAGTCACTGAATTTGCCAAGAATTGAAGTTCCGAGCAATAAGAAGCCATGACGATTTCAGCTCCCTTGAAACCATAGTCCAAGCTTGGATTCCTTCCTGCTGTGAGGTTAGATGGCAACCCATTGTTGTAATAGTTGTTGACAAGCTCTGAGAATTGGGCAAACATCAATTTCCCAATTGATCCAAGGGCCAATCTCGTATTATCCATGGAGACACCAATAGGTGTACCTTGGAAGTTGCCCCCATGTATGGCCTTGTTTCTTGAAACATCGATCAATGGATTGTCGTTCACTGAGTTGATCTCCCTCTCGATCATCTTTGTTGCAGCACGAACGACTTAAATATGAGGGCGAAGCCATTGTGGAGATGTTCGGAGAGCATAACGATCTTGCTTTGGTTTTTGAAGAGGATCCATTCATGGAGCTTCTGAGCTGCCTTGACATAAGAGCTGCATTCCAAAATGTGTTCCATAATAGCAGCAACCTCAATTTGACTAGGATGATGCTTCAACTTGTATGAAATACAATGAATTCGGATTTCCCATTCATCACTTCAGCGAAAATAGCCGATAAAACTTCAGACATAACAACAAGAATGTTGGAGTCATAGAGGACAATTGATGCCATAGCAGAACCAACTGTTGTACCATTCACAAGTGCAAGTCCTTCCTAAGGCTGCAACTGGAAAAATCCACCACTAAGACCAGCCACACGGAATGCTTCATGAGCGTCAAGTTTCTCACCATTGGGTCCAATAGCCTTGGAACTAGGCCTGCCAGTGAGTAAACCAGCAATGTATGAGAGAGGGATAAGATCACCCGAGGCAGTGACGGTTCCACGAAGGGGCAAACACGGGGTAATGTTGGTATTGATCAACTTAGTAATTGCTTCCAAGATTTCAAATCTAATGCCAGAGTAACCTTGAAGCAAGAGTGTTGATTCTAACAAGCATAGCCGCCCTTGTTGCTGAATGTGGCTAAGTGTGAGATGATGATTCTGTTCCATTGCCAAAAACTCCAGCATTCAAGAACCTAATAAGTTCCTTTTGAAGAGCACCACCATTTTTGGTTCTTCTATGAGATGTTGCACCAAATTTAGTAGTAACACCATAACTATCTGTACCTTTACTCATACTATCCATAACACAATCACTACTAGCTTTCACGCCAGCCCTTGCAGTTTCAGAAAGTTGCACTTTGACCCCACTAATATTTGCAATGGATGCAACTTGTGCAACAGTTAAAGTTCCATCCCCAAGTTTCACAATTGGCTTTCTAAGTTCATCCACCATCTTTTTTACTTCATTTAAATGACTCCCTCTTAAAGAATCAGCAGCCATTTCCCAATTCAATGGATCATGAATTGATTTCTTGCACAAAACTTCTCCAATAACATGTCCATTTTGTGCAATTGCTGGTGCCATTATATATATATATATATTGGATCAAGAAAATTGTTAAATTTGTAATGAAGAGAGTATATAAAAGAAGATGTTGTGAACTTATAAAACTTTTTTTTTGTTGTGACAGATGTGGTGAGTATAAATAGAGAGGAACAAATGATGGCAGGTAAAAAAAATATGTGAGAGGGGGTTGCTAGGAAAACTCTGATCATGGAGGTTGTTGGAAGAACAATATTAGTATTATTCTAAGTTCCTAGGAAAACACGTATAAAGTCAAATTTTTAGAATAATCGGTCCAATCAGTATGAGTCAAATTTAACAACTAATATATATATACTCTTCTATCCCAACTTACATTTTACGTTTTAAGATTTAAAGCAAGTCTATCTTTTATATCAAATCTTATAAATATATTATTATCTTAACTTATATTATTTTTTATGTAGTTTATAAATACATAAATTTTATTTTAAATTTTTTTTTAAGATTTCATGTGTAAATGTCCTATCAAACTTTAACTGTTTCACTTTTAAAAACTAAAATATGTCACATAAATTGAGACAAATAAAGTAATTTAAAAAAACAAAGTGATTTCCATGTTAGTCCTATTTGTTTTTGTTTTTGTTTTTTCCTTTTTCTTTTTCTTTTTTTGTAAAATAATATTTTAATTTTTTTAAATAAAAAAGTTGATGTCTTTGTCTGGGAAACACACTAAAAAGAAAATAAAATGAGAAAAATTAAAGAAATTTTCTTTATGAACCAAGTGGGTGCACTTTTGTTAGGTTTTGTCCCATGTATATCCATTAATTAATTTTAAACTATGCTTCAAATTGCCTTCATACTTGAGTGTTCACCTATGACCGCGTTTTCACTTTATAGGATTGATGGAGAAGACAAAACTACATTTTGTAGGTGATGAAACAAATTTTGCTTTTCGAAGTTGATGAAACAGATAAACTTGTATTTTAAAATTTGAATTTTTGATTTAAAAAAAAACATACTTTCAACAACTTTAAATATTTCAAGACTCAAAACATTAAATTTCAAAATCAATAGCATAAACTAATTAGAAATGGTTCAGGGTAATTATTTGGAGGAGCAAAATGATATTTTCTAACAAATCGAAAATGACCTTTTGGGGTCGTTACAACACTACTTTTATATTTTGTGAATCTTTAACGAACACCTTTCACTCTCTAATTGTATGACTTCTTGTAACATCTCTTTAGTAATTTATCATGTTTTTATTTCCTTTACAAATTATGAACTATTCAAATCATAATTCAAATCTCTCTTTTGATCGGAAAATTAACAATTCTTTTGAGAAATGTTGAATTACGATTTCAAATTGTGTAAATAAATGTGAATACGAAACGACAATCTAATATTTTATTTTTAAAATTAATTAATTTAGGAGAAAAGATTAGACTTGAATCTAATATATTTGTCCGAAAAAACTTTTCTAGAAATATATTTACACATACTCAGAAAACCTAAATGATTAGTCAATATATTCTTTAGATTAGTCAATGTCTCATTTATGAATTGTTTCTACACATATTTTCCTTCATTTCAGCGTGCCTAATTAGTATATGTTTATTTATTTGATAAAGACTTTTTAATCTTCTTTTTTAAAAAAATGAAAAAAGAAAAGAAGATTAACTTTATCATATTACAATCTTATCCAATTTATTGATGATGTTCTCAACTAGATATTAAATAAACATGGAGTGGGCAAATTTATTATTGGTAATCAGAGGCGGATCTAGGATTTGGAGGTCGGGGTGCCACAACATTCAAGTAAGATAAAAGATCGACTGCTTTAATTTTGGGTTACAATTCCATTTTTTTATTTATTTTTTTTATAAATAAATCGAAAATGCATGTTAGTAATTTTTTTTTTTAGAAATTTTGTGATTAGAGATAACTAAAAAATTCATTTTTTTTCTTTTTGGAATTAGATGTCTTATTCGTTGAAACTTTGAGGGGAAAAAAGATTTTTCACATTAAAATTTGAGTTTGTATAAACCATCTAATAGTATTAACATAATATATTCATCATTCATTGACTTTATGTGTTGTTGGAGATACATAGTAGGAAAAGAAAAAAAATTGTGGTTCTAGCATAGTCATCTTACTTAGCAAGAACGTTGGTGAAAATCGAAAGAACCTTTAAATTAAAAATAAATCTAACTATAATATTCATCATTTTTAAAACTTATGTTTTTTTAAAATTACCATTTAAATATATTCTTAATAATATTTATTTGACGCTCCTAATTCAGTATTCACTAATTAATAAAACAAAATAATCGCGTTACACACATATCATGAGATTGATAATTAGTGCAAGAGGAAGTAAAAAAAACTAAATATTAATTATAGAAAGGGGTCAATTTGAGTTAATAAAGAATAGTAAATAAATAATAATAAATGGAGAAAAAGAAAAGAAAAGAAAAAAAAGGAACAAGCAAAAATGTAGATGTTGTTGGTGATGTTTGAACCATGGTTGGCTATGTGACAAACCATCTCCTTCGCCAATTGAGCTATTCACATTATGCATGTTAGGTGGCAAAGGTGATATTTATTCAACTATTATACATATATACATATATATACAATATTTTTTTTATATCACTGGGTTCCATGGCACCCCCACCTGTCCACGTAGATCCGCCCCTGTTGGTAATGAAGTTCTTGATAATTAGCAAGGGGAAAGGTAAAACAAAGTTATCAAATTTGTTCATGTACTATTTAAATTTAAGAGAATTATTGAAAACGCTCTTAAATTTGGCATGAAGTATTTCTTTCATTTCCAAACTATTGAAAGCCTTAAGAACACTTGTTTACTTGACTTAGTAAACTTAAATACATCTCTGATCTTGCAACATTATTGAAATACACCAGTAAATTTTTGTCAAGTTTAGGGGCGTCTTCAACACTTGTATCGGTTTTTATTGAGTCATATGTTCCTACATGAATTTGAGTCAACTTGCTATGTAATATGACATATCGGGGCTGAATGGAGGGTGTATGTAGGCTTAATTAGTCAAGTAGAGGAGTGTTTATAAGGTTGTCCATAGTTCAGTACGAAACTAATTATTTGCGCCTGATTCAAAGGTATTTTGCTATACTTCTTCTTTAAATTTGTGCCAATTTTGCCTTTCGTTAGACTTAAGGTTTAGTTTTATTTCGATATTAAGAAAAAATTTTATTTTTATCTTTGACTTCTAATGGAGCTCCAAGTTGGACGTATAATAATAAATACATTACTACATAAAATAATCAAATATAACATAACTAAATTTGAAAAATGGTGGCAATTCATATAAACTTGACAAAACTTATTGTGAAAAAATCTAAGTCATATACATATTGCATTTGATATTGTTAAAAATTGGGATAAGACATAAGTAACCACCTAAACTATGATCGAAATCTCAGAGATACACCTAAACTGAGGTCCTATTACCCACCTGAATTCATTTTTTTTCGTATTTGTGCATCTTATGTGCTAACAATGCTTATTTCACCACCCAAGCTGCTAATGTCTGTACACACTCATCCGTCACGTGTGTAAATAATGTTATTTATTTTTCTAATTAAAATATTTTTAAAAGAAATTCAATTTTTTTTGATTTTTTTTAAAAAATATATTTTTGTTTTCTTCGTTATGTATTTAAATTAAGTAATACACATTTTTTTTACCTAGTAACGAAACATTTTTCACCTACATTTATGGTTTTTCACTTTTATTTTCTATTGATTTTTATTTTCTTTGTCTTTCGTTTTGATTTGATTTCAAATCTAATTCCAAATGTCTTGAATTAAAAATAATTTAGTTTTGAAAACGGATATCAAAATAACTGAGGAAAATTAAATAAACCATAAATAAATTAAAACATTAAAATTAAAGGACACTTTTAAAATATTTTTAAAAAATACACATAACTTCTTTAAAATAATTAAAAGCGAAAATATAATAAATTAATTTTTTATATAAATAAAGTGAAAGAAATAAAAATAAATATGTTACAGAGTAAGAATAAAAATAATTATTGTCTTCAAGTGAGTGTGCACACTCTCTAGTTTTATTCAATAAAAAAAATAATATGTGTCCAATTTGTACACTAATCACTTGTCTTCAAGTGAGTGCGCACACTCTCTAGTCCATGTTAGTGTTTGTGGTGTATTTATTACATTTAAATTAGTATAGGGGTATGAGGAGAGGGGTAATAGTACCTACTAAAGTTTAGATGTGTCCCTAGAATTTTTGAGTCTTGGTTTAGGTGGGTATTTCTACCTTATCCCTTAAATATTCTTGATATGTGAAATACACCAGTAAATTTTGATCTTGCAACATTTCTGAATTACACTAGTAAATTTTTGCCAAGTTTAAGGGTGTCTTCAATATTTGTATCGGTTTTATTAAAAGTCATATGGTCGTACAATAATTTAAGACAACTTGCTTTGTCATATGACATACCGAGGCTGAATCGGGGGTATATATAGGCTTAGTTAGTCAAGTAGCGGAGTGTTTCAAAGGCTTTCAATAGTTCAAGACTAAACTAATTATTTGAGCAGAATTCATAAGTATTTTTTATACTTCTTTAATTAAATTTATGCCAATTTTGCTTTTCGTAGACTTAGGATTTAGTTTGATTTCAATATTATGCAAAAGTTTTGTTTTTATATTCGGAAAAGGGCCTATAATACCCTTAAAGTATTGGAAATGAGACAAAATTACCCTCCATCCACCTATTGGCTCCAAAATACTCTTCCCACCCACCTATTGGGTCCAAAATACCCTTGTCATCCACCTTTTGGTTCAAAATTTACCACTTATTTAACGGTTTTATATTTAAAGTATTTAAATATTTTTTAAATACATGGCGCTCAACTATTTGTTATAATTTAACTTATTAATATAATTTATAAATTAATCCACTACCACCCATTACTAATTAAACCCCTCTAAATTAATAAGTCCGTCACATTATTAATGCAACAACATATTAGCTACTACCAATTGAGTGTTTTTAAAATTTTGAGGCCAAAATATCTATAAAAATAAATTATCATACATTTGAGTATCTAAATAAAATTATCGATAAACTCAAAAGTCTGACTATGTTTATCTTAATTATTCTTACATCTCAATTATGTGATGTTACTTCATAGGTAACTTTTTTTAAAAATAATATATTAAAGGTTTTTTAAAATAATAAATATTTATAAAATTATATTTTAAAAAAATGCATGAATTAATTCGGGATGTATTAGTTTTTTTACCTTTAATCATAAATTTCTCATTCAATCTTGAAAGAAAGTGTCTTCCTAAATAAGCGGCTCAACCTATATTTAATTGGGGCTTCGATTCGGACTCGAATAATTTGGAATGTTATTTTCAGAAATCTTTAATTTCATCATGTTTTAGTAGTGTTTATGATGATTTTGATATTATAATTGAATTATTAATCGGGTGAGATTTAGTTAGTAATTAGTGGGCAGTGGGTTGATTTATAAATTATATTAACAAATTAAATTATTACCAATAGTTGAACGTCAAGTATTTTAAAAAATATTTAAAGAGTTTAATTCTAAAACAATTAAAAAAGTGGTAAGTTTTGAATCCAAAGGTGGATGACAAGGGTATTTTGGAGCCAATAGGTGGATGAAAAGGGCATTTTGGATCTAGTAGGTGGATGAAGGATAATTTTGTACCATTTTCAATACTTCAAGGATATTTTAGGCCATTTTCCATTTTATATTTGACTTCTAATAGAGCTCCAAGTTGGAAGTATAATAACAAATACATTACCACATAAAATAATCAAATATAACATAAATAAATTTGAACAATGATGGCAATTTATGTAAAATTGAGAAAATTTATTGTGACAAAATTTTAGTCATATATATTGCATTTGATGTTGTTAAAAATTGGGATAAGATATAATGAACCACCTAGACTATGATAGAAATCAAACTTAACTGAGGTCCTATTACTCACCCGAACTCATTTTTTCTTTTTTTGCGCATTTTTTGTGCTGACATGGCATATTCAACCACCGAAGCTGCTTATGTTTGTACACACTCGTTCCTCACGTGTGTAAATATTATTTTTATTTATTTTTCTAATCAAACAAAATTTTCTTAAAAAAACAAAAAATTATTTTGAATTTTATTTTAAAAATTATTCTAATTGTCTTCATCATGTATTTAAATTAAGTTAACACACACTTTTTTAACCTTGTAACGAAACTTTTTTTTAACCTACATTTATGGTTTTTCTCTTTTATTTTCTTTGTCTTTCGTTTTGATTTGATTTCAAATTTAATTCCAAATGTCTTGAATTGAAAATAAGTTAATTTTGAAAGGAGTGAAGAAAATCAATAAAACATAATAAATTAAAAATTAATATTAAAGGACACTTAAATTATTTCAAAAAAAAAATTACACAGAACTTCTTTAAAATAATTAAAATTAAAACATAATAGATTAAATTTTTTGTCACGACCCAAATCCGGGCCGCGACTGGCACCCACACTTACCCTCCTATGTGAGCGAACCAACCAATCTAAACCTTAACATTTCAATATAATATAACAGAAAGTAATGCGGAAGACTTAAACTCATTAAATAAAGACCAATTCATTAACTTCTAAAATTCAACATCTATTATTCCCCAAAATCTGGAAGTCATCATCACAAGAACATCTACGATCAAATGACTAAACTAAGAGTATTCTAAAAGCAAAAAAATACATAAGAAGCTAGTCCATGCCGGAAGTTCAAGGCATCAAGACTTGAAGAAGAAGACCCAGTCCAAGCTAGAAGCATTAGCTCACCCTGAATATCCGATATGACGAAGACTGGCTAGAATCACTGCTGAGTTGAAGATGACGGAATGTTTGCTGCACTCCACAAATAACAAGAAGAAAACATAAAAGTAGGGGTCAGTACAAAACACGGGTACTGAGTAGATATCATCGGCCAACTCAAAATAGAAATCAATATATACCGAGTAATATCATAAAATTAACTATGATACTCAACATGTAGCAACAACAAGTACTATAATCATCAATAAGTACCATCAAGTTCATCCATGAGGGCTCAAGCCTCAACACCATACTCATTTGGGAATTAAGTTTTATTAGATTGAGTATATTGTCATCTTTCAAGATTCATTATCTTTCTTCCTCTTGTGTCGGTACGTGACACTCCGATCCCCTACTACTATGTGTCGGTACGTGATACTCCGATCCCCTAATTCAATGTGTCGGAACGTGACACTCCGATCCCCTACATGTGTCGGTACGTGACACTCCGATCCCCTACATGTGTCGGAACGTGACACTCCGATCCCCTACATGTGTCGGTACGTGACACTCTGATCCCCTACATGTGTCGGTACGTGACACTCCGATCCCCTAATTCTATGTGTCGGAACGTGACACTCCGATCCACTAATACTATGTGTCGGAACGTGACACTCCGATCCACTAATACTATGTGTCGAAACGTGACACTCCCATCCACTAATATCATTCTGTAAATCATCAAGCCTTCTCTATTCTAAGGCATCATCAATCCCATTACTTTAATTCATCAAGCCTTCTTCTATACCAAGGCATCATCATTAATAATGTATATTAATGTTTCTTTTCAAGATTTGGGATTCAATATTTTCATCATGCTTATCTTATCACAATCACATAATCATATTCATGCAAACATACCATTAAGCATATAGTAGGGTTTACAATACTACCAATACATATCATTCACTATTAAGAGTTTACTTATGAAGCATGAAAACCATAACCTACCTCCACCGAAGAATTGAAATCAAGCAAGTGAATCCTCAAAGCTTGGTGTTTTCCTCTTCTTCTCGATCGTTTCTCTCTCTCCCTTCTTGTTCTTTCTATTTTCTTATTCAAACCCTCTTTCTTTTACCCTAATTAGTATATAATTAAGAATAAAAGATGGCAATAATACCCCACTAATTAACTTAGGGTTACCTCTTTTAACCCCCAAGAATTTGAGTTATTAATATAAACCCACGAACTTAATAATTAAGGCAAGAATAGTCAAAAACGTCCCTTAAAACTTAACCAGAAATCCGACTCCAACTGGGATTATCCAAACTGTGACGGGCCGTCGCGCCTGCGACGGTCCGTCCTGCAGGCCGTCGCAAGGGTCAGAGACTCAGTTTCCACTGAATTATTTGTGACGGTCCGTCACGCCTGTGACGGTCCGTCCTGCCATTCTGTTACGAAGTTCAGAGAGTCGATTTTCAGTACCCAATTTCAGATTTTCTAAGTGTTTTGAAATGAGACCTTGCGACGGTCCGTCGTGCCCATGACGGTCCGTCGTGGGGTCCGTCGCTTCTGCCAGTTTTTCCAGAAATAAAGTCTGCTGCTCAAAACGACTAAACAGGTCATTACAATAGATACCAATTTACCCATCGTTCGTCCCTGAACGATCACAAGAAGAAAAACAAGGGCGGGAAGGAGTACCTGAATCTTTAAACAGATGTGGGTATCTTTCTTGCATATCTGCCTCCTTCTCCCAAGTGGCTTCTTCAACCGGTCGATTCTTCCATTGCACCTTGATGGATGCAATCTCTCTTGACCTGAACTTGCGAACTTCTCTATCTAAAATAGCAACAGGCTCCTCCTCATAAGACAAGTTCTCATCAAGCAAAATTGAATCCCAACGGATAATGTAGTTTCCATCCCTATGGTATCTTTTCAACATCGACACATGGAATACCGGATGTACTCCGGACAGCCCTGGAGGCAAGGCTAACTCATAAGCCACCTCTCCTACTCGCTTAAGTACTTCAAATGGTCCAATGTACCTTGGACTTAGTTTACCCCTTTTACCAAACCGCATTACCCCTTTCATTGGTGAAACTTTCAACAAGACTTGTTCACCCTCCATAAACTCCAAGTCTCTAACCTTCCGATCTGCATACTCCTTCTGTCTACTTTGAGCCGCTAGAAGCTTTTCTTGAATAGATTTCACCTTCTCCATCGAATCCTTCAAAAGGTCAGTACCCCAAGGCCTAACCTCAAATGCATCAAACCAACCAATGGGAGACCTACATCTCCTACCATACAATGCTTCAAATGGAGCCATATCAATGCTTGAGTGATAGCTATTATTGTATGAAAACTCCGCTAAGGGTAGGAAGCTATCCCAATGGCCACCAAACACTATCACACATGCACGAAGCATATCTTCCAACACTTGAATCGTTCTCTCAGACTGACCATCGGTCTGAGGATGGAACGCAGTACTAAGGTCAAACCTAGTACCCAATTCCGCATGCAATGTTTTCCAAAACTTAGAAGTAAACTGCGTACCTCTATCTGATATGATGGATAGTGGAACCCCATGCAATCGAACGACTTCTGAGATATAGATCTTGGCTAACTTCTCGGCATTGTAAGTCACCTTAACCGGAATAAAATGAGCAGATTTAGTTAACCTATCAACAATCACCCAAATGGAGTCATACTTATCCATTGTCCTTGGAAGACCAACCACAAAGTCCATTGCAATTCTTTCCCACTTCCATTCCGGAATGGGCATTCTCTGAAGTGTTCCTCCGGGCCTTTGGTGTTCATACTTTACTTGTTGACAGTTTGGACATTTGGCAATAAAATCCACAATGTCACGCTTCATTCTACTCCACCAAAAGTGTTGCTTTAGGTCACGGTACATCTTGGTTGCACCTGGATGTATCGAATACCTCAAACTATGAGCCTCTGTCAGAATAGTGTTGATCAAATCATCGACGTGGGGTATGCATACCCTTCCCTTGATCCTCAAAACACCTTCCTCATCGATTTGTGCTTCCTTAGCCTCTCCTCACAATACCTTATCTTGAATTCTGCGCAGTTTCTCATCATCAGACTGTCTTCCCTTAATCTTGTCAAGGAAGAAAGATCTTGCCTCCACAGAAGCCAACAATCCTCCCTTCTCATTTACTTCTAATCTCATCAAGTCATTAGCTAGAGTCTGAACCTCTCTAGACAATGGGCGTCTAGAAGCTTGCAAGTGAGCTAGACTTCCCATGCTTCCCGCCTTTCTACTTAAAGCATCCGCTACAACATTCGCCTTCCCCGGACTATACAAAATAGTGATGTCGTAGTCCTTCAGTAGTTCCATCCATCTCCTCTGCCTCAAGTTCAAATCTTTCTGAGTAAAGACATACTGAAGGCTACGATGATCCGTGTAGACCTCACACTTAACCCCATATAAGTAGTGTCTCCATTGCTTTAATGCAAACACTACTGCAGCCAATTCTAAATCATGAGTTGGATAGTTACGTTCATGCACCTTTAATTGCCTTGAAGCATAAGCAATCACACTCTTCTCTTGCATTAGTACTGCACCCAAACCAGAATAGGATGCATCACAATAAACAATGTAGTTCTTACCCTCTACTAGCAAGGTAAGGATAGGTGCGGTAGTCAACAAAGTCTTGAGCTTCTGAAAGCGTTCTCACATTCGTCCGACCATACAATGGAACATTCTGCTTAGTCAAGTTCGTCAATGGGAAGCAATAGAAGAGAATCCCTTGACAAATCGGCGGTAGTAGCTAGCTAACCAACAAAGCTCCTATTTCTGACACATTAGTAGGTCTTTACCCAATTCTTCACTGTCTCAATCTTAGAAGGATCCACCATCACTCCATCCTTAGAAAACCACGTTGCCCCAAGAAGGACACTGCATCTAGCCAAAACTCACACTTAGAGAACTTGGCATAAAGCTTTTTCTCCCTCAACATTTCCAATACCATTCTCAAATGCTCTCATGTTCCTTCTTGCTCTTTGAGTATACCAATATATCATCAATAAATACAATCACGAAGAGGTCCAAATATGGCTTAAAAATCCCATTCATCAAGCTCATGAACGCAGCAGGGGCATTCGTAAGACCAAAAGACATCACTACAAATTCGTAATGCCCATACCTCATCGAAAAGCAGTCTTTGGCACATCCGTTGCCCTGTATTTTCAATTGATGATAACCGGATCTCAAGTCAATCTTAGAGAAGACACAAGCACCTTGTAACTGATCGAACAAGTCATCAATGCGAGGAAGAGGATACTTGTTCTTTATGGTTACCTTATTCAGTTGTCTGTAGTCTATGCACATTCTAAAACTCCCATCCTTCTTCTTCACAAACAAAACCGGAGCACCCCAAGGAGATGCACTTGGTCTAATAAAGCCTTTGTTTAACAACTCTTGAAGTTGGGCTTTTAACTCTCTTAACTCCGCGGGAGCCATTCTATAAGGGGGTATAGAAATGGGGCGTGTGCCCGGTTCAAGATCGATACAGAAGTTAATATCCCTATCTGGTGGCATACCAGGAAGATCTGCAGGGAACACATCCAAAAACTTGCGGACTACCGGAACCGACTCAATCGAAGGTACTTGGGTAGTGTCATCCTTGAGATGTGCCAAGAAATCTAAACACCCTATACTAACCATTTTCTTAGCACGAAGAAAGGAGATGATACGCACCGCATTGGAAGTGTAATCACCCTCTCAAACTAACGGATCTGTCCCAGGCTTGGCTAACGTCACCGTTTTAGCATTACAATCCAAAATTGCAAATTGCGGAGAAAGCCAAGTCATACCCAGAATTACATCAAAATCATCCATTTCTAAGATAACCAAATCTACATAAGTGTTGCTCCCCACAAAAGTTACAAGACAAGACCTATACACCTTTTCAACTATCACAGACTCACCCACCGGAGTAGAAACACGAATAGGTATGTCAAGCAATTCACAATGTAAATTAAGACCATTAGCAAATGCGGAAGATACATAAGAAAATGTGGATCCGGGATCAAATAATACAGAAGCCATGCAATCACAAACCAAAAGATTACCTGTTATGACAGCATCAGATGCCTCCGCTTCAGACAGCCCAGGGAAAGCGTAACAATGGGCCCTATCGTTCGTCTGTCCGTTGCCCCTACCATGTTATGATGTTGTGGCCCCAATTTGCCCATTACCTCTGCCGTTTTGGTGACCACCATTACCTCGACCACCACGTCCTCCAGAATAACGGCCTCTACCATGACCACCTCTATCTCTAGCTATTGGGGGTCTATAACTTTGTCTGGGACAATTTTTCTAATATGTCCAATCTCCCCACATCCATAACATTCTCTGGAGTCAAGCATAGGCCCCTCGGAGAAGTGTTGACCGGTCTGAGGTGGTCCCCCAACTACAGTCTGTAGTGAAGACTGAATTGGTCAGACTGAGTAACTTCCCGAACCCTGTCCTCTAGTGTAAGAACCATTAAACTCACCTCCCTTCCGAAACCTTTTTGATGTCAATGTTGTGGTGAAGTCGTCTGGCTTCACTCCTTCCACTTCTACCACAAAGTCTACCATTTCTTGGAAGGATTTTGCCGTTGCCGCTATCTGTAAGGCCGAAATCCGCAATTCTGACCTCAATCCCTTCACAAACCGGCGAATCCGCTCTTGAGGACTGAAACAGAGTTGAGTGGCATATCTGGATAGTGCACGAAACTTAGCCTCATAAGCATTAACTGACATCCTACCTTGCTCTAGGCTCAAGAACTCATCCCTTTTCCTATCCCTCAAAGTCCGGGGGATATACTTCTCCATAAACAAGCTATAGAATGAGGCCCAAGTCATAGGTGGTGCCTTTGTTGGTTGACACTCAATATGTGACCGCCACCACATTTTGGCGTTCCCTTGAAACTGATAACTCACGAACTCAACACCAAACCGTTCTATTATACCCATCTTGTGTAGTAGCTCGTGACAGTCAACCAGAAAATCATAAGCATCCTCCGATTCAGCACCCTTGAAGACTGGAGGTTTCAATTTCAAGAACTTACTGAAAAGTTCATGCTGATCACTTGTCATTACAGGCCCTGTAGTCAGACGAGGAAATGTGCTTATTTCCAATGGAACATCCATGCGGGGAGCCATAGTAGCCGCATGTTGTACCTCCGAAGCCTGAGGTGCTGGTGCAGAAAACACTGGGGGTGTCTGGCCCTGATCAGATAACCCGCTAAGATAAGACAGATCCTGATTGATCATCTCTGGGGTAGATTGGGGTGGCAATCCCTCATTCTGCACTTATTCAGTTTCCCCATCCTCCCCTTCTCTTATTACTTCCTCAGTCGGTGGAGGAGTCACTGCCCTAGTATCAGATGGGCTAGGTGCTCGTCCTCTTCCCCTAGAGGACGTCCTCCCACGACCTCTACCACGGCCCCTTGCCGCTGTTCTTCCTCGAGCCACAGCCCCAGTGGCTGGCTCAGTTGTTTCTTGTCTGGCCGGTGTTGGTGTTGACGTAGTCGTTGCTCTAGTTCTAACCATCTACGAAAGAGAGTGAAGATGGTCAGATACCAATTCGTATCGCCTAGATACCAATTGGACTCAAGTAGTAGCACGAAAGAAAGAATGAAAGAGTGAAATTTTTTCCTAAAGTCTTATAGCCTCTCAAGAAAAAGTAAAGGCGTCCCCCTACCGTTCCTTAAGACTCTACTAGACCTGTTCTTGTGTGATGAGACCAACGAACCTAAGGCTCTGATACCAAGTTTGTCACGACCCAAATCCGGGCCGCGACTGGCACCCACACTTACCCTCCTATGTGAGCGAACCAACCAATCTAAACCTTAACATTTCAATATAATATAACAGAAAGTAATGCGGAAGACTTAAACTCATTAAATAAAGACCAATTCATTAACTTCTAAAATTCAACATCTATTATTCCCCAAAATCTGGAAGTCATCATCACAAGAACATCTACGATCAAATGACTAAACTAAGAGTATTCTAAAAGCAAAAAAATACATAAGAAGCTAGTCCATGCCGGATGTTCAAGGCATCAAGACTTGAAGAAGAAGACCCAGTCCAAGCTAGAAGCATTAGCTCACCCTGAATATCCGATATGACGAAGACTGGCTAGAATCACTACGGAGTTGAAGATGACGGAACGTTTGCTGCACTCCACAAATAACAAGAAGAAAACATAAAAGTAGGGGTCAGTACAAAACACGGGTACTGAGTAGACATCATCGGCCAACTCAAAATAGAAATCAATATATACCGAGTAATATCATAAAATCAACTATGATACTCAACATGTAGCAACAACAAGTACTATAATAATCAATAAGTACCATCAAGTTCATCCATGAGGGCTCAAGCCTCAACACCATACTCATTTGGGAATTAAGTTTTATTAGATTGAGTATATTGTCATCTTTCAAGATTCATTATCTTTCTTCCTCTTGTGTCGGTACGTGACACTCCGATCCCCTACTACTATATGTCGGTACGTGACACTCCGATCCCCTAATTCTATGTGTCGGAACGTGACACTCCGATCCCCTACATGTGTCGGTACGTGACACTCCGATCCCCTACATGTGTCGGAATGTGACACTCCGATCCCCTACATGTGGCGGTACGTGACACTCCGATCCCCTACATGTGTCGGTACGTGACACTCCGATCCCCTAATTCTATGTGTCGGAACGTGACACTCCGATCCACTAATACTATGTGTCGGAACGTGATACTCCGATCCACTAATACTATGTGTCGGAACGTGACACTCCGATCCACTAATATCATTCTGTAAATCATCAAGCCTTCTCTATTCCAAGGCATCATCAATCCCATTACTTTAATTAATCAAGCCTTCTTCTATACCAAGGCATCATCATTAATAATGTATATTAAAGTTTCTTTTCAAGATTTGGGATTCAATATTTTCATCATGCTTATCTTATCACAATCACATAATCATATTCATGCAAACATACCATTAAGCATATAGTAGGGTTTACAATACTACCAATACATATCATCACTATTAAGAGTTTACTTATGAAGCATGAAAACCATAACCTACCTCCACCGAAGAATTGAAATCAAGCAAGTGAATCCTCAAAGCTTGGTGTTTTCCTCTTCTTCTCGATCGTTTCTCTCTCTCCCTTCTTGTTCTTTCTATTTTCTTATTCAAACCCTCTTTCTTTTACCCTAATTAGTATATAATTAAGAATAAAAGATGGCAATAATACCCCACTAATTAACTTAGGGTTACCTCTTTTTACCCCAAGAATTTGAGTTATTAATATAAACCGACGAACTTTATAATTAAGGCAAGAATAGTCAAAAACGTCCCTTAAAACTTAACCAGAAATCCGACTCCAACTGGGATTATGCAAACTGTGACGGGCCGTCGCGCCTGCGACGGTCCGTCCTGCAGGCCGTCGCAAGGGTCAGAGACTCAGTTTCCACTGAATTATCTGTGACGGTCCGTCTGTCACGCCTGTGACGGTCCGTCCTGCCATTCGGTTTCGAAGTTCAGAGAGTCGATTTTCAGTACCCAATTTCAGATTTTCTAAGAATTTTGAAATGAGACCCTGCGACGGTCCGTCGTGCCCATGATGGTCCGTCGTGGGGTCCGTCGCTTCTGCCAGATTTTCTAGAAATAAAGTCTGCTGCTCAAAACGACTAAACAGGTCATTACATTTTTCTAAGATAAAAGTGAAAAGAAATATAAATAATATGAGAAATGAACAAAATTAAATAGTTAGTCATGTATCTTGTGGTAAAACACAAACACTTATATTTCACAAATAAATATTTTATAAAACAACTTTATTTTCTCTCTCTTCTGCTGCGTTTCTTCTTTAATTATCTTTAAAAGTTCAGCCCCAATTTTTTTTGTGAAAACTTCGATCGAGGAATTTTTCGGGGAAACATTGAAATGGCTTTAGCTATTAAAATGAGATAAAGTCAATGGGAAATGACTTCGGTTAGTGAACTGATATAAAGCCGATGGAAAATGGTCCTGACTAGTAAAATGATATAAAGCCGATGAAAAATGATTACGACTAGTGATTTGATATAAAGCCAATGAGAAATAGTTTGGTCTAGTTAAATAATATAAGATAAATGAGAAATGGTTCCAGCAAGTGATATGATAGAAAAACGATTGGAAATGGTTCAGCTAGTGATATTGTGCCGATTGAAAAATGTTCAGGCAAGAAATTGATAATTGTAAGTTGATGCATTTTGATACTTATGTTTGACTTACTTGTGAACTATGATTGATGAACTTGTATGCATGATTGATCGATTTGGCATTAAGATTGACTTACATGATACATGTAGGTGTGTGACTATTGTATGGTGATTATTAGGCCTTGTGAGTTGTATATTGTAGAATTGATAAGTTGGGTTGATTTATGTGCATGTTTTAGTTTAAATATGTTCGGTTGGGATCAAAGGAGTTTTCTTTTTCTAGATAGATTGCTTTGTTATTATATTGCTTTCGAGGTACCATGTTGTTGGAATTCAGTACTTATTTTTACACTTGTGTAGGTTCTAAGCACGGTATAGTGTGATTGCTCTTCTTCCTCCTTTCCAAGGCTAAGTGAAGGACTTGAGAAGTAATTGTTTCTTATCATGGTATGCTAGACGGGGATATGGGTGTAGACGGCATGTCAACAACATGTTCCTGATATTTATGATGTGGTAGCCACATGTGGTTCTTGCAACGGTTGTTGGTGCACAGATTGCTCGTAAGGTTATTTTGATAGTAGTTGGTCAGCACTGTTATGAGAGGTTTCAAAAGATGAAACCGCTCCAGTGTCATGGTGGTAAGAGTGAGGATATTGCTTATGAAATCCTAACTTTGTGCCATGAGATGCTTGAGGCAGTGGGTATGAAGGATGCTCGTGGAGTTTTTTTGTTGCACTTCAACTTCGTTAGAGTGCCAGAAAGCAGTAGATGACTTTTGTGAGTTCTAGACTAGTTGGATCTCCTTGAAGGAGTGGTATGTGTTCTATAGTTCTTTCCAAGGCGCTTCATTTCTTGGAGCGTGAGAGAGTAGAGTCAACTGAAGTTTGAGACCTTGATTCAAGGTAGTTTATTTGTGGTGGAGTATGAGTCTTGTTTGTGTGATATTTCTAGGCATGGTATGAATATTTTCCCGAACGAGGCAGAGAGAGTCCAGATGTTGGTAAGAGGGTTTAATTTCTCTATCAAATTGTATATGTTTAGAGCATCCAGAGAGGTGTCTTTCCTCCACTCCATTGTGAGAACCGCCAAAGATACAATGTTTAAGGTTTTAGAGGATTTTATGGACTCCAAGAGAGTCCATTCGCCTTGAAATTTTCAGGTGCCGTATCTAGGAATAGAGGTTCACATAGAGGTAGTAGCTCCTTTAAGCGTTATGTGCAAGTTCATGAATCTATGACAACAATTGAGAATAGACAGTCAACCCAAGGATCTTATGGTTTTGGTTGAGGTGGCCATGGTAATTCATCTAGTTCACAACAGTAGTTATTGGTATTGATGTATAATAGAGGAATTAAGGTCCAATGTTGTGAAATAATGAAAAATTAGACTTTCAGGTTCAGAAGATCATATCGAAATTCAAGAGTATTGTTGGATTCAAGGGATGATTTTAGTCCTAGGTGAGGCCTTGATTGATTTTTGAGAAGTCTAAAGCTTGTTTTAGCTTTTTCAGGTGTTGATCAAGTCAAACAGACCTCAAATTTATGTTTCAATAGTTCCGTCTAGTCCAAAAGTCGAGTATAATTGATTTGAATATATGGTCTGTGTGTATAAGGTTTTGAACTGATCCTGAGGATCCCTACAATGTTTGAAGTGTTGGCTATATTTTCTTATGTTGATGGTCTTGCAAATGAGAAGAGATATTAACGATCATGATGGTCGCATTAGCAAAGACCTTATTGTAATCGTGAAAGTTACACGTGGCTATATCTTCGCTTTTTCCAAATTGACCCATTTTTCAAGTATATGAGTTGGTATTGTTGTTTCCATAAATTTGTGGTGAATACTTGATTGATATAAATTGTGTGGCATTGGACATTTGTCAAAAGGGAAGACCTTAGTGTTGGGTGACTAGTTGATTGAATTTAAGGCAATTTATCTCTTACACCTTGCAATTTAGTAAATTTGTATACTCAATTCATTGTGTGTGATAGAAGTAATGAGAATAAGGTGAAGGGTTAATTGTCCACCGGATAAATGAATAAAAATGTTATGTTTTGATCGTAATGCTTGTGAATTTCTTGTGATGGCCCCTATTTTATTGATTGATGAAATGCCTAATAGCATTTATGCGGACTTGAATTGCTTGAATTTTTGTCTATTTATTATGGTGTTAACTTTTGTATGTACATTGATTGTTCTGTACCGTCATGAGACTTGTGATATAAATTTGATGACAATAGTTTTGGCTAGTGAAAGCCGATGGGAAATAGTTCTGGCTATTAAAGTGATATAAAGTAGATAAAACTGATTCCAACCAGTGAAATAATAAAAAGTTGATGAGAAATGGCTATGGCTAGTAAAACGTATAAGCCGATGAGAAATGGTTCTGGCTAGTGAAATGATAAAAAATCGATGGAAAATGATTTTGACTAGTGATTTGATATTAAGTTGATGAGGAATGGTTATATATTTAGTGATTTGTTATAAATACAATGGAAAATGGTTTCATCTAGTTCAATGATATAAAGCCAATGAAAAATGGTTTCTACTAGTGATATTGTGCCGATAATAAATTGTTATGGCACGAAACTGATTATTGTGAGTTGATGTATGTTGATTCTTATGTTTGGCTTGGTTGTTAAATGTGACTGATCCACTTGTTATATGTGATTGATATACTTGACAATGATATTGACTTACTTGATATGTTTTTAACTGTGACTACTGCACAATGATTATTGAGCCTCACGAGTTATATTGTTGAATTATTAGGTTGGGCTGATTTTTTTTACAAGTTGTAGTTTGAGGAGATTTTGATTAGAGGAGTATTTGTTTTCAAGATAATATTCTTCGTTTATTAGAAACTGAATATAGAAAGACTATCAAAAACTATCTATCTATGAAGCCTTTACTGTATTAAGATAGGTATTGATACAAGATCCCCTAACACCTTAAAACTCTACTTCTGACAAAATCTAAAAATTAGAGTCCTCCGAAAGCAAGGAGGTCTCACTAAAAGTTGATGAGAAGATGATGTGATCTCAATGAAATTCCTATTTATGATCCAAAGTACCATAATTTGCATCAAAACAGATGTAGATCGAATGACATCCCTACAATTGAACGTACGAGTATGTAATAGGGATAAATTAAACAAATAATTGAATTGAAAGGTCTAAGTAGCTCAACTAAAAGATAACCTAAGTCACGATAAAAATATTTAATTTTCTTAATGTAAAAATACAATAAAATTAAATATTGAACTAAAATATATAGATATACTTTACTTTACTGGGAGTTTCTCTAACTGACAACCATCACTATGAGCCTAGTGATGAATTGATACAATGTCTTATCAACTTTGCTAAAGCCACCCAATACCTTTCCAGAGTATAGGAAGCAACCGAACAGTTGGATCATTGATAAACCTTCTTGAGGAAGGTGAGGAATCACCCGTCTTGTTGTAGGATTCTATCTACACTGGCGGTGTAGGTTGTGCAGTTTGAGTAAAAGTATTTTGTATTTTGTTAAAATTCTTTGTCGGCTGAATATCAGCCATATGTAAAAAGTAATAATTTTTATTTTTGTCGTGTTGTGTCAGCTGTAAAAAGCCAATTGTAAAAGTCATAAAGAAAATAGTGTGTATGTCGGCCATAAATAAAAAAGAGGCCATTATGTAAAGTAGTAATAGTAAGTATTTTGTTTTCTTGTGTCGGCCGAATATAAAGAGGCCAAGTGTAAAGTATGTGTCGGCCATTTTTGGCCAAAAGTCTGTAAATTTTGTGTATAAATAGAGGGTTTCCCCTCATAAATAAAATCATCAATCCTTCATCTAACAATGTTCTCTCTACTCTCTACTCTCAATTTATAAATCCGCTTCCACCCCCTCCATTGGTATCAGAGCTAGATAATTAAATAATTATGTAAAACAAATCAACTATGACAAATGATTCACAAAAAAAGGTATACCATTTTATATTCATGAGTAGCTAAATTAATTTATTCCTGAAAATCTCTTGTTAATTATAATTGTTTATCATGTTTGAATAATGTTATAATAACCATCTTTAGAAAGTTTGCTACAAAAATATTCTTCGAATAAGTAATGCCCAGACTATGCCATCCTAAGGTTGAAACCGGTAGGCAGAGAAGGCCGTTTAGGGGAGTAAACAAAGTTGAGGCGCTGTTAGGGTAACTAATCAAAGAAGAAAGCTGTAGTAGTGACCAGACGAGATGATTATTAAATCATTATTTTTGCATAATAAGCAAGTATAATTTATTAAGAGGTTGGAAGGAATAAAATTTTAGTGAAAAATGAAAATAATAAAAATGGAAAACATACCTATTAGACGATAATGTTGATTATAAGATATTACTACTCTATATACTAAAAAATTTGAATACTGATATAAAAAGAGAAATTTATAATAAATTATTAACATATGAGATAATAGAAATAACAACCCAAGGTTGGACTGAGTTAACTATACAAAGTATACAAGATGAGCTTTATTATGACATGTATGATTTATATGATGATTTAGATATTGGAGATTAAATATGACTGAATATTGGCTAAGGCGATATGGTAGAAATTACAGGTTAAAAAAGATTAGATATCCAGATAAATTAAGTAAGCTTTTTAAAATATTATATAAAAAGTTATGATGAATAAAAATAAAAATATTAAAATAAAAAGAACTAAGATAGATAAAAAGGTAAGAAAAATATGGAAAAAATTAAGATCTTTATATATAGAATATGAACTATCACAACTAGTCAAAACAGATAATGATAGAAAAGATCAATTAATAAACATAATTTCAAAAATAGAATATAAATATGTCTATTATTTGAAAAAACAATATGAACAAAGAAAAATATGAACAACAATTAATAGAAAAAATAATGGAACAAATTACCAAAAAAGAACAAAAATTACAACACAGGAAAAGAAGGTTAGAAGAAAATATATTAGCAGGAGTATATAATAAATCAATACTAGCACAAAGAAAATATATATTAATGTTAGAATTAGAATTAGATTGTCTTGAATATGAATTACAACATAATATAATACATAGATCATGTCACGACCCAAATCCGGGCCGCGACTGGCACCCACACTTACCCTCATATGTGAGCGAACCAACCAATCTAAACCTTAACATTTCAATATAATATAAACAGAAAGTAATGCGGAAGACTTAAACTCATTAAATAAAGATCAATTCCTTAACTTCTAAAATTCAACATCTATTATTCCCCAAAATCTGGAAGTCATCATCACAAGAACATCTACGATCAAATGACTAAACTAAGAGTATTCTAAAAGCTAAAAATACATAAGAAGCTAGTCCATGCCGGAAGTTCAAGGCATCAAGACTTGAAGAAGAAGACCCAGTCCAAGCTAGAAGCATTAGCTCACCCTGAATATCCGGTATGACGAAGACTGGCTAGAATCACTGCTGAGTTGAAGATGACAGAACGTTTGCTGCACTCCACAAATAACCAGAAGAAAACGTAAAAGTAGGGGTCAGTACAAAACACGGGTACTGAGTAGATATCATCGGCCAACTCAAAATAGAAAACAGTATATATTAAGCAATATCATAAAATCAACTAATATCCTTAGCATGCAGCATTTACAGTTACCATAACCCTTGGTTACAACACCAAGCACATCAATAAGGACTCACACCTCCTCATTATACTCATTTGGGAATTCAGTTCATTAGATTGAATATATTAACATATTTCAAGATTCATTATCTTTATTCTCCTCGTGTCGGTACATGACACTCCGCTCCTCAATATACTATCCTGGTGTCGGAACGTGACACTCCGATCCTCATATACTATCCTTGTACCGGAACGTGGCACCCGATCCATATTCTATCCGAGTGTCGGAACGTGACACCCGATCCTCATATACTATCCTGGTACCGGAACGTGGCACCCGATCCATATTCTATCCTGGTGTCGGAACGTGACACCTGATCCATATTCTATCCTGGTGTCGGAACGTGACACCCGATCCATATTCTATCCTGGTACCAGAACGTGGCACCCGATCCATATTCTATCCTGGTACCGGAACGTGGCACCCGATCCCCTAATCTCACCACTTTCGTTCATCAAGCCTTCTTTTATACCAAGGCATCATCACTAACAAAGTAGATTAGGGTTTCTTTTCAAGATTTGGGATTCAATAGCTTCATCATGCTTATTTATTCACAATTACATAATCACATCATTCATGTAAGCTTACAATTAAGCATATAGAAGGTTTACAATACTACTAACACATATCATTCGCTATTAAGAGTTTACTACGAATAGCATGAAATAACCATAACCTACCTCCACCGAAGATTAGAAATCAAGCAAGCAAATTTCCAAAGCTTTGTGTCCTCTTCGTTTCTCCTCTTTCTCGTTCAACTTTCTCTCTCTTTCTCTTGTTCTTTTTTTTTTCTTATTCAAACCCTCTTTCTTTTACCCTAATTAATATATAATTAAGAATAAAAGATGGCAATAATACCCCACTAATTAACTTAAGGTTACCTCTTTTAACCCCCAAAAATTTGAGTTATTAATATAAACCCACGAACTTTATAATTAAGGCAAGAATAGTCAAAAACGTCCCTTAAAACTTAACCAGAAATCTGACTCCAACTGGGATTACGCAAGCTGTGACGGGCCGTCGCGCCTGCGACGGTCCGTCCTGCTGTCCGTCGCATAGTTCAGAGACTCAATTTCTCTGAAGAGTCAGTGACGGTCCGTCACACCTGTGATGGTCCGTCACACCTGTGACGGTCCGTCCTGCCATTCCGTCACGAAGTTCAGAGAGTCGATTTTCAGTACCCAATTTCAGATTTTCTAAGTATTTTTGTAACGACCTGTTTAGTCGTTTTGAGCAACAAACTTCAATTCTGGAAAAACAGGCTGAGGCGACGGACCAAACGACGATCCGTCATGGGCACGATGGACCGTCGTAGGGTCTCGTTTCAAAACACTTAGAAAATCTTAAATTGGGTACTGAAAATTGACTCTCTGAACTTCGTGACGGAAAGGCAGGACGGACCGTCACAGGCGTGACGGATCGTCATAGATTGTTCAGTGGAAATTGACTCTCTGACTCTTGCGACGACCTGCAGGACGGACCGTCGCAGGCACGACGGCCCGTCACAGGTTGCGCAAATCCCAGGCAGAATCGGATTTCCTTAGACGTTTTATGGGACATTTTGGGACTATTCTTTCCTTAATTATAGATTTCGTGGGTTTATATTAATAACTCAAATTCTTGGGGGTTAAAAAAGGTAACCCTAAGTTAATTAATGGGGTATTATTTCCATCTTTTATTCTTAATTATATACTAATTAGGGTAAAAGAAAGAGGGTTTGAATAAGAAAATAGAAAGAACAAGAAGGGAGAGAGAGAAACGATCGAGAAGAAGAGGAAAACACCAAGCTTTGAGGATTAACTTGCTTGATTTCAATTCTTCGGTGGAGGTAGGTTATGGTTTTCATGCTTTCATAGTAAACTCTTAATATAGAATGATATGTATTGGTAGTATTGTAAACCCTACTATATGCTTAATTGTATGTTTGCATGAATATGATTATGTGATTGTGATAACATAAGCATGATGAAAATATTGAATCCAAAATCTTGAAAAGAAACTTTAATATACATTATTAATGATGATGCTTTGGTATAGAAGAAGGCTTGATAAATTAAAGTAATGAGATTGATGATGCCTTGGTATAGAAGAAGGCTTGATAAATTAAAGTAATGGGATTGATGATGCCTTGGTATAGAAGAAGGCTTGATGAATTAAAGTAATGGGATTGATAATGCCTTGGTATAGAGAAGGCTTGATGATTTACAGAATGATATTAGTGGATCGGAGTTTTACGTACCGACACATGTAGGGGATCGGAGTGTCACATTCCGACACATGTAGGGGATCGGAGTGTCACGTTCCGACACATGTAGGGGATCAGAGTGTCACGTTCCGACACATGTAGGGGATCGGAGTGTCACGTTCCGACACATAGTATTAGTGGATCGGAGTGTCACGTACCGACACATGTAGGGGATCGGAGTGTCACGTTCCGACACATGTAGGGGATCGGAGTGTCACGTTCCGATACATGAAGGGGATCGGAGTGTCACGTACCGACACATGTAGGGGATCGGAGTGTCACGTTCCGACACATAGAATTAGGGGATCGGAGTGTCACGTACCGACACATGTAGGGGATCGGAGCGTCTTGTTCCGACACATGTAGGGGATCGGAGTGTCACGTTCTGACACATAGAATTAGGGGATCGGAGTGTCACGTACCGACACATAGTAGTAGGGGATCGGAGTGTCACGTACCGACACAAGAGGAAGAAAGATAATGAATCTTGAAAGATGATAATATACTCAACTTAATAAACTTAATTCCCAAATGAGTATGGTGTTGAGGCTTGAGCCCTTATGGATGAACTTGATGGTACTTATTGATGATTATAGTACTTGTTGTTGTTACATGTTGAGTTTTATAGTTGATTTACGATAATATTTGATATATACTGTTCCCTATTTTGAGTTGGCCGATGATATCTACTCAGTACCCGTGGTTTGTACTGACCCCTACTTTTATGTTTTTCTTCTTGTTATTTGTGGAGTGCAGCAAACGTGCCGTCATCTTTGACTCAACAGTAACTCAAGCCAGTCTTCATCACACCGGATCTTCAGGGTGAGCTAACGCTTCTAGCTTGGACTGGATCTTCTCCTTTATGTCCTGATGCCTTGAACTCCCGGCATGGACTAGCTTCTTATGTATTTTTTGGCTTCTTAGAAACTCTTAGAATTAGTAGTTTAAAGTAGATGTTCTTGTGATGGTGACTTCCAGGTTTTGGGAATAATAGATGTTGAACAATAATAGTTATTGATTTTATTAATGAGTTTAAGTCTTCCGCATTACTTTCTGTTGATTGGTTGGTTCGCTCACATAGGAGGGAAAGTGTGGGTGCCAGTCGCAACCCGGTTGGGTCGTGACAATTTTGAAATGAGACCCTGCGACGGTCTGTCGTGCCCATGACGGTCCGTCGTGGAGTCCGTCGCCTCAGCCTGTTTTTCCAGAAATAAAATCTGCTGCTCAAAACGACTAAACAGGTCGTTACAGATCATAATGAATAAAGAAGAGTTTGCAGTAGACGAAAAAACATATGAAAACCAAGATGGAATGATAATAAAAATAGTATTTTCAAATTTAGGAAGAAGATACAAGAGAATAGGAAATAACTTATACTTAATGCTAGAAAAAGAAACAGCAAAATTAGAAGATAGTTTAACAGCTATGGTAAGAATAACAAAAGAAAATGAAGAAATAGATAAATCAAGAGAAATTGAAAAAATAAAAACACAAGCAAAACAAGAAGTATAAAATTTAGAAGAAATAAAAATACAAGAATAAGTGAATTAGAAAAAGAATTAGCTAGGTTAAAATTATTATATGAAAATAAACAAAAACAAAAAGATAAAGAGCTAGAATTAACAAATGAAATAAAACAAATGGAACAGAAACTAAATGAAGATCTAAAAGATCTAAATGAAGATATTGAAGTAAATGAAATAGACGGAAATGAAAATGACCAACAATCAGAAATAAGTGATATAAGTGAAACATATACAGAAATTCTAGAACAGATAAATAAACCAAAAAAATTAGAAATAAACACAGGAGATATGAATAGACCTAGTACGTAAGAGTTAAAACCCCAGATAATAGTCCCAGAAATAGTCCTAGAGTTAGTCCTAGGAGAACACACCAACATATTATACAGAAAGCTATCAACAATCAGACAGAAATAATGCAATATGGAACAGTAGACTAAATAAAAATGGACACCTAAACCAGCAAATGAACAATACAATTTCTTAGATTTAGATTGTGTCGCAGATATAAATAAAGCAATATTGTTATGGATAGGAAATATGTCTAAACAGTTAATAGATAACAAAATAGAAACAGCGAAAACACCAAGATACGTAGAAAGAACATTCGTAGGAACAACAAAATTATGGATAGAAAATCTACCTCGGAAAGTTTAGAGAGTACTTAGGAATGATAAGAAAATGGATGGATCCGCATCAGCAACAAATATAGATATACTAGATAAATATGAATCAACAATAAGAAATGATTTTGGAGGCATGACTACAGATATAAGAGAACAAAATAGAGAAAAAATAATAAATAGACAACTTATGAAAAAATTAGCTATATGTAAAATGTGTTACTTAGAAGAATATACTTGCGCATTTAAAGAATATTATTACAAAGCTAAATACAATTTAGACGAAGCAAAAGAAATAAGAAGACAATATTATACAAAATTACCAGAACCGTTTAGTACAAACGTAATAAAGGATTGGAATAATGAAGGAATGGTAGATACTTTAGGATCTAGAATAAAATTTTTAAATCAATGGTTCATAAAACTATGTGAAAACCAAAAAGAAAAATTAAAAATGGAAAAAGTATTAAATAAAAATTATCATGTAAAAATTTATTTACAGCAAGATGTAAAAATTTATATATATTAACAACAAAGCATAAAATAACAGCAAGAAATAAAATTAATAAAATAAAAATAGAAAATCCTTTTGAAAAAATAATTACTGTAATAGACAATAATGAATATAGCTATAAAGAAATTGATATAGAAGAAGATTTAGAGATAGTAAAAGAAAGATTAAGCACTTCAAGCGTACCAAATACATTGACAAGAGCTACCTCATCAAGGATGAGTACATCTAAAAGAAAATATGAAATTCCACAAAGCTTATTAGATAAAGAAGAAATAACACCATATCATTATTTCATAACAGGAATAATAGACCAAAGAAAATATAAAATATTAATAAATACAGGACAAGAAGAAAATTACATAACAAGAGAGTTAGTATTAGAAGAAGAAATTATAAGAACAGGACATACATGCCCTGGACTACCTAGTGAGATAGTAAACACGAATGAAGACACAACAGAAAAAGAAATAATTATAGGAGGAATACCCTTAGTAATACAATTTAAAATATACCAAGGAAATCATAATATTACATTAGGAATAAAATGGTTAGAAAAAGTCAAACATACAATATAGAAAATGAACAATTAACAATAACTTGTCAAAATAAGAAAATAATTATAAAAAGGACAAAATGATTAATGAAAATATTTATACTTGCAAAAATTATAGTAGAAGGATATCACAACAGATATTATACCCCTATGATAGATACAGGAGCAGAAGCGAATATATGTAAATATAATTGCTTACCAGAAGATAAATGGGAAAAATTAAAAACACCTATGGTAGTAACGGGATTTAACAATGAAGGAAGTATGATTAAATACAAAGCAAAAAATATAAAAATACAAATATGGGATAAAATACTAACAATAGAAGAAATGTATAATTTTGAATTTACTACAAAAGATATGTTATTAGGAATGCCATTTCTAGATAGATATTATCCACACATAATAACAAAAACACATTGGTGGCTTACTACACCATGCGGAAATAAGATAGGAGCAAAAAGAGTAAATAATAAACAACGAAAACCTATGGAATGGATATGTCACGACCCAAATCCGGGCCGCGACTGGCACCCACACTTACCCTTCTATGTGAGCGAACCAACCAATCTAAACCTTAACATTTCAATATAATATCAACAAAAAGTAATGCGGAAGACTTAAACTCATTAATAAAATCAATAACTATTATTATCCCCAAAATCTGGAAGTCATCACCACAAGAACATCTATGATCAAATTACTAAACTAAGAGTATTCTAAGAAGCTAAAACAAATAAAAGCTAGTCCATGCCGGAAGTTCAAGGCATCAAGACATGAAGGAGAAGATCCAGTCCAAGCTAGAAGCATTAGCTCACCCTGAAGATCCGGTGTGACGAAGACTGACTAGAGTTGCGGTTGAGTTGAAGATGATGGCACATTTGCTGCACTCCACAAATAACAAAGAAGAAAACAATAAAAGTAGGGGTCAGTACAAAACACGGGTACTGAGTAGATATCATCGGCCAATTCAAAATAGAAAATAGTATATAATTAGCAATATCATAAAATAACCTAATATGCTTAGCATGCACCATTTACAGTTACCATAACTCTTGGTTACAACACCAATGTCACGACCCAAACCGGGTTGCGACTCGCACCCACACTTTCCCTCCTATGTGAGTGAACCAACCAATCTAACCTTAACATTTCAATATAATAACAACAGAAAGTAATGCGGAAGACTTAACTCATTAATAAAATCAATTCATTAACTTCTAAAATTCAACATCTATTATTCCCCAAAATCTGGAAGTCATCATCACAAGAACATCTACGATCAAATGACTAAACTAAGAGTATCCTAAAAGCTAAAAATACATAAGAAACTAGTCCATGCCGGAGGTTCAAGGCATCAAGACATGAAGGAGAAGATCCAGTCCAAGCTAGAAGCATTAGCTCACCCTGAAGATCCGGTGTGACGAAGGCTGGCTTGAGTTACTATTGAGTCGAAGATGACGGCACGTTTGCTGCACTCCACAAATAACAAGAAGAAAAACATAAAAGTAGGGGTCAGTACAAACCACGGGTACTGAGTAGATATCATCGTCCAACTCAAAATAGGGAACAGTATATATCAAATATTATCGTAAATCAACTATAAAACTCAACATGTAGCAACAACAAGTACTATAATCATCAATAAGTACCATCAAGTTCATCCATGAGGGCTCAAGCCTCAACACCATACTCATTTGGGAATTAAGTTTATTAAGTTGAGTATTATCATCTTTCAAGATTCATTATCTTTCCTCCTCTTGTGTCGGTACGTGACACTCCGATCCCCTACTACTATGTGTCGGTACGTGACACTCCGATCCCCTACATGTGTCGGAACGTGACACTCCGATCCCCTACATGTGTCGGTACGTGACACTCCGATCCCCTACATGTGTCGGAACGTGACACTCCGATCCCCTACATGTGTCGGTACGTGACACTCCGATCCCCTACATGTGTCGGAACGTGACACTCCGATCCCTAGATGTGTCGGTACGTGACACTCCGATCCCCTACATGTGTCGGAACGTGACACTCCGATCCCCTACATGTGTCGGAACGTGACACTCCGATCCCCTACTTGTGTCGGTACGTGACACTCCGATCCACTAATACTATGTGTCGGAACGTGACACTCCGATCCACTAATACTATGTGTCGGAACGTGACACTCCGATCCACTAATACTATGTGTCGGAACGTGACACTCGATCCACTAATATCATTGTAAATCATCAAGCCTTCTCTATTCCAAGGCATCATCAATCCCATTACTTTAATTCATCAAGCCTTCTTCTATACCAAGGCATCATCATTAATAATGTATATTAAAGTTTCTTTTCAAGATTTGGGATTCAATATTTTATCATGCTTATCTTATCACAATCACATAATCATATTCATGCAAACATACCATTAAGCATATAGTAGGGTTTACAATACTACCAATACATATCATTCACTATTAAGAGTTTACTATGAAAGCATGAAAACCATAACCTACCTCCACCGAAGAATTGAAATCAAGCAAGTTAATCCTCAAAGCTTGGTGTTTTCCTCTTCTTCTCGATCGTTTCTCTCTCTCCCTTCTTGTTCTTTCTATTTTCTTATTCAAACCCTCTTTCTTTTACCCTAATTAGTATATAATAAAGAATAAAAGATGGCAATAATACCCCACTAATTAACTTAGGGTTACCTCTTTTAACCCCCAAGAATTTGAGTTATTAATATAAACCCACGAACTTTATAATTAAGGCAAGAATAGTCAAAAACGTCCCTTAAAACTTTACAAGAAATCCGACTCCAACTGGGATTATGCAAACTGCGACGGGCCGTCGCGCCTGCGACGGTCCGTCCTGCTGTCCGTCGCATAGTTCAGAGACTCAATTTCTCTGAAGAGTCTGTGACGGTCCGTCACACCTGTGACGGTCCGTCACACCTGTGACGGTCCGTCCTGCCATTCCGTCATAAAGTTTAGGGAGTCGATTTTCAGTACCCAATTTCAGATTTTCTAAGTGTTTTTAAACGAGACCCTGCGACGGTTCGTCGTGCCCATGACGGTCCATCGTTGGGTTCGTCGCCTCAGCCTGTTTTTCCAGAAATAAAATCTGCTGCTCAAAACGACTAAACAGGTCGTTACATTAGATGCCAATTTACCCATCGTTCGTCCCCGAACGATCACAAGAAGGAAAACAAGGGCGAAAAGGAGTACCTGAATCTGTAAACAGATGTGGGTATTTTTCTCGCATATCCACCTCCTTCTCCCAAGTGGCTTCTTCAACCGTTCGATTCTTCCATTGCACCTTGATGGATGCAATTTCTCTTGACCTCAACTTGCGAACTTCTCTATCTAAAATAGCAACAGACTCCTCCTCATAAGACAAGTTCTCATCAAGCAAAACTGAATCCCAACGGATAATGTAGTTTCCATCCCCATGGTATCTTTTCAACATAGACACATGGAATACCGGATGCACTCCGGACAGCCCTGGAGGCAAGGCTAACTCATAAGCCACCTCCCCTACTCGCTTAATTACTTCAAATGGACCAATATACCTTGGGCTAAGTTTACCTCGCTTACCAAATCGCATCACCCCTTTCATTGGAGAAACTTTCAACAAGACTTGTTCACCTTCCATGAACTCTAAGTCTCTAACCTTTCGATCTGCGTATTCTTTTTGTCTACTTTGCGCCGCTAACAACTTTTTTTGAATAGATTTCACTTTATCTAACGATTCTCTCAGAAGGTCAGTACCCCAAGGCCTAACCTCAAATGCATCAAACCAACCAATGGGAGACCTACATCTCCTACCGTACAATGCTTCAAATGGAGCCATATCAATGCTTAAGTGATAGCTATTATTGTATGAAAACTCCGCTAAGGGTAGGAAGCTATCCCAATGACCACAAAACTCTATTACACACGCACGAAGCATATCCTCCATCACTTGAATCGTCCTTTCAGACTGACCATCGGTCTGAGGATGGAACACAGTACTAAGGTCCAGCCTAGTACCCAATTCCGCATGCAATGTTTTCCAAAACTTAGAAGTAAACTGCGTACCTCTATCTGACATGATGGATAGTGGAACCCCATGCAATCGCACCACTTCCGAGATGTAAAGTTTGGCTAACTTTTCTGCATTGTAAGTCACCTTGACCGGAATGGAATGAGTAGATTTAGTTAACCTATCAACAATCACCCAAATAGAATCAAACTTTCCCAATGTCTTGGGAAGACCAACCACGAAGTCCATTGCGATCCTCTCCCATTTCCATTCCGGAATGGGCATTCTCTGAAGTGTTCCTCCGGGCCTTTGGTGTTCATACTTTACTTGTTGACAGTTTGGACACTTAGCAATAAAGTCAACAATATCACGCTTCATTATGAGCCTCTGTCAGAATAGTGTTGATGAAATCATCGACGCGGGGTACACATACCCTTCCCTTGATTCTCAAAACACCTTCCTCATCGATTTGTGCTTCCTTAGCCTCCCCTCGCAATACTTTATCTTGGATTCGCCTTAGTTTCTCATCATCAGACTGTCTTCCCTTAATCTTGTCAAGAAAGGAAGATCTTGCCTCCACAAAGCCAACAATCCTCCCTTCTCATTTACTTCTAATCTCATCAAGTCATTAGCTAGAGTATGAACCTCTCTAGCCAAAGGGCGTCTAGAAGCTTGCAAGTGAGCTAGACTTCCCATGCTTCCCACCTTTCTACTTAAAGCATCCGCTACAACATTCGCCTTCCCCGGATGATACAAAATAGTGATGTCGTTGTCCTTCAGTAGTTCCATCCATCTCCTCTGTCTCAAGTTCAAATCTTTCTGAGTAAAGACATACTGTAGGCTACGATGATCCGTATAGATCTCACACTTAACCCCATATAAATAGTGTCTCCATTGCTTTAATGCAAACACCACCGCAGCCAATTCCAAATCGTGGATCGGATAGTTATATTCATGCACCTTTAGTTGCCTTGAAGCATAAGCAATCACACTCTTCTCTTGCATTAGCACTGCACCCAAACCAGAATAGGATGCATCACAATAAACAATGAAGTTCTTACCCTCTACGGGCAAGGTGAGAATGGGTGCGGTAGTCAACAAAGTCTTGAGCTTCTGAAAGATTTCCTCACATTCGTCCGACCATACAAATGGAACATTCTGCTTAGTCAAGTTTCTTCAATTGGGAAGCAATAGAAGAGAATCCCTTGACAAATCGGCGGTAGTAGCTAGCTAACTTAACAAAGCTCCTTATTTCTGACACGTTAGTGGGTCTTACCCAATTCTTCACTGTCTCAATCATAGAAGGATCCACCATCACTCCATCCTTAGAAACCACGTGCCCCAAGAAGGACACCGCATCTAGCCAGAACTCACACTTAGAGAACTTGGCATAAAGCTTTTTCTCCCTCAACATTTCCAATACCATTCTCAAATGCTCTTCATGTTCCTTCTTGCTCTTTGAGTATACCAATATATCATCAATAAATACGATCACGAAGAGGTCTAAATATGGCTTAAAAATCCCGTTCATCAAGCTCATGAACGCAGCAGGGGCATTCGTAAGACCAAAAGACATCACTATAAATTCGTAATGCCCATACCTCGTTCAAAAAGCAGTCTTTGGCACATCCGTTGCCCGTATTTTCAATTGATGATAACCGGATCTCAAGTCAATCTTAGAGAAGACACAAGCACCTTGTAACTGATCAAACAAGTCATCAATGCGGGGAAGAGGATACTTGTTCTTTATGGTTACCTTGTTTAGTTGTCTGTAGTCTATACACATTCGAAAACTCCCATCCTTCTTCTTTACAAACAAAATCGGAGCACCCTAAGGAGATTCACTTGGTCTAATAAAGCCTTTGTTCAATAACTCTTGAAGTTGTGCCTTTAACTCTCTTAACTCTGCGGGAGCCATTCTATAAGGGGGTATAGAAATGGGGCGTGTGCCCGGTTCGAGATCGATACAGAAGTCAATATCCCTATCCGGTGGCATACCAGGAAGATCTGCAGGGAACACATCCAGAAACTCACGAATCACTGAAACCGACTCAATCAAAGGTACTTGGGTAGTGTCATCCTTGAGATGTGCCAAGAAAGCTAAACACCCTTTACTAATCATTTTCTTAGCACGAAGAAAGGAGACGGTGCGGACCGGATTGGAAGTGTAGTCACCCTCCCACACTAACGGGTCTGTCCCAGGCTTGGCTAACGTTACCGTTTTAGCATTACAATCCAAAATCGCAAATTGCGGAGAAAGCCAAGTCATACCCAGAATTACATCAAAATCATCCATTTCTAAGATAACCAAATCTACATAAGTGTTGCTCCCCACAAAGTTCACCAAACAAGACCTATACACCTTTTCAACTACCACAGACTCACCCACCGGAGTAGAAACACTAATAGGCATATCATGTAATTCACAATGTAAATTTAGACCATTAGCAAATGAGGAAGATACATAAGAAAACGTGGATCCAGGATCAAACAATACAGAAGCCATGCAATCACAAACCAGAAGATTACCTGTGATGACAGCATCAGATGCCTCCGCTTCAGACCGCCCAGGGAAAGTGTAACAATGGCCCCTATCATTCATCTGTCCGTTGCCCCTACCATGTTGTGATGTAGTGGCTCCATTTTGCCCATCACCTCGGCCATTTTGGTGACCACCATTACCTCGACCACCACGTCCTCCATAATAATGGCCTCTACCATGACCACCTCTACCTCTAGCTATTGGTGGTCTATAACTTTGTCTGGGACAATTTTTCCTAATATGTCCAATCTCCCCAGATCCATAACACTCTCTGGAGTCAAGCATAGGCCTCTCGGAGAAGTGTTGACCGGTCTGAGGTGGTCCCCCAACTACAGTTGTAGTGAAGACTGAATTGGTCGGACTGAGTAACTTCCCAAACCCTGTCCTTTAGTGTAAGAACCATTAAACTCACCTCCTTTCCAAAACCTTTTTGATGTCGATGTTGTGGTGAAGTCGTCTGGCTTCACTCCTTCCACTTCTATCACAAAGTCTACCACCTCTTGGAAGGATTTTGCCGTTGCCGCTATCTGTAAGGCCGAAATCCGCAATTCTGACCTCACCCCTTCACGAACCGGCGAATTCGCTCTTGTGGACTGAAACACAGTTGGGTGGCATGCCGGGATAATGCACGAAACTTAGCCTCATATGCATTGACCGACATCCTACCTTGCTCTAGGCTCAAGAACTCATCCCTTTTCCTATCCCTCAAAGTTCGGGGGATATACTTCTCCATAAACAAGCTAGAGAATGAGGCCCAAGTCATAGGTGGTGCCTCTGTTGGTTGACACTCAATATGTGAACGCCAACATTTTGGCGTTCCCTTGAAACTGATAAGTCACAAACTCCCACCAAACCGTTCTACTATACCCATCTTGTGTAGTAGCTCGTGACAGTCAACCAGAAAATCATAAGCATCCTCGATTCAGCACCCTTGAAGATCGGAGGTTTCAATTTCAAGAACTTACTGAAAAGTTCATGCTGATCATTTGTCATTATAGGCCTAGTGGTCAGACGTGGAAATGTGCCTATGTCCCTAGGCATCCATACGAGGAGCCCTAGTGGCTGCATGTTTCTTCTGAAACCGGAGGTGTTGGCGTAGAAAACACTGAAGGTGCCTGACCTCGATCAGACAACCACCGAGATAGGCGAGAGAGAACCTGATTGATCATCTCTGGGGTAGGTTGGGGTGGCAATCCCTCATTCTGCACTTGTTCAGTTTCCCCATCTCCCCTTCTTTTATTACTTCCTCAGTCGGTGGAGGAGTCACTGCCTAGTATCAGAGGGCTAGGTGCTCGTCCTCTTCCTCTAGAGGACGTCCTCCAACGGCCTCTTGCCACTACTCTTCCTCGAGCTACAGCCCAGTGGTGGCTCAGACGCTTCTTGTCTTGCCGATGGTTGGTTGGCGCAGTCGTTGCTCTAGTTCTAAACCATCCGCGAAATAGAGTGGAAGATGGTCTATATACCAATTCGTATCGCCTAGATACCAATTGGACTCAAGTAGTAGCACGAAAGAAAGAATGAAAGAGTGAAATTTTCCTAAAAGAATTATAAGCTCTCAAGGAAAAGTAAAGGCGTCCCCCTCTCCGTTCCTTAAGACTCTACTAGACCTGTTCTTGTGTGATGAGACCAACAAACCTAATGCTCTGATACCATGTTTGTCACGACCCAAACCGGGTTGCGACTGGCACCCACACTTTCCCTCCTATGTGAGCGAACCAACCAATCTAACCTGAACATTTCAATATAATAACAACAGAAAGTAATGCGGAAGACTTAACTCATTAATAAAATCAATTCATTAACTTCTAAAATTAAACATCTATTATTCCCCAAAATCTGGACGTCATCATCACAAGAACATCTACGATCAAATGACTAAACTAAGAGTATCCTAAAAGCTAAAAATACATAAGAAGCTAGTCCATGCCAGAGGTTCAAGGCATTAAGACATGAAGGAGAAGATCCAGTCCAAGCTAGAAGCGTTAGCTCACCCTGAAGATCCGGTGTGACGAAGACTGGCTTGAGTTACTGTTGAGTCGAAGATGACGACACGTTTGCTGCACTCCACAAATAACAAGAAGAAAAACATAAAAGTAGGGGTCAGTACAACCACGGGTACTGAGTAGATCATCGGCCAACTCAAAATAGGGAACAGTATATATCAAATATTATCGTAAATCAACTATAAAACTCAACATGTAGCAACAACAAGTACTATAATCATCAATAAGTACCATCAAGTTCATCCATGAGGGCTCAAGCCTCAACACCATACTCATTTGGGAATTAAGTTTATTAAGTTGAGTATATTATCATCTTTCAAGATTCATTATCTTTCCTCCTCTTGTGTTGGTACGTGACACTCCGATCCCCTACTACTATGTGTCGGTACGTGACACAGCGATCCCCTACATGTGTCGGAACGTGACTCTCCGATCCCCTACATGTGTCGGTACGTGACACTCCGATCCCCTACATGTGTCGGAATGTGACACTCGATCCCCTACATGTGTCGGTACGTGACACTCCGATCCCCTATATGTGTCGGAACGTGACACTCCGATCCCCTACATGTGTCGGTACGTGACACTCCGATCCCCTACATGTGTCAGAAGGTGACACTCCGATACCCTACATGTGTCGGAACGTGACACTCCGATCCCCTGCATGTGTTGGTACGTGACACTCCGATCCACTAATACTATGTGTCGGAACGTGACAGTCCGATCCACTAATACTATGTGTCGGAACGTGACACTCCGATCCACTAATACTATGTGTCAGAACGTGACACTCCGATCCACTAATATCATTCTGTAAATTATCAAGCCTTCTCTATTCCAAGGCATCATCAATCCCATTACTTTAATTCATCAAGCCTTCTTCTATACCAAGGCATCATCATTAATAATGTATATTAAAGTTTCTTTTCAAGATTTGGGATTCAATATTTTCATCATGCTTATCTTATCACAATCACATAATCATACTCATGCAAACATACCATTAAGCATATAGTAGGGTTTACAATACTACCAATTCATATCATTCACTATTAACAGTTTACTATGAAAGCATGAAAACCATAACCTACCTCCTCCGAAGAATTGAAATCAAGCAAGTTAATCCTCAAACCTTGGTGTTTTCCTCTTCTTCTCGATCGTTTCTCTCTCTCCCTTCTTGTTCTTTCTATTTTCTTATTCAAACCCTCTTTCTTTTACCCTAATTAGTATATAATTAAGAATAAAAGATGGCAATAATACCCCACTAATTAACTTAGGGTTACCTCTTTTAACCCCCAAGAATTTGAGTTATTAATATAAACCCACGAACTTTATAATTAAGGCAAGAATAGTCAAAAACGTCCCTTAAAACTTAACCAGAAATCCAACTCCAACTGGGATTATGCAAACTGTGACGGGCCGTCGCGCCTGCGATGGTCCGTCCTGCTGTCCGTCGCATAGTTCAGAGACTCAATTTCTTTGAAGAGTCTGTGACGGTCCGTCACACCTGTGACGGTCCGTCCTGCCATTCCGTCACAAAGTTCAGAGAGTCGATTTTCAGTACCCAATTTTAGATTTTCTAAGTGTTTTGAAACGAGACACTGCGACGGTCCATCGTGCCCATGATGGTCCGTCGTTGGGTTCGTCGCCTCAGCCTGTTTTTCCAGAAATAAAATCTGCTGCTCAAAACGACTAAACAGGTCGTTACAACCAAGCACATCAATGAGGACTCACACCTCCTCATCATACTCATTTGGGAATTAGGTTCATTAGATTGAATATATTAACATCTTTCAAAATTAATTATCTTTATTCCCCTCGTGTCGGTACGTGACACTCCGCTCCTCAATATACTATCCTGGTGTCGGAATGTGACACTCTGATCCTCATATACTATCCTGGTTCCGGAACGTGGCAACCGATCCATATTCTATCCTGGTGTCGGAACGTGACACCCGATCCATATTCTATCCTGGTAGTGGAACATGGCACCCGATCCATATACTATCCTGGTGTCAGAACGTGACACTCTGATCCCCTACATGTGTCGGTACATGACACTCCGATCCCCTACATGTGTCGGAACGTGACACTTCGATCCCCTACATGTGTCGGAACGTGACACTCCAATCCCCTACATGTGTCGGTACGTGACACTCTGATCCACTAATACTATGTGTCGGAACGTGACACTCCGATCCACTAATACTATGTGTCGGAACGTGACACTCCGATCCACTAATACTATGTGTCAGAACGTGACACTCCGATCCACTAATATCATTCTGTAAATCATCAAGCCTTCTCTATTCCAAGGCATCATCAATCCCATTACTTTAATTCATCAAGCCTTCTTCTATACCAAGGCATCATCATTAATAATGTATATTAAAGTTTCTTTTCAAGATTTGGGATTCAATATTTTCATCATGCTTATCTTATCACAATCACATAATCATACTCATGCAAACATACTATTAAGCATATAGTAGGGCTTACAATACTACCAATTCATATCATTCACTATTAAGAGTTTACTATGAAAGCATGTAAACCATAACCTACCTCCACCGAAGAATTGAAATCAAGCAAGTTAATCCTCAAAGCTTGGTGTTTTCCTGTTCTTCTCGATCGTTTCTCTCTCTCCCTTCTTGTTCTTTCTATTTTCTTATTCAAACCCTCCTTCTTTTACCCTAATTAGTGTATAATTAAGAATAAAAGATGGCAATAATACCCCACTAATTAACTTAGGGTTACCTCTTTTAACCCCCTAAGAATTTGAGTTATTAATATAAACCCACGAACTTTATAATTAAGGCAAGAATAGTCAAAAACGTCCCTTAAAACTTAACCAGAAATCCGACTCCAACTGGGATTATGCAAACTGTGACGGGCCGTCGCGCCTGCGATGGTCCGTCCTGCTGTCCGTCGCATAGTTCAGAGACTCAATTTCTCTGAAGAGTCTATGATGGTCCGTCACACCTGTGACGGTCCGTCCTGCCATTCCGTCACAAAGTTCAGAGAGTCGATTTTCAGTACCCAATTTCAGATTTTCTAAGTGTTTTGAAACGAGACCCTGTGATGGTCCGTCGTGCCCATGATGGTCCGTCGTTGGGTTCGTCGCCTCAGCCTGTTTTCCAGAAATAAAATCAGCTGCTCAAAACGACTAAACAGGTCGTTACAACCAAGCACATCAATGAGGACTCACACCTCCTCATCATGCTCATTTGGGAATTAGGTTCATTAGATTGAATATATTAACATCTTTCAAAATTCATTATCTTTATTCCCCTCGTGTCGGTACGTGACACTCCGCTCCTCAATATACTATCCAGGTGTCGGAACGTGACACTCCGATCCTCATATACAATCCTAGTACCGGAACGTGGCACCCGATCCATATTCTATCCTGGTGTCGTAACATGACACCCGATCCATATTCTATCCTGGTACCGGAAAGTGGCACCCGATCCATATACTATCCTGGTGTCGGAATGTGACACTCCGATCCCCTACATGTGTCGGTACGTGACACTCCGATCCCCTACATGTGTCGGAATGTGACACTCCGATCCCCTACATGTGTCGGTACGTGACACTCCGATCCACTAATACTATGTGTCGGAACGTGACACTCCTATCCACTAATACTATGTGTCGGAACGTGACACTCCGATCCACTAATACTATGTGTCAGAACGTGACACTCCGATCCACTAATATCATTCTGTAAATCATCAAGCCTTCTCTATTCCAAGGCATCATCAATCCCATTACTTTATTCATCAAGCTTCTTCTATACCAAGGCATCATCATTAATAATGTATATTAAAGTTTCTTTTCAATATTTGGATTCAATATTTTCATCATGCTTATCTTATCACAATCACATAATCATACTCATGCAAAAATACCATTAAGCATATAGAGGGTTTACAATACTACCAATTCATATCATTCACTATTAAGAGTTTACTATGAAAGCATGAAAACCATAACCTACCTCCACCGAAGAATTGAAAATCAAGCAAGTTAATTCTCAAAGCTTGGGTGTTTTCCTCTTCTTCTCGATCGTTTCTCTCTCTCCCTTCTTGTTCTTTCTATTTTCTTATTCAAACCCTTTCTTTTACCTAATTAGTATATAATTAAGAATAAAAGATGGCAATAATACCCCACTAATTAACTTAGGGTTACCTCTTTTAACCCCCAATAATTTGAGTTATTAATATAAACCCACGAACTTTATAATTAAGGCAAGAATAGTCAAAAACGTCCCTTAAAACTTAACCAGAAATTCGACTCCAACTGGGATTATGCAAACTGTGACGGGCCGTCGCGCCTGCGATGGTCCGTCCTGCTGTCCGTCGCATAGTTCAGAGACTCAATTTCTCTGAAGATTCTGTGACGGTCCGTCACACTTGTGACGGTCCGTCACACCTGTGACGGTCCGTCCTGCCATTCCGTCATAAAGTTCAGAGAGTCGATTTTTAGTACCCAATTTCAGATTTTCTAAGTGTTTTGAAACGAGACCCTGCGATGGTCCGTCGTGCCCATGATGGTCCGTCGTTGGGTTCGTCGCCTCAGCCTGTTTTTCCAGAAATAAAATCTGCTGCTCAAAACGACTAAACAGGTTGTTACAACCAAGCACATCAATGAGGACTCACACCTCCTCATCATACTCATTTGGGAATTAGGTTCATTAGATTGAATATATTAACATCTTTCAAAATTCATTATCTTTATTCCCCTCATGTCGGTACGTTACACTCCGCTCCTCAATATACTATCCTGGTGTCAGAACGTGACACTCCGATCCTCATATACTATCCTGGTACCGGAATGTGGCACCCGATCCATATTCTATCCTGGTGTCGGAACGTGACACCCGATCCATATTCTATCCTGGTACCGAAACGTGGCACCCGATCCATATACTATCCTGGTGTCGGAATGTGACACTCCGATCCTCATATACTATCCTGGTACCGGAACGTGGCACCCGATCCATATTCTATCTTTGTGTCGGAACGTGACACCCGATCCATATTCTATCTTGGTACTGGAACGTGGCACCCGATCCCCTAATCTCACTACTTTCATTCATCAAGCCTTCTTTTATACCAAGGCATCATCATTAACAAAGTAGATTAGGGTTTCTTTTCAAGATTTGGGATTCAATAGCTTCATCATGCTTGTTTATTCACAATTACATAATCACATCATTCATGCAAGCATACAATTAAGCATATTGAAGGTTTACAATACTACTAACACATATCATTCGCTATTAAGAGTTTACTACGAATAGTATGAAAACCATAACCTACCTCCACCGATGAATTGAAATCAAGCAAGTTAATCCTCAAAGCTTGGTGTTTTCCTCTTCTCTCAATCGTTTCTCTCTCTCTCTTCTTGTTCTTTCTGTTTTCTTATTCAAACCCTCTTTCTTTTACCCTAATTAGTATATAATTAAGAATAAAAGATGGCAATAATACCCCACTAATTAACTTAAGGTTACCTCTTTTAACCCCCATGAATTTGAGTTAATAATATAAACCCACGAAATATATAATTATAGCAGGAATAGTCCAAAACGACCCTTAAGACTTAACCAGAAATTCGACTCCAACTGGGATTACGCAAGCTGTGACGGGCCATCGCGCCTGCGACGGTCCGTCCTGCGGTTCGTCGCAAAGTTCAGAGACCCAAATTTCCACCAAGGGCCTGTGACGGTACGTCGCGCCTGCAACGGTCCGTCCTGCCATTTCGTTACAAAGTTCAGAGAGTCGATTTCAGCACCCAAATTTCAGAATTTCCAAGTGTTTTGGGACGAGACACCCTCGACGGTCCGTCGTGCCCATGACGGTCCGTCGTTGGGTTCGTCGCCTCAGCCTATTTTTCCAGAAATAAAATCTGCTGCTCAAAACGACTAAACAGGTCGTTACAATAGATACCAATTTACCCATCGTTCGTCCCCGAACGATCACTTGAAGGAAAACAAGGGCGAAAAGGAGTACCTGAATCTGTAAAAAGATGTGGGTATTTTTCTCGCATATCCGCCTCCTTCTCCCAAGTGGCTTCTTCAACGGGTCGATTCTTCCATTGCACCTTGATGGATGCAATCTCTCTTGACCTCAACTTGCGAACTTCTCTATCTAAAATAGCAACACGCTCCTCCTCATAAGACAAGTTCTCATCAAGAAAAACTGAATCCCAACGGATAATGTAATTTCCATCCCCATGATATCTTTTCAACATAGACACATGGAATACCGGATGCACTTCGGACAGCCCTGGAGGCAAGGCTAACTCATAAGCCACCTCCCCTACTCGCTTAAGTACTTCAAATGGAGCAATATACCTTGGGCTAAGTTTACCTCGCTTACCAAATCGCATCACCCCTTTCATTGGCGAAACCTTCAACAAGACTTGTTCACCTTCCATGAACTCTAAGTCTCTAACCTTTCGATCTGCATATTCTTTTTGTCTACTTTGCGCCGCTAGAAGCTTTTCTTGAATAGACTTCACTTTCTCTATCGAATCCCTCAAAAGGTCAGTACCCCAAGGTCTAACCTCGAATGCATCAAACCAACCAATGGGAGACCTACATCTCCTCCCATAAAATGCTTCAAATGGGGCCATATCAATACTTGAGTGATAGCTATTATTGTATGAAAACTCCGCTAAGGGTAGGAAGCTATCCCAATGGCCACAAAACTCTATCACACATGCACGAAGCATATCCTCCAACACTTGAATCGTTCGCTCAGACTGACCGTCGGTCTGAGGATGGAACGCAGTACTAAGGTCAAACCTAGTACCCAATTCCTCATGCATTGTTTTCCAAAACTTAGAAGTAAACTGTGTACCTCTATCTGATATGATGGATAGTGGAACCCCATGTAATCGAACGATTTCTGAGATATTGATTTTGGCTAACTTCTCTGCATTGTAAGTCACCTTTACCGGAATGAAATGAGCAGATTTAGTTAACCTATCAACAATAACCCAAATGAAGTCATACTTACCCATTGTCCTTGGAAGACCAACCACAAAGTCCATTGCAATTCTTTCCAACTTCCATTCCGGAATGGGCATTCTCTGAAGTGTTTCTCTGGGCCTTTGGTGTTCATACTTTACTTGTTGACAGTTTGGAAACTTTGCAATAAAGTCAACAATATCATGCTTCATTCTGCTCCACCAAAAATGTTGTTTTAGGTCACGATACATCTTGGTTGCACCTGGATGTATAGAATACCTTGAACTATGAGCCTCTGTTAGAATAGTGTTGATCAAATCATCGACGCGGGGTACACATACCCTCCCCTTGATTCTCAAAACACCTTCCTCATCGATTTCTGCTTCTTTAGCCTCCCCTCGCAATACTTTATCTTGGATTCGCCTTAGTTTATCATCATCAAACTGTTTTCCCTTAATTTTGTCAAGAAAAGAAGATCTTGACTCCACACTAGCCAACAATCCTCCCTTCTCATTTACTTCTAATCTCATCAAGTCATTAGCTAGAGTCTGAACCTCTCTAGCCAATGGGCGTCTAGAAGCTTGCAAGTGAGCTAGACTTCTCATGCTTCCCACCTTTCTACTTAAAGCATCCGCTACAACATTCGCCTTCCCCGGATGATACAAAATAGTGATGTCGTAGTCCTTCAGTAGTTCCATCCATCTCCGTTGCCTCAAGTTCAAATCCTTCTGAGTAAAGACATACTGAAGGCTACGATGATCCGTGTAGACCTCACCCTTAACCCCATATAAATAGTGTCTCCATTGCTTTAATGCAAACACTACCGCAACCAATTCTAAATCATGAGTTGGATAGTTACGTTCATGCACCTTTAATTGCCTTGAATCATAAGCAATCACACTCTTCTCTTGCATTAGTACTGCACCCAAACCAGAATAGGATGCATCACAATAAACAATGAAGTTTTTACCCTCTACTGGCAAGGTAAGGATAGGTGCGGTAGTCAACAAAGTCTTGAGCTTCTGAAAGCTTTCCTCACACTCGTCTGACCATACAAATGGAACATTCTGCTTAGTCAAGTTCGTCAATTGGGAAGCAATAGAAGAGAATCCCTTGACAAATCGACGGTAGTAGCTAGCTAACCCAACAAAACTCCTTATTTCTGACACATTAGTAGGTCTTACCCAATTCTTCACTGTCTCAATCTTAGAAGGATCCACCATCACTACATCCTTAGAAACCACGTGCCTCAAGAAAGACACTGCATCAAGGCAAAACTCACACTTAGAGAACTTGGCATAAAGCTTTTTCTCCCTCAACATTTCCAATACCATTCTCAAATGCTCTTCATGTTCCTTCTTGCTCTTTGAGTATACCAATATATCATCAATAAATACGATCACAAAGAGGTCCAAATATGGCTTAAAAATCTCGTTCATCAAGCTCATGAACGCAGCAGGGGCATTCGTAAGACCAAAAGACATCACTACAAATTCGTAATGCCCATACCTCGTTCGAAAAGCAGTCTTTGGCACATCCGTTGCCCGTATTTTCAATTGATGGTAACCGGATCTCAAGTCAATCTTAGAGAAGACACAAGCACCTTGTAACTGATCGAACAAGTCATCAATGCGGGGAAGAGGATACTTGTTCTTTATGGTTACCTTGTTTAGTTGTCTGTAGTCTATACACATTCGATAGCTCCCATCCTTCTTCTTTACAAACAAAATCGGAGCACCCTAACGAGATGCACTTGGTCTATCTAAAACAAAGGCTTTATTAGACCAAGTGCATCTCCTTGGGGTGCTCCGGTTTTGTTTGTAAAGAAGAAGGATGGGAGTTTTCGAATGTGTATAGATTACAGACAACTAAACAAGGTAACCATAAAGAACAAGTATCCTCTTCCCCGCATTGATGACTTGTTCGATCAGTTACAAGGTGCTTGTGTCTTCTCTAAGATTGACTTGTGATCCGGTTATCATCAATTGAAAATACGGGCAACGGATGTGCCAAAGACTGCTTTTCGAACGAGGTATGGGCATTACGAATATGTAGTGATGTCTTTTGGTCTAACGAATGCCCCTGCTGCGTTCATGAGCTTGATGAACGAGATTTTTAAGCCTTATTTGGACCTCTTCGTGATCGTATTTATTGATGATATATTGGTATACTCAAAGATCAAGAAGGAACATGAAGAGCATTTGAGGATGGTATTGGAAATGTCGAGGGAGAAAATGCTTTATGCCAAGTTCTCTAAGTGTGAGTTTTGGCTAGATGCAGAGTCCTTCTTGGGGCACGTGGTTTCTAAGGATGGAGTGATGGTGGATCCTTCTAAGATTGAGACAGTGAATAATTGGGTAAGACCTACTAATGTGTCAGAAATAAGGAGGTTTGTTGGGTTAGCTAGCTACTACCGTCGATTTGTCAAGGGATTCTCTTCTATTGCTTCCCAATTGACGAACTTGACTAAGCAGAATGTTCCATTTGTATGGTCGGACGAATGTGAGGAAAGCTTTCAGAAGCTCAAGACTTTGTTGACTACCGCACCTATCCTTACCTTGCCAGTAGAGGGTAAGAACTTCATTGTTTATTGTGATGCATCCTATTCTGGTTTGGGTGCAGTACTAATGCAAGAGAAGAGTGTGATTGCTTATGCTTCAAGGCAACTAAAGGTGCATGAACGTAACTATCCGACCCACGATTTGGAATTGGCTACGGTGGTGTTTGCATTAAAGAAATGGAGACCCTATTTATATGGGGTTAAGTGTGAGATCTATACAGATAATCGTAGCATACAGTATGTCTTTACTAAGAAAGATTTCAACTTGAGACAGAGGAGATGGATGGAACTACTGAAGGACTACGACATCACTATTTTGTATCATCCGGGGAAGGCGAATGTTGTAGCGGATGCTTTAAGTAGAAAGGCGGGAAGCATGGGAAGTCTAGCTCACTTGCAAGCTTCTAGACGCCCATTGGCTAGAGAGGTTCAGACTCTAGCTAATGACTTGATGAGATTAGAAGTAAATGAGAAGGGAGGATTGTTGGCTAGTATGGAGTCAAGATCTTTTTTCTTGACAAGATTAAGGGAAAACAGTTTGATGACGAGAAACTAAGAAGAATCAAAGATAAGGTATTGCGAGGAAAGGCTAAGGAAGCATAAATCGATGAGGAAGGTGTTTTGAGAATCAAGGGAAGGGTATGTGTACCCCGCGTCGATAATTTGATCAACACTATTCTGACAGAGGCTCATAGTTCAAGGTATTCTATACATCCGGGTGCAACCAAGATGTATCATGACCCAAAGCAACACTTTTGGTGGAGTAGAATGAAGCGTGACATTGTGGACTTTATTGCCAAATGTCCAAACTGTCAACAAGTAAAGTATGAACACCAAAGGCCCGGAGGAACACTTCAGAGAATGCCCATTCCGGAATGGAAGTGGGAAAGAATTGCAATGGACTTTGTGGCTGGTCTTCCAAGGACAATGGGTAAGTATGACTCTATTTGGGTGATTGTTGATAGGTTAACTAAATCTGCTCATTTCATTCCGGTAAAGGTGACTTACAATGCAGAGAAGTTAGCCAAGATCTATATCTCAGAAATCGTTCGATTGCATGGGGTTCCACTATCCATCATATCAGATAGAGGTACAGAGTTTACTTCTAAGTTTTGGAAAACATTGCATGCGGAATTGGGTACTAGGTTGGACCTTAGTACTGCGTTCAATCCTCAGACCGACGGTCAGTCTGAAAGGACGATTCAAGTGTTGGAGGATATGCTTCGTGCATGTGTGATAGAGTTTGGTGGCCATTGGGATAGCTTCCTACCCTTAGCGAAGTTTTCATACAATAATAGATATCACTCAAGTATTGATATGACCCCATTTGAAGCATTGTATGGGAGGAGATGTAGGTCTCCCATTGGTTGGTTTGATGCATTCGAGGTTAGACCTTGGGGTACTGACCTTTTGAGGGATTCGATAGAGAAAGTGAAGTCTATTCAAGAAAAGCTTCTAGCGGCGCAAAGTAGACAAAAAGAATATGCAGATCGAAAGGTTAGAGACTTAGAGTTCATGGAAGGTGAACAAGTCTTGTTGAAGGTTTCACAAATGAAAGGGGTGATGCGATTTGGTAAGTGAGGTAAACTTAGCCCAAGGTATATCGGTACATTTGAAGTACTTAAGCGAGTAGGGGAGGTGGCTTATGAGTTAGCCTTGCCTCCAGGGCTGTCCGGAGTGCATCCGGTATTCCATGTGTTTATGTTGAAAAGATATCATGGGGATGGAAATTACATTATCCGTTGGGATTTAGTTTTGCTTGATGAGAATTTGTCTTATGAGGAGGAGCCTGTTGCTATTTTAGATAGAGAAGTTCGCAAGTTGAGGTCAAGAGAGATTGCATCCATCAAAGTTCAATGGAAGAATCGACCCGTTGAAGAAGCCACTTGGGAGAAGGAGGCGGATATGCGGGAAAAATACCCATATCTGTTTAAAGATTCAGGTACTACTTTTCGCCCTTGTTTTCCTTCTTGTGATCGTTCGGGGACGAACGATGGGTAAATTGGTATCTAATGTAACGACCTGTTTAGTCGTTTTGAGCAGCAGATTTTATCCTGGAAAAACAGGCTGAGACGACGGAACCCACGATGGAACGTCATGGGCACGACGGACCGTAGAGGGTGTTTCGTCCGAAAACACTTAGAAATTCTAAAATTTGGGTACTGAAAATCGACTCTCTGAACTTCGTGACGGAATGGCAGGACGGACCGTCACAGGCGTGACGGACCGTCACAGGCGTGACGGACCGTCACAGGCGTGACGGACCGTCACAGGCGTGACGGACCGTCACAGATTATTCAGTGGAAATTGAGTCTCTGACCCTTGCGACGACTTGCAGGACGGACCGTCGCAGGCACGAAGGGCCGTTGCAGGTTGCGCAATCCCAGTCTGGGTTAGATTTCTTGATACGTTTTAAGGGACGTTTTTGACTATTCTTGCCTTAATTATAAAGTTAGTGGGTTAATGTTAATAAGTCTAATTAATTGGGGGTTAAAAGAGGTAACCTTAAGTTAATTAATGGGGCATTATTGCCATCTTTTATTCTTAATTATATACCAATTAGGGTAAAAGAAAGAGGGTTGGAATAAGAAAATAGAAAGAACAAGAAGGGAGAGAGAGAAACGATCGAGAGAAGAGGAAAGCACCAAGCTTTGAGGATTAACTTGCTTGATTTCAATTCTTCAGTGGAGGTAGGTTATGGTTTTCATGCTTTCATAGTAAACTCTTAATAGAGAATGATATGTATTGGTAGTATTGTAAACCCTTCTATGTGCTTAATTGTATGCATGCATGAACGTGATTATATAATTGTGATTATATTGAGCATGATGAAGTTATTGAATCCCAAATCTTGATAAAAAACCTAATCTCTTTTTAATGATGATGCCTTGGTAAGGGAGAAGGCTTGATGAACTAAAGTAATGAGATTGATGATGCCTTGGTAAGAAAGAAGGCTTGATGAACTGATGGAAGGAGATTTAGGGGATCGGGTGTCACGAACCGACACGTAGACTTAGGGGATCGGGTGTCACGAACCGACACATAGAATTAGGGGATCGGGTGTCACGAACTGACACATAGATTTAGGGGATCAGGTGTCACGAACCGACATGTAGAATTAGGGGATCGGGTGTCACGAACCGACACGTAGAATTAGGGGATCGGGTGTCACGAACCGACACGTAGAATTAGGGGATCGGGTGTCACGATCCAACATATAGAATTAGGGGATCGGGTGTCACAAACCGACATGTAGAATTAGGGGATCGGGTGTCACGAACCGACACATAGAATTAGGGGATCGGGTGTCATGAACCGACACGTAGATTTAGGGGATCGAAGTGTCACGTACCGACACAAGAGGATTAATTAATATGAGGGATCGGAGTGTCACGTACCAACACAAGAGGATTAATGAATATGAGGGAGCGGAGTGTCACGTACCGACACAAGAGAAATAAAGATAATGAATCTTGAAAGATGTTAATATACCGAATCTAATGAACATGATTCCCAAATGAGTATGGTATCGAGGCTTGAGTCCTCATGTGTGAACTTGACGGTAATTGTTAATGATATAGTATTTGTTGTTGCTACATGTTGAGTATCATAGTTGATTTTATGATATTACTTGGTATATATTGATTTCTATTTTGAGTTGGCCGATGATATCTACTCAGTACCCGTGTTTTGTACTGATCCCTACTTTTATGTTCTCTTCTTGTTTATTTGTGGAGTGAAGCAAACGTTCCATCGTCTTCAACTCAACAGTTATTCAAGCCAGTCTTACTACATCGGAAATTCAGGGTGAGCTAATGCTTCTAGCTTGGACTGGATCTTCTTCTTCAAGTCTTGATGCCTTGAACTTCCGGCATGGACTAGCTTCTTATGTATTTTTAGCTTTTAGAATACTCTTAGTTTAGTACTTTGATCATAGATGTTCTTGTGGTGATGACTTCCAGATTTTGGGGAATAATAGATGTTGAATTTTAGAAGTTAATGAATTGGTCTTTATTTAATGAGTTTAAGTCTTCCGCATTACTTTTTGTTGATATTATATTGAAACGTTAAGGTTAGATTGGTTGGTTCGCTCACATAGGAGGGTAAGTGTAGGTGCCAGTCGCGGCCCGGATTTGGGACGTGACAAATTAAGACTGACAAGAACCTTGTTGTAGACTACCTATCAAGAAAAAGGAACTCAAACTGAACAAGATACAATAGAAGAAATACTCAAAGCAATTACTACGCTTTCTACGAAGGTGGACAGTATGGGAAAAGAGTTACAAAATCTGAAAGCTAACAGTCAGCAGCATGACTCTAAAAATGTGGAGCTACGTCGTTCGGCGGACGTTAAAAAGCCAGAACTAGAAGGAGACGTTGGGAAACTCCATAAAACCCATGGCAATGTTTGTTTAAGTGCAGCTACAGCAAGCACATCTACAACAAAAGGAGCCAGTGGAATAAGATATACAAATTTAAATATGAACAAAATCTTCGATAAACCATTTATTCCAAAGAACCAAAAAGACTCATTATTTATACCACCACAAATACATACTTACTCAGAAAGTTAAAACCAAGATAAAAAAAGCCTACAACCACATAACCCGCTCATATATTGAAAACCTTTATAAAATCTAAAATTATTTAAACTCAACACCTAGATCTCCAACTACCAAAGACCCTAATACTGATTTTATAACCCAAAAGCTACAAGGATATAATAAGTTAATAGCACAACCAGGCACCAATGCAAATCTAGTAAAAACATGTTATAGTTAGGATTACTTAATACAGTTTATACCCAAACAGGAGATGAAATATCTACCATACCAGAGCTATACAAAGCCTTTATGAACTATAAAAGAACTACTAAAGGAACATTGTTTTATATAAAGTTTTATTCAGCACCAGCAGAGATATTATTTGATGAGATAAAACCAATTATAGAAGTTATAAAAATTGGTTTGACCAGAGATATGATAATTCCAGAAGATATCGGAATACAACAAGAAATACAAAAGATTGAGATACCAGAATTCTACGCCAACAAAAGAGTTATAGGAATAGCAACTATCCTAAATAAACTAACTAACAATTATTTAAACGGAAATTCAGTATGGAGCTATTATGTACGAGATCAAGTTATGATATATTCAAATTCTAAAGAAATCAGAGAATAAGATATGGAAGAGATACGCCAATGGATACTCAGTCTACTCAAGCTAGAGCAAAAACCAACAACAAGAGCATTAAGGAAAGGGTTTATTTCGGAAGAATTATTGACCAGATATTGCAAAATTATTGGACAAAAATACCCCGACCATATGTTCAAAATGTCAAGGAGAAGATAATGTCATACCAGACGTTCAAATCGAATAAAAAAAATAAAATAAAAAAATAAAAAAGTATTTTGTATTTTGTTAAAATTCTGTGTCGGATGAATATCAGCCATATGTAAAAAGTAATAATTTTTATTTTTGTCGTGTTGTGTCGGCTGTAAAAAGCCAATTGTAAAAGTCATAAAGAAAATAGTGCGTATGTCGGCCATAAATAAAGAAGAGGCGATTATGTAAAGTAGTAATAGTAAGTATTTTGTTTTCTTGTGTCGGCCGAATATAAAGAGGCCAAGTGTAAAGTATGTGTCGGCCATTTTTGGCCAAAAGTCTGTAAATTTTGTGTATAAATAGAGGGTTTCCCCTCATAAATAAAATCATCAATCCTTCATCTAACAATCTTCTCTCTACTCTCTACTCTCAATTTATAAATAGCGGATTTATAAATTGAGAGTAGAGAGTAGAGAGAAGATTGTTAGATGAAGGATTGATGATTTTATTTATGAGGGGAAACCCTCTATTTATACACAAAATTTACAGACTTTTGGCCAAAAATGGCCGACACATACTTTACACTTGGCCTCTTTATATTCGGCCGACACAAGAAAACAGAATACTTACTATTACTACTTTACATAATGACCTCTTCTTTATTTATGGCCGACATACACACTATTTTCTTTATGACTTTTAAAATTGTCTTTTTACAGCCGACACAACACGACAAAAATAAAAACTATTACTTTTTACATATGGCTGATATTCAGCCGACACAAAATTTTAACAAAATACAAAATACAAAATACTCTTTTTTTTATTCGATTTGAACGTCTGGTATGACATTATCTTCTCCTTGACATTTTGAACATATATGGTCGGGGTATTTTTGTCCAATAATTTTGAAATATCTGGTCAATAATTCTTCCGAAATAAATCCTTTTCTTAATGCTCTTGTTGTTGGTTTTTGCTCTGGCTTGAGTAGACTAAGTATCCATTGGCGTATCTCTTCCATATCTTGTTCTCTGATTTCTTTAGAATTTGAATATATCATAACTTGCTCTCGTACATAATAGCTCCATACTGAATTTCCATTTAAATAATTGTTAGTTAGTTCATTTAGGATAGTTGCTATTCCTATAACTCTGTTGTTGGCGTAGAATTCTGGTATCTCAATCTTTTGTATTTCTTTTTGTATTCCGATATCTTCTGGAATTATCATATCTCTGGTCAAACCAATTTTTATAACTTCTATAATTGGTTTTATCTCATCAAATAATATCTCTGCTGGTGCTGAATAAAACTTTATATAAAACAATGTTCCTTTAGTAATTCTTTTATAGTTCATAAAGGCTTTGTAGAGCTCTGGTATGGTAGATATTTCATCTCCTGTTTGGGTAAAAACTGTATTAAGTAATCCATAACTATAACATGTTTTTACTAGATTTGCATTGGTTCCTGGTTGCGCTATTAACTTATTATATCCTTGTAGCTTTTGGGTTATAAAATCAGTATTAGGTTCTTTGGTAGTTGGAGATCTAGGTGTTGGGTTTAAATAATTTTGGATTTTATAAAGGTTTTCAATATATGAGCGGGTTATGTGGTTGTAGGCTTTTTTATCTTGGTTTAAACTTTCTGAGTAAGTATGTATTTGTGGTGGTATAAATAATGAGTCTTTTTGGTTCTTTGGAATAAATGGTTTATCGAAGATTTGTTCATATTTAAATTTGTATATCTTATTCCACTGGCTCCTTTTGTTGTAGATGTGCTTGCTGTAGCTGCATTTAAACAAACATTGCCATGGGTTTTATGGAGTTTCCCAACGTCTCCTTCTAGTTCTGGCTTTTTACCGTCCGCCGAACGACGTAGCTCCACATTTTTAGAGTCATGCTGCTGACTGTTAGCTTTCAGATTTTATAACTCTTTTCCCATACTGTCCACCTTCGTAGAAAGTGTAGTAATTGCTTTGAGTATTTCTTCTATTGTATCTTGTTCAGTTTGAGTTCCTTTTTCTTGATAGGTAGTCTGCAACAAGGTTCTTGTCAGTCTTAATTACTTCAATTGTAAATGTAAAATTTAATATATTCAATAGTAATCTCCTTATTTCTTTTGTTGTAACTGAATCTTCTAATTTTTTTGTTATCCCCCATTTTACCTGTGTGTTATCTGTTCTTACAATAAATTTATTGTAAATAATATATGGTTCAAATGCTAATAAACATTTATATAATGCGAATAATTCTTTTCTATTTATTTCCCATTTTATTTGTGCTTCTGTATAAGATCCTGAATAATATCTACAATGGTGTTCTATTTTTTCTTTTTCATATTTGTATTTTAAAACTCCTCCGTAACTATGATCACTCGAATCTGTTTCAACAATGTAAGTAAATGTTTTATTTTCGTTAGGAAAATATAGTTTTGGTAATTTTTTACATAGATTCTTAATAATTTTTATATGTTTTTTATCTTTATTATCAAAATGATATTCTACATCTTTTTTATGTTTTTTATGTAATGGTTTTAAATGTTCTGCTAATTTTGGTATATATTCTCTTACCTGGTTTACTAATCCTAGAAAGGATTGTAATTTCTTTTTTGTATCTATATTTTCATCAATATTAATTATTTTTTGTACTATATGAGTTTGCATTTTTATTCCATTTTTATCTATTTGTATTCCTAGAAATTCTATTTGTGATTTCATAATTTCTGCTTTTCTTTTACTCAAACTTATACCTGTATTTTTTACTATATGTATAAATTTTTCCAATAATCTTATATGTTCATCTTGTGTTCTAGAATATAACAATATGTCATCTATATATACAATACATTTTTCTAGTTGGTTAAAACAGTTATCCATAAAATGTTGGAATCTACCTGGTACATTTTTATATCCAAAAGGTAAAACATTCCATTCATAGAAACCTTGCGGCACTGTGAATGCTGTTAATTGTTTGGATTCTTCTTCTAGTTTTAGGTGGTAAAATCCTGATTTGCAGTCAAATTTGCTAAAATAATTATATCCTTGTATTTGTCTTATTTTTAGTATTTTGTTTGGTATCGGATAATTGTATGTTTTAGTTTTAGCATTTAGATTACGATAATCTATGACCATTCTACTTTTACCTCTTTTTTGTTCACTGTATTTTATTACTATAAATGCTGGACTTGTATGTTTACTATTGCTTTTTTGTATGTAATTATTTTCTAACAATTCATTTATATGTATTTTAAATTCTTCTAGATCATCAAAGTTATATTTTAATGGTTTCTGTGTTATTATACTATTTTCATTTATTAATTCAATTTTTACTTTTGTCTTATGTTTTTCCCATCCTTGTAATGGATCTTCACTATATAATTGTTCTAGTTGTTCATTAATTAATTTGACTTTGTCTATAGCAAATATAATAATTTCTAATTGCGTTATTTTTTTATTAATTATATTTTCCATTTCTTGGTTTATCTTTTCACTTCCTTTTATCCATTCCATAGGTTTTCGTTGTTTATTATTTACTCTTTTTGCTCCTATCTTATTTCCGCATGGTGTAGTAAGCCACCAATGTGTTTTTGTTATTATGTGTGGATAATATCTATCTAGAAATGGCATTCCTAATAACATATCTTTTGTAGTAAATTCAAAATTATACATTTCTTCTATTGTTAGTATTTTATCCCATATTTGTAATTTTATATTTTTTGCTTTGTATTTAATCATACTTCCTTCATTGTTAAATCCCGTTACTACCATAGGTGTTTTTAATTTTTCCCATTTATCTTCTGGTAAGCAATTATATTTACATATATTCGCTTCTGCTCCTGTATCTATCATAGGGGTATAATATCTGTTGTGATATTGTAACGACCTGTTTAGTCGTTTTGAGCAGCAGATTTTATTTGTGGAAAATTGGCTGAAACAACGGAACCCACGACAGACTGTCACAGGCACGACGGTCCGTCACAGATGTCTCGTTTCAATATACTTAGGAATTCTGAAATTGGGTACTGAAAATCGACTCTCTGAACTTCGTAATGGACTTGCAGGACGAACCGTCACAGGTGTGACGGACCGTCACTGTGTCCTTGGTGAAAATAAAGTCCTGGCCCTCACGACGACCTGAGTGACGGACCGTCGCAGTCAGGACGGCCCGTCACAGGTTACGCAATCCCAGTTAGAATCGGATTTCTTTACACGTTTTAAGGGACGTTTTAGACTATTCTTTCCTTAATTATAGATTTCGTGGTTTTACATTAATAACTCAAAATTCTTGAGGGATAAAAGAGGTAATTTTGGGTTAATTAGTGGGGTATTATTGTCATCTTTTACACTTAGTTATATGTTAATTAGGGTAAAAGAAAGAGGGTTTTGAATAAGAAAAGAGAAAAGAAAAGAGGGAGATAGATTGATCGATTGAGAGAGAGAGTCGAACGAGCAAGAAGAATATCAAAGCTTGGGTGATTGCTTGTTGATTCCAATTCTTCGGTGGAGGTAGGTTATGGTTTCCCTTACGATATTCGTAGTAAACTCTTAATAGAGAATTATATGTATTGATAATATTGTAAACCCTGCTATATGCTTAATTGTATGGTTGCATGAATATTATTATGTGATTGTGATAAGATAAGCATGATGAAAATATTGAATCCCAAATCTTGAAAAGAAACCTTAATATACATTATTAATGATGATGCCTTGGTATAGAAGAAGGCTTGATGAATTAAAGCAATTGGATTGAGGATGCCTTGGTATAGAGAAGGCTTGATAATTTACAGAATGATATTAGTGGATCGGGTGTCACGAACCGACACGTAGAATTAGGGGATCGGGTGTCACGAACCGACACGTAGAATTAGGGGATCGGGTGTCACGAACCGACAAGTAGAATTAGGGGATCGGGTGTCACGAACCGACACGTAGAATTAGGGGATCGGGTGTCACGAACCGACACGTAGATTTAGGGGATCGGGTGTCACGAACCGACACATAGATTTAGGGGATCGGAGTGTCACGTACCGACACAAGAGAAATAATGAATATGAGGGAGCGGAGTGTCACGTACCGACACAAGAGAAATAAAGATAATGAATCTTGAAAGATGTTAATATACTCAATTTAACGAACATGATTCTCAAATGAGTATGGTATTGGGGCTTGAGTCCTCATGTGTGAACTTGACGGTAATTGCTAGTGATATAGTGCTTGTTGTTGCTACATGATTGAGTATCATAGTTGTTTTTATGATATTACTTGATATATACTATTTCCTATTTTGAGTTTGCCGATGATATCTACTCAGTACTCGTGCTTTGTACTGACTCCTACTTTTATTGTTTTCTTCTTGTTATTTGTGGAGTGCAGCAAACGTGCCGTCATCTTCGACTCAACAATATCTCCAGCCAGTCTTCGTCACACCGGATCTTCAGCGTGAGCTAACGCTTCTAGCTTGGACTGGATTTTCTCCTTCATGTCTTGATGCCTTGAACTTCCGGCATGGACTAGCTTCTTATGTATTTTTAGCTTTAGAAACTCTTAGAATTAGTAGTTTAAAGTAGATGTTCTTGTGATGATGACTTCCAGGTTTTGGGAATAATAGATGTTGAATATTGATAGTTATTGAATTGGTTTTTATTAATGAGTTTGAGTCTTCCGCATTACTTTCTGTTGCTATTACATTGAAATGTTAAGGTTTAGATTGGTTGGTTCGCTCACATAGGAGGGTAAGTGTGGGTGCCAGTCGCGGCCCGGATTTGGGTCGTGACAAAATTGGTATCAGAGCATTAGGTTCGTTGGTCTCATCATACAAGAACAGGTCTAGTAGAGTCTTAAGGAACGGTAGGGGGACATCTTTACTTTTCCTTGAGAGGCTATAAGACTTTAGGAAAATTTCACTCTTCATTCTTTCTTTCGTGCTATTACTTGGATCCAATTGGTATCTAGGTGATACAAATTGGTATCTGACCATCTTCACTCTATTTCGCAGATGGTTAGAACTAGAGCAACGACCACGCCAACAACGACACCGGCCAGACAAGAAACAACTGAGCCAGTCACTGGGGCTGTGGCTCGAGGAAGAACAACGGCAAGAGGCCGTGGTAGAGGTCGTGGGAGGACGTCCTCTAGGGGAAGAGGACGAGCACCTAGCCCATCTGATACTAGGGCAGTGACTCCTCCACTGACTGAGGAGGTAATAAGAGAAGGGGAGGATGGGGAAACTGAACAAGTTCAAAATGAGGAAATGCCACCCCAACCTACCCCAGGGATGATCAATCAGGTTTTCGCCTATCTCAGTGGGTTATCTGATCAGGGCCAGACACCCCCAGTGTTCTCTGCACCAGCACCTCAGGCTTCGGAGGTACAACATGCGGCTACTATGGCTCCCCGCATGGATGTTCAATTGGAAATAGGCACGTTTTCACGTCTGACTACTGGGCCTATAATGACAAATGATCAGCATGAACTTTTCAGTAAGTTCTTGAAATTGAAACCTCCAGTCTTCAAGGGTGCTGAATCAGAGGATGCTTATGATTTTCCAGTTGACTGTCAGGAGCTACTACACAAGATGGGTATAGTAGAACGGTTTGGTGTGGAGTTTGTGACTTATCAGTTTCAAGGGAACGCCAAAATGTGGTGGCGGTCACATATTGAGTGTCAACCAATAGAGGCACCACCTATGACTTGGGCCTCGTTCTCTAGCTTGTTTATGGACAAGTATATCCCCCGGACTTTGAGGGATAGGAAAAGGGATGAGTTCCTGAGCCTAGAGCAAGGTAGGATGTCGGTTAATGCGTATGAGGCTAAGTTCCGTGCACTATCCAGATATGCCACTCAACTCTGTTTCAGTCCTCAAGAGCGGATTCGCCGGTTTGTGAAGGGGTTGAGGTCAGAATTGCGGATTTCGGCCTTACAGGTAGCGGCAACGGCAAAATCCTTCCAAGAAGTGGTAGACTTTGTGATAAAAGTGGAAGGAGTGAAGCCAGACGACTTCACCACAACATCGACATCAAAAAGGCTTCGAAAGGGAGGTGAGTTTAATGGTTCTTACACTAGAGGACAGGGTTCGGGAAGTTACTCAGTCCGACCAATTCAGTCTTCACTACAGCCTGTAGTTGGGGGACCACCTCTGACCGGTCAACACTTCTCCGAGAGACCTATGCTTGACTCAAGAGAGTGTTACGGATGTGGGGAGACTGGACATATTAGGAGAAACTGTCCAAAACAGAGTTACAGACCCCCAATAGCTAGAGGTAGAGGTGGTCATGGTAGAGGCCGTTTTTCTGGAGGGCGTGGTGGTTGAGGTAATGGTGGTCACCAAAACGGCAGAGGTAATGGGCAAACTGGGGCCACTACATCACAACATGGTAGGGGCAACGGACAGACGAACGATAGGGCCCATTGTTACGCTTTCCCTGGGCGGTCTGAAGCGGAGGCATCTGATGCTGTCATCACAGGTAATCTTCTGGTTTGTGATTGCATGGCTTCTGTATTGTTTGATCCTGGATCCACGTTTTCTTATGTATCTTCCTCATTTGCTAATGGTCTAAATTTACATTGTGAATTTCTTGATATGCCTATTCGTGTTTCTACTCCGGTGGGAGAGTCTGTGGTAGTTGAAAAGGTATATAGGTCTTGTTTGGTGAACTTTGTGGTGAGCAACACTTATGTAGATTTGGTTATCTTAGAAATGGATGATTTTGATGTGATTCTGGGTATGACTTGGCTTTCTCTGCAATTTGCAATCTTGGATTGTAATGCTAAAACAGTGACGTTAGCCAAGCCTGGGACAGACCCGTTAGTGTGGGAGGGTGACTACACTTCCAATCCGGTCCGCATCGTCTCCTTTCTTCGTGCTAAGAAAATGATTAGTAAAGGGTGTTTAGCTTTCTTGGCACATCTCAAGGATGACACTACCCAAGTACCTTCGATTGAGTCGGTTTCAGTGGTTCGTGAGTTTCTGGATGTGTTCCCTACAGATCTTCCTGGTATGCCACCGGATAGGGATATTGACTTCTGTATTGATCTCGAACCGGGCACACGCCCCATTTCTATACCCCCTTATAGAATGGCTCCCGCGGAGTTAAGAGAGTTAAAAGCACAACTTCAAGAGTTATTGAACAAAGGCTTTATTAGACCAAGTGCATATCCTTGGGGTGCTCCGGTTTTGTTTGTAAATAAGAAGGATGGGAGTTTTCGAATGTGTATAGACTACAGACAACTAAACAAGGTAACCATAAAGAACAAGTATCCTCTTCCCCGCATTGATGACTTGTTCGATCAGTTACAAGGTGCTTGTGTCTTCTCTAAGATTGACTTGAGATCCGGTTATCATCAATTGAAAATACGGGCAACGGATGTGCCAAAGACTGCTTTTCGAACGAGGTATGGGCATTACGAATTTGTAGTGATGTCCTTTGGTCTTACGAATGCCCCTGGTGCGTTCATGAGCTTGATGAACGGGATTTTTAAGCCATATTTGGACCTCTTCGTGATCGTATTTATTGATGATATATTGGTATCCTCAAAGAGCAAGAAGGAACATGAAGAGCATTTATTAATGGTATTGGAAATGTTGAGGGAGAAGAAGCTTTATGCCAAGTTCTCTAAGTGTGAGTTTTGGCTAGATGCAGTGTCCTTCTTGGGACACGTGGTTTCTAAGGATGGAGTGATGGTGGATCCTTCTAAGATTGAGACACTGAAGAATTGGGTAAGACCCACTAACGTGTCAGAAATAAGGAGCTTTATTGGGTTAGCTAGCTACTACCGCCGATTTGTCAAGGGATTCTCTTCTATTGCTTCCCAATTGACGAACTTGACTAAGAAGAATGTTCCATCTGTATGGTCGGATGAGTGTGAGGAAAGCTTTCAGAAGCTCAAGACTTTGTTGACTACCGCACCTATCCTTACCTTGCAAGTAGAGGGTAAGAACTTCATTGTTTATTGTGATGCATCCTATTCTTGTTTGGGTGCAGTACTAATGCAAGAGAAGAGTGTGATTGCTTATGCTTCAAGGCAACTAAAGGTGCATGAACGTAACTATCTGACCCACGATTTGGAATTGGCTGCGGTGGTGTTTGCATTAAATCAATGGAGACATTATTTATCTGGGGTTAAGTGTGAGGTCTACATGGATCTTCGTAGCCTTCAGTATGTCTTTACTCAAAAAGATTTGAACTTGAGACAGAGAAGATGGATGGAACTACTGAAGGACTACGACATCACCATTTTGTATCATCCGGGGAAGGCGAATGTTGTGGCGGATGCTTTAAGTAGAAAAGCGGGAAGCATGGGAAGTCTAGATCACTTGGAAGCCTCTAGACGCCCATTAGCTAGAGAGGTTCAGACTCTAGCTAACGACTTGATGAGATTAGAAGTAAATGAGAAGGGAGGATTGTTGGCTTGTGTGGAGTCAAGATCTTCTTTTCTTGACAAAATTAAGGGAAAACAGTTTGATGATGAGAAACTAAGAAGAATCCAAGATAAAGTATTGCGAGGGGAGGCTAAAAAGCACAAATCGATGAGGAAGGTGTCTTGAGAATCAAGGGAAGGGTATGTGTACCCCGCGTCGATGATTTGATCAACACTATTCTGACAGAGGCTCATAGTTCAAGGTATTCTATACATCCGGGTGCAACTAAGATGTATCGTGACCTAAAACAACACTTTTGGTGGAGTAGAATGAAGCGTGACATTGTGGATTTTATTGCCAAATGTCCAAACTGTCAACAAGTAAAGTATGAACACCAAAGGCCCGGAGGAACACTTCAAAGAATGCCCATTCCAGAATGGAAATGGGAAAGAATTGCAATGGACTTTGTGGTTGGCCTTCCGAAGACAATGGGTAAGTATGACTCTATTTGGGTGATTGTTGATAGGCTAACTAAATCTGCTCATTTCATTCCGGTCAAGGTGACTTACAATGCAGAAAAGTTAGCCAAACATTACATCTTGGAAGTGGTGCGATTGCATGGGGTTCCACTATCCATCATATCAGATAGAGGTACGCAGTTTACTTCTATGTTTTGGAAAACATTGCATGCGGAATTGGGTACTAGGTTGGACCTTAATACTGCGTTCCATCCTCAGACCGATGGTCAGTCTGAAAGGACGATTCAAGTGTTGGAGGATATGCTTCGTGCGTGCGTGATAGAGTTTGGTGGTCATTGGGATAGCTTCCTACCCTTAGCGGAGTTTTCATACAATAATAGCTGTCACTCAAGTATTGATATGGCTCCATTCGAAGCATTGTATGGTAGGAGATGTAGGTCTCCCATTGGTTGGTTTGATGCATTTGAGGTTAGGCCTTGGGGTACTGACCTTTTGAGGGATTCGATGGAAAAAGTGAAGTCTATTCAAGAAAAGCTTCTAGCGGCGCAAAGTAGACAAAAAGAATATGCAGATCGAAAAGTTAGAGACTTAGAGTTCATGGAAGGTGAACAAGTCTTGTTGAAAGTTTTGCCCATGAAAGGGGTGATGCGGTTTGGAAAAAGGGGTAAGCTAAGTCCAAGGTATATTGGACCATTTGAAGTACTTAAGCGAATAGGGGAGGTGGCTTATGAGTTAGCCTTGCCCCCAGGGCTTTCCGGAGTGCATCCGGTATTCCATGTGTCTATGTTGAAAAGATATCATGGGGATGGAAATTACATTATCCGTTGGAATTCAATTTTGCTTGATGAGAACTTGTCTTATGAGGAGGAGCCTGTTGCTATCTTAGATAGAGAAGTTCGCAAGTTGAGGTCAAGAGAGATTGCATCCATCAAGGTGCAATGGAAGGATCGACCGGTTGAAGAAGCCACTTGGGAGAAGGAGGCAGATATGCAAGAAAGATACACACATCTGTTTATAGATTCAGGTACTCCTTTTCTCCCTTGTTTTCGTTCTTGTGATCATTCGGGGACGAACGATGGGTAAATTGGTATCTATTGTAACGACCAGTTTAGTCGTTTTGAGCAGCAGATTTTATTTCTGGAAAATTGGCTGAAACAACGGAACCCACGACGGACCGTCACAGGCACGACGGTCCGTCACAGATGTCTCGTTTCAATATACTTAGGAATTCTAAAATTGGATACTGAAATTCAACTCTCTGAACTTCGTAACGGACTTGCAGGACGGACCGTCACAGTGTCCTTGGTGAAAATAAAGTCCTGGCCCTCATGACGACCTGAGTGACGGACCGTCGCAGTCATGACGGCTCGTCACAGGTTACGCAATCCCAGTTAGAATCGGATTTCTTTACACGTTTTAAGGGACGTTTTGGACTATTCTTTCCTTAATTATAGATTTCGTGGGTTTACATTAATAACTCAAAATTCTTGAGGGATAAAAGAGGTAATTTTGGGTTAATTAGTGGGGTATTATTGTCATCTTTTACACTTAGTTATATGTTAATTAGGGTAAAAGAAAGAGGGTTTTGAATAAGAAAAGAGAAAAGAAAAGAGGGAGATAGATTGATCGATTGAGAGAGAGAGTGGAACGAGGAAGAAGAATATCAAAGCTTGGGAGATTGCTTGTTGATTCCAATTCTTCGGTGGAGGTAGGTTATGGTTTCCCTTACGATATTCGTAGTTAACTCTTAATAGAGAATGATATGTATTGATAATATTGTAAACCCTGCTATATGCTTAATTGTATGCTTGCATGAATATGATTATGTGATTGTGATAAGATAAGCATGATGAAAATATTGAATCCCAAATCTTGAAAAGAAACCTTAATATACATTATTATTGATGATGCCTTGGTATAGAAGAAGGCTTGATGAATTAAAGTAATGGGATTGAGGATGCCTTGGTATAGAGAAGGCTTGATGATTTACAGAATGATATTAGTGGATCGGGTGTCACGAACCGACACGTAGAATTAGGGGATCGGGTGTCACAAACCGACACGTAGAATTAGGGGATCGGGTGTCACGAACCGACACGTAGAATTAGGGGATCGAGTGTCACGAACTGACACGTAGAATTAGGGGATCGGGTGTCACGAACCGACACGTAGATTTAGGGGATCGGGTGTCACGAACCGACACGTAGATTTAGGGGATCGGAGTGTCACGTACCGACACAAGAGGAATAATGAATATGAGGGAGTGGAGTGTCATGTACCGACACAAGAGAAATAAAGATAATGAATCTTGAAAGATGTTAATATACTCAATCTAACAAACATGATTCCCAAATGAGTATGGTATTGGGGCTTGAGTCCTCATGTGTGAACTTGACGGTAATTGCTAGTGATATAGTGCTTGTTGTTGCTACATGATTGAGTATCATAGTTGTTTTTATGATATTACTTGATATATACTTTTTCCTATTTTGAGTTGGCCGATGATATCTACTCAGTACCCGTGCTTTGTACTGACTCCTACTTTTATTGTTTTCTTCTTGTTATTTGTGGAGTGCAGCAAACGTGCCGTCATCTTCGACTCAACAATAACTCAAGCCAGTCTTCGTCACACCGGATCTTCAGGGTGAGCTAACGCTTCTAGCTTGGACTGGATTTTCTCCTTCATGTCTTGATGCCTTGAACCTCCGGCATGGACTAGCTTCTTATGTATTTTTAGCTTTAGAAACTCTTAGAATTAGTAGCTTAAAGTAGATGTTCTTGTGATGATGACTTCCAGGTTTTGGGAATAATAGATGTTGAATATTGATAGTTATTGAATTGGTTTTTATTAATGAGTTTAAGTCTTCCGCATTACTTTCTGTTGCTATTACATTGAAATGTTAAGGTTTAGATTGGTTGGTTCGCTCACATAGGAGGGTAAGTGTGGGTGCCAGTCGCGGCCCGGATTTGGGTCGTGACAGATATCCTTCTACTATAATTTTTGCAAGTATAAATATTTTCATTAATCATTTTGTCCTTTTTATAATTATTTTCTTATTTTGACAAGTTATTGTTAATTGTTCATTTTCTATATTGTATGGTTTGACTTTTTCTAACCATTTTATTCCTAATGTAATATTATGATTTCCTTGGTATATTTTAAATTGTATTACTAAGGGTATTCCTCCTATAATTATTTCTTTTTCTGTTGTTTCTTCATTCGTGTTTACTATCTCACTAGGTAGTCCAGGGCATGTATGTCCTGTTCTTATAATTTCTTCTTCTAATACTAACTCTCTTGTTATGTAATTTTCTTCTTGTCCTGTATTTATTAATATTTTATATTTTCTTTGGTCTATTATTCTTGTTATGAAATAATGATATGGTGTTATTTCTTCTTTATCTAATAAGCTTTGTGGAATTTCATATTTTCTTTTAGATGTACTCATCCTTTATGAGGTAGCTCTTGTCAATGTATTTGGTACGCTTGAAGTGCTTAATCTTTCTTTTACTATCTCTAATCTTCTTCTATATCAATTTCTTTATAGCTATAGTCATTATTGTCTATTACAGTAATTATTTTTTCAAAAGGATTTTCTATTTGTATTTTATTAATTTTATTTCTTGCTGTTATTTTATGCTTTGTTGTTAATATATATAAATTTTTACATCTTGCTGTAAATAATTTGCTCCCTGGTGCTAGTTCTATTCCAGACATTTTCCAATATAGAACTAATGATCTATCTATATTTTTATCTGTTAATGATACGGTATAATTAGCACTTATTGTAAACTTAAATTTTTGATATATTAAGTTTCCTTTTACTACACTAATTATGCTTTTTTCTATAGGGTGTACAATTCTATCATCTGCCAAATATATTTCTATAGGTGTATCTATTCCTTCTCTAAAGCAGGCTTTTATTAATATTTCTGTTCCTCCTAAATGTACATATTTTATTGGTGTTTTAGCTTTTATATCTTGTATTTCTTTGTTTATCATTCTTTTATTTATTATAGGTATATATGCTTTTCCTCTTGTGTATTTACAATCTATGATATGTTCTTTTTGACTAACTACATAGTATTCTTCTTTTTGTCTTTTAAACCAATTTCTTAAAATAGGTATTTCTAGTACTTTTTCAACGCTTAAATCTAATTCTTTTCCTTTTATTTGTTCAAATATCGTATTATCAAATATAATTTTCTGTTCTGATGATTCTTCATCTTGATATTCTTCCTTAAATATTATTTTTATTTCATTTTCAGACATTATATTTCTTCATCTGTTTCGTTATTATCTATGTTAATATTTTCTTCTTCATTCTCAGTTTCTATGTCTGATACTTCATATATACTATCATTTTCACTTAATTCATAATCTATGTACTCTATTTGCATATATTTTTCATTGTCTATAATTAATTCTGCTATTTGTTTTCTTTTTGGATTTTTGGGTAATTTGCAATGTTTAGCTATGTGTCCTACCTTTCCACAATTATAACAAGTACATTGGGATATTTTTCTTTTTGGTCTGTATGGTCTTTTTATTTTATGATTTTTTACATAATACCTTCGTCTTGGTTGTTTATATTTATATATAGTTTTGTTTTTTCTATAATTTTTATATCTTTTAGATTTTTGTTTTTTAGTTGTGCATCCAAATTGTGGTGCCATTGCATCCAAATTGTGTTGCCATTTTATTTTTGCAACATGATAAATTTTTATTTAATACTTTTTCCATTTTTAATTTTTCTTTTTGGTTTTCACATAGTTGTATGAACCATTGATTTAAAAATTTTATTCTAGATCCTAAAGTATCTACCATTCCTTCATTATTCCAATCCTTTATTACGTTTGTACTAAATGGTTCTGGTAATTTTGTATAATATTGTCTTCTTATTTCTTTTGCTTCGTCTAAATTGTATTTAGCTTTGTAATAATATTCTTTAAATGCGCAAGTATATTCTTCTAAGTAACACATTTTACATATAGCTAATTTTGTCATAAGTTGTCTATTTATTATTTTTTCTCTATTTTGTTCTCTTATATCTGTAGTCATGCCTCCAAATTCATTTCTTATTCCTGATTCATATTTATCTAGTATATCTATATTTGTTGCTGATGCGGATCCATCCATTTTCTTATCATTCCTAAGTACTTCTAAACTTTCCGAGGGTAGATTTTCTATCCATAATTTTGTTGTTCCTACGAATGTTCTTTCTACGTATCTTGGTGTTTTCGCTGTTTCTATTTTGTTATATATTAACTGTTTAGACATATTTCCTATCCATAACAATATTGCTTTATTTATATCTGCGACACAATCTAAATCTAAGAAATTGTATTGTTCATTTGCTGGTTTAGGTGTCCAATTTTTATTTAGTCTACTTTTCCATATTGCATTATTTCTTTCTGATTGTTGATAGCTTTCTGTATAATAAGTTGGTGGTGTTCTCCTAGGACTAACTCTAGGACTATTTCTGGGACTATTATCTGGGGTTTTAACTCTTGACGTACTAGGTCTATTCTTATCTCCTGTGTTTATTTCTAATTTTTTTGGTTTATTTATCTGTTCTAGAATTTCTGTATATGTTTCACTTATATCACTTATTTCTGATTGTTGGTCATTTTCATTTCCGTCTATTTCATTTACTTCAATATCTTCATTTAGATCTTTTAGATCTTCATTTAGTTTCTGTTCTATTTGTTTTATTTCATTAGTTAATTCTAGCTCTTTATCTTTTTGTTTTTGTTTATTTTCATATAATAATTTTAACCTAGCTAATTCTTTTTCTAATTCACTTATTCTTGTATTTTTTATTTCTTCTAAATTTTGTACTTCTTGTTTTGCTTGTGTTTTTATTTTTTCAATTTCTCTTGATTTATCTATTTCTTCATTTTCTTTTGTTATTCTTACCACAACTGTAACAATCTTCTAATTTTGCTGTTTCTTTTTCTAGCATTAAGTATAAGTTATTTCCTATTCTCTTGTATCTTCTTCCTAAATTTGAAAATACTATTTTTATTATCGTTCCATCTTGGTTTTCATATGTTTTTTCGTCTACTGCAAATTCTTCTTTATTCATTACGATCTATGTATTAAATTATGTTGTAATTCATATTCAAGACAATCTAATTCTAATTCTAACATTAATATATCTTTTCTTTGTGCTAGTATTGATTTATTACATACTCCTTTTAACGACCTGTTTAGTCGTTTTGAGCAGCAGATTTTATTTCTGGAAAAACAGGCTGAGAGGACGGAACCCACGACGGAACGTCATGGGCACGACGGACCGTCGAGGGTGTCTCGTCCCAAAACACTTAGAAATTCTGAAATTTGGGTGCTGAAATCGACTCTCTGAACTTTGTAACGAAATGGCAGAACGGACCGTCACAGGTGTGACGGACCGTCACAGGCCCTTGGTGGAAATTTGGGTCTCTGAACTTTGCAACGACCTGCAGGACGGACCGTCGCAGGCACGACGGCTCGTCACAGGTTGCGCAATCCCAGTCTGGGTCGGATTTCTTTGCACGTTTTAAGGGACGTTTTGGACTATTCCTACTTTAATTATAAAGTTAGAGGGTTAAGGTTAATAAGTCTAATTACTTGGGGGTTAAAATAGGTAACCTTAAGTTAATTAGTGGGTCATTATTACCATCTTTCATTCTTAATTATATATTAATTAGGGTAAAAGAAAGAGGGTTGAATAAAGAAAATTAGAAAGAACAAAGAGAGGGAAAGAGAAACGAATTGAGAGAGGATCGAACGAGAAGAAGGAACAAAAGCCTTGGGAATTTCTTGCTTAATCACTAATCTTCGGTGGAGGTAGGTTATGGTTTTCATGCTTTCATAGTAAACTCTTAATAGAGAATGATATGTATTGGTAGTATTGTAAAACCCTGCTATGTGCTTAATTGTATGCATGCATGAACGTGATTATATAATTGTGATTATATTAAGCATGATGAAGCTATTGAATCCCAAATCTTGATAAAAACCTAATCTCTTGTTAATGATGATGCCTAGATATAAAAGAAGGCTTGATGAACTAAAGTAATGAGATTGATGATGCCTTGGTGAGAAAGAAGGCTTGATGAATTGATAGAAAGAAATTAGGGGATCGGGTGTCACGAAACGACATGTAGATTTACGGGATCGGGTGTCACGAACCGACACGTAGATTTAGGGGATCGGGTGTCACGAACCGACACGTAGATTTAGGGGATCGGGTGTCACGAACCGACACGTAGATTTAGGGGATCGGGTGTCACGAACCGACACGTAGATTTAGGGGATCGGGTGTCACGAACCGACACGTAGATTTAGGGAATCGTGTGTCTGGAACCGACACGTAGATTTAGTGGATCGGAGTGTCAGGTACCGATACAAGAGGATTAATGAGTATGAGGGAGCGGAGTGTCACGTACCGACACAAGAGAAATAAAGATAATGAATCTTGAAAGATGTTAATATACTCAATCTAATGAACATGATTCCCAAATGAGTATGGTATCGAGGCTTGAGTCCTCATGTGCGAACTTGACGGTAATTGTTAATGATATAGTATTTGTTGTTGCTACATGTTGAGTATCATAGTTGATTTTATGATATTACTTGGTATATATTGATTTCTATTTTGAGTTGGCCGATGATATCTACTTAGTACCCGTGTTTTGTACTGACCCCTACTTTTATTGTTTTCTTCTTATTTATTTGTGGAGTGCAGCAAACGTGCCGTCATCTTCGACTCAACAATAATTCAAGCCAGTCTTACTACATCAGAAATTCAGGGTGAGCTAATGCTTCTAGCTTGGACTGGATCTTCTTCTTCAAGTCTCGATGCCTTGAACTTCCGGCATGGACTAGCTTCTTATGTATTTTTAGCTTCTTAGAATACTCTTAGTTTAGTAATTTGAAGTAGATGTTCTTGTGATGATGACTTCCAGATTTTGGGAATAATAATAGTTTTTTATTTTATTAATGAGTTTAAGTCTTCCGCATTACTTTATGTTGATATTACCTTGAAATGTTAAGGTTTAGATTGGTTGGTACGCTCACATAGGAGGGTAAGTGTGGGTGCCAGTCGCGGCCCGAATTTGGGTCGTGACAAACTTGGTATCAGAGCATTAGGTTCGTTGGTCTCATCACACAAGAACAGGTCTAGTAGAGTCTTAAGGAACGGTAGGGGGACGCCTTTACTTTTCCTTGAGAGGCTATAAGTCTTTAGGAAAAATTTCACTCTCTCATTCTTTCTTTCGTGCTACTACTTGAGTCCAATTGGTATCTAGGCGATACGAATTGGTATCTGACCATCTTCACTCTCTTTCGCAGATGGTTAGAACTAGAGCAACGACTACGCCAACACCAACACCGGCCAGACAAGAAACAACTGAGCCAACCACTAAGGCTGTGGCTCGAGGAAGAACAACGGCAAGAGGCCGTGGTATAGGTCGTGGGAGGACGTCCTCTAGGGGAAGAGGACAAGCACCTAGCCCATATGATACTAGGGCAGTGACTCCTCCACCGACTGAGGAAGTAATAAGAGAAGGGGAGGATGGGGAAACTGAACAAGTGCAGAATGAGGGATTGCCACCCCAACCTACCCCAGAGATGATCAATCAGGTTCTCGCCTATCTCAGTGGGTTGTCTGATCAAGGTCAGGCACCTCCAGTGTTTTCTATGCCAACACCTCCGGTTTCAGAAGTACAACATGCAGCCACTAGGGCTCCTCGTATGGATGCCTTATTGGACATAGGCACATTTCCACGTCTGACTACTGGGCCTATAATGACAAATGATCAGCATGAACTTTTCAGTAAGTTCTTGAAATTGAAACCTCCAGTCTTCAAGGGTGCTGAATCGGAGGATGCTTATGATTTTCTGGTTGACTGTCACGAGCTACTACACAAGATGGGTATAGTAGAACGGTTTGGTGTGGAGTTTGTGACTTATCAGTTTCAAGGGAACGCCAAAATGTGGTGGCGGTCACATATTTAGTGTCAACCAACAGAGGCACCACCTATGACTTGGGCCTCATTCTCTAGCTTGTTTATGGAGAAGTATATCCCCCGAACTTTGAGGGATAGGAAAAGGGATGAGTTCTTGAGCCTATAGCAAGGTAGGATGTCGGTCAATGCATATGAGGCTAAGTTTCGTGCATTATCCCGGTATGCCACCCAACTGTGTTTCAGTCCACGAGAGCGAATTCGCCGATTTGTGAAGGGGTTGAGGTCAGAATTGCGGATTTCGGCCTTACAGATAGCGGCAACGACAAAATCCTTCCAAGAGGTGGTAGACTTTGTGATAGAAGTGGAAGGAGTGAAGCCAGACGACTTCACCCCGACATCGACATCAAAAAGTCTTCGAAAGGGAGGTGAGTTTAATGGTTCTTACTCTCGAGGACAAGGTTCCGGAGGTTACGCAGTTCGACCCATTCAGTCTTCACTACAGACTGTAGTTGGAGGTCCACCTTAGACCGGTCAACACTTCTCTGAGAGACCTATGCTTGACTCCAGAGAGTGTTATGGGTGTGGGGAGACTAGGCATATTAGGAGAAATTGTCCAAAACAGAGTTATAGACCCCCAATGGCTAGAGGTAGAGGTGGTCATGGTAGAGGTCATCATTCTGGAGGACGTGGTGGTTGAGGTAATGGTGGTAACCAAAACGGCCGAGGTGATGGGCAAACTGGAGTCACTACATCACAACATGGTAGGGGCAACGGACAGATGAACGATAGGGCCCATTGTTACGCTTTCCCTGGGCGGTCTGAAGCGGAGGCATCTGATGTTGTCATCACAGGTAATCTTCTGGTTTGTGATTGCATGGCCTCTGTATTGTTTAATCCTGGATCAACATTTTCTTATGTATCTTCCTCATTTGCTAATGGTCTAAATTTACATTGTGAATTACTTGATATGCCTATTCGTGTTTCTACTCCGGTGGGTGAGTCTGTGGTAGTTGAAAAGGTATATAGGTCTTGTTTGGTGAAATTTGTGGGGAGCAACACTTATGTAGATTTGGTTATCTTGGAAATGGATGATTTTGATGTAATTCTGGGTATGACTTGGCTTTCTCCAAATTTTGCAATCTTGGATTGTAAATGCTAAAACCGTGACGTTAGCCAACCCTGGGACAGATCTGTTAGTGTGGGAGGGTGACTACACTTCCGATCCGGTGCGTATCATCTCCTTTCTTCGTGCTAAGAAAATGGTTAGTAAAGGGTGTTTAGCTTTCTTGGCACATCTCAAAGATGACACTACCCAAGTGCCCTCGATTGAGTCGGTTTCGGTGGTCCATGAGTTTCTGGATGTGTTCCCTGCAGATCTTCCTCGTATGACACCAGATAGGGATATTGATTTTTGTATTGACCTTGAACCGGGTACTCGCCCCATTTCGATACCCCCTTATAAAATGGCTCCCGCGGAGTAAAGAGAGTTAAAAGCCCAACTTCAAGAGTAGTTAAATAAAGGCTTTATTAGACCAAGTGCATCTCCTTGGGGTCCTCCGGTTTTGTTTGTAAAGAAGAAGGATGGGAGTTTTCGAATGTGTATAGACTACAGACAACTAAACAAGGTAACCATAAAGAACAAGTATCCTCTTCCCCGCATTGATGACTTGTTCGATCAGTTACAAGGTTCTAGTGTCTTCTCTAAGATTGACTTGAGATCCGGTTATCACCAATTGAAAATACGGGCAACGGATGTGCCAAAGACTGCTTTTCGAACGAGGTATGGGCATTACGAATTTGTAGTGATGTATTTTGGTCTTATGAATGCCCCTGCTGCGTTCATGAGCTTGATGAACGGGATTTTTAAGCCATATTTGGACCTCTTCATGATCGTATTTATTGATGATATATTGGTATACTCAAAGAGCAAGAAGGAACATGAAGAGCATTTGAGAATGGTATTGGAAATGTTGAGGGAGAAAAAGCTTTATGCCAAGTTTTCTAAGTGTGAGTTTTGGCTAGATACAGTGTCCTTCTTGGGGCACGTGGTTTCTAAGGAAGGAGTGATGGTGGATCCTTCTAAGATTGAGACAGTGAAGAATTGGGTAAGACCTACTAATGTGTCAGAAATAAGGAGCTTTGTTGGGTTAGCTGGAAACTACCGCCGATTCGTCAAGGGATTCTCTTCTATTGGTTCCCAACTGACGAACTTGACTAAGCAAAATGTTCCATTTGTCTGGTCGGATGAGTGTGAGGAAAGCTTTCAGAAGCTCAAGACTATGTTGACTACCGCACCCATTCTCACCTTGCCAGTGGAAGGTAAGAATTTCATTGTCTATTGTGATGCATCTTATTCGGGTTTGGGTGCAGTGCTAATGAAAGAGAAGAGTGTGATTGCTTATGCTTCAAGGCAACTAAAGGTGCATAAACGTAACTATCCGACCCACGATTTGGAATTGGCTGCGGTGGTGTTTGCATTAAAGCAATGGAGACACTATTTATATGGGGTTAAGTTTGAGATCTATACGGATCATCGTAGCCTACAGTATGTCTTTACTCAAAAATATTTGAACTTGAGACAGAGGAGATGGATGGAACTACTGAAGGACTACGACATCACTATTTTGTATCATTCGGGGAAGGCGAATGTTGTAGCGGATGCTTTAAGTAGAAAGGTGGGAAGCATGGGAAGTCTAGCTCACTTGCAAGCTTCTAGACGCCCTTTGGCTAGAGAGGTTCAGACTCTAGCTAATGACTTGATGAGATTAGAAGTAAATGAGAAGGGAGGATTGTTGTCTTCTGTGGAGTCAAGATCTTCTTTTCTTGACAAAATTAAGGGAAAACAGTTTGATGATGAGAAACTAAGAAGAATCAAAGATAAGGTATTGCAAGGAGAGGCTAAGGAAGGACAAATCAATGAGGAAGGTGTTTTGAGAATCAAGGGAAGGGTATGTGTACCCCGCGTCAATGATTTGATCAGCACTATTCTGACAGAGGCTCATAGTTCAAGGTATTCTATACATCCGGGTGCAACCAAGATGTATCGTGACCTAAAACAACACTTTTGGTGGAGTAGAATGAAGCGTGATATTGTTGACTTTATTGCCAAGTGTCCAAATTGTCAACAAGTAAAGTATGAACACCAAAGGCCCGGAGGAACACTTCAGAGAATGCCCATTCCGGAATGGAAGTGGGAAAGAATTACAATGGACTTTGTGGTTGGTCTTCCAAGGACAATGGGTAAGTATGACTCCATTTGGGTGATTGTTGATAAGTTAACTAAATCTGCTCATTTCATTCCGGTAAAGGTGACTTACAATGCAGAAAAGTTAGCCAAGATCTATATCTCAGAAATCGTTCGATTGCATGGGGTTCCACTATCCATCATATCAGATAGAGGTACACAGTTTACTTCTAAGTTTTGGAAAACATTGCATGCGGAATTGGGTACTAGGTTGGACCTTAGTACTGCATTCCTTCCTCAGACCGATGGTCAGTCTGAAAGGACGATTCAAGTGTTGGAGGATATGCTTCGTGCATGTGTGATAGAGTTTGGTCGCCATTGTGATAGCTTCCTAGCCTTAGCGGAGTTTTCATACAATAATAGCTATCACTCAAGTATTGATATGGCCCAATTTGAAGCATTGTATGGGAGGAGATGTAGGTCTCCCATTGGTTGGTTTGATGCATTCGAGGTTAGACCTTCGGGTACTGACCTTTTGAGGGATTCGATAGAAAAAGTGAAGTCTATTCAAGAAAAGCTTCTAGCGGCACAAAGTAGACAAAAAGAATATGCAGATCGAAAGGTTAGAGACTTAGAGTTCATGGAAGGTGAACAAGTCTTGTTGAAGGTTTCGCCAATGAAAGGGGTGATGCGATTTGGTAAGCGAGGTAAACTTAGCCCAAGGTATATTGGTCCATTTGAAGTACTTAAGCGAGTAGGGGAGGTGGCTTATGAGTCAGCCTTGCCTCCAGGGCTGTCCGGAGTGCATCCGGTATTCCATGTGTCTATGTTGAAAAGACATCATGGGGATGGAAATTACATTATCCGTTGGGATTCAGTTTTGCTTGATGAGAATTTGTCTTATGAGGAGGAGCCTGTTGCTATTTTAGATAGAGAAGTTCGCAAGTTGAGGTCAAGAGAGATTGCATCCATCAAGGTGCAATGGAAGAATCGACCGGTTGAAGAAGCCACTTGGGAGAAGGAGGCGGATATGCGAGAAAAATACCCATATCTGTTTACAGATTCAGGTACTCCTTTTCGCCCTTGTTTTCCTTCTTGTGATCGTTCGGGGACGAACGATGGGTGTCTCGTCCCAAAACACTTAGAAATTCTGAAATTTGGGTGCGGAAATCGACTCTCTGAACTTTGTAACGAAATGGTAGGACGGACCGTCACAGGTGTGACGGACCGTCACAGGCCCTTGGTGGAAATTTGGGTCTCTGAACTTTGCAACGACCTGCAGGACGGACCGTCGCAGGCACGACGGCCCGTCACAGGTTTCACAATCCCAGTCTGGGTTGGATTTCTTTGCACGTTTTAAGGGATGTTTTGGACTATTCCTACTTTAATTATAAAGTTAGAGGGTTAAGGTTAATAAGTCTAATTACTTGGGGGTTAAAATAGGAAACCTTAAGTTAATTAGTGGATCATTATTACCATCTTTCATTCTTAATTATATATTAATTAGGGTAAAAGAAAGAGGGTTGAATAAAGAAAATTAGAAAGAACAAAGAGAGGGAAAGAGAAACGAATTGAGAGAGGATCGAACGAGAAGAAGGAACAAAAGCCTTGGGAATTTCTTGCTTAATCACTAATCTTCGGTGGAGGTAGGTTATGGTTTTCATGCTTTCATAGTAAACTCTTAATAGAGAATGATATGTATTGGTAGTATTGTAAAACCCTGCTATGTGCTTAATTGTATGCATGCATGAACGTGATTATATAATTGTAATTATATTAAGCATGATGAAGCTATTGAATCCCAAATCTTGATAAAAACCTAATCTCTTGTTAATGATGATGCCTTGATATAAAAGAAGGCTTGATGAACTAAAGTAATGAGATTGATGATGCCTTGGTGAGAAAGAAGGCTTGATGAATTGATAGAAAGAAATTAGGGGATCGGGTGTCACGAACCGACACGTAGATTTAGGGGATCGGGTGTCACGAACCGACACATAGATTTAGGGGATTGGGTGTCACGAACTGACATGTAGATTTAGGGGACTGGGTGTCACGAACCGACACGTAGATTTAGGGGATCGGGTGTCACGAACCGACACGTAAATTTAGGGGATCGGGTGTCACGAACCGACACGTAGATTTAGGGGATCGGGTGTTAGGAACCGACACGTAGATTTAGGGGATCAGAGTGTCACGTACCGACACAAGAGGATTAATGAGTATGAGGGAGCGGAGTGTCACGTACCGACACAAGAGAAATAAAGATAATGAATCTTGAAAGATGTTAATATACTCAATCTAATGAACATGATTCCCAAATGAGTATGGTATCGAGGCTTGATTCCTCATGTGCGAACTTGACGGTAATTGTTAATGATATAGTATTTGTTGTTGCTACATGTTGAGTATCATAGTTGATTTTATGATATTACTTGGTATATATTGATTTCTATTTTGAGTTGGCCGATGATATCTACTCAGTATCCGTGTTTTGTACTGACCCCTACTTTTATTGTTTTCTTCTTGTTTATTTGTGGAGTGCAGCAAACGTGCCGTCATCTTCGACTCAACAGTAATTCAAGCCAGTCTTACTACATCGGAAATTCAGGGTGAGCTAATGCTTCTAGCTTGGACTGGATCTTCTTCTTCAAGTCTCGATGCCTTGAACTTCCGGCATGGACTAGCTTCTTATGTATTTTTATCTTCTTAGAATACTCTTAGTTTAGTAATTTGAAATAGATGTTCTTGTGATGATGACTTCCAGATTTTGGGAATAATAATAGTTATTTATTTTATTAATGAGTTTAAGTCTTCCGAATTACTTTATGTTGATATTACCTTGAAATGTTAAGGTTTAGATTGGTTGGTTCGCTCACATAGGAGGGTAAGTGTGGGTGCCAGTCGCGGCCCGGATTTGGGTCGTGACACTCCTGCTAATGTTTTTTCTTCTAACCTTCTTTTTCTGTGTTGTAATTCTTGTTCTTTTTCAGTTATTTGTTCCATTATTTTTTCTATTAATTGTTGTTTATATTTTTCTTTGTTCATATTGTTTTTTCAAATAATAGACATATTTATATTCTATTTTTGAAATTATGTTTATCAATTGATTTTTTCTATCATTATCTGTTTTGACTAGTTGTGATAGTTCATATTCTATATATAAAGATCTTAATTTTTTCCATATTTTTCTTACCTTTTTATCTATCTTAGTTCTTTTTATTTTAATATTTATATTTTTATTCATCATAACTTTTTATATAATATTTTAAAAAGCTTACTTAATTTATCTGGATATCTAATCTTTTTTAACCTGTAATTTCTACCATATCGCCTTAGCCAATATTCATTCATATTTAATCTCCAATATCTAAATCATAATATAAATCATACATGTCATAATAAAGCTCATCTTGTATACTTTGTATGGTTAACTCAGTCCAACCTTGGGTTGTTATTTCTATTATCTTATATGTTAATAATTTATTATAAATTTCTCTTTTTATATCAGTATTCAAATTTTTTAGTATATAGAGTAGTAATATCTTATAATCAACATTATCGTCTAATAGGTATGTTTCCATTTTTATTATTTTAATTTTTCATTAAATTTTTTTTCCTTCCAACCTCTTAATAAATTATACTTGCTTATTATGCAAAAATAATGATTTAATAATCATCTCGTCTAGTCACTACTACAACTTTCTTCTTTGATTAGTTACCCTAACAGCGCCTCAACTTTGTTTACTCCCATAAACGGCCTTCTCTGCCTACCGGTTTAAACCTTAGGATGGCATAGTCTGGGCATACTTATTCGAAGAATATTTCTGTAGCAAACTTTCTAAAGATGGTTATTATAACATTATTCAAACATGATAAACAATTATAAATTAACAAGAGATTTTCAGGAATAAATTAATTTAGCTACTCATGAATATAAAATGGTATACCTGTTTTTGTGGATCATTTGTCATAGTTGATTTGTTTTCCATAATTATTTAATTATCTAGCTCTGATACCAATGGAGGGGGTGGAAGCGGATTTTCATCTAGGCATTTAGGACTTACAAACCCACTTAAAATGTCTAAAATAACCCTAAGTAACCGCCCTTTATGTTATTTGGACATTAGGTGAATTTTAAATTCACCCTTGTAATTACAACAAACCTTGTAGGAACACAGCTCACAGACGACTTGCCATATGACAGGGCGTCAGTTCATAAATGGACCGTACTGTCCTCTATCAATTAGCTCCGAGACTACTCATTGGGAGATTGAATTCCCTAGTCTAAGTCTTGACCCATGCCTCCCATCGACGAGGCGTTGACTGGCCAACGAGCCGTCGTTTGCCTCAGTCAATTGGGCTGGTCCAAGACAGCCTTTGGATAAAAAATTGGTCCTTCCTCAAGGACCCTTGGTTGGTCCTTGGGGATATTTAACCGGACGTTTCCAACCCAAATATGCTCGTATACGAGTTTAGATCTCCCATATCAATTTCATCCATAACAAACACATAAAAATCAATGAAACATGCCGAGACACACAAGTTCACGTTAAGGCAAACCTTTCAAATGTCATGGACATTCTTGGATGTTTTACCTCCAAACCTCATAAACTCAACACATTGCGTATAAAAACTATTATAAATCATATAAAGACCTCATATAATCATTAAACACACATATAGGCACATAATCACATATGAGACACATATGTGACTTAGTCGTCGAAAGTCTTAGTCGTCCCTTGACGTTTGACCTCCAATGCACCTTAAATAACACATTACAAACCGTTTTATGGCCTTAGACTCTCGTGACAAACATGTTAGGCTCTAATTTCACTTTAGTCATTTTTGAGGTATTACAATCTCCCCCACTTGGATAACATTCATCCTCGAGCGACACTTTTCCACTCTCCAAACACTTCCAAGAATAGAGGTTCAACTTAATAACTCATGACCATACCACATAACACATTATACAATACAAAATCAAAGAAAAACATCAATTTCACATCATTAAGAGAATCACAACACAACAAGAAGTTAGAAATAAATCTACAACTCATCCTGCCATAAGACTCACATCCTTCATTCCAAATAGCAAAAACTCATTTTATATTCATTATTATGCTCATCAATTCTAACCACATTATAACAATTTTTGACCAAAAAACAAATTAGTCAATTTATTAAAATTATGCTTTTTTTTTAAAAAAAGCAACTTTTAGGCAATTGATGATAGAAACATGCTAATATGCAAGATAAAATCATATAAATACATTTAAAACATAATCATAACTTCATAAAATGAACAATGCAAGGAATCAATGAAATTCAATTTCAACAAGACCCTTAAACACAATGCAACATATAACATACTACTATGACTTTCTACCCTCAATGTTGGGTTGAATAGAAGAAACGAGACAATCAATCAAAACTCCATTACTCACCATACTCTCTCACTTAGAAGGAATTCATAACACTAAAAGAGAGAAATACAAGAACTTACCATCATCATCATCACCCTCATCCGGCTTTGCTTCTTTAGTCCAGGGTGCATAGAAACGCCTCTTCTTTGGAGCATCATCTTTAGGAACATAAGGAGAAACTTTCCTACCATCTCTAGTAGGAAAATCCCTCAATTTGTGTCCATATTTACCACATCCAAAACAACTCCCGGTACTCAATAGACATTCCCCATAATGCTTCTTTCCAGAAGTAGCACATGTAGGCTTACCACCTTGAGAACCACTACCCTTCTTAAGATTCACCTTAGGAGCACTAGGTCCATCTTGAATTTGAGCCCTCTTCATAAACCTAGGTTGACTTTGGTCACTTGAACCACTCCTCTTCAAGTTTCTAGAAATCCTACAAAGTTTGGACTCCTCAATTGATTGAGCATACACCATGAGTCTAGCTAGGGTCATATCATCATGGAGCATCTGGAATCTTCTTTTGATAATGCATCTTCTTTTGATAAAGGAAATAGTGCTTTCCAAAAGAGCTTTGTCCTTTAGCCTCTCAGTGGATGCCAGTTTAGAGAATAATGAAAGTTACTAACACAAAAGATAATTCCGGCTTTGCCTCTATCTTTTGCGAAAGGTCATTTCCTATTCATAATCTGGGTCCATGTAGGCCAAGGCTAAACGTTTGGGATTGCACATGTCACCATTATCGTCATCTTCTCCTTCGGAAGAAGCAGCATCCTTGAGTAGTTTGAAGATCTGTTCCTCAGAATGATCTTCGATGTTGTCCATAGCTTCCTTTAATTTTTGTTTGAGGGCTGCTTTGGATAATTTCTTTGGAGAAGTCTGGACCTTCTCAGTGTTCTGTACTGCTGAATTTCCTTGCTGTTTAGGAACCCAACCTTTTACCTGTATTTGTTTGCACAAATAATTGATGCGATCTATTTCGATTTTGACAAAGTTCCAGGTGATGATATAAGAGATTCTTTTCTTAATGCAATATTTGCATATTTTTATATGCTCTGGTAATGTTGTTATCTCCTCCTAGGTTTGAAATTCTGCATACCTAGCGGAGAATCTTTGGGGTAGAATTTCCTTGGTGCCTCCAAATAAATTCCACCATTCATAAAACTATCGTGGGATGATGGCCTTTGTTAGTGGTGTGCTGTATTTAATAAACCAAGTGTGCCTTGGTCTGACATAGAGGAAGTTCATCCATGCGGCCTTATAATGATACCAATTATAAGTCTGTTGGCGGTGTGTCATTGTCAAAGCAATTGGAGTGTGAAGATGATCTGCAAACCATTCTGTTGGTTCTAGTATTCTCTTGATTGTAATCCTGGAATACATGATTTGATTATCTGCATCTTTGTAATGCTCGATGTCGACGGATTCTGTATCCACTAGTATGGCTTCAAAGTATCTCCTGGTTTTTAGTGAATTATCTGTATCCACATAATTAAAATCAGTGTAACAAGGTTTTATTAATAAATCAACATCAATGTTAGATACTTCTTTACTGAGTGCCATCAAAGGTAGTATTTTTGACACCTGAAAGTCAAAAAATTCTTCTTTTTGATTTAGTTTTGAGGAAATTGTTTTAGTCAATTCTGGATTGACTGCTTGGGAAAAAGTCTCAGGGGCTTTCATCGTGTAAGTTGCTTTTGTTTGGCGGGAGGATGAAGCTTCAAGAGTAACAGTTGGTCTCAAATTTAGATTTTGAGGTAGAGGGGGGTAGTTTGGCCTCTGGGGCTTTTGTTGAGAAGAGTTTGGTAAATTTGGATAATCTGCTAGGACTGTGAAAAAGTTTTTGGAATTTAAAGCAGGTCTTGTGGATGAAGATTCTGCTTTGGATGGTGTAAGTGGAGGGAGCTGGAATGGTCTAGCCATTTTTTGTTTTGGAAGATCCTTGTCTCCCTTAGCTGCTGGCATAAATGGCCTCATGTTTTCCCTGCAAAAATTCACGGGTTAAAAAATCTGGCAAGGTGTTGTTTTCTCCTTTGATGAAATCAATATCAAAATCAAAGCTAGATAGTAGAGCTTGCCACCTAGCAAAGATTTGTTTTGAAACAATGTTTTTAACATCTTTTTGAAGAATTTCTTTAGCAGACTTGCAATCTACTCTTAGCAAAAACCTTTTGTTGATAAGATCATCCTGAAATTTTTTTTATACAAAGAACAATAGACAAGACTTCTTTTTTAACTGTAGAATAATTCTTTTGAGAAGAATTCCAGATTCCCGAAGTAAATTGGACCAACTGTTCTGTAGATTCAGGATCTACCATTTGTTTTAGAATACCTCCATAACCAAGGTCAGAGGCATCAGTTTCAACAATCATGGAAGCATGAGGATTGGGGATCCCTAAACAAGGAATCGTTTGAACTAACTCTTCCATGGAACAGGGACTTTCTTAAGTCTCTTGTATAGAGGCTCGCAGATGTGTTTGATTTTTGGAATAAAATCGGCAACATAATTCAAACTTCCTAGAAATCTCTGGAACTGGGTTTTTTCAATAATTTCATTGGGAAATTTAGAAGAGAACTCTAGGGCTGTGCAGATGGGTTTAAAAGTTCCTTGAAAAAGATCATGGCCCAAGAACCTAATCTTTGTTTGAAACAAAATCATTTTCTTAGCACTAACTACTAAGCCATTGTTTTTGACTATATTGAAGAATGTGTTGAGGTGTTTAAAATGAGAATCAATGTTTTCAGAAAATATTAACACATCATCAATATAAGCAATTGACATGTAAGAATAATCATTGAAAATGGAATTCATGATGTTTTGAAATTCAGAAGGGGCGTTTTTGAGCCCAAAAGGCATTACATTCCATTCAAATTGGCCAAATGAAATATTAAAAGAAGTTTTGTACTTATCTTTTTAAGAAATCTGTATTTACCAAAATCCCGATTTCATATCAAATTTGCTAAAAAAATTTGCATTAAAAATCCTTTTCAAAAGGTCTCTTTTGTTAGGTATAGGATACCTAATCCATTTTAAAACGGAGTTGAGAGGCTTGTAATTAATTATAAGTCTAGGAGCACCTCTTTCTTTCTCAGAGTTTTTATTAACGTAGAAGGCAGAGCAACTCCAAGGGGATTTTGAAACTCTGATGATGCCATTTTTTAAAAGAGTATTAATCTCTTCTTTGCAATATTCCATCATTTCATGACTCATCTGAATGGGTCTTGCTTTAGTGGTAATAGCCCTTTCATTGAATCCTTCAATTATGGTAAGGAAACAATATGTTTTTTTCTATTCCAAAAAGCATTAGGAAAATCGGAACAAATTTCCTTTTCAAATTTCTCTCGAAGACTTGCTATTTTGTTAACAATCTCCGGGGTTTTTAGAATTTGCTCAATTTTCTTAATACGGATTTCATCCTTTAAAAAGGTGAGATGTTGAGAAAGTTTGTTTATTTTGAAAACAGTTTTTTCTCTGACAAAATCACTTTCTTCTTGAGAAAGAGTTTTTACAAAAGGGAAAAGGAGATCTTTTCCTAATATATTAGAGGAGATTCCATCCAGTGAAGTAAAATAAGGTTTTATTTGGGTAATAAATGGTATTCCTAGGATGATATCTTCATTAATATCTTCAGTAATAACGAAATCATTTGTTAAACAAATGCCATTGTTGCAAATATGGGCTTTAGAAAGCTTAGAGTTTATTTTCAAAAGTTCTCCTGTAGCGGAGAATAATTTTGAAGTACTTTTTTGTAAATACTGAAGAGGAACCATACCTTTCATGATGCAGTTTCTATCAGCACCGCTATCAAGCAAAGCAACTTTGTTAATAACAAAATGTTTGTTAATCACTATTTTGATAGGGATATGATAGCTCTGAGGTCTGATAGAGGAAATTACTGTTAAACCTGGTGTTGCAGAAGTGGAAGCATTGTTATTGGTTTGTGTAAAAACTTCTGGTTCAACCAGATGGTTATTGTTGATGTCAGGTTGATTGATATCATCCTCATTATCCGAATTGTTTTTTGAGGAGCTGTGCCTAGATTCATAATCTAAGAAAGCTGGTTTTTTAGAAATCTGACGGATAGGAGTGTCAGTTTCTACCATGGAAAGACGGGATTTGATTTCTCAAATTTCATTTTTGAGAAGAGAAACATCATGACGAAGATCCGCAATGGTTGGTTCAGAATGATTTTCTGAACGATTCATGATTTGTTTCATGCTGAAAGGTTCAACAATAGGACGAGACTTTGGTTTGTCTGTATTGAGGATCAAATTTTTGAGTTCTAGGAGGAAACGATTCCTAGCCTCATCATCATTGATATGTTGTATGACATCAAAAAGGGCTTCTTTTGAGTTATCAGAAAGAACCATAATCTGAGGTTCTTTTCCGCAAGTGCAGAATGCTTCCGTGCAAGTGCAACCTTTTTCTGATTGACTAGAATCTGAATCATAGTCCAGGTTGATGTCCTCATCTGAGCTGTTTTCTTCAGATTCATCTGAAATGTCAGAAAATGGTTCATCAAGGATAGCGAGAAGTTTACCTTTCATCTCCTTATCCATGTCAAGAAGATTGATTTTCTTTTTCTTTGTTTTTGAACGGCATTCGTTTGCTCTATGGCCTTTTTTTCCACAGTTCCAACAGACGTCTTGTTTCTTTTGGGTTGATCTCTTGGATCTAGTTTTCTTTCTTTTTGATTTGGAAGATTTAGAGGAATCATCCTTCCTTGTTGATTTTTTTCTATAGGATTTTTCTCTTTCTTCCTTCTTCTTAGTATCCGGTGGAGTAATAAATCCAAAATCTCTACAAAAGCTTCCAAGTTCTTTCCTTTAAGAAGATTGTTCCTTCTTAAGCTGGTGTCTTAGCTTGATGTCTGTGCATAGCTCTAGGGCTACGATGTTAATGGTGCTTACCAGGTCACCATAGGTAAGATTATTATAAGGAATACTACCATTATTTCTGTCTTGTATTTTGGTCATTACCTTATCTGCAAAAAGAGGAGGTAAGCCACTGATGAAACGTTCCTTCCAGTAATCTAAATTGCAATCTGGACGGATCATGACTTTGCTCAAAAAAGCATGTCTGTAGTGGATGAAGTTGTCTAAGTTTGGGCAACTTAGATTACTCAGAATTTGGAGACTTCTGTCCTGAAATAACTTAGGTTCTCCAATAAAATGTTTAGCAATATGGTAAAGCAAAGTGGCACAAGCGTCTTCCCTTGTTTGAGTAGAAGTTGTTTGTGTGTTACCTTCCATCTTTACAACAGTTTCATTTGTTGTTGCGGTGATAATGAGATGCTTGACTTCGTCAGTGCAGTAATTGTCCCACCAATGTTTTATCATTCCAGTGAAACCTGCAATAATCATATTTGCAGCATCTGTGTCTGAGGACCCTCGCATTTTGTATGCGGTGATGGCTACTCCCATTTCATGGAGTTTATTGTAAACTTGATGTTCTACAAGGCCATCAATATTCCATTCAGTGATGCTCCTTCCTTCATGAGACGAAGTGGATAAGAAAGCATTTTCTTCATACTGCAAATCTGGAAAAGATGGTTTGCTGTAGTAGTTTTTCATGTTATGAAAACGACTATTTCCAAGTTTTTGGAGAAGATTGGTTTTTTCTGAAGATTGGTTAGGATTAGTTTGGATTGTGGAAACACTTTCTTTATCTTTCTTTTTGGAGATGTTAAAGTTATTGAGTTGAGTGTTGATTTTTTCGATGATACTTCCTGTAACTTCAAATGTATCAGAAAGTTTTGGGAATTTTTCTTTGGAAAATTCAGGTATTTTAAATCCTGGGTAGGTTTCAATTTCATGATTGGATGAAGTAGAAGCCGGTGTTGGTCTTCCACTAAGATATGGTCTTGTGTCTTCTATTTGTCTAGAGACCACATGGAGGAGTTGGTTTGTATAGTTGTTTTGTTCAATAACTCTATCAATATCTGCAGCAACGAGTAATGCGCCTGTCTTATCACTCTTCTCTTTGAAGGGAGAGGCTTTTATCACTTACCTGCAATAGGAATATTGATTCCTTCAAGAGGAGGAGTGGTAGATTCTACTACTTTGTTAGAAGATGTATACCATTTATTAATGATAACTTGTAAAGACTCAGTACAATTTTCAATTCTACCAGTCATTTCAAACCACTTGAAGAATTCGATTTCACAACCTATTCTTCTCATATCTTTCATCCAAATTTCCCTGGAATTTTCTCTTTATTTAAGAGTATAAGAGGAAACATACCATTTTCTTCTGACTTGATTGTCAGGGTGAATCCATTGTTCTTGTAGAATAGTTGGATTACGTTCAAAGGGTTTGTTTACCTTTAACATTCCCAACCAAGCAGGCTTATCAGTAGGCGGTTCCATCTCGCTTGTTGTAGGACTCCCTGAAATGTCTTGGTAATAAACTTTAGGTACATTACCTCTAAAATCAACCCCTGTTACCTTACCTTTACTATCGTCTATATCACTGTTTGCAATAGTAATGTTGTCTTCCTCGTCCTCGAAAGTTTTGGAAGAAGATGGTTGGTGAGTCGTCTTAGAAGGGCACGAAGAGGAGGGTGACCAAGACGATCGTCGAGCAGATGAAGATCTCATTGATGAATTCTCAAGAAATTTTAGATCAATAGATCCATCGGGAAACTGAATAACCCTTTCTATTTGGGATCGTGGGGGATGAGAAGTAAAAGGTTGTGTAATGTTCTCAAAATGCCATTCATTATTTGAGAGAATATCCTTCCATTGTAAGGTTCTAGGAACAAAAATGGAACTATGTGAGTGGTTAGCTTCCATGAGCATGGTTTCTCCTCTAACGCTTTCAAGACACGCTTTTGGAGCAAGTTGAGTTTCATAAGTCTATAATAGACCCTATAGACAACAGCGATTTCTCTAGAATCAGTTTTGCTATTAAGATTTTTGGTTTTGACATTGAGAGTCAGAGTGTCTGTGACATTAGGATCATTAATGTCAACCGACAAATTAGGATAACAGTTGAAGTAAACTGGTCCATCAGTGAGATTACTTTGAAGTAATCCAAGAAGGGAATCGTGAAAATTTAGAAATCAGTCATCTCTGAGGAGAACGCAGACAGGAATATCAAGACCTCTTCTGAACAAAGGTTTTATAGCAACTTGAACTAAACCAATATGCAAATAGTTGAAGCTAGATTTGTACCTGTCTAGATCTTTGTCTTTGAGAAGACGAACAATTTCAGAAGAATTGTTAATGGCAATAGTAGATTCACAAGTTTTAATATTGCAACGAGTGAGGAAACTGAAATTACCTAATTGATAAATCTTTTTGAAAGGTTCTTCTGGAATACTCCAGTTTTGTAAATCATTTTCAATTTTAGCAATCTTTGTTGATTGCGAAGATATATTAATTTTATTTAAAATATTTTGATTTTTATCCATAAATGAAGAAGAACTGTCTAAAGGACTTACAAGACAAAATTTAAGATATCCTTCTCCCAAGTGGCTTCTTCAACCGGTCGATTCTTCCATTGCACCTTGATGGATGCAATCTCTCTTGACCTGAACTTGCGAACTTCTCTATCTAAAATAGCAACAGGCTCCTCCTCATTAGACAAGTTCTCATCAAGCAAAACTGAATCCCAACGGATAATGTAATTTCCATCCCCATGATATCTTTTCAACATAGACACATGGAATACCGGATGCACTCCGGACAGCCCTGGAGGCAAGGAAAACTCATAAGACACCTCCCTTACTCGCTTAAGTACTTCAAATGGACAAATATACCTTGGGCTAAGTTTACCTCGCTTACCAAATCACATCACCCCTTTCATTGGCGAAACCTTCAACAAGACTTGTTCACCTTCCATGAACTCTAAGTCTCTAACCTTTCGATCTGCATATTCTTTTTGTCTACTTTGCGCCGCTAGAAGCTTTTCTTGAATAGACTTCACTTTCTCTATCGAATCCCTCAAAAGGTCAGTACCCCAAGGTCTAACCTCGAATGCATTAACCCAACCATTGGGAGACCTACATCTCCTCCCATACAATGCTTCAAATGGGGACATATCAATACTTGAGTGATAGCTATTATTGTATGAAAACTCCGCTAAGGGTAGGAAGCTATCCCAATGGCCACCAAACTCTATCACACATGCACGAAGCATATTCTCCAACACTTGAATCGTCCTTTCAGACTGACCATCGGTCTGAGGATTGAACGCAGTACTAAGGTCAAACCTAGTACCCAATTCCGTATGCAATGTTTTCCAAAACTTAGAAGTAAACTGTGTACCTCTATCTGATATGATGGATAGTGGAACCCCATGCAATCGAACGATTTCTGAGATATAGATCTTGGCTAACTTCTCTGCATTGTAAGTCACCTTTACCGGAATGAAATGAGCAGATTTAGTTAACCTATAAACAATCACCCAAATGGAGTCATACTTACCCATTGTCCTTGGAAGACCAACCACAAAGTCCATTGCAATTCTTTCCCACTTCCATTCCGGAATGGGCATTCTCTGAAGTGTTCCTCCGGGCCTTTGGTGTTCATACTTTACTTGTTGACAGTTTGGACACTTAGCAATAAAGTGAACAATATCACGCTTCATTCTACTCCACCAAAAGTGTTGTTTTAGGTCACGATACATCTTGGTTGCACCCGGATGTATAGAATACCTTGAACTATGAGCCTCTGTCAGAATAGTGCTGATCAAATCATCGACGCGGGGTACACATACCCTTCCCTTGATTCTCAAAACACCTTTCTCATCGATTTGTGCTTCCTTAGCCTCCCCTCGCAATACTTTATCTTGGATTCGCCTTAGTTTCTCATCATCAAGTTGTTTTCCCTTAATTTTGTCAAGAAAAGAAGATCTTGACTCCACACTAGCAAACAATCCTCCCTTCTCATTTACTTCTAATCTGATCAATTCATTAGCTAGAGTCTGAACCTCTCTAGCCAATGGGCGTCTAGAAGCTTGCAAGTGAGCTAGACTTCCCATGCTTCCTACCTTTCTACTTAAAGCATCCGCTACAACATTCGCCTTCCCCGGATGATACAAAATAGTGATGTCGTAGTCCTTCAGTAGTTCCATCCATCTCCTCTGTCTCAAGTTCAAATCTTTCTGAGTAAATACATACTGTAGGTTACGATGATCCGTATAGATCTCACACTTAACCCCATATAAATAGTGTCTCCATTGCTTTAATGCAAACACCACCGTAGCCAATTCCAAATCGTGAGTCGGATAGTTACGTTCATGCACCTTTAGTTGCCTTGAAGCATAAGCAATCACACTCTTCTCTTGCATTAGTACTGCACCCAAACCAGAATAGGATGCATCACAATAAACAATGAAGTTCTTACCCTCTACTGGCAAGGTAAGGATAGGTGCGGTAGTCAACAAAGTCTTGAGCTTCTGAAAGCTTTCCTCACATTCGTCCGACCATACAAATGGAACATTCTGCTTAGTCAAGTTCATCAATTGGGAAGCAATAGAAGAGAATCCCTTGACAAATCGGTGGTAGTAGCTATCTAACCGAACAAAGCTCCTTATTTCTGACACGTTAGTGGGTCTTACCCAATTCTTCACTGTCTCAACCTTAGAAGGATCCACCATCACTCCTTCCTTAGAAACCACGTGCCCCAAGAAGGACACTGCATCTAGCCAAAACTCACACTTAGAGAACTTGGCATAAAGCTTTTTCTCCCTCAACATTTCCAATACCATTCTCAAATGCTCTTCATGTTCCTTCTTGCTCTTTGAGTATACCAATATATCATCAATAAATGCGATTACGAAGAGGTCCAAATATGGCTTAAAAATCCCGTTCATCAAGCTCGTGAACGCAGCAGCGGCATTCGTAAGACCAAAAGACATCACTACAAATTCGTAATGCCCATACCTCGTTTGAAAAGCAGTCTTTGGCACATCCGTTGCCCATATTTTCAATTGATGATAACCGGATCTCAAGTCAATCTTAGAGAAGACACAAGCACCTTGTAACTGATCGAACAAGTCGTCAATGCGGGGAAGAGGATACTTGTTCTTTATGGTTACCTTGTTTAGTTGTCTGTAGTCTATACACATTCGAAAACTCCCATCCTTCTTTTTCACAAACAAAACCGGAGCACCCCAGGGAGATGCACTTGGTCTAATAAAGCCTTTGTTTAACCACTCTTGAAGTTGGGCTTTTAACTCTCTTAACTCCGCGGGAGCCATTCTGTAAGGGGGTATAGAAATGGGGCGAGTACCCGGTTCAAGGTCAATACAGAAATCAATATCCTATCTGGTGGCATACCAGGAAGATCTGCAGGGAACACATCTAGAAACTTACGGACCACCAAAATCGACTCAATCGATGGTACTTGGGTAGTGTCATCCTTGAGATGTGCCAAGAAAGCTAAACACCCTTTACTAACCATTTTCTTAGCACGAAGAAAGGAGATGATACGCACCGGATTGGAAGTGTAGTCACCCTCCCAAACTAACGGATCTGTCCCAGGTTTGGCTAACGTTACCGTTTTAGCATTACAATCCAAGATCGCAAATTGTGGAGAAAGCCAAGTCATACCTAGAATTACATCAAAATCATCCATTTCCAAGATAACCAAATCTACATAAGTGTTGCTCCCCACAAATTTCACCAAACAAGACCTATATACCTTTTCAACTACCACAGACTCACCCACCGGAGTAGAAACACGAATAGGCATAACAAGTAATTCACAATGTAAATTTAGACCATTAGCAAATGAGGAAGATACATAAGAAAATGTGGATCCAGGATCAAACAATACAGAAGCCATGCAATCACAAACCAGAAGATTACCTGTGATGACAGCATCAGATGCCTCCGCTTCAGACCGCCCAGGGAAAGCGTAGCAATGGGCCCTCTCACCCGTCTGTCCATTGCCTCTACCATGTTGTGATGTAGTGGCTCCAGGTTGCCCATCACCTCGGCCGTTCTGGTGACCACCATTACCTCGACCACCACGTCCTCCAGAATAACGGCCTCTGCCATGACCACCTCTACCTCTAACATTTGGAGGTCTGTAACTCTATTTTGGAAAATATCTCTTAATATGTCCAATCTCCCCACATCCATAGCACTCTCTGGGTTCATGCATAGGTCTCTCAGAGAAGTGTTGACCGGTCAGAGGTGGACCCCCAACTACAGTGTGTATTGAAGACTGAATGGGTCGAATTGCGTAACCTCCGGAACCTTGTCCTCTAGAGTAAGAACCATTAAACTCACCTCCCTTTCGAAACCTTTTTGATGTCGATGTCGAGGTGAAGTCATCGGGCTTCACTCCTTCCACCTCTATCACGAAGTCTACCACTTCTTGGAAGGATTTTGCTTTAGCCGCTACCTGTAAGGCTGAAATTCGCAACTCTGATCTCAACCCCTTCACAAACTGGCGAATCCTCTCTTGTGGACTGAAACAAAGTTGTGTGGCATATCTGGATAGTGCGTGAAACCTAGCCTCGTAAGCATTAACCGACATCATACCTTGCTCTAGGCTCAAGAACTCATCCCTTTCTCTTACTACTTCTTCAGTCGGTGGAGGAGTCACCGCCCTAGTATCAGATGGGTTAGGTGCTCGTCCTCTTCCTCTAGAGGACATCCTCCCACGACCTCTACCACGGCCTCTTGCCGTTGCTCTTCCTCGAGCCACAACCCCAGTGGCTGGCTCAGACGCACCCTGTCCTGCTGGTGCTGGTGTTGGTGTTGGCGTAGTCGTTGCTCTAGTTCTAACCATCTGCGAAAGAGAGTGAAGATGGTCAGATACCAATTTGTATCACCTAGATACCAATTGGATTCAAGTAGTAGCACGAAAGAAAGAAAGAATGAATGGAATTTTCCTAAAGTCCTATAGCCTCTCAAAGAAAAGTAATGGCGTCTCCCTACCGTTCCTCAAGACTCTACTAGACTCGTTCTTGTGTGATGAGACCAACGAACCTAATGCTCTGATACCAAGTTTGTCACGACCCAAACCGGGTTGCGACTGGCACCCACACTTACCCTCCTATGTGAGCGAACCAACCAATCTAACCTTAACATTTCAATATAATATCAACAGAAAGTAATGCGGAAGACTTAAACTCATTAAATAAAGACCAATTCATTAACTTCTAAAATTCAACATCTTTTATTCCCCAAAATTTGGAAGTCATCACCACAAGAACATCTACGATCAAATGACTAAACTAAGAGTATTCTAAAAGCTAAAAATACGTAAGAAGCTAGTCCATGCCAGAAGTTCAAGGCATCAAGACTTGAAGAAGAAGATCCAGTCCAAGCTAGAAGCATTAGCTCACCCTGAATTTCTGGTGTAGTAAGACTGGCTTGAATTACTGTTGAGTCGAAGGCGACGGCACGTTTGCTGCACTCCACAAATAAACAAGAAGAAAACATAAAAGTAGGGGTCAGTACAAAACACGGGTACTGAGTAGATATCATCGGCCAACTCAAAATAGAAAACAGTATATATCAGATTACACGCCTCCTCATCATACTCATTTGGGAATTAGATTCATTAGATTTGAATATATTATCATCTTTCAAGACTTATTATCTTTATTCCCCTCGTGTCAGTACGTGACACTCCACTCCTCAATATACTATCCTGGTGTCGGAACGTGACACCCGATCCATAAATACTATCCTGGTACCGGAACGTGGCACCCGATCCATATACTATCCTGGTGTCGGAACGTGACATTCCGATCCTCATATACTATCCGGGTACCGGGACGTTGCACCCGATCCATACACTATCATGGTGTCGGAACGTGACACCCAATCCATATATTCTATCCTGGTACCGGAACGTGGCACCCGATCCCCTAATCTCACCACTTTCGTTCATCAAGCCTTCTTTTATACCAAGGCATCATCATTAACAAAGTAGATTAGGGTTTCTTTTGAAGATTTGGGATTCAATAGCTTCATCATGCTTATTTATTCACAATTACATAATCACATCATTCATGCAAGCATACAATTAAGAATATAGAAGGTTTACAATACTACTAACACATATCATTCGCTATTAAGAGTTTACTACGAATAGCATGAAAATAACCATAACCTACCTCCACCGAAGAATTGCAATCAACAAGCTATCTTCTCAAAATCCTTGCTATCCCCTTCGTTTCTCTCTCTCTCTCTACTCGTTCTCTTTCTTTTTCTGTCTCTCTTTGTCCTTTCTTATTTTTCTTATTCCAACCCTCTTTCTTTTACCCTAATTAGTATATAATTAAGAATAAAAGATGACAATAATGCCCCACTAATTAACTTAAGGTTACCTCTTTTAACCCCCAAGTAATTAGACTTATTAACATTAACCCACTAACTTTATAATTAAGGCAAGAATAGTCAAAAACGTCCCTTAAAACGTATCAAGAAATCTGACCCAGACTGGGATTGCGCAACCTGCGACGGCCCATCGTGCCTGCGACGGTCCGTCCTGCAGGTCGTCGCAAGGGTCAGAGAATCAATTTCCACTGAATAGTGTGTGACGGTCCGTCCTTCCATTCCGTTAAGAAGTTCAGAGAGTCGATTTTCAGTACCCAATTTCAGATTTTCTATGTGTTTTGAAACGAGACCTTGCGACGGTCCGTCGTGCCCATGACGGTCCGTCGTGGGGTCTGTCGCTTCTGCCAGTTTTTCCAGAATTGAAGTTTGCTACTCAAAACGACTAAACAGGTCGTTACAACCGAATAGCCGAAGTTAAGAAATCAACTTCTCCAATGTTTTTCCTTTCCTCAATGCTTCAAGACCTTTTCAATCTATCAAGTATATATGCATATTTTTAAGTTAACGAGTTTATACGCTCTCATATAATTTTATGTCTAGCCTAGATCCAAAAGCTCACCTAATTTTATGATTAATTTTCTAAAGTTCAAACCTAAAGCAATTCTTAATTTCTCCGATTAACATAAATTTAATAAAATATAAACAATTAGATAAACCTAATATTTAATACCGATATTAATATATCAATAATATAATTGTAATGTAAAAACAAAATATTAATATGTATAAAAAAAATGAAAGTCACTTGTCACGACCCAGTGCAGACGGACTAGCAGTAACCCCAACCCCAATTCCTGTACAACAGTTGCTGTCCAATTTCATACACACACACACAGTGTGTGTGTGTGTGTATTATAATACATTAACCTTCCTCACTTTCTTGTTCTTCTTAATCTGCTAATTCACAACTACGCCTACAATCCAACTTTAATACTTATCAATTTCTCCTTCAAGCAATAAGAATTAACACCACAATTATGTTAACCCTAAAAAGTAGTAGCTGACCGTTTAAAAAGAATTAATACCCACTGAACTATTCATTGTTTATAAAATAAATTTGAGAATTGGATGAAGTTTTTACCTCTTTCATGTAGGTATTTGTCCATGGCGTCGACAATCAAAAACAAGAGTCTTGAACGGTTTATGGTATCAACAAGAAAAATATTAACCCTACTTATTATATGACTAATCACAAAAATGATAAAAATAAGCTACTATTTATTTTATGTTATCTTCTTTAATCATAAAGTATATTAATTATTAAAACTACCCCACTAATTTTATAATTATAATTACGAGTAGTCCAAAATACCCATTTAGAATCTAACAAAAAATATTTTATGAATAAAAAAAACTCAAATATTTAGAATGATCAAATGGATCGTTATACTTTCTAAGTCTAATTAGTTTATTTTTAACTTAGTTCCACACTATATTCACCAACTAAATCACATTAACTAATTTGAAGAACTTAAAAACTTTATCAATGTAATTAGTTAGTTTTAACTTAATTCAAACACTATATTAATGTCACGACCCAAATCCGGGCCGCGACTGGCACCCACACTTACCCTCCTATGTGAGCGAACCAACCAATCTAAACCTCAACATTTCAATGTAATAGCAACAGAAAGTAATGCGGAAGACTTAAACTCATTAATAAAACCAATTCAATCACTATCAATATTCAACATCTATTATTCCCAAAACCTGGAAGTCATCATCACAAGAACATCTACTTTAAACTACTAATTCTAAGAGTTTCTAAAAGCTAAAAATAAGTAAAAGCTAGTCCATGCCGGAACTTCAAGGCATCAAGACATGAGGAAGAAGATCCAGTCCTCGTGTCGGTACGTGACACTCCGCTCCTCAATATACTATCCTGGTGTCGGAACGTGACACTCCGATCCATATTCTATCCTGGTACTGGAACGTGGCACCCGATCCATATATTCTATCCTGGTACCGGAACGTGGCACCCGATCCATATTCTATCCTGGTGTCGGAACGTGACACCCGATCCATATTCTATCGTGGTACCGGAACGTGGCACCCGATCCATATTCTATCCTGGTGTCGGAACGTGACACCCGATCCATATTCTATCCTGGTGTCGGAACGTGACACCCGATCCATATTTTATCCTGGTACCGGAACGTGGCACCCGATCCCCTAATCTCACCACTTTCGTTCATCAAGCCTTCTTTTATACCAAGGCATCATCATTAACAAAGTAGATTAGGGTTTCTTTTCAAGATTTGGGATTCAATAGCTTCATCATGCTTATTTATTCACAATTACATAATCACAACATTCATGCAAGCATACAATTAAGCATATAGAAGGTTTACAATACTACTAACACATATCATTCGCTATTAAGAGTTTACTACGAATAGCATGAAAATAACCATAACCTACCTCCACCGAAGAATTGGAATCAACAAGCAATTTCCCAAGCTTTGATATTCCCTCTGCCTCTTGATCGATCAATTTCTCTCTCTCCTTGTTCTCTCTATTTTCTTTATTCAAACCCTCTTTCCTTTACCCTAGTTAACATATAATTAAGAATAAAAGATGACAATAATACCCCACTAATTAACTTAGGGTTACCTCTTTTAACCCCCAAGAATTTGAGTTATTAATATAAACCCACGAAATCTATAATTAAGGAAAGAATAGTCCAAAAACGTCCCTTAAAACTTCACCAGAAATCTGACTCTGCCTGGGATTTGCGCAACCTGTGACGGGCCGTCGTGCCTGTGACGGTCCATCCTGCAGGTCATCGCAGAGTTCAGAGAATCGTTCCCTGTACCAAATTCTCAAGAGTTGAAGTGTTTTGAAACGGTGGATCACGACGGTTCGTCGTGCCTGTGACGGTCCGTCCTGCGTGTCCGTCACAGAGTTCAGAGAATCGTTCCCTGTACCAAATTTGCAAGAGTTGAAGTGTTTTGAAACGGTGGATCACGACGGTCCGTTGTGCCTATGACGGTCCGTCCTGCGTGTATGTCACAGAGTTCAGAGAGTCGATTTCAGCACCCAAATTTCAGAATTTCTAAGTGTTTTGGGACGAGACACCCTCGACGGTCCGTCGTGCCCATGACGTTCCGTCATGGGGTCCGTCGCTTCTGCCAGTTTTTCCAGAATTGCAGTCTGTTGCTCAAAACAACTAAACAGGTCGTTACAATTAACCAACTAAATCACATTTATTTATTTAAAGAACTTGGCATCTTTCTAAGTGTAATTAGTTTAGTTTTAACATAATTGAAACACTATATTCACCAAATAAATCACATTAACTTACTTAAAGAATTGAACAACTTTCCAAGTTTAATTAGTTTAGTTTTATGTTAATGAGTTTGTCACGACCCAAAACGGGCCGCGAGTGGCACCCACACTTACCTCCTATGTGAGCGAACCAACCAATCTAAACCCCAACATTCCAATCATAATAAACAGAATATAATGCGGAAGACTTACAATCATTAACGAAATCAATAAATAACTTCTAAAACTCAAAACTTATTATTATCCCCAAAATCTGGAAGTCATCACCACAAGAACATTGTATCCTCAAATTACAAGATCTAAAAGTGTCTAGGAAGCTAAATTAAGAAAACAAATGGTCCATGTCCGAACTTCAAGGACATCAAGACATGAATGAGAGACAATTCAGTCCGAGCTAGGAACAATAGCTTACCCTGAAATCTGACGTGATGAAGACTGGCTAGAGTTGCGGTTGAGTTGAAGACGACGGTACGTTTGCTGCACTCCATAAATAACAAAGAGAAAACATACAAGTAGGGGTCAGTACAAAACACAAGTACTAGGTAGGTATCATCGGCCAACTCAGAATAGAGAGCAATATATATCAAATAATAACATAAAATCAACTATAACACTTAACAGGTGACAACAACAAGTTCCATAACCATTGGGCACAACCCAAGCACATCTATAAGGACTGAAGCCTCCACACCATACTCATTTGGGAAACAGGTTCATTAAATCTGAGTATATTAGCATAATTCAAGATTAATTCTCTTTACTATCCTAGTTTCGGAATGTGATACCCGATCATACTATCCTGGTGTCGAAACGTGACACTCCGATCCTTTACTATCCTGGTGTCGGAATGTGATACCCGATCCATACTATCCTGGTGTCGGAACGTTACACTCCGATCCTTTACTATCCTGCTGTCGGAACGTTACACTCCGATCCCCTAATTCTACGTGTCGGTTCGTGACACCCGATCCCCTAATCTCATTCTTTCAGTTCATCAAGCCTTCTTTTATGCCAATGCATCATCATTAACAAGGAGGCTTTAAGGTTTAAGATTCAATAGCCTTATCATGCTTATTTTACCACAATTACATAATCACATCATGCAAGCACACAATTAAGCATATAGAAGACTTTACGAAATTACCCAATACACATCAATCGCTATTTAGAGTTTACTACAGAATAGCATAAACCATAACCTACCTCCACCAAAGAATTCGTGATCATGAAAGCTACTCCTCAAGGTCTTTCCTTTCGTATTCGTTCTCTCTTCTCTCGCTCGTTCGTCCATATCTTCTGTTCTTTGTATTTTTCCTTATTCAAACTCTTTTTCTTTTACCCTAATTACCATATAATTAAGTATAAAAGATGACAAAAGTAACCCACTATTTAATTTAAGGTTATCTCTTTTAACCCCCAAGTAATTGAATTATTAACATTAAACCACTAACTTTATAATCATAAGCGGGAATAGACCAAAACACCCCTTAAAACTTTTAACAGAAATCCGAACCAGTTAGGGTTATGCAGCCTGTGACGGCCCGTCGTGCCTGCGACGGTCCGTCCTGCTGCTTCTGTCTCAAAGTTCAGAGACTCAATTCATTAAAGAGTCTTTGACGGTCCGTCATGCCTACTACAGTCCGTCCTTCTCTTCCGTCGCGAAGTTCAGAGAGTTGTTCTCAGTACCCAATTTTTCCATAGTCTAAGTGTTTTGGAACGAGACACCCTCGATGGTCCGTCGTGCCCATGATGGTCCATCGTGGGATTCGTTGACTCAGACAGTTATTACCAGAAATAAACTCTACTGCTCAAAACGACTAAACGGTCGTTACTATAGATACCAATTTATCCATCGTTCGTCCCTAAACGATCACAAGAAGAAAAACAAGGACGAAATGGAGTACCTGAATCTGTAAACAGGTGTGGTTATCTTTCTTGCATATCGGCCTCCTTCTCCCAAGTGGACTCTTTAACTGGTCGATTCTTCCATTGAACTTTGATGGATGTAATCTCCCTTGATCTCAACTTGCGGACTTCTCTATCTAAAATGGCAACAGGCTCCTCCTCATAAGACAAATTCTCATAAAAAAGAAATAAATTCCAACGGATGATGTAGTTTCCATCCCCATGGTATCTTTTCAGCATAGACACATGAAATACCAGGTGCACTCCTAAGAGTCTCGGGGGCAAGGCTAATTAATAAGCTACCTCTCCCACGCTCTTCAGAACGTCAAATGGACCAATGTACCTAGGACTAAGCTTACCTCACTTACCGAACCGCATCACCCCTTTCATGGGTGAAACCTTCAGCAAAACTTGCTCACCCTCCATAAACTCCAAGTCTCCAACCTTTCGATCTGCATATTCTTTCTGTCTACTTTGAGCCGCTGAAAGCTTTTCTTGAATGCATTTCACTTTATCTAACGATTCCCTCAGAAGGTCAATACCCCAAGGTCTAACTTCAAATGCATCAAACTACAGAATGGGAGACCTACATCTTCTCCCATACAATGCCTCAAGTGGGGCCATGTCAATACTTGAGTGATAGCTATTGTTGTTTGAGAACTCCGCTAAGGGTAAGAAGTTTTCCCAATGACCACCAAATTCCATCACACATGCACGAAGCATATCCTCAAAAACCTTAATCGTTCGCTCAGAATGAGCATCAATCTGAGGGTGAAATGCAATACTAAGATCCAACCTAGTACCTAATTCAGCATGCAATGTTTTCCAAAACTTAGAAGTAAACTGCATACCCCTATCTTATATGATGGAGAGTGGAACTCCATGCAATCGAACAATTTCTGAGATATAAAGTTTGGCTTACTTCTCTGCATTGTAAGTCACCTTGACCGGAATGAAATGAGCAGACTTAGTTAGCCTGTCAAAAATTACCCAAATAGAGTCATACTTACCCATTGTCTTTGGAAGACCAACCACGAAGTCCATTACAATTATCTCCCACTTCCATTCGGGAATGGGCATTCTCTGAAGTGTCCCTCCAGGCCTCTGGTGTTCATACTTTACCTGCTGACAATTCGGGCATTGGGCAATAAAATCAACAATGTCACGCTTCATCCTACTCCACCAAAAATGTTGCTTTAAGTCACGATACATCTTGGTTGCACCAGGATGTATAGAATACCTTGATCTATGAGCCTCTGTAAGAATAGTGTGAATCAAATCATCGACGCGGGGTACACATACTCTTCCCTTAATTCTCAAAACACCTTTCTCATCGATTTTTGCTTCTTTAGCCTGTCCTCGCAATACCTTATCTCGAATCGGATCAGTTTCTCATCAGTTAACTGCTTTCCCTTAATCTTGTCAAGAAAGGAAAATCTTACTTCCACACAGGCCAAAAATCCTCCCTTCTCATTTACTTCTAGCCTCATAAGGTCATTAGCCAGAGTCTGAACCTCTCTAGCCAATGGGCGTCTGGAAACCTGTAAGTGAGCAAGGTTTCCCATGCTCCCTGATTTTCTACTTAACGCATCTGCCACAGCGTTAGCTTTTCCTGGGTGATACAAAATAGTCATATCGTAGTGCTTCAGTAGTTCCATCCATCTCCTCTGTCTCAAATTCAAATCTTTCTGAGTAAAGACATATTGTAGGCTACGATGATCCGAATAGACCTCACACTTAACCCCATATAAATAATGTCTCCGTTGCTTTAATCTTAGAAGGATCCACCATCACTCCATCCTTAGAAACCACATGCCCCAAGAAGGACACTGAATCTAGCCAAAACTCACACATGAAGAATTTGGCATAAAGCTTTTTCTCCCTCAACGTTTCCAATACAATTCTCAAGTGTTCATCATGTTCTTTCCTGCACTTTGATTATACCAGTATATCATTGATGAATACATTGACAGAGAAATCCAGATATGGCTTAAAAATCCCATTCATCAAGCTCATGAACGCAGTAGGGGCATTCGTAAGCCCAAAAGACATTACTAAGAACTCGTAATGCCCATACTTGGTCCGAAAAGCAGTCTTGGGCACATCTGTTGCCCGTATTTTCAATTGATGATAACCAGATCTCGAATCGATTTTTGAGAAGGTACAAGAACCTTGTAACTGATCGAACAAATCATCGATGTGAGGAAGAGGATACATGTTTTTAATAGTTACCTTGTTCATTTGCCTGTAGTCTATGCACATCCTAAGACTTCCATCCTTCTTCTTCAAAAACAAAACAGGAGCACCCCAAGGGGATGCACTTGGTCTAATAAAGCCTTTGCTTAACAACTCTTGAAGTTGGGCCTTTAACTCTCTTAAATCAGCGGGAGCCATCCTATAATGGGGTATGGAAATGGGGCGAGTACCCTGCTCCAGATTAATACAGAAGTCAATATCCCTATCCGGTGGCATACCAGGAAGGTCTGCAGGAAACACATCCAGAAACTCACGGACTATTGAAACCGACTCAATTGAAGGTACTTGGGTAGTATCATCCGTGAGGTGTGCCAAGAAAGCTAAAAAAACCTTACTAACCATTCTTTCTAAGTGTAATTAGTTTAGTTTTAACTTAATTCCAACACTATATTCACCAACAAAATTGCATTAACTTATTTAAAGAATTTAACAACTTTTCCACTGTAATTAGTTTAGTTTTAACTTAATTCAAACACTATATTAACCAACTAAATCAAATTTATTTATTTAAAGAACTTGACATCTTTGTAAGTGTAATTAGTTTAGTTTTAACTTAATTCAAACACTATATCCACCAACTAAATTAATTTAATTATTTGAAGAACTTAACATCTTTCTAAGTCTATTTAGTTTTGTTTTAGCTTAATTCCAACACTATTTGAAAATTATAACATCTTTCTAAGTGTAATTAGTTTAGTTTTAATATAATTCAAACAATATATTCACCAACTAAATCACATTAACTTATTTAATGACCTTAACAACTTTCTAAGTCAAATTAGTTTAGGTTAAACTTAATTCAAACACTATATTCATAAACGAAATGACATTAACTTATTTAAAGAACGTAACAACTTTCTAAGTCCAATTAATTTAGTTTTAATTTAATTCCAATACTATATTCACCAACTAAATCACATTAACTTATTTAAGGAATTTAACAACTTTCCAAGTCTAATAAGTTTAGTTTAAACTTAATTCCAACACAATATTCTCCAACTAAATCGCATTTACTTACTTGAAGAACTTAAACTATTTTTAAGTGTAATTAGTTTAGCTTTAACTTAATTCCAACACTATATTCACTAACTAAATCACATTAACTTATTTAAAGAATTTAATTTTTTTCTAAGTGTAATTAGTTTAATTTTAACTTAATTTAAACAATATATTAACCATTAAAATTGAATTAACTCATTTAATGAATTTAACCACTTTCTAAGTCTAATTAGTTTATTTTTAACTTTATTCAAGCACTGTACATTTACCAACTAAATCACATTTACTTATTTGAAGAACTTAACATCTTTCTAAGTCTAATTAGTTTAGTTTAAACTTAATTCTAACACTATATTCACTAACTAAATCACATTAACTTATTAGAAGAATTTAAACATTTTCGAGTCTAATTAGTTTAGTTTTAAATAAATTCAAACTCTGTATTCACCAACTAAATCACATTAACTTATTCGAAAAACGTAACATCTTTATAAGTGTAATTAGTTTATATTTAACTTAGTTACAAAACTATACTAACCAAATTAATCGCATTAACTTATTTAAAGAACTTAACAACTTTCTCAGTGTAATTAGTTTAGTTTTAACTTATTTCAAACATTATATTAACCAATTAAATAACATTTATTTATTTAAAGAACTTGACATCTTTGTAAGTGTAATTAGTTTAGTTTTAACTTAATTGAAACACTATATTCACAACCTAAATCACATTTACTTATTTAATCAACTTAGCATCATTCTAAGTCTAATTAGTTTAGTTTTAACTTAATTCAAATAATATATTCACCAACTAAATTACATATACTTTTTGAAGAACTTAACATCTTTCCAAGTCTAATTAGTTAGTTTTAACTTAATTCAAACACTATATTCACCAACTAGATCACATTTACTTATTTGAAGAACCTAAAATTTTTCTAAGTCTAATTAGTTTGGATTTAACTTAATTAGAACAATATATTCACCAACTAAATCACATTAACTTATTTAAAGAATTTAACATCTTTTCTTAGTGTAATTAGTATAGTTTTAACTTAATTCAAACTCTATATTCACCAACTAAATGCCATTAACTTATTTAAAGAACGTAACAACTTTTTAAGTCTAATTAGTTTACTTTTAATTTAATTCCTACACTATATTCACCAAATAAATCACAATAACTTATTTAAAGAATTTAACAACTTTCCAAATCTAATTAGTTTAGTTTAATTTAATTCCTACACTATATTCACCAAATAAATCACATTAACTTATTTATAGAATTTAAAAACTTTCCAAGTCTAATTAGTTTAGTTTAAACTTAATTCCAACACTATATTAACCAACTAAATCACTTTTACTTATTTGAAGAATTTAACAACTTTCAAGGTCAAACTTGTTTAGGTTTAAAGTTAATTCTAACATAATATTCACCAACTAAATAACATTTATTTATTTAAAGAACTTGACATCTTTCTAAGTGTAATTTGTTTAGCTTTAACTTAATTCCAACACTATACTCACCAAATAAATCACATTAACCTATTTAAAGAATTTAATAATTTTCTACGTCTAATTACTTTAGTTTTAACTTTGTTCAATTCCTACATTAACTAACTAAATAATATTAGCTTATTTAAAGAAATTAAATACGCTTTCACTGTAATTAGTTTAGTTTTAACTTAATTCAAACACTATATTGACCGACTGAATAATAATTATTTACTTAAAGAACTTGACATCTTTCTAAGTGTAATTAGTTTAGTTTACTTAATTTAAACACTAAATTACCCAACTAAATTATATTTACTTATTATAAGAACTTAACATCTTTCTAAGTCTTATTAGTTTAGTTTTAAATTAATTCAAACACTATATTAACCAACAAAATCACATTTACTTTTTTGAATAACATAACATCTTTCTAAGTCTAATTAGTTTAGTTTTAGCTTAATTTCAATGCTATATTCACCTACTAAATCTCATTAACTTATTTGAAAATTTGTAATGACCTGTTTAGTCGTTTTGAGCAGCAGATTTTATTTCTGGAAAAACTGGCTGAGACGACGGATCCCACGACGGACCGTCATGGGCACGACGGACCGTTGAGGGGGTCTCATTCCAAAACACTTAGAATTCTAAAATTTGGGTACTGAAATCGACTCTTTGAACTTCGTGACGAAGTGGCATGACGGGCTGTCACAAACCCTTGGTAAAAATCTAGTCTCTGAACTCTGTGACGGAAGCAGCAGGACGGACCGTCGCAGGCACGACGGCCTGTCACAGGCTGCGTAATCCCAGGCTGAGTCGGATTTCTTTAAGTGTTTTAAGGGACGTTTTGGACTGTTACTGCTTATAATTATAAAGTTAGTGGTTGAATATTAATAACCCAATTTCTTGAGGGTTAAAGTAGATAACCTTAAATTAATTAATGGTTTAATTCATCATCTTTTGTAGTTAATTATATTCTAATTAGGGTAAAAGAAAGAGGGTTTCAATAAGAAAAATAGAAAGAACAAGGAGAGGGAAAGAGCAGCGATCGAGAGAGATACAAACGAAGAGGAAACACAAGCTTTGGGGAATTTGCTTGCTTGATCACGAATCTTCGGTGGAGGTAGGTTATGGTTTTTATGCTATTCGTAGTAAACTCTTAATAGCGAATGATATGTATTAGGTAGTGTTGTAAACCCTTCTATATGCTTAATTGTATGCTTGCATGAATGTGATTATATAATTGTGATAAATTAAGCATGATGAAGCTATTGAATCCTAAATCTTGGAAAGCCCTAATCTACTTTGTTAATGATGATGTCTTGGTATAAAAGAAGGCTTGATGAATGAAAGTAGTGAGATTAGGGGATCTGTAACGACCTGTTTAGTCGTTTTGAGCAGCAGATTTTATTTCTGGAAAAACTGGCTAAGTCGACGGATCCCACGACGAACCGTCATGGGCACGACGGACCGTCGTGGGGGTCTCGTTCCAAAACACTGACAATTATTAAATTTGGGTACTGAAATTGACTCTCTGAACTTCGCGATGAAGTGGCAGGACGGACCGTCACAAGCGTGACGGACCGTCACAGTCCCTTGGTAAAAATCTAGTATCTGAACTTTGTGACTAAAGCAGTAGGACAGACCGTCGCAGGCACGACGGCCCGTCATGGGCTGTGTAATCCCAGGCTGGGTCGGATTCCTGTTAAATGTTTTAAGGGGTGTTTTGGACTATTCCTGCTTATAATTATAAAGTTAGTGGTTGAGTATTAATAATCCAATTTCTTGAGGGTTAAAGGAGATATCCTTAAATTAATTAGTGGGCTACTTTTACCATTTTTGATACTTAATTATATGTTACTTAGGGTAAAAGAAAGAGGGTTTGAATAAAAAAAATAGTAAGAACAAGGAGAGGGAAAGAGAATCGATTGATCGAGAGAGGAACGAAGAGGACAACAAAGCTTTGGGGGAATTAGCTTGTTCGATCGCAATTCCTCGGTGGAGGTAGGTTATGGTTTTTATGCTATTCGTATTAAAATCTTAATAGTGAATGATATGTATTGGGTAGTGTTGTAAGCCCTTATATATGCTTAATTGTATGCTTGCATGAATGTGATTATATAATTGTGATAAAATAAGCATGATGAAGCTATTGAATCCTAAATCTTGAAAAGCCCTAATCTACTTTGTTAATGATGATGTCTTTTTATAAAAGAAGGCTTGATGAACAAAAGTAGTGAGATTAGGGGATCGGGTGCCACATTCCGGTACCAGGATAGTTTATGAGGATCGGAGTGTCACGTTCCGACACCAGGATAGTATATGGATCGGGTGTCACGTTCCAGTACCAGGATAGTATATGAGGATCGGAGTGTCACGTTCCAACACCAGGATAGTATATGGATTGGGTGCCACGTTCCGGTACCAGGATAGTATATGAGGATCGGAGTATCACGTTCCGACACCAGGATAGAATATGGATCGGGTGTCACGTTCCGGCACCAGGATTAGTAAAGAGAATGAATCTTGAAATATGTTAATATACTCAATTTAATGAACCTAATTCCTAAATGAGTATGATGGGGAGGCGTGAGTCCTCATTGATGTGCTTGGTGTTGTGACCAAAGGTTATGGTAATTGTAAATGCCGCATGCTGAGTATTGTAGTTGATTTTATGATATTATCTGATATATACTGTTTTCTATTTTGAGCTGGCCGATTATATCTACTCAGTACCTGTGTTTTGTACTGACCCCTACTTGTATGTTTCTTTCTTTGTTATTTGTGGAGTACAACAAACGTACCGTCGTCTTCAACTCAACCGCAACTCTAGCCAGTCTTTATTACCCCGGATTTCAGGGTGAGCTAATGCTTCTAGCTTGGACTGGATCTTCCTCTTCATGTCTTGATGCCTTGAAGTTCCGGCATGGACTAGCTTTTTATGTATTTTAGCTTCTTAGATACTCTTAGGTTAGTAATTTGAGGATAAACGTTCTTGTGATGATGACTTCCAGATTTTGGGGAATAATAGTTGTTTGAGTTCTTAGAAGTTTATTGAAATGATTTGTGTTAATGAGTTTAAGTCTTCCACATTGTATTTTGTTCTTTATGTTTAAGATGTTGGGGTTTAGATTGGTTGGTTCGCTCACATAGTAGGATAAGTGTGGGTGCCACTCGCGGCTCGGTTTTGGGTCGTGACAAACTTGGTATCAGAGCATTAGGTTCGTTGGTCTCATCACACAAGAACGAGTCTAGTAGAGTCTTAACGAACGGTAGGGGGACACCTTTACTTTTCTTTGAGAGGCTATAAGACTTTAGGAAAATTCCATTCTTTCTTTCTTTCTTTCGTGCTATTACTTGGGTCCAATTGGTATCTAGGTGATACAAATTGGTATCTGACCATCTTCACTCTATTTCGCAGATGGTTAGAACTAGAGCAACGACTGCGCCAACACCAACACCGGCAAGACAAGAAGCGTCTGAGCCAGCCATTGTGGCTGTAGCTCGAAGAGGAGTAGTGGCAAGAGGCCGTGGAAGAGGTCGTGGGAGGACGTCCTCTAGAGGAAGAGGACAAGCACCTAGCCCCTCTGATACTAGGGCGGTGACTCCTCTATCGACTGAGGAAGTGGTAAGAGTTGGTGAAGAATGGGAGAATGAACAAGTACAAAATGAGGGATTGCCACCCCAACCTACCCCAGATATGATCAATCAGGTTCTTGCTTATCTTAGCGGGTTATGTGATCAGGGCCAGACACCTCCAGTGTTTTCTGCACCAGCACCTCAGGTTCCGGAGGTACAACATGCGGCTACTGTGGCTCCCCGCATGGATGCCTCATTGAAATTAGGCACGTTTCCTCATCTGACTACATGGCCTATAATGACAAATGATCAGCATGAACTTTTCAGTAAGTTCTTGAAATTGAAACCTCCAGTTTTCAAGGGTGCTGAATCTGAGGATGCCTATGATTTTCTGGTTGACTGTCATAAGATACTACACAAGATGGGTATAGTAGAACGGTTTGGTGTTGAGTTTGTTACTTATCAGTTTCAAGGGAACGCCCAAATGTGGTGGCGGTCACATGTTGAGTGTCAACCAACAGAGGCACCACCTATGACTTGGGCATTATTCTCTAGCTTGTTTATGCAGAAGTATATTCCCCGGACCTTGAGGGATAGGAAAAGAGATGAGTTCTCTAGCCTAGAGCAAGGTAGGATGTCGGTTACTACATATGAGGCTAAGTTTCGTGCATTATCCAGATATGCCACCAAACTTTGTTTCAGTCCACAAGAGCGGATTTTCCGTTTTGTGAAGGGGTTGAGGTCAGAATTGCGCATTTCAGCCTTACAGGTAGCGGCTACGGCAAAATTCTTTCAAGAAGTGGTAGACTTCGTGATAGAGGTGGAAGGAGTGAAGCAAGATGACTTCACCATGGCATCGACATCAAAAAGGTTTCGAAAGGGAGGTGAGTTTAATGGTTCTTACTCTAGAGGACAGGGTTCAGGAGGTTACTCAGTCCGACCAATTCAGTCTTCACTACAGACTGTAGTTGGGGGTCAACCTCACACCGGTCAACACTTCTCTGAGAGACCTATGCTTGAATCCAGAGAATGTTATGGATATGGGGAGACTGGGCACATTAAGAGGTATTGTCCAAAACAGAGTTACAGACCTCAAGTAGTCAGAGGTAGAGGTGGTCATGGAAGAATTTGTCATTCTGGAGGGCGTGTGGCCGATGTAATAGTGGTCACCAAAACGGCCGGGGTGATGGACAAATAGGAACTACTGTAGCGCAACCTGGTAGAGGCAATGGGCAGACAAGTGATAGGGCCCATTGTTATGCCTTCCCTGGGAGATCTGAAGCGCAGACATCTGATGCTGTCATCACAGGTAATCTTTTGGTTTTTGATTGCATGGCTTTTGTATTATTTGACCCTGGATCCACATTTTCATATGTATCTTCTTCATTTGCTACTGGTCTTAATTTGCATTGTGAATTGCTTGACATGCCTATTCGTGTTGCTACTCCGGTGGGTGAGTTTGTGATAGTTGAAAAGGTGTATAGGTCTTGTCTTGTAACGTTTGTGGGGAGCAATACTCATGTAGATCTGGTTATCTTAGAAATGGTTGACTTCGATGTAATTCTGGGAATGACTTGGCTTTCTCCAAATTTTGCAATCTTGGATTGTAATGCTAGAACTGTGACGTTAGCCAAGCCTGAGGCAGATCCGTTAGTGCGGGAGGGTGACTACACTTCCAATCCGGTTCGTATTATCTCCTTTATTCGTGCTAAGAAAATAGTAAGGGTTGTTTAGCGTTCTTGGCACATCTCAGGGATGATACTACCCAAGTACCCCCAATTGAGTCGGTTTCGATAGTCCACGAGTTTTTAGATATGTTTCCTGCAGACCTTCCTGGTATGCCACCAGATAGAGATATTGACTTCTGCATCGATCTTGAACTGGGCACTCGCCCCATTTCTATACCCCCTTATAGGATGGCTCCCGCTGAATTAAGAGAGTTTAAAGCCCAACTTCAAGATTTGTTAAGCAAAGGCTTCATTAGACCAAGTGCATCTCCTTGGGGTGCTCCGGTGTTATTTGTGAGGAAGAAGGATGGGAGTTTTCGGATGTGCATAAACTACCGGTAGTTGAACAAGGTAACTATTAAGAACAAGTATCCCATTCCTCGCATTGATGACTTGTTCGATCAGTTTCAAGGTGCTTGTGTCTTCTCTAAGATTGACTTGAGATCTGGTTATCATCAATTGAAAATACGGGCAAAGGATGTTACAAAGACTGCTTTTCGAACCAGGTATGGGCATTACGAATTTGTAGTAATGTCTTTTGGGCTTAGGAATGCCCCTGCTGCTTTCATGAGCTTGATGAATGGGATTTTAAGCCATATCTGGATCTCTTTGTGATCGTATTTATTGATGATATATTGGTATACTCAAAGAGAAAGAAGGAACATGAGGAGCACTTGAGAATTGTATTGGAAATGTTGACGGAGAAAAACCTTTATGGCAAATTCTCCAAATGTGAGTTTTGGCTAGATGCAGTGTCCTTCTTGGGGCATGTGGTTTCTAAGGATGGGGTGATGGTGGATCCTTCTAAGATTGAGAAAGTGAAGAATTGGGTAAGACCTACTAATGTGTCAGAAAAAAGGAGCTTTGTTGGTTTAGCTAGCTATTACCTTCGATTTGTCAAGGGATTGTCTTCCATTGCTTCCCAATTGACGAACTTAACTAAACTGAATGTTCCATTTGTATGGTCGGACGAGTATGAAGAAAGCTTTCAGAAGCTCAAGACTTCGTTGTCTACCGCACCAATCCTTACCTTGCCAGTGGAAAGTAAGAATTTCATTGTCTATTGTGATGCATCCTATTCAGGTTTGGGTGCAGTACTAATGCAAGAGAAGAATGTAATTGCTTATGCTTCGAGGCAATTAAAGGTGCACGAACGTAATTATCCGACCCATGATTTGGAGTTGGCTGCGGTAGTCTTTGCATTAAAGCAATGGAGGCACTATCTATATGGAGTTAAGTGTGAAGTCTACACGGATCATCGTAGCCTACAGTATGTCTTTACTCAGAGGGATTTGAATTTGAGACAGAGGAGATGGATAGAACTACTGAAGGATTATGATGTTACCATCTTGTATCACCCAGGAAAGACTAATGTTGTGGTAGACGCCTTAAGTAGAAAGGCAGGGAGCATGGGAAGTCTAGCTCACTTACAAGTTTCTAGACGCCCATTGGCTAGAGAGGTTCAGACTCTGGCTAACGACTTTATGAGGTTAGAAGTAAATGAGAAGGGAGGATTTTTGGCTAGTGTGGAGGCGAGATCTTCTTTTCTTGACAAGATCAAGGGAGAACAGTTTGATGATGAGAAACTAAGCCGAATTCGGGATATGGTGTTGCGAGGAGAGAATAAGGAAGCAATAATGGATGAGGAAGGTGTTTAGAGAATTAAGGGAAGAGTATGTGTGCCCCGTGTTGATGATTTGATTCACACTATTCTTACAGAAGCTCATAGTTCCGGATATTCTATACATCCTGGTGCAACCAAGATGTACCGTGACCTAAAGCAACACTTTTGGTGGAGTAGTATGAAGCGCGCCATTGTTGATTTTGTTTCCAAATGTCCAAATTGCCAGCAAGTAAAGTATGAACACCAGAGGCTAGGAGGAACACTTCAGAGAATGCCCATTCCTGAATGGAAGTGGGAGAGAAATGCAATGGACTTCGTGGTTGGTCTTCTAAAGACATTGGGGAAGTTTGACTCTATTTGGGTAATTGTGGAAAGAATAATTAAGTCTGCTCACTTCATCCCGTTCAAGGTGACTTATAATGCAGAGAAGTTAGCCAAAATTTACATCTCAGAAATTGTTCGATTGCATGGAGTTCCACTTTCCATCATATCTGATAGAGGTACGCAGTTTACTTCTAAGTTTTGGAAAACATTGCATGCTGAATTAGGTACTAGGTTGGACCTTAGTACTGCATTTCACCCTCAGACCGATGGTCAGTCTGAGCGAACAATTCATGTGTTGGAATATATGCTTCCTGCATGTGTGATACAATTTGGGGGTCATTGGGATAACTTCTTACCCTTAGCGGAGTTTTCATACAATAATAGCTATCACTCAAGTATTGATACGGCTCCTTTCGAAGCATTGTATGGGAGGAGATGTAGGTCTCCCATTGGTTGGTTTGATGCATTTGAGGTTAGACCTTAGGGTACTGATCTTTTGAGGGATATATTAGATAAAGTGAAACACATTCAAGAAAAGCTTTTAGTGGCTCAAAGTAGACAGAAAGAATATGCAGATCGGAAGGTTAGAGACTTGGAGTTTATGGAGGGTGAGCAAGTCTTGCTGAAGGTTTCACCCATGAAAGGGGTGATGCGGTTTGGAAAGAGAGGTAAGCTAAGCCCAAGGTATATTGGACCCTTTGAAGTACTTAAGTGAGTAGGGGAAGTGGCTTATGAATTAGCCTTGCCCCCAGGACTATCAAGAGTGCATCCGGTGTTTCTTGTGTCCATGTTGAAAAGATACCATGGGGATGGAAACTACATCATTCGTTGGGATTTGGTTCTTTTTGATCAGAATTTGACCTATGAGGAGGAGCCTGTTGCCATTCTAGATAGAGAAATTCGCAAGTTGAGATCAAGGGAGATTGCATCCATCAAAGTTCAATGGAAGAATCTACCAGTTGAAGAGTCCACTTGGGAGAAGGAGACTGATATACGACAAAGATACCCACACCTGTTTACATATTCAGGTACTCATTTTCGCCCTTGTTTTCCTTCTTGTGATCGTTCGGGGACGAACGATGGGTAAATTGGTATCTATTGTTATGACCTGTTTAGTCGTTTTGAGCAGCAGATTTTATTTCTGGAAAAATTGGCTAAGTCGACGGATCCCACGACGAACCATCATGGGCACGACGGACCGTCGTGGGGGTCTCATTCCAAAACACTTAGAATTTTGAAATTTGGGTACTGATTCGACTTTCTGAACTTCGCGACAAAGTGGCAGGACGGACCCACAGGCGTGACGGACCGTCACAGACCCTTGGTAAAAATCTAGTCTCTAAACTCTGTGACGGAAGCAGCAGGACGGATCGTCGCAGGCACGACGGCCCGTCACGGGCTGCATAATCCCAGGCTGGGTCGGATTCCTGTTAAATGTTTTATGAGGCGTTTTGGACTATTCATGCTTGTAATTATAAAGTTAGTGGTTGAATATTAATAATCCAATTTCTTGAGGGTTAAAGGAGATAACCTTAAATTAATTAGTGGGATACTTTTACCATTTTTGATACTTAATTATATGTTAATTAAGGTAAAAGAAAGAGGGTTTGAATAAGAAAAATAGAAAGAACAAGGAGAGGGAAAGAGAATCAATCTCGAGAGAGAGGAACAAAGAGGACAACAGAGCTTTGGGGGAATTAGCTTGTTCGATCGCAATTCTTCGGTGGAGGTAGGTTATGATTTTTATGCTATTCGTAGTAAACTCTTAATAGCGAATGATAAGTATTGGGTAGTGTTGTAAACCCTTCTATATGCTTAATTGTATGCTTGCATGAATGTTATTATATAACTGTGATAAAATAAGTATGATGAAGCTATTGAATCCTAAATCTTGAAAAGCCCTAATCTACTTTGTTAATGATGATGTCTTGATATAAAAGAAGGCGTGATGAACGAAAGTAGTGAGATTAGGGGATCGGGTGCCATGTTCCGGTACCAGGATAGTATATGAGGATCAGAGTGTCACGTTCCGACACCAGGATAGTATATGGATCAGGTGCCACGTTCCGGTACCAGGATAGTATATGAGGATCGGAGTGTCACGTTCTGACACCAGGATAGTATATGGATCGGGTGCCACGTTCCCGTACCACGATAGTATATGAGGATCGGAGTGTCCCGTTCCGACACCAGGATAGAATATGGATCGGGTGTCACGTTCCTCCACTAGGATTAGTAAAGAGAATGAATCTTGAAATATGTTAATATACTCAATTTAATGAACCTAATTCCCAACTGAGTATGATAGGGAGGCGTGAGTCCTCATTGGTGTGCTTGGTGTTGTGACCAAGGGTTATGGTAATTCTAAATGCCGCATGCTGAGTATTGTAGTTGATTTTATGATATTATCTGATATATATATTATTTTCTATTTTGAGTTGGCCGATGATATCTACTCAGTACCTGTGTTTTGTACTGACCCCTACTTGTATGTTTCTTTCTTTGTTATTTGTGGAGTACAGCAAACTTACCGTCGTCTTCAACTCAACCGCAACTCTAGCCAGTCTTCATTACCCCGGATTTCAGGGTGAGCTAATGCTTCTAGCTTGGACTTTATCTTCCTCTTCATGTCTTGATGCCTTGAAGTTCCGGCATGGACTAGCTTTTTATGTATTTTAGCTTCTTAGATACTCTTAGATTAGTAATTTGAGGATAGATGTTTTTGTGATGATGACTTCCAGATTTTGGGGAATAATAGTTGTTTGAGTTCTTAGAAGTTTATTGAATTGATTTTTATTAATGAGTTTAAGTCTTCCGCATTGTATTTTGTTCATTATGTTTAAGATGTTGGGGTTTAGATTGGTTGGTTCGCTCACATAGTAGGATAAGTGTGGGTCCACTCACGGCTCGGCTTTGGGTCATGACATGATGGGGTGCCACGTTCTGGTACCAGGATAGTATATGAGGATCGGAGTGTCACGTTTGACACCAGGATAGAATATGGATCGGGTGTCACATTCCGGCACAAGGATTAGTAAAGAGAATGAATCTTGAAATATGTTAATATACTCAATTTGATGAACCTAATTCCCAAATGAGTATGATGGGGAGGCGTGAGTCCTCATTGATGTGCTTGGTGTTGTGACCAAAGGTTATGGTAACTGTAAATGCCGCATGTTGAGTAATGTAGTTGATTTTATGATATTATCTGATATATACTGTTTTCTATTTTGAGTTGGCCGATGATATCTACTCAGTACCTGTGTTTTGTACTGACCCCTACTTGTATGTTTCTTTCTTTGTTATTTGTGGAGTAAAGCAAACGTTCCGTCGTCTTCAACTCAATCGCAAATCTAGCCAGTCTTCATTAGACCGGATTTTAGGGTGAGCTAACGCTTCTAGCTTGGACTGGATTTTCTTCTTCATGTCTTGATGCCTTGATGTTCCGGCATGGACTAGCTTTTTATTTATTCTAGCTTTCTAAATACTCTTAGAATTAGTGATTTGAGGATAGATGTTCTTGTGATGATGACTTCCAGATTTTTGGAATAATAAGTATTGAGTTTTTAGAAGTTATTTAATCGATTTTCATTAATGAGCTTATGTCTTCCGCATTATATTATGTTATTTACGGATTAAATGTCAGGGTTTAGATTGGTTGGTTCGCTCACATAGTAGGATAAGTGTGGGTGCCACTCGCGGCTCGATTTGGGTCATGACAAACTTCGTATCAGAGCATTAGGTTCGTTGGTCTCATCACACAAGAACGAGTCTAGTAGAGTCTTAAGGAATGGTAGGGTGATGCCTTTACTTTTCTATGAGAGGCTATAAGACTTTAGGAAAATTCCATTCTTTCTTTCTTTCGTGCTATTACTTGGATCCAATTGGTATCTAGGTAATACAAAAAGGTATCTGACCATTCTTCACTATATTTCGCAGATGGTTAGAACTAGAGCAACAACCGCGCCAACACCAGCACCGGCAACACAAGAGGAATCAGAGCCAGCCACGGAGACTGTAGCTCGAAGAGGAACAAAGGCAAGAGGTCATGGTAGAGGTCGTAGGAGGACATCCTCTAGAGGAAGAGGACAAGAACCTAGCCCATCTGATACTAGGGCGGTGACTCCTCCACCGACTGACGAAGTGGTAAGAGAGGGTGAGGAAAGGGAGAATGAACAAGTACAGAATGAGGGATTGCCACCCCAACCTACCCCATAGATGATCAATCAGGTTCTTGCTTATCTTAGCGGGTTATCTGATCAGGGCCAGACACCTCCAGTGTTTTCTGCACCAGCACCTCAGGTTCCGGAGGTACAACATGCAGCTACTGTGGCTCCCCGCATGGATGCCTCATTGGAAATAGGCACGTTTCCTCGTCTGACTACGGGGCCTATAATGACAAATGATTAGCATGAACTTTTCAGTAAGTTCTTGAAATTGAAACCTCCAGTCTTCAAGGGTGCTGAATATGAGGATGCCTATGATTTTCTAGTAGAATGTCATGAGCTACTACACAAGATGGGTATAGTAGAACAGTTTGGTGTTGAGTTTGTGACTTATCTGTTTCAAGGGAACGCCAAAATGTGGTGGCGGTCACATGTTGAGTGTCAACCAACAGAGGCACCACCTATGACTTGGGCATCATTCTCTAGCTTGTTTATTGAGAAGTATATACCCCAGAGTTTGAGGGATTGGAAAAGAGATGAGTTCTTGAGCCTAGAGCAAGGTAGGATGTTGGTTACTGCATATGAGGCTAAGTTTCGTGCATTATCCAAGTATGCCACCCAACTTTGTTTCAGTCCACAAGAGAGGATTCGCCGTTTTGTGAAGGGGTTGAGGTAAGAATTGCGGATTTCAGCCTTACAGGTAGCGGCTACGGCAAAATCCTTTCAAGAAGTGGTAGACTTCGTGATACGGTGGAAGGAGTGAAGCCAGATGATTTCACCATGGCATCGACATCAAAAAGGTTTCGAAGGAAAGGTGAGTTTAATGGTTCTTACTCTAGAGGACAGGGTTCAGGAGGTTACTTAGTCCGACCAATTCAGTCTTCACTACAGACTGTAGTTGGGGGTCCACCTCAGACCGGTCAACACTTCTCTGAGAGACCTATGCTTGAATCCAAAGAATGTTATGGAAGTGGGGAGACTGGGCACATTAAGAGGTATTGTCCAAAACAGAGTTACAGACCTCAAATAGTCAGAGGTAGAGGTGGTCATGGAAGAGGCCGTCATTCTGGAGGGCGTGGTGGCCGAGGTAATGGTGGTCACCAAAACGGCCGGGGTGACGGACAAACGGGAACTACTGCAGTGCAACCTGGTAGAGGCAACGAGCAAACAGGTGATAGGGCCCATTGTTAAGCCTTCCCTGGGCGGTCTAAAGCGGAGACATCTGATGTTGTTATCACAGGTAATCTTTTGATTTGTGATTGCATGGCTTCTGTATTGTTTGATCCTGGATTTACATTTTCATATGTATCTTCCTCATTTTCTAATGGTCTTAATTTACATTGTGAATTGCTTGACATGCCTATTCGTGTTTAAACTCCGGTGGGTGAGTCTGTGATAGTTGAAAAGTTGTATATGTCATGTCTTGTGACTTTTGTTGGGAGAAATACTTATGTAGACTTGGTTATCTTAGAAATGGTTGACTTTGATGTAATTCTGGGTATGACTTGGCTTTCCCCAAATTTTGCAATCTTGGATTGTAATGCTAAAACTGTGACGTTAGCTAAGCCTGGGACAGATCCGTTAGTGTGGGAGGGTGACTACACTTCCAATCCGGTTCGTATCATCTCCTTTCTTCGTTCTAAGAGAATGGTTAGTAAGGGTTGTTTAGCTTTCTTGGCACACCTCCGGGAAGATACTACCCAAGTACCTTCAATTGAGTCGATTTCGATAGTCCACGAGTTTTTAGATGTGTTTCCTGCAGACCTTCCTGGTATGCCACTCGATAGAGATATTGACTTCTGCATCGATCTTGAATTGGGTACTCGCCCCATTTCTATATCCCCTTATAGAATGGCTCCCACTCAGTTAAGGGAGTTAAAGGCCCAACTTCAAGAGTTGTTGAGCAAAGGCTTCATTAGACCAAGTGCATCCCCTTGGGGTGCTCTTGTTTTGTTTGTGAAGAAGAAGGATGGAAGCTTTCGGATGTGCATAGACTACAGACAACTAAATAAGGTAATGGTTAAGAATAAGTATCCTCTTCCTCGCATTGATGATTTGTTCGATCAGTTACAAGGTGCTTGTACCTTCTCAAAAATTAACTTGAGATCTAGTTATCATCAATTGAAAATACGGGCAGCAGATGTGCCCAAGACTGCTTTTCGGACCAGTTATGGGCATTATGAGTTCTTAGTAATGTCTTTTGGGCTTAGGAATGCCCCTGTTTCTTTCATGAGCTTGATGAATGGGATTTTTAAGCCATATCTGGATCTCATTGTGATCGTATTTATTGATGATACATTGGTATACTCAAAGAGCAAGAAGGAACATGAGGAGCACTTGAGAATTGTATTGGAAATGTTGAGGGAGAAAAAGCTTTATGCCAAATTCTCCAAATGTGAGTTTTGGCTAGATGCAGTGTCCTTCTTGGGGCATGTGGTTTCTAAGGATGGGGTGATGGTGGATCCTTCTAAGATTGAGACAGTGAAGAATTGGGTAAGACCTACTAATGTGTTAGAAATAAGGAGCTTTGTTGGTTTAGCTAGCTATTACCGTCGATTTGTCAAGGGATTCTCTTCCATTGCTTCCCAATTGACGAACTTGACTAAACAGAATGTTCCATTTGTATGGTCGGACGAGTGTGAAGAAAGCTTTCAAAAGCTCAAGACTTTGTTGACTACCGCACCAATCCTTACCTTGCCAGTGGAAGGTAAGAATTTCATTGTCTATTGTGATGCATCCTATTCAGGTTTGGGTGCAGTACTAATGCAAGAGACGAATGTAATTTCTTATGCTTCGAGGCAATTAAAGGTGCACGAACGTGATTATCCGACCCATGATTTGGAGTTGGCTGTGGTAGTGTTTTCATTAAAGCAATGGAGGCACTATCTATATGGAGTTAAGTGTGAAGTCTAAACGGATAATATTAGCCTAGAGTATGTCTTTACTCAAAGGGATTTGAATTTGAGAAAGAGGAGATGGATGGAACTACTGAAGGATTATGATTTTACCATCTTGTATCACCTAGGAAAGGCTAATGTTGTGGCAGACGCCTTAAGTAGAAAGGCAGGGAGCATGGGAAGTCTAGCTCACTTACAAGTTTCTAGACGCCCATTGTCTAGAGAGGTTTAGACTCTGGCTAACGACTTTATGAGGTTAGTAGTAAATGAGAAGGGAGGATTTTTGGCCAGTGTGGAGGCGAGATCTTCTTTTCTTGACAAGATCAAGGGAGAACAGTTTGATGATGAGAAACTAAGCCGAATTTGGGATATGGTGTTGCAAGGAGAGGCTAAGGAAGCAATAATGGATGAGGAAGGTGTTTTGAGAATTAAGGGAAGAGTATGTGTGCCCCGTGTTGATGATTTGACTCACACTATTATTACAGAGGCTCATAGTTCCGGATATTCTATACATCCTGGTGCAACCAAGATGTACCGTGACCTAAAGCAACACTTTTGGTGGAGTAGTATGAAGCACGACATTGTTGATTTTGTTTCCTAATGTCCAAATTGTCAGAAAGTAAAGTATGAACACCAGAGGCCCGGAGGAAAACTTCAGAGAATGCCCATTCTTGAATGGAAGTGGGAGAGAATTGCAATGGACTTCGTGGTTGGTCTTCCAAAGGCATTGGGGAAGTTTGACTCTATTTGTGTAATTGTGGAAAGATTAACTAAGTCTGCTCACTTCATCCTAGTCAAGGTGACTTATAATGCAGAGAAGTTAGTAAAAATTTACATCTCAGAAACTGTTCGATTGCATGGAGTTCCACTTTCCATCATATCAGATAGAGGTACGCAGTTTACTTCTAAGTTTTGGAAAACATTGCATGCTGAATTAGGTACTAGGTTGGACCTTAGTACTGCATTTCACCCTCAGACCGATGGTCAGTCTGAGCGAACAATGCATGTGTTTGAAGATATACTTCGTGCATGTGTGATAGAATGTGGGGGTCATTGGGATAACTTCTTACCCTTAGCGGAGTTTTCATACAATAATAGCTATCACTCAAGTATTGATATGGCTCCTTTCGAAGAATTGTATGGGACGAGATGTAGGTCTCCCATTGGTTGGTTTGATGCATTTGAGTTTAGACCTTGGGGTACTGATCTTTTGAGGAATTCATTAGAGAAGGTGAAATCTATTCAAGAAAAGCTCTTAGAGGCTCAAAGCAGGCAAAAGGAATATGCAGATCAAAAGGTTAGAGACTTGGAGTTCATGGAGGGTGAGCAAGTCTTGCTGAAGGTTTCGCCCATGAAAAGGGTGATGCGGTTTGGAAAAAGAGGTAAGCTAAGCCCAAGGTATATTGGACCATTTGAAGTACTTAAGGGAGTAGAAGAGGTGGCTTTTGAATTAGCCTTGCCCCCAGGACTGTCAGGAGTGCATCCGGTATTTCATGTGTCTATGTTGAAAAGATACCATGGGGATGGAAACTACATCACTCGTTGGGATTCGGTTCTTCTTGATGAGAATTTGACTTATGAGGAGGAGCGTGTTGCCATTCTAGATAGAGAAATTTGCAAGTTGAGATCAAGGGAGATTGCACCCATCAAATTTCAATGAAAGAATCGACCAGTTGAAGAGTCCACTTGGGAGAAGGAGGCTGATATGCGAGAAAGATACCCACACCTGTTTACAGATTCAGGTACTCCTTTTCGCCCTTGTTTTTCTTTTTGTGATCGTTCGGGGACGAACGATGGGTAAATTGGTATCTATTGTAATGACCTGTATAGTTGTTTTGAGCGGCAGATTTTATTTCTGGAAAAACTGGCTGAGACGACGGATCCCACGACGGACCGTCATGGGCACGAAGGACCGTCGAGGGGGTCTCGTTCCAAAACACTTAGAATTCTGAAATTTGGGTACTGAAATCAACTCTTTGAACTTCATGACGAAGTGGCAGGACGGACCGTCACAGGCATGATGGGCCGTCACAGACATGACGGGCCGTCACAGACCCTTGGTAAAAATCTAGTCTCTGAACTCTGTGATGGAAGCAGCAGGACGGACCGTCGCAGGCATGACGGCCCATCACAGGCTGCGTAATCCCTGGCTGAGTCGGATTTCTTTAAGTGTTTTAAGGGACGTTTTGGACTATTCCTGCTTATAATTATAAAGTTAGTTGTTGAATATTAATAACCCAATTTCTTGAGGGTTAAAGGAGATAACCTTAAATTAATTAATGGGTTAATTCATCATCTTTTATACTTAATTATATGCTAATTAGGGTAAAAAAAGGGTTTGAATAAGAAAAATAGAAAGAACAAGGAGAGGGAAAAAGAAGCGATCGAGAGAGATACGAACGAAGAGGAAACACAAGCTTTGGGGAATTTGCTTGCTTGATCACGAATCTTCGGTGGAGGTAGGTTATGGTTTTTATGCTATTCGTAGTAAACTCTTAATAGCGAATGATATGTATTGGTTAGTATTGTAAACCCTTCTATATGCTTAATTATATGCTTGCATGAATGTGATTATATAATTGTGATAAAATAAGCATGATGAAGCTATTGAATCCTAAATCTTGAAAAACCCTAATCTACTTTGTTAATGATGATGCCTTGGTATAAAAGAAGGCTTGATGAACGAAAGTAGTGAGATTAGGGGAACGGGTGCCACGTTCCGGTACCAAGATAGTATATAAGGATCGGAGTGTCACGTTTCGACACATGATAGTATATGGATCGGGTGCCACGTTTCGGTACCAGGATAGTATATGAGGATCAGAGTGTCACGTTCCGACACCAGGATAGTATATGGATCGGGTGCCATGTTCAGGTACCAGAATAGTATATGAGGATCGGAGTGTCACGTTCCGACACCAGGATATAATATGGATCGGGTGTCACGTTCCGGCACCAGGATTAGTAAAGAGAATGAATCTTGAAATATGTTAATATACTCAATTTAATGAACCTAATTCCCAAATGAGTATGATGGGGAGGCGTGAGTCCTCATTGATGTGCTTGGTGTTGTGACCAAGGGTTATGGTAATTGTAAATGCCGCATGTTGAGTAATGTAGTTGATTTTATGATATGATCTGATATATACTGTTTTCTATTTTGAGTTGGCCGATGATATCTACTCAGTACCTGTGTTTTGTACTGACCCCTACTTGTATGTTTCTTTCTTTGTTATTTGTGGAGTACAACAAACGTACCGTCGTCTTCAACTCAACCACAACTCTAGCCAGTCTTCATTACACTGGATTTCAAGGTGAGCTAACGCTTCTAGCTTGGACTGGATTTTCTTCTTCATGTCTTGATGCCTTGAAGTTCCAGCATGGACTAGCTTTTTATTTATTCTATCTTTCTAGATACTCTTAGAATAAGTGATTTGAGGATAGATGTTCTTGTGATGATGACTTCCAGATTTTGGGAATAATAATTATTGAGTTTTTAGAAGTTTTTTAATCGATTTTCAATAATGAGTTTATGGTTGAAATGTCGGGGTTTAGATTGGTTGATTCGTTCACATAGTAGGATAAGTGTGGGTGCCACTCGCGGCTCGATTAGGGTCGTGACAAAATTTCAACATCTTTCTAAGCGTAATTAGTTTTTTTTAACTTAATTAAAATAATATATTCACCAACTAAATCACATTAACTTATTTAAAGAATTTAACAACTCTCCATGTCTTATTAGTTTAGTTTTAACTTAATTCCACAAATATATCAACCAACTAAATCACATTAACCTATTTAAAGAATTTAATAATTTTCTAAGTCTAATTAGTTTAATTTTAACTTAGTTCAATTACTATATTGACTAACTAAATCGAATTAACTAATTTAAAGAACTTAACAACTTTCTAAGTCTAATTAGTTTAGTTTTAGCTTAATTCCAACACTATATTCACTAACTAAATCTCATTAACTTATTTGAAAAATTTAACATCTTTCTAAGTGTAATTAATTTAGTTTTAACTTAATTCAAAAAATATATTAACTAACTAAATCACATTAACTTATTTAATGAACTTAACAACGTTCTAATTCAAATTAGTTTAGTTTTAAATTAACGCAAACACTATATTCACCAACGAAATGACATTAACTTATTTAAAGTACGTAACAACTATCTAAGTCCAATTAGTTTAGTTTTAATTTAATTCAAACACTATATTGACCAAATAAATCAAATTAACTTGTTTATAGAATTTAACAACTTTTTAAGTCTAATTAGTTTAGTTTTAACTTAATTCCAACACTATATTCACCAACTAAATCACATTAACCTATTTAAAGAATTTAATAATTTTCTAAGTCTAATTAGTTTAGTTTTAAATTAGTTCAATTTATATATTAATTAACTAAATCGAATTAACCTATTTAAAGAACTTAACAACTCTTTTAGTGTAATTTATTTAGTTTTAACTTAATTCAAACACTATATTAACCAACTAAATAACATTTATTTACTTAAAGAACTTGACATCTTTCTAACTGTAATTAGTTTAGTTTTAACTTAATTCAAACACTATATTCACCAACTAAATAACATTTATTTACATAAGAACTTGACATCTTTCTAAGTGTAATTAGTTTAGTTTACTTAATTTAAACACTATATTCATTAACTAAATTACATTTACTTATTTGAAGAACTTAACATCTTTCTAAGTCTACTTGGTTTAGTTTTAACTTAATTCCAACACTATATTCATCAACTAAATCGCATTAAGTTATTTAAAGAACTTAACAACTTTTCCAGTATAATTAGTTTAGTTTTAACTTAATTCAAACACTATATTAACCAACTAAATCACATTTACTTATTTAAAGAATTTAACAACTTTATTAGGTAAGTTTTAACTTAACTCCAACTCTATATTCACCAGCTAAATCACATTAACCTATTTAAAGAATTTAATAACTTTCTAATTCTAATTAGTTAAGTTATAACTTAATTCAAACACTATATTTACCATATAAATCATATTTACTTATTTGAAGAACTTAACATCTTTCTAAGTCTAATTAGTTTAGTTTTAGCTTAATTCCAACACTATATTTACCAACTAAATCTCATTAACCAATTTGAAAAATTTAACATCTTTTTAAGTCTTATTAGTTTAGTTTCTTAACATAATTCAAGTATTACATTCACCAAATAAATCACATTTACTTATTTGAAGAAGTTAACATCTTTTTAAGTGTAATTAGTTTATTTTTAACTTAATTCCAATACTATACTAACCAACTAAATCACATTAACTTATATAAAGAACTTAACAGCTTTCTCAGTGTAATTAGTTTAGTTTTAACTTAATTAAAATACTATATTATCCTACTAAATCACATTTTTTTGTTTAAAGAACTTGACATCTTTCTAAGTGTAATTAGTTTATTCTTAGCTTAATTCAAACACTATATTAACCTTACATAACCTATGTTGTGGGGTTGGTAAGCCAGTAGTCCATGGGCCAGTATATCGGTGCTGTTGAAGGTATGAATGAACACTTTACCCTAATTGGTTGGGGGTGGGTGGGAGCTTAGTAGGTTCTTAGTCGTTCAAAAGTTAGACTGTCGTATGCCCGACACAAATTCAAATTCCAATCTTTTTGGAAGAAACTCCAAAAAAGACTTGACTTCAGAAGGGGAAAACTGTAACTACCTGTTTAGTTGTTTTGAGCAGTAGAGTTTATTTCTGGTAATAACGGTCTGAGTCGACGGATTCAACGACGGACCGTCAAGGGCACGACGGACCGTCGAGGGGGTCTCATTCCAAAACACTTAGATTCTAAAAATTTGGGTACTGAGAACAACTCTCTGAACCATCGTGGGCAAGAAGGACCGTCACAGACCCTTTAGTGAAATTCAGTCTCTGAACTTTGTGACGAAAGCCGCAGGACGGACCGTCGAAGGCACGACGGGCCATCACAGGCTGCGTAACCCTAACTGGGTCGGATTTCTGTTAAATGTTTTAAGGAGCGTTTTGGACTATTCCTGCTTATAATTATAAAATTAGTGGTTGAATGTTAATAATTCAATTTCTAGGGGGTTAAAGGAGACAACCTTGGAATAAATAGTGGGTTACTTTTACCATCTTTTACACTTAATTATATGGTAATTAGGGTAAAAGAAAAAGAGTTTGAATAAGGAAAAAGAAGAAAGAGACAGAAAGAGAGGGAGAACGATCGAGAGAAGAGAGAAACGAAGAGGAAAGCAAAGGCATTGGGGAAGTAGATTTCTTGATCACGATTCTTCGGTGGAGGTAGGATTTGGTTTATGCTATTTCATAGTAAACTCTTAATAGCGAATGATATGTGTTGGGTAGTATTGTAAAGTCTTCTATATGCTTAATTGTATGCTGGATGATATGATTATATAATTGTGATAAAATAAGCATGATGAGGCAATTGAATCTTAAACCTTAAAACCTCTTTGTTAATGATGCCTTGGTATAAAAGAAGGCTTGATGAACTAAAAGAATGAGGTTAAGGGATCGAGTGTCACGTTCCGGCACCAGGATAGTATTAATGGATCGGGTGTCACGTTCCGACACCAGGATAGTATGAATGGACCGGGTGTCACGTTCCGGCACCAGGATACTATTAATGGATCGGGTATCATGTTTCGGCACCAGGATAGTATTAATAGATCGGGTGTCATGTTTCGACACCAAGATAGTATTAATGGATCGGGTGTCACGTTCCGACACCAGGATAGTATTAATGGATCCGGTGTCATGTTTAGACACCAGGATAGTAGTAGTGGATCGGGTGTCACGTTCCGACACCAGGATAGTAAAAAGAATGATTCTTGAATTATGTTAATATACTCAATTTAATGAACCTATTTCCTAAATGAGTATGGTATGGAGGCTTGAGTCCTCATGGGTGTACTTGGCATTATTATCAATGATTCTTGTACTTGTTGTTGCTACCTGTTGAGTATTGTAGTTGATTTTATGATATTATCTGATATATATTGCTTTCTATTTTGAGTTGGCCGATGATATCTACTCAGTACTCGTGTCTTGTACTGACCCCTACTTGTACGTTTCTTTCTTTATTACTTGTGGAGTGCAGCAAACGTACCGTCGTCTTCAACTCAACCGCAAATCTAGCTAGTCTTCATCACGTCAGATTTCAGGGTAAGCTATTATTTTTAGCTTGGACTGGATCTTCTTCTTCACGTCTTGATGCCTTGAAGTTCTGGCATGGACTAGCTGTTTAGTTATTTTAGCTTCTTAGATACTCTTAGACTTAGAAATTTGAGGATAGATGTTCTTGTGATGATGACTTCCAGATTTTTGGGATAATAATAAGTTTTGAGTTTTAGAAGTTATTTATTGAATTCGTTAATGAGTTTTAAGTCTTTCGCATTACTTTCTGTTTCTTATGGTTGAAATGTTGGGGTTTAGATTTGTTGGTTCGCTCACATAGTAGGATAAGTGTGGGTGCCACTCGCGGCTCGTTCTAGGTCGTGACAAACTTGGTATCAGAGCATTAGGTTCGTTGGTCTCATCATACAAGAACGAGTCTAGTACAGTCTTGAGGAACGGTAGGGGGACGCCTTTACTTTTCTTTGAGAGGCTATAATACTTTAGGAAAATTCCATTCTTTCCTTCTTTCGTGCTATTACTTGGATCCAATTGGTATCTAGGTGATACAAATTGGTATCTGACCATCTTCACTCTATTTCGCAGATGGTTAGAACTAGAGCAACAACTGCGCCGACACCAACACCAGCAAGACAAGATGCGTCTGAAACAGCCACTGAGACTGTAGCTCGAAAAGGGGCAGTGGCAAGAGGCCGCGGGAGGACGTCCTCTAGAGGAAGAGGACAAGCACCTGGCCCATCTAGTACTAGGGCGGTGACTCCTCCACCGACTGAGGAGGTAGTAAGAGAGGGTGAGGAAGGGGAGAATGAGCAGGTGCAGAATGAGGAATTACCACCCCAACCTACCCCAGAGATAATTAATCAGGTTCTTGCTTATATTAGCGGGTTATCTGATCAGGGCCAGACACCTCCAGTGTTTTCTGCACCAGCACCTCAGGTTCCGGGAGTACAACATGCAGCTACTGTGGCTCCCCGCATGGATGCCTCATTGGAAATAGGCACGTTTCCTCGGTTGACTAAAGGGCCTATAATGACAAGCCATCAGCATGAACTTTTCAGTAAGTTCTGGAAATTAAAACCTCCAGTCTTCAAGGGTGCTGAATCTGAGGATGCCTATGATTTTCTGGTTGATTGTCATGAGCTACTACACAAGATGGGAAAAGTAGAACGATTTGGCGTTGAGTTTGTGAGCTATCAGTTTAAGGGGAATGCCAAAATATGGTGGCGGTCATATGTTGAGTGTGAACCAGCACAGTCACCACCTATTACTTGGGCATCATTCTCTAGCTTGTTTATGGAGAAGTATATACCCCGGACTTTGAGGGATAGGAGGAGAGATGAGTTCCTGAGCCTAGAGCAAGGAAGGATGTCGGTTACTGCGTATGAGGCTAAGTTTCGTGCATTATCTAGGCATGCCACCCAGCTTTGCTTCAATCCACAAGAGCGGATTCACCGATTTGTGAAGGGGTTGAGGTCACATTTGTGGATTTCAGCCTTACAGGTAGCTGCTACAGCAAAATCCTTTCAGGAGGTGGTAGATTTTGTGATAGAAGTGGAGGGAGTGAAGCCAGATGACTTCACCATGGCATCAGCAACTAAAAAGTTTCGTAAGGGAGGTGAGTTTAATGGTTCTTACTCAAGAGGACAGGGAGCAGGAGGTTACCCAGCCCGACCTATTCAGTCCTCACTGCAGACTGTAGCTGGGGGTCCACCGCAGACCGGTCAACATTTCTCTGAGTTTGGAGGTTATCCCCAGACTTCATCATTCTCACAGAGACCTATGCTTGAACCCAGAGAGTATTATAGATGTGGAGAGACTGAGCATATTAAGAGGTATTGTCTATAACAGAGTTACAGATCCCCAATAGTCAGAGGTAGAGGTGGTCATGGAAGAGGCCGCTATTGTGGAGGACGTGGTGGCCAAGGTAATGGTGGTCACCAAAACGGCCGGGGTGACGGGCAAACCGGAGCGACTGCAGCACAACATGGTAGGGGCAACGGACAGACAGGTGATAGGGCCCATTGTTATGCTTTCCCTGGGAGATCTGAAGCGGAGATATCTGATGCTGTCATCAGAGGTAATCTTTTGGTTTTTGATTGCATGACTTCTGTATTGTTTGATCCTGGATCCACATTTTCTTATGTATCCTCCTCATTTGCTACTGGTTTTAATTTACATTGTGAATTGCTTGACATGCCTATTTGTGTTTCTACTCCGGTGGGTGAGTCGATGATAGTTGAAAAGGTGTATAGGTCTTGTCTTGTAACTTTTGTGGGGAGCAATACTCATGTAGACTTGGTTATCTTAGAAATGGTAGATTTTGATGTAATTCTGGGTATGACTTGGCTTTCTCCAAACTTTGCGATCTTAGATTGTAATGCCAAAACTGTGACATTGGCCAAGCCTGGGACACATCCGTTAGTGTGGGAGGGTGACTACACTTCCACTCTAGTTCGTATCATCTCCTTTCTTTGTGCTAAGAGAATGGTTAGTAAGGGTTGTTTAGATTTCTTGGCACACCTCAGGGATGATACTACTCAAGTACCTTCAATTGAGTCGGTTTCGATAGTCCGTGAGTTTCTGGATGTGTTTCCTACAGACCTTCCTGGTATGCCACCGGATAGGGATATTGACTTTTGCATTGATCTGGAGCCAGGTACTCGCCCTATTTCCATACCCCCTTATAGAATGGCTCCCGCTGAGTTAAGAAAGTTAAAGGCCCAACTTCAAGAGTTGTTAAGCAAAGGTTTTATTAGGCCAAGTGCATCCCCTTGGGGTGCTCCTGTTTTGTTTGTGAAGAAGAAGGATGGAAGTTTCCGGATGTGCATAGACTACAGACAACTGAATAAGGTAACCATTAGGAGCAGGTATCCTCTTCCTCGCATCGATGATTTTTTCGATCAGTTACAAGGTTCTTATACCTTCTCAAAACCGATTTGAGATCTGGTTATCATCAACTAAAAATATGGGCAATGGATGTGCCAAAGACTGTGACATTATGAGTTCTTAGTAATGTCTTTTGGGCTTACGAATGCCCCTGCTACTTTCATGAGTTTGATGAACAGGATTTTTAAGACATGTCTGGATCTCTTTGTCATCGTATTCATTAATTATATACTGGTATACTCAAAGAGCAAGAAAGAACATGAGGAGCACTTGAGAATGGTATTGGAAATGTTGAGGGAGAAAAAGCTTTATGGCAAATTCTCTAAGGGTGAATTTTTGCTAGATTCAGTGTCCTTCTTGGGGCATGTGATTTCTAAGGATGGAGTGGTGGTGGATCCTACCTAGATTGAAGCAGTGAAGAATTGGATAAGACCTACTAATGTTATAGAGGTAAGGAGCTTTGTTGGTTTAGCTAGCTACTACCGTCGATTTGTCAAGGGATTTTCTTTTGTTGCTTCCCAACTGACAAACTTGACCAAGCAGAGTGTTCCATTTGTATGGTCAGACGAGTGTGAAGAAAGCTTGCAGAAGCTCAAGACTTTGTTGACTACTGCACCAATTCTCACCTTGCCAGTGGAAGGAAAGAACTTCATTGTTTATTGTGATGCATCCTATTCTGGTTTGGGTGCAGTGCTAATGCAAAAGAAGAATGTAATTGCTTATGGTTCGAGGCAATTGAAGGTGCATGAACGTAATTATCCGACCCATGATTTGGAGTTAGCGGCAGTAGTGTTTGCATTAAAGCAATGGAGGCATTACCTATATGGGGTTAAGTGTGAAGTCTATACAGATCATCGCAGTTTACAGTATTTCTTTACTCAGAAAGACTTGAATTTAAGACATAGGAGGTGGATGGAACTACTGAAGGACTATGATATCACTATCTTGTATCATCCGGGAAAAGCTAATGTTGTGGCAGATGCTTTAAGTAGAAAGGCAGGGAGCATGGGAAATCTAGATCACTTGCAGGTTTCGAGACGCCCATTGGCTAGAGAGGTTCAGACTCTGGCTAATGACTTCATGAGGCTAGAAGTAAATGAGAAGGGAGGATTTTTAGCCTGTATGGAGGCAAGATCTTCCTTTCTTGATAAGATTAAAGGAAAGCAGTTTATTAATGAGAAATTGATCCGGATCTGTGATAAGGCGTTGCGAGGATAGGCTAAAGAAGCAAAAATCGATGAGGAAGGTGTTTTGAGAATTAAGGGGAGGGTGTGTGTACCCCGCGTCGATGATTTGATTCACACTATTCTTACAGAGGCTCATAGTTCAAGGTATTCTATACATCCTGGTGCAACCAAGATGTATCATGACCTAAAGAAACATTTTTGGTGGAGTAGGATGAAGCGTGACATTGAGGATTTTGTTGCTCAATGCCCGAATTGTCAGCAGGTAAAGTATGAACACCAGAGGCCTGGAGGGACACTTCAGAGAATGCCCATTCCTGAATGGAAGTGGGAGAGAATCGCAATGGACTTCGTGGTTGGTCTTCCAAAGACAATGGGTAAGTATGACTCCATTTGGGTAATTGTTGACAGATTGACTAATTCTGCTCATTTCATTCCGGTCAAGGTGACTTACAATGCAGAGAAGTTAGCCAAACTTTATATCACAGAAATTGTTCGATTGCATGGAGTTCAACTCTCCATCATATCAGATAGGGGTACGCAATTTACTTCTATGTTCTGGAGAACATTGCATGCTGAGTTAGGTACTAGGTTGGATCTTAGTACTGCATTTCACCCTCAGACCGATGGTCAGTCTGATCGAACGATTCAGGTTTTGTAGGATATGCTTCGTGCATGTGTGATAGAGTTTGGTGGTCATTGGGAAACTTCTTACCCTTAGCAGAATTCTCATACAACAATAGCTATCACTCAAGTATTGATATGGCCCCATTTGAGGCACTGTATGGGAGAAGATGTAGGTCTCCCATTGGGTGGTTTGATACATTTGAGGTTAGACCTTGGGGTACTGACCTTTTGAGGGAATCGTTAGATAATGTGAAATGCATTCAAGAAAAGCTTTTAGCGGCTCAAAGTAGGCAGAAAGAATATGCAGATCGAAAGGTTAGAGATTTGGAGTTTATGGAGGGTGAACAAGTCTTACTGAAGGTTTCACCCATAAAAGGGGTGATGCGGTTTGGTAAGTGAGGCAAGCTTAGTCCGAGGTACATTGGCCCATTTGAAGTTCTGAAGCGCGTGGGGGAGGTAGCGTATGAATTAGCCTTGCCCCCGGGACTGTCAAGAGTGCACCCAGTATTTCATGTGTCTATGTTGAAAAGATACCATGGGGATGGAAACTACATCATTCGTTGGAATTCAGTTCTTCTTGATGAGAATTTGTCTTATGAGGAGGAGCCTGTTGCTATCTTAGATAGAGAAGTTCGTAAGTTGAGGTCATGGGAGATTGCATCCATCAAGGTTCAATGGAAGAATCAACCAATTGAAGAGTCCACTTGGGAGAAGGAGGCTGATATGCAAGAAAGATATCCACACCTTTTCACAGATACATGTACTCTTTCTCGTCCTTGTTTTTATTCTTGTGATCGTTCGGGGATGAACGATGGGTAAATTGGTATCTATTCTAACTACCTGTTTAGTCGTTTTGAGCAGTAGAGTTTATTTCTAGTAATAACTGTCTGAGTCGATGGATTCCACGACGGACCGTCATGGGCACGACGGACCGTCGAGGGGGTCTCGTTCCAAAACACTTAGATTCTAAAAATTTCGGTACTGAGAACAACTCTCTGAACTTTGCGACGACATGGCAAGATGGACCGTCGTGGGCACAACGGACCGTCGCAGACCCTTTAGTGAAATTCAGTCTCTTAACATTGTGACGGAAGCAGCAGGACGGACCGTCGCAGGCACGACGGGCCGTCACAAGCTGCCTAACCTTGACTGGGTCGGATTTCTGTTAAATGTTATACAGGGGCGTTTTGGACTATTCCTGCTTATAATTATAAAGTTAGTGGCTGAATGTTAATAATTCAATTTTTTGGGGGTTAAAGGAGACAACCTTGGAATAAATAGTGGGTTACTTTTACCATCTTTTATGCTTAATTATATGGTAATTAGGGTAAAATAAAAAGAGTTTGAATAAGAAAAAAGATGAAAGAGACAGAAAGAGAGGGAGAACGATCGAGAAAAAAGAGAAACGAAGAGGAAGGCAAAGGCATTGGGGAAGTAGATTTCTTGATCACGATTCTTCGGTGGAGGTAGGTTATGGTTTATGGTATTTCATAGTAAACTCTTAATAGCAAATGATATGTGTTGGGTAGTATTGTAAAGTCTTCTATATGCTTAATTGTGTGCTGCATGATTTGATTATATAACCTCTTTGTTAATGACGATGCCTTGGTATAAAAGAAGGCTTGATGAACTAAAAGAATTAGGTTAGGGGATCGGGTGTCATGTTCCGACACCAGGATAGTATTAATGGATTGGGTGTCACGTTCCGACACCAGGATAGTATGAATAGATCGGGTGTCACGTTCCGGCACCAGGATAGTATTAATGGATCGGGTGTCACGTTCCGGCACCAGGATAGTATTAATGGATCGGGTGTCACGTTCTGACACCATGATAGTATTAATGGATCGTGTGTCACGTTCTGACACGAGGATAGTATTAATGGATCGGGTGTCACGTTCTGACACCAGGATAGTAGAAGTGGATCGGGTGTCACGTTCCGACACCAGGATAGTAAAAAGAATGAATCTTGAATTATCTTAATATACTCAATTTAATGAACCTATTTCCCAAATGAAAATGGTATGGAGGCTTGAGTCCTCATGGGTGTACTTGGCAGTATTATCAATGATTCTTGTACTTGTTGTTCATACCTGTTGAGTATTGTAGTTGATTTTATGATATTATTTGATATATATTGCTTTCTATTTTGAGTTGTCTGATGATACCTACTCAGTACTTGTGTTTTGTACTGACCTCTACTTGTACGTTTCTTTCTTTGTTATTTTTGGAGTGCAGCAAACTTACCGTCCTCTTCAACTCAACCGCAACTCTAGCCAGTCTTCGTCATGTCAGATTTAAGGGTGAGCTATTGTTTCTATCTTGGACTGGATCTTCTTCTTCACGTCTTGATGCCTTGAAGTTCTGGCATGGACTAGCTATTTAGTTATTTTAGCTTCTTAGATACTCTTAGACTTAGTAATTTGAGGATAGATGTTCTTGTGATGATGACTTCCAGATTTTGGGGATAATAATAAGTTTTGAGTTTTAGAAGTTATTTATTGATTTCGGTAATGAGTTTTAAGTCTTCCGCATTACTTCTGTTTCTTATGGTTGAAATGTTGGGGCTTAGATTTGTTGGTTCGCTCACATAGTAGGATAAGTGTGGGTGCCACTCGCGGCTCGTTCTGGGTCATGATAAAAACCAAAGATTTCACACGGTACTTTTATCAATTTGATTTATTTCGTACCTTTCGTTCAATGAGAAAATGGGTCAAATTCTACAGGATCAAACCTATGGGACTTAAGGAATGATATAAAAAAGAGAGGGAAAATATTCATATTAAATAAATATGAAGTAGAAGAACTTGGTGGACGAACATAGTTTATGCGCCGCTGGACACCCTATCTTTAGAGATAAGGAAGGGTGTAAACTTTTTGAACGTCGTATGCCTACTTTTTTTTAAACATTTCCTTTGGCGACCGTGAAGTCACCGGATAAATTTCTGAGTAAATAGATCAGATCCGTACGCGGCTGTTGCTCTGCGGCGATACGGACTCGGCCCACTCCTACCCACTCCGGATGGACGAGAAAGTGAAAAGTGATCAACATTGAGGTTCCCAACGACTCCGTCGATAAGAGCTCTTGGGAGCCATCAGTCTGCTATCCCTGGCATGGACAATTAGCTAGAGCAGCGGGTGCTGTAGCGAAACTAATTGCAAAAGAGGGGAAATCGTCCACATTAAAATTACCTTCTAGGGAGGTCCATTTGATATCCAAAAACTACTGAGAGGGGAATGCGTTGAGGCGGCGAGCAAGACAACTACATTTTGGCTTTTCCCTCCATAATATGAGCCCAGTGCATTGGCCCGATGGATAAGAGAACTGAGCTGGCCTAAAAAGCGCTTAGGCGCTCTATGTACGATGTAGACAAGACAACCCTAGAAAGCATTTTTTCTGCAAGTCATCTCGAGGCTTTCAAATGCATCCCTACTAGTTTGGTTGCACTTGGGCTTAAACGCGACTTCCAATTTTAATCTTAAGGCTATTGGTATTGCTTCAACCCACTTGGTGAAGTCTGTAGCGGTGATAACAAAATGGTGACCATGACTAGAAGGGAAAGTGACTCCTGGGTCTGGAACCTGGGGGGTTGCTCCGAGAAATCCTTTCCTTCTCATCCACTTTTTCTTACTTGGATGAAGAAAGACAGACGTGGAGCCAACGAGTTTGGTCGAACAGCATAATGAGTCTACGGTTATAGAAGCCTTTGCCAACTTTGATAGGCATAGCATTGCAAACAAATAGAGCAGAGAGCTTACCCTTTCTTTCTATTAGAGTCGCGAGCTTGTTGTACTCGGTCCTAGATGTCTTCCAGGCATTTCCCCCTCTTTCATCACCATTGAAAGCATCGGCCAGCTGATGGAAATAGACTAACTACCGGAGATTCTGGGCGCAACGAGGCCCAATTAAATCAAGGAAATGGGGCTTACTTTTCCTGAGGCCGATTCATCCTACAAAGGGTCGACTTACTTTCTGGAAGAAGTAGCTGCTACTATGATCATATCTGCTGTTCGCTTAGCCAGGAAGCTTTTTTACCCATTCCTTCTCATCCTTTGTCTGACTTTCTGGCGTAACGAGGTTTTAGTCTTTACGAGGGCACCTCCTGGCCAAATTCAATCCCAAGGGTCAATCACGCGGCACACCATCTTGAAGTCTGATTTGAAAATCTCTCTCTACATTCATAAAACTTCTCGCGCCCTTCTCGTAGTTTTTACTTGCTCTTAGGTAGGCTACCATTGACCGGATTCGCGAGACCATTTCGGTCCACACACATGGGGAGGAAATAATAAAAGAATAATTGTGTGTATTGGTGTACCTAATACTTATATACCCGGCTAGCGCCCTTATGCCCCGCAAGCTCCCTTAGCCTCTCGCCATCTTCCTGTAAGGGATGATAAGGCTCTGCAATAGGAGGGGATGCGGGTTCACAAGGGTTGGGAGAATCCGGGGCCGATTGGTTGAGACCGGCTTCGGAATTATCAGGGGAACTACTTCCAAATAAATCTGCTAATTCCGAAGCCCAGCGAATCCAAGCTTCCTATCATTCAGTTCCCTCCTAAGCTTCAGTTTGTGTAATAGTCCAACCCCAGTAACGGGAATCCTTCCTAAGAAAGAATTTTTTTCGTTTTGTTGAGGCATAATGCTCCCGTCTTTCCCGCTGCCATCTTCGGTGGATGCGCCCCTTCACTTAAAGGCGGCGAAACCAACCCACTGATCCATTCTTTTAGATTGAATAATAAGATCGCGGCTAACTGGTTGGCATCTGAAGCTCTGAAGCAGCCGCCGGGTTATCAACATTTTTTTTCAGTTATAGTAGACTAGGAATCTAGAAAACTTCAAATCAAGAGGTCATACTCCGCCAACTATGCTTGGTTAAAGCTTTATCCCGGTTTATTTCATTTGCTTTCAAGTCCAGTTGAATCACTTTGATAGCTTTCCCTGGGAAAAGACCGTCTGGCGAAAAAGCTGCAGGCGCGAAGCGTGGTAGGCCTGCGCTGGGGGAGCATACCATAAGGAGGAAAGGGAGCCCGGACGGTGGAAGATCCAGGGGATGCCGGGTAATTTGACGGAAATGGAAGGCTTTTTCTTACTAGAGAAGGCCACACATTGTCTAACTTAATCAAATTCTCTCTCAATACGTTCCTCAAAAAATCCCGTATGTCCAATTTGACGACCTCAATGGATCCCTCGTTACTGCCCAGAGGAGAAGAATAGGTAGGGAAGACAGGATTTGAACCTGTGACATTGTTTACCCAAAACAAAGGTCAATATCATTTGATTGAATAGTTGACCCAGCCCCTTGTTATTTGAAGAAACCATCCCGCCTTGCCCATTCTAGTGGGGAATAACCTCAATCCATAGAAGTTGCATCCTCAAGGGCTGAGTGATTATGCCAGTGATCAAGATATCAACCACATAAATAGGTAGTAAAATATTATATGGTCTAATAAGTTTAGTTTAAACTTAATTCCAATACTATATTCACCAACTAAATCATATTTACATCTTTCTACGTGTAATTAGTTTAGTTTTAACTTAATTAAAATAACATATTCACCAACTAAATCACATTAACTTATTTAATAAACTTAACAACTTTCAAAGTCAAATTACTTTAGTTTTAATTTAATTCCTACACTATATTCACCAAAGAAATCACATAAACTTATTTAAAGAATTTAACAACTTTCCAAATCGTATTAGTTTAGTTTTAATTTAATTTCTACACTATATTCACCATATAAATAACATTAACTTATTTACAGAATTTAACAACTTTCCAAGTCTAATTAGTTTAGTTTAAACTTAATTCTAACACTATATTGACCAACTAAATCGTATTAACTTATTTAAAGAACTTAACAACTTTTCCAGTGTAATTAGTTTAGTTTTAACTTAATTCAAACACTATATTCACCAACTAAATCACATTTATTAATTTAAAGAACTTAACATCTATCTAAGTGTAATTAGTTTAGTGTTAACTTAATTCAAACAATATATTCCCCAACTAAATCTCATTAACTTATTTAATGAACTTCACCACTTTCTTAGTCTTACTAGTTTAGTTTTTGTCACGACCCAAATCGTATCGCGACTGGCACCCACACTTACCCTCCTATGTGAGCGAACCAACCAATCTAAACCTTAACATTTCAATGTAATAACAACAGAAAGTAATGCGGAAGACTTAACTCATTAATAAAATCAATTTATTAACTTCTAAAATTCAACATCTATTATTCCCCAAAATCTGGAAGTCATCATCACAAGAACATCTACGATCAAATGACTAAACTAAGAGTATCCTAAAAGCTAAAAATACATAAGAACCTAGTCCTTGCCGGAGGTTCAAGGCATCAAGACATGAAGGAGAAGATCCAGTCCAAGCTAGAAGCGTTAGCTCACCCTGAAGATCCGGTGCGACGAAGACTGGCTTGAGTTACTGTTGAGTCGAAGATGACGGCACGTTTGCTGCACTCCACAAATAACAAGAAGAAAAATATAAAAGTAGGGGTCAGTACAAACCACGGTTACTGAGTAGATATCATCGGCCAACTCAAAATAGGGAACAGTATATATCAAATATTATCGTAAATCAACTATAAAACTCAACATGTAGCAACAACAATTACTATAATCATCAATAAGTACCATCAAGTTCATCCATGAGGGCTCAAGCCTCAACACCATACTCATTTGGGAATTAAGTTTATTAAGTTGAGTATATTATCATCTTTCAAGATTCATTATCTTTCCTCCTCTTGTGTCGGTACGTGACACTCCGATCCCCTACTACTATGTGTCGGTACGTGACACTCCGATCCCCTACATGTGTCGGAACGTGACACTCCGATCCCCTACATGTGTCAGTACGTGACACTCCGATCTCCTACATGTGTCGGAACGTGACACTCCGATCCCCTACATGTGTCGGTACGTGACACTCCGATCCCCTACATGTGTCGGAACGTGACACTCCGATCCTCTACATGTGTCGGAACGTGACACTCCGATCCCCTACATGTGTTGGTACGTGACACTCCGATCCACTAATACTATGTGTCGGAACGTGACACTCCGATCCCCTACATGTGTCGGTACGTGACACTCTGATCCACTAATACTATGTGTCGGAACGTGACACTCCGATCCACTAATACTATGTGTCGGAACGTGACACTCCGATCCCCTACATGTGTCGGTACGTGACATTCCGATCCACTAATACTATGTGTCGGAACGTGACACTCCGATCCACTAATACTATGTGTCGGAACGTGACACTCCGATCCACTAATATCATTCTGTAAATCATCAAGCCTTCTCTATTCTAAGGCATCATCAATCCCATTACTTTAATTCATCAAGCCTTCTTCTATACCAAGGCATCATAATTAATAATGTATATTAAAGTTTCTTTTCAAGATTTGGGATTCAATATTTTCATCATGCTTATCTTATCACAATCACATAATCATATTCATGCAAACATACCATTAAGCATATAGTAGGGTTTACAATACTACCAATACATATCATTCACTATTAAGAGTTTACTATGAAAGCATGAAAACCATAACCTACCTCCACCGAAGAATTGAAATCAAGAAAGTTAATCCTCAAAGCTTGGTGTTTTCCTCTTTTTCTCGATCGTTTCTCTCTCTCCCTTCTTGTTCTTTCTATTTTCTTATTCAAACCCTCTTTCTTTTACCCTAATTAGTATATAATTAAGAATAAAAGATGGCAATAATACCCCACTAATTAACTTAGGGTTACCTCTTTTAACCCCCAAGAATTTGAGTTATTAATATAAACCCACGAACTTTATAATTAAGGCAAGAATAGTCAAAAACGTCCCTTAAAACTTAACCAGAAATCCGACTCCAACTGGGATTATGCAAACTGTGACGGGCCGTCGTGCCTGCGACGGTCCGTCCTGCAGGTCGTTGCAGAGTTCAGAGACCCAAATTTCCACCAAGGGTCTGTGACGGTCCGTCACACCTGTGACGGTCCGTCACACCTGTGACGGTCCGTCCTGCCATTCCGTCACAAAGTTTAGAGAGTCGATTTTTAGTACCCAATTTCAGATTTTCTAAGTGTTTTGAAACGAGACCCTGCGACGGTCCGTCGTGCCCATGACGGTCCGTCGTGGGGTCCTTCGCCTCAGCCTGTTTTTCCAGAAATAAAATCTGCTGCTCAAAAACGACTAGACAGGTCGTTACATTATATACCAATTTACCCATCGTTCGTCCCAAAACAATCACAAGAAGGAAAACAAGGGCGAAAAGGAGTACCTGAATCTGTGAACAGATATGGGTATTTTTCTCGCATATCCGCCTCCTTCTCCCAAGAGGCTTCTTCAACCGGTCGATTCTTCCATTGCACCTTGATGGATGCAATCTCTCTTGACCTCCCATGATATCTTTTCAACATAGACACATGGAATACCGGATGTACTCCGGACAGCCCTTGAGGCAAGGCTAACTCATAAGCCACCTCTCCTACTCGCTTAAGTACTTCAAATGGTACAATGTACCTTGGACTTAGTTTACCCCTTTTTCCAAACCGCATCACCCCTTTCATGGGCGAAACTTTCAACAAGACTTGTTCACCTTCCATGAACTCTAAGTCTCTAACCTTTCGATCTGCATATTCTATTTGTCTACTTTGCGCCGCTAGAAGCTTTTCTTGAATAGACTTCACTTTCTCTATCGAATCCCTCAAAAGGTCAGTACCCCAAGGTCTAACCTCGAATGCATCAAACCAACCAATGGGAGACCTACATCTCCTCCCATACAATGCTTCAAATGGGGCCATATCAATACTTGAGTGATAGCTATTACTGTATGAAAACTCCGCTAAGGGTAGGAAACTATCCCAATAGCCACCAAACTCTATCACACATGCACGAAGCATATCCTCCAACACTTGAATCGTTCGCTCAGACTAACCGTCGGTCTGAGGATGGAACGCAGTACTAATGTCCAACCTAGTACCCAATTCCACATGCAATGTTTTCCAAAACTTAGAAGTAAACTACGTACCTCTATCTGATATGATGGATAGTGGAACCCCATGCAATCGCACCACTTCCGAGATGTAAAGTTTGGTAACTTTTCCGCATTGTAAGTCACCTTGACCGGAATGAAATGAGCATATTTAGTTAACCTATCAACAATCACCCAAATAGAATCAAACTTTCCCAATGTCTTGGGAAGACCAACCACGAAGTCCATTGCGATCCTCTCCAATTTCCATTCCGGAATGGGCATTCTCTGAAGTGTTCCTCCGGGCCTTTGGTGTTCATACTTTACTTGTTGACAGTTTGGACACTTAGCAATAAAGTCAACAATATCAAGCTTCATTCTACTCCACCAAAAGTGTTGTTTTAGGTCACGATACATCTTGGTTGCACCAGGATGTATAGAATACCTTGAACTATGAGCTTCTGTCAGAATAGTGTTGATCAAATCATCAACACAGGGCACACATACCCTTCCCTTGATTCTCAAAACACCTTCCTCATCGATTTGTGCTTCCTTAGACTCTCCTCGCAATACCTTATCTTGGATTCTTCTTAGTTTCTCATCATCAAACTGTTTTCCCTTAATTTTGTCAAGAAAAGAAGATCTTGACTCCACAGAAGCCAACAATCCTCCCTTCTCATTTACTTCTAATCTCATCAAGTCATTAGCTAGAGTCTGAACCTCTCTAGCCAAAGGGCGTCTAGAAGCTTGCAAGTGAGCTAGACTTCCCATGCTTCCCACCTTTCTACTTGAAGCATCCCCTACAACATTCGCCTTCCCCGGATGATACAAAATAGTGATGTCATAGTCCTTCAGTAGTTCCATCCATCTCCTCTGTCTCAAGTTCAAATCTTTCTGAGTAAAGACATACTGTAGGCTACGATGATCCGTATAGACCTTACGCTTAACCCCATATAAATAGTGTCTCCATTGCTTTAATGCAAACACTACCGCGGCCAATTCCAAATCATGAGTTGGGTAGTTACGTTCATGCACTTTAAATTGTATTGAAGCATAAGCAATCACATTCTTCTCTTGCATTAGCACTGCACCCAAACCCGAATAGGATGCATCACAATAGACAATGAAATTCTTACCTTCCACTGGCAAGGTGAGAATGGGTGCGGTAGTCAACAAAGTCTTGAGCTTCTGAAAGCTTTCTTCACACTCATCCGACCATACAAATGGAACATTTTGCTTAGTCAAGTTTGTCAGTTGGGAAGCAATAGAAGAGAATCCCTTGACAAATCGGTGGTAGTAGCTAGCTAACCCAACAAAGCTCCTTATTTCTGACACATTAGTAGGTCTTACCCAATTCTTTACTATCTCAATCTTAGAAGGATCCACCATCACTCCATCCTTAGAAACCACGTGCCCCAAGAAGGACACTGCATCTAGCCAAAACTCACACTTAGAGAACTTGGCATAAAGCTTTTTCTCCCTCAACATTTCCAATACTATTCTCAAATGCTCTTCATGTTCCTTCTTGCTCTTTGAGTATACCAATATATCATCAATAAATACGATCACGAAGAGGTCTAAATATGGCTTAAAAATCTCGTTCATCAAGCTCATGAACGCAGCAGGGGCATTCGTAAGACCAAAAGACAACACTATAAATTCGTAATGCCCATACCTCGTTCGAAAAGCAGTCTTTGGCACATCCGTTGCCCGTATTTTCAATTGATGATAACCGGATCTCAAGTAAATCTTAGAGAAGACACAAGCACCTTGTAACTGATCGAACAAGTCATCAATGCGGGGAAGAGGATACTTCTTCTTTATGGTTACCTTGTTTAGTTGTCTGTAGTCTATACACATTCGAAAACTCTCATCCTTCTTCTTTACAAACAAAACCGGAGCACCCCAAGGAGATGCACTTGGTCTAATAAAGCCTTTGTTTAACAACTCTTGTAGTTGGGCTTTTAACTCTCTTAACTCCACGGGAGCCATTCTATAAGGGGGTATAGAAATGGGGTGAGTACCCGGTTCAAGATCAATGCAAAAGTCAATATCCCTATCTGGTGGCATACCTTGATAATGCATGAAACTTAGCCTCATATGCAGTAACCTACATCCTACCTTGCTCTAGGCTCAAGAACTCATCCCTTTTCCTATCCCTCAAAGTTCGGGGGATATACTTCTCCATAAACATGCTAGAGAATGAGGCCCAAGTCATAGGTGGTGCCTCTGTTGGTTGACACTCAATAGCTGACCGCCACCACATTTTGGCGTTCCCTTGAAACTGATAAGTCACAAACTCCACACCAAACCGTTCTACTATACCCATCTTGTGTAGTAGCTCGTGACAGTCAACCAGAAAATCATAAGCATCCTCCGATTTAGCACCCTTGAAGACCGGAGGTTTTGGCGTAGAAAACACTGGAGGTGCCTTACCTTGATCAGACAACCGACTGAGATAGGCGAGACCTTGATTGATCATCTCTGGGGTAAGTTGGGGTGGCAATCCCTCATTCTGCACTTGTTCAGTTTCCCCATCCTCCCCTTCTCTTATTACTTCCTCAGTCGGTGGAGGAGTCACTGCCCTAGTATCAGATGGGCAAGGTGCTCGTCCTCTTCCCCTAGAGGACATCCTCCCACGACCTCTACCACGGCCTCTTGCCGCTGCTCTTCCTCGAGCTACAGCCCCTGTGGCTGGCTCAGACACTTCTTGTCTTGCCGATGTTGGTGTTGGCGCAGTCGTTGCTCTAGTTCTAACCATCCGCGAAAGAGAGTGAAGATGGTCAGATACGAATTTGTATCACCTAGATACCAATTGGATTCAAGTAGTATCACGAAAGAAAGAAAGAAAGAATGGAATTTTCCTAAAGTCCTATAGCCTCTCAAAGAAAAGAAAAGGCGTCCCCCTACCGTTCCTCAAGACTCTACTAGACTCGTTCTTGTGTGATGAGACCAACGAACCTAATGCTCTGATACCAAGTTTGTCACGACCCAAATCGGATCGCGACTGGCACCCACACTTACCCTCCTATGTGAGCGAACCAACCAATCTAAACCTTAACATTTCAATGTAATAACAACAGAAAGTAATGCGGAAGACTTAACTCATTAATAAAATCAATTTATTAACTTCTAAAATTCAACATCTATTATTCCCCAAAATCTGGAAGTCATTATCACAAGAACATCTACGATCAAATGACTAAACTAAGAGTATCCTAAAAGCTAAAAATACATAAGAAGCTAGTCCATGCCGGAGGTTCAAGGCATCAAGACATGAAGGAGAAGATCCAGTCCAAGCTAGAAGCGTTAGCTCACCCTGAAGATCCGGTGCGACGAAGACTGGCTTGAGTTACTGTTGAGTCGAAGATGACGGCACGTTTGCTGCACTCCACAGATAACAAGAAGAAAAACATAAAAGTAGGGGTCAGTACAAACCACGGGTACTTAGTAGATATCATCGGCCAACTCAAAATAGGGAACAATATATATCAAATATTATCGTAAATCAACTATAAAACTCAACATGTAGCAACAACAAGTACTATAATCATCAATAAGTACCATCAAGTTCATCCATGAGGGCTCAAGCCTCAACACCATACTCATTTGGGAATTAAGTTTATTAAGTTGAGTATATTATCATCTTTTAAGATTCATTATCTTTCCTCCTCTTGTGTCGGTACGTGACACTCCGATCCCCTACTACTATGTGTCGGTACGTGACACTCCGATCCCCTACATGTGTAGGAACGTGACACTCCGATCCCCGACATGTGTCGGTACGTGACACTCCGATCCCCTACATATGTCGGAATGTGACACTCCGATCCCCTACATGTGTCGGTACGTGACACTCTAATCCCCCACATGTGTCGGAACGTGACACTCTGATCCCCTACATGTGTCGGAACGTGACACTTCGATCCCCTACATGTGTCGGTACGTGATACTCCGATCCACTAATACTATGTGTCGGAACGTGACACTCCGATCCCCTACATGTGTCGGTACGTGACACTCCGCTCCACTAATACTATGTGTCGTAACGTGACACTCCTATCCACTAATACTATGTGTCGGAACGTGACACTCCGATACCCTACATGTGTCGGTACGTGACACTCCGATCCACTAATACTATGTGTCGGAACGTGACACTCCGATCCACTAATACTATTTGTCAGAACGTGACACTCCGATCCACTAATATCATTCTGTAAATCATCAAGCCTTCTCTATTCCAAGGCATCATCAATCCCATTACTTTATTTCATCAAGCCTTCTTCTATACCAAGGCATCATCATTAATAATGTATATTAAAGTTTCTTTTCAAGATGTGGGATTCAATATTTTCATCATGCTTATCTTATCACAATCACATAATCATATTCATGCAAACATACCATTAAGCATATAGTAGGGTTTACAATACTACCAATACATATCATTCACTATTAAGAGTTACTATGAAAGCATGAAAACCATAACCTACCTCCACCGAAGAATTGAAATCAAGCAAGTTAATCCTCAAAGCTTGGTGTTTTCCTCTTTTTCTCGATCGTTTCTCTCTCTCCCTTCTTGTTCTTTCTATTTTCTTATTCAAACCCTCTTTCTTTTACCCTAATTAGTATATAATTAAGAATAAAAGATGACAATAATACCCCACTAATTAATTTAGGGTTACCTCTTTTAACCCCCAAGAATTTGAGTTATTAATATAAACCCATGAACTTTATAATTAAGGCAAGAATAGTCAAAAACGTCCCTTAAAACTTAACCAGAAATCCGACTCCAACTGGGATTATGCAAACTGTGACGGGCCGTCGTGCCTGCGACGGTCCATCCTGCAGGTCGTTACAGAGTTCAGAGACCCAAATTTTCACCAAGGGTCTGTGACGGTCCGTCCTGCCACTCTGTCACAAAGTTCAGAGAGTCGATTTTTAGTACCCAATTTCAGATTTTCTAAGTTTTTTGAAACGAGACCCTGCGACGGTCCGTCGTGCCCATGATGGTCCGTCGTGGGGTCCGTCGCCTCAGCCTGTTTTTCCAGAAATAAAATCTGCTGCTCAAAAACGACTAGACAGGTCGTTACAGTTTTAACTTAATTCAAATACTATGTACACCAACTAAATCCAATTTACTTATTTGATGAACTTATCATCTTTCTAAGTCTAATTAGTTTAGTTTTAGCTTAATTACAACACTTTATTCACCAACTAAATCCCATTAACTTATTTGAAAAATTTACCATTTTTGGAAGTGTAATAAGTTTAGTTTTAACTTAATTCAGATAATATATCCAGTAATTGAATCACATTAACTTATTTAAAAAACTTAACAACTTTCAAAGTAAAATTAGTTTATTTTTAATTTAATTCCCACACTATATTCACCAAATAAATCACATTAACTTATTTAAAGAATTTAACAACTTTCCAAATCTAATTAGTTTAGTTTTTATTTAATTCCTACACTATATTCAACTAATAAATCACATTAACTTATTTAAAGAATTTAACAACTTTCCAAGTCTAATTAGTTTAGTTTAAACTTAATTCCAATACTATATTCATCAACTAAATCACATTTACTTATTTATAGAATTTAACAACATTCACCAAGTAAATTACATTTACTTATTTGAAGAACTTAACATCTTTTTATGTGTAATTAGTTTAGTTTTAAATTAATTCCAACACTATATTTACCAACTAAATCGCAGTAACTTATTTAAAGAACTTAACAACTTTTCCAATGTAATTAGTTGAGTTTTAACTTAATTCAAACACTATATTAACCAACTAAATCACATATATTTATTTATAGAACTTGACATCTTTCTAAGTTTAATTGTTTTACTTATAACTTAATTCAAACAATATATTCACCAACTAAATTACATTAACTTATTTAATGAACTTAACAACTTTCTAAGTCAAATTAGTTTAGTTTTAATTTAAATATTCATCAACGAAATGACATTAACTTATTTAAAGAATGTAACAACTTTCTATGTACAATTAATTTTGTTTTTATTTAATTCCGATACTATATTCACCAACTAAATCACACTAAATTTTCTAAAGAATTTAACAACTTTCCAAGTGTAATAAGTTTAGTTTTAACTTAATTCCAATGCTAAATTCACCAACTAAATCATATTAATTATTTAAAGAATTTAACAACTTTCCAAGTCTAATTAGTTTAGTTTTAAGTTAATTCCAACACTATATTCACAAACTAACTCACATTAACCTATTTAAAGAATTTGATAATTTTCTATGTCTAATTCGTTTAGTATTAACTTAATTCAAACATATCATTCAACAACTAAATCACATTTACTTATTTGAAGAACTTGACATCTTTCTAAGTGTAATAAGTTTAGTTTTAACTTAATTCAAACACTATATCCACCAACTAAATCACATTTATTTATGTAAAGAACTTGACATCTTTCTAAGTGTGATTTGTTTAGTTTTATCTTAATTTAAACACAATATTCACCAACTAAATCCCATTTACTTATTTGAAGAACTTTACATCTTTCTAAGTGTAATTTATTTAGTTTTAACTAAATTCAAACACTAAATTCACCAAATAAATCACATTTACTTATTTGCAGAACTTAACATATTTCTAAATCTAATTAATTTTGTTTTAGCTTAGTTCAAACACTATTTGAAAATTTTAACATCTTTTTAAGTGTAATTAGTTTATTTGAACTTAATTTAAACAATATATTCCCCAACTAAATTCACATTAACTTATTTAATGACCTTAACATCTTTCTAAGTGTAATTATTTTAGTTTTAACTTAATTCCAACACAATATTCACCAACGAAATGACATTAACTTATTTAAAGAACGTAACAATTTTCTAAGTCCAATTAGTTTAGTTTTAATTTAATTCCAACACTATATTCTCCAACTAAATCACATTAACTTAATTAAAGTATTTATCAACTTTCCAAGTCTAATAAGTTTAGTTTAATCTTAATTCCAACACTATATTCACCAACTAAATCACATTTACTTATTTGAAGAACTTAAAATCTTTCTAAGTCTAATTAATTTAGTTTTAACTTAATTCAAACACTATATTAACCAAGTAAATCACATTTACTTATTTGAAGAACTTAATAGCTTTCTAAGTCTAATTAGTTTAGTTTTAACTTAATTCGAACAATATATGCACCAACTAAATCAGATTAACTTATTTTAAAAAATTAACATCTTTCTAAGTGTAATTAGTTTAGTTTTAACCTAATTTAAACAATATGTTCACCAACTAAATCACATTAACTTATTTAATGAACTTAACAACTTTCTAAGTAAAATTAGTTTAGTTTTAACTTAATTAAAACACTATATTCAACAACTAAATGACATTAACTTATTTAAAGAACGTAACAACTTTTTAAATCCAATTACTTTAGTTTTAATTTAATTCCAACACTATATTCACCAAATAAATCACAACAACTTATTTAATGAATTTTACAACTTTCCAAGTCTAATTAGTTTAGTTTTAATTTAATTCCTACACTATATTCACCAACTAAATCATATAAATTTATTTTAAGAATTCAACAGCTTTCTATGTCTAATTTGTGCAGTTTTAACTTAATTCAAACACTACATTAATCAACTAAATCACATTTACTTATTTGAAAAACTTAACATCATTCTAAGTTTAATTAGTTTAGTTTAACCTTAGCTCCAACATTATATTTACCAACAAAATCACATTAACTTATTTAAAAAACTTACCAACTTTCTAAGTGTAATTAGTTTAGTTTTCACTTAATTCAAACACTATATTAACCAACTAAATCACATTTATTTATTTATAGAACTTAACAGCTTTCTAAGTTTATTTATTGTAGTTTTAACTTAATTCAAACATTATATTCATCAACTGTCACGACCCAAAACGAGTCGTGAGTGGCATCCACACTTAACCTCCCAATTGGGCGAACCAACCAATTTAACATAACTTACAAAATACAAACATAACATGGAAACTCAAATGTTACTAAATATCATTTTCAAAAACCTGAAAGTCACCACATCAAGGACATCTAATCTCCAATAATTCTAAGAATATCAAATACACTAAAATAAAAGAATAGAATGGTATGTTTCTAAAAGTTTAGGAAAACATGTCATGACCGAGAGAATCCAACACGAGCTTGAATGAATAGCTCACCCTGGGACCTGATATGCGGGAGGCTAGCTAGAGCTGAGGGAAATCGTAAGTCATCGGTACACTCGCTGCATTTGATAAAAGGAAAACAAAGAAAAACACAAGTAGGACTCAGTACGGGGAAAGATGTACTGAGTTGGTATCATTGGCCAACCCAAAATAGTAACTAATATACAAAGAATAATAGTATAAAATCAACTATAGTACTTGAGAAGCAACAAACAACATGAACAAGTGACAACTGAAGCAAGTAAGTAATCAGCCACAATATAAAGCACACACGAGGACTCATGCCTCCACACCACGTTCGTTGAGGAATGAGTTCTTTGAGATTGAGTACATTAAATTAATTCAATATCTTTTTCCTTTAATGTTACTGTGTCGGAATGTGCCACTCCGATCCAATTATACTGTGTCGGAACGTGATACTCCGATCCAATTACAATGTCAGAACGTGACACTCTGATCCAATTATACTATGTCGGAACGTGACACTTCAATCCAATTATACCATGTCAGAACGTGACACACCGATCCAATTATACCATGTCGGAACGTGACACTTCGATACAATAATATCATTAATTTATCATTTGTTATCGCCACTTTCAATTCATTGATAATATTTCATCAAGTCTTCTTTATTCAAGGCATCACTTCAATAAGAAGGATTCAAGAATATAAATTCTACAATCTCAGAATTTCAGATCAATCACATAATACACAACCAAGTCACACAACCACACAATCAAGTACATAGTAAACTTTACAGTATCTCAATACATATCAATCAATATTAAGAGTTTACTATCATATTTGCATAAACCATAACCTACCTTCACCGAAGAACTGAAGTCAAGCAAGCTCCTTCTCCAATACTTTTCCTTTTTCCATGCCTCTGAACCTTTCCAATTTTTAAAACTTGGTTGTTGAAGAAAAGAGATGTCCCCTCCAACTGTCTCAGAACAATAAGCAAACTCTTCTCCGTAGTAGTAGAATCAGAGTTTTGTACTCCGGGAAACCAATTTACCAATTATCTAGCATTTCTACATGACATTGGCCTCAGAAATATCTGTCTGTTGGGAAACCAGTCCGCCATTTTATGTCTTCCCAGAGCAAACACGTAGCTCATGAACCTATTGCAATGGTGTAGTTTACTAAATTTGTCAAAGTTATTCATTTGAAGATAACTTATTTAGAATTTGATGAGAGTAGAAGTCATGTTTACCACCTGGGAATACGTAATAAGACAAAAACGCTTCAATGTCCTTGTAGAAGATAAGAAAGATTCATAGAGTAGAGGACTCCCAGCTGGCATACACAGCTCCAATTAATTTCTCATGCAGTTTAGTGCCAGAGCAAGCAAATATTCCCCTATATAGACTTTTCAAGTATATCCCTTTAGAAAAATCAAGTGAACACCCTCCTACATCAGTCACCACACCGCCAACCTGTTGTACAATGAGAACACCAGTTGCATGGGCCCAAATCTTCTCTTTGTACCTAGCTCTAAAGAATTTCATGAAAATTTCTGCATCTCCCTATGCTATGGCAGCATATTTTACCATGCTATAAACACAGAGGGCCTTGTTTCTTCAATAGTAACAAGAGAATCATCATCTTTAGACTTAACCTCATCATCATCACCAAATGCTTTACCAAGACAACCCTTCTACACCTTTTGACAGAGACTACACGCCATATGCACAACCCTCACAGCCACAATCAATTCCTCCGAGTAGATCTCCTTCTCCATTATCTCTCAATACAACAATTTTGAATCAAAATCCAACAATTTCATAACACAGAAACAACTCCATCGGCAGATTGATACGCTACTCTACTGGGAAAAGTGCCTTTTGTATCTTCTTTCTTTTACAAACTAGTTCGTTACCCTAATTATGATATAACCAATTATAAAGGTGGTAAAATTGACCCTCTACTAGTTTTAATGTTATTCTCTTTAACCACCAACTAAATTAATTATTAAAACTACCCTACTAATTGTAACGACCTGTTAGCCGTTTTGAGCAGTAAAGTTTATTTTCTGGTAATAACTATCTGAGTCGATGGATCTCACGATGGACCGTCATGGGCACGACGGACCGTCGAGGGTGTCTCGTTCAAAAACACTTAGAATTCTGAAAAATTGGGTACTGAGAACAACTCTCTGAACTTCGCGATGACATGGCAGGACGGACCGTCGTGGGCACGCGGACTGTCATAGGCCCTTTAGTGAAAAGTTAATCTCTGAACTTCTTGACGGAAGCAGCAGGACGGACCGTCGCAGGCACGACGGGCCGTCACACGCTGCGTAACCCTGACTCGGTCGGATTTCTATTAAAAGTTTTAAGGGGTGTTTTGGACTATTCCTGCTTATAATTATAAAGTTAGTGGTTGAATGTTAATAATTCAATTACTCGGGGGTTAAAGGAGATAACCTTGGATTAATTAGTGGGTTATTTTGGTCATCTTTTATACTTAATTATATGGAAATTAGGGTAAAAGAAAAAGAGTTTGAATAAGGAAAAATCAGAAAAAAGAGAAAGATAGGGACGAACGAGCGAGAGAGAGAGGAACGAAAAGGAAAGCAAAGCTTTGGAGAAGTAGATTGCTTGATCGCAAATTCTTCGGTGGAGGTAGGTTATGGTTTATGCTATTTCGTAGTGAAACTCTTAATTGCGAATGATATGTATTGGGAAATTTTGTAAAGTCTTCTATATGCTTAATTGTATGCTTGCATGATATGATTTTGTAATTGTGATGAATTAGCATGATGAGGCTGTTGAATCTTAAAGCTTAAAACCTCTCTATTAGTGATGATGCCTTGGTATAAAAAGAGGCTTGATGAACTAAAAGAATGAGGTTAATGGATCGGGTTTCACGAACCAACACATAGTATTTAGGGATCGGGTGTCACAAACCGACACATAGTGTTAGGGGATCGGGTGTCACGAACTGACACATAGTATTAGGGGATCGGGTGTCACGAACCGACACATAGTATTAGGGGATCGGGTGTCACGAACCGACACATAGTATTAGGGGATCTGGTGTCACGAACCGACACGTAGCATTAGGGGATCGGAGTGTCACGTTCCGACACAAGAGGAAGAAAGAGAATGAATCTAGAATTATGTTAATGGACTCAATTTAATTAACCTATTTCCCAAGTGAGTATGGTATAGAGGCTTGAGTCCTCATGGGTGTACTTGGCGTTATTATCTATGATTCTTGTACTTGTTGATGCTACCTGTTGATTATTATAGTTGATTTTATGATATTATCTAATGTATATTTCTTTCTATTTGGAGTTGGCTGATGATATCTACTCAGTACTTGTGCTTGTATTGACCCCAACTTGAATGTTTTCTCCTTGTTATTTGTGGAGTGCAGCAAACGTACCATTGTCTTCAACTCAACCACAACTCTAGCCAGTCTTCACCACGTCAGATTTCAGGGTGAGCTATTGTTCCTAGCTCGGACTGGATTCTCTCTCATTCATGTCTTGATGTCCTTGAAGTTCGAACATGGACTATTTTTTGTATTTGTTTTAGCTTCCTAGACATTCTTAGATGTAGTAATTTGAGGATAGATGTTCTTGTGATGATGACTTCCAGATTTTGGGGAATGATAAGTCTTGAATTTTAGAAGTTATTAATTGATTTCGTTAATGAGTTTTAAGTCTTCCGCATTTTTTTTCTGTTTATTATGTTTGAAATGTTGGGGTTTAGATTGGTTGATTCGCCCACATAGAAGGGTAAGTGTGGGTGCCACTCGCTGCCCGTTTTGGGTCGTGACAAACTTGGTATCAGAGAATTAGGTTCGTTGGTCTCATCACATAAAAACGAGTCTAGTAGAGTCTTGGGGAACGGTAGGGGGACGCCTTTACTTTTCTTTGAGTTGCTCCAAGACTTTAGGAAAATTCAATTCTTTCTTTCTTTCGTGCTACTACTTGGATCCAATTTGTATCTAGGTGATACAAATTGGTATCTGACCATATTCACTCTATTTCGCAGATGGTTAGAACTAGATCAACAACCGCGCCGACACCAACACCTGCAAGACAAGATGCGTCTGAGCCAGCCACTGAGACTGTAGCTCAAAGAGGAGCAGTGACAAGGGGTTGCGGTAGAGGTCGCGGGAGGACGACCTCTAGGGAAAGAGGACAAACACCTGGCCCATCTAGTACTAGGGCGGTGACTCCTCCACTGACTAAGGAGGTAGTAAGAGAGGGTGAGGAAGGGGATAATGAGCAGGTGCAGAATGAGGAATTACCACCCCAACCTACCCCAGAGATGATTAATCAGGTTCTTGATTAACTTAGCGGGTTATCTGATTAGGGCCAGACACCTCCAGTGTTTTCTACTCCAGCACCTCAGGTTCCGGGGGTACAACATGCAGCTGCTGTGGCTCCCCGCATGGATGCCTCATTGGAAATAGGCACGTTTCTTCGGTTGACTACAGGGCCTATAATAACAAGTGACCAGCACGAACTTTTCAGCATGTTCTTGAAGTTGAAATCTCCAGTTTTCAAGGGTGCTGAATCTGAGGATGCCTATGACTTTCTGGTTGATTGTCATGAGTTGCTACATAAGATGGGCATAGTGGAACGATTTGGCATTGAGTTTGTGCCCTATCAGTTTCAAGAAAACGCCAAAATGTGGTGGCGATCGTATGTTGAGTGTCAACAAGAACAAGCACCACCTATTACTTGGGCATCATTCTCTAGCTCGTTTATGGAGAAGTATATACCCTAGACTTTGAGGGATAGGACGAGAGACGAGTTCCTGAGCCTAGAGCAAGGCAGGATGTCGGTTATCGCGTATGAGCCTAAGTTTTGTGCATTATCTATGTATGCCACCCAGCTTTGCTTCAGTCCACAAGAGAGAATTCGCCGTTTCGTGAAAGGGTTGAGGTCAGATTTACGGATTTCCGCCTTACAGATAGCTGCAGCAGCAAAATCCTTTCAGGAGGTGGTAGATTTCGTGATAGAAGTGGAGGGAGTGAAGCCAGACGACTTCACCATGGCATCGACATCTAAGAGGTTTCATAAAGGAGGTGTGTCTAATAGTTCCTACTCTAGAGGGCAGAGTTCAGGAGGTTATCCAGCCCGCGCTATTCAGTCTTCACTACAGACTATAGCTGGGGGTCCACCGCAGACCGGTCAACATTTCTCTGAGTTTGGAGGTTATTCCCACACTCCGTCGTTCTCACAAAGACCTATGCTTGAATCCAGAGATTGTTATGGACGTGGAGAGACTGGACATATTAGGAGAAATTATCCAATAGAGAGTTGTAGACCCCCAATAATCAGAGGTAGAGGTGGTCATGGAAGAGGTCGTTATTCGGGAGGACGTGGTGGCCAAGGTAATGGTGGTCATCAAAACGGCCGAGGTGACGGGCAAACTTGAACTGCTGCAGCGTAACATGGTAGGGGCAACGGACAGACCGGTGATAGGGCCCATTGTTATGCTTTCCCTTGGAGGTCTGAAGCGGAGACATCTGATGCTGTCATCACAGGTAATCTTTTGGTTTGTGATTGCATGGCTTTTGTATTATTTGATCCATGATCCACATTATCATATGTATCTTCCTCATTTGCTACTGGTTTTAAATTACATTGTGAATTGCTTGACATGCCTATTCGTGTCTCTACTCCGGTGGGGGAGTCTGTGATAGTTGAAAAGGTGTACAGGTCTTGTCTAGTGACTTTTTTGGGGAGCAGTACTCATGTAGACTTGGTTATCTTAGAAATGGTGGGCTTCGATGTAATTTTGGGTATGACTTGGCTTTCTCCAATTTTCGTAATCTTAGATTATAATGCAAAAACTGTAACGTTGGCCAAGCCTGGGACAGATCCGATAGTGTGGGAGGGTGACTACACTTCCACTCCGGTTCGTATCATCTCCTTCCTTCGTGCTAAGAGGATGGTTAGAAAGGGTTTTTTTGCTTTCTTGGCACACCTCAGGGATGATACTATTCAAGTACCTTCAATTGAGTCGGTTTCAATAGTCTGTGAGTTTCTGGATGTGTTTCCTGCAGACCTTCCTGGTATGCCACCAGATAGGGATATCGACTTTTGCATTGATCTGGAGCCGGTTACTCATCCCATTTCCATACCCCCTTATAGGATGTCTCCCGTTGAGTTAAGGGAGTTAAAGGCCAAACTTCAACAGTTGTTAAGCAAAGACTTTATTAGACCAAGTGCATCTCCTTGGGGTGCTCCTGTTTTGTTTGTGAAGAAGAAGGATGGAAGTTTACGGATGTGCATTGACTACAGACAACTGAATAAGGTAACGGTTAAGAACAAGTATCCTCTTCCTCGCATCGATGATTTGTTCGATCAGTTACAAGGTGCTTGTACCTTCTCAAAAATCTATTTGAGATCTGGTTATCATCAATTGAAAATACGGGCATTGGATGTGCCCAAGACTGATTTTTGGACCAGGTATGGACATTATGAGTTCTTAATAATGTCTTTTGGGCTTACGAATGCCCCTGCTGCTTTCATGAGCTTGATGAATGGGATTTTTAAGCCATACCTTGATATCTTTGTCATTGTATTCATTGATGATATACTGGTATACTCAAAGAGCAAGAAAGAACATGAGGAGCACTTGAGAATGGTATTGGAAATGTTAAGGGAGAAAAAGTTTTAAGCCAAATTCTCTAAGTGTGAGTTTTGGCTAGATTCAGTGTCCTTTATGGGGCATGTGTTTTCTAAGGAAGGAGTGATAGTGGATCCTTCCAAGATTGAATTAGTTAAGAATTGGGTAAGACCTACTAATGTTACAGAGGTAAGGAACTTCGTTGGTTTAGCTAGCTACTACCGTCGATTTGTCAAGGGATTTTCTTCTGTTGCTTCCCAACTGACAAAATTGACTAAGCAGAGTGTTCTATTTCTATGGTTGGATGAGTGTGAAGAAAGCTTTTAGAAGCTCAAGACTTTGTTGACTACTGCACCGATTCTTACCCTGCCAGTGTAAGATAAGAATTTCATTGTTTATTGTGATGCATCCTATTCTGGTTTGATGCAGTGCTAATGCAAGAGAAGAATGTAATTTGCTTATGCCTTGAGACAATTAAAAGTGCATGAACGTAATTATCAGACCCACGATTTGGAGTTAGCGGCGGTAGTGTTTGCATTAAAGCAATGGAGGCATTATCTATATGGGGTTAAGTGTGAAGTCTATACAGATCATCGCAGTTTACAGTATGTCTTTACTCAGAAAGATTTGAACTTAAGATAGAGGAGGTGGATGGAACAACTGAAGGACTATGATATCACCATCTTGTATCATCCGAGAAAATTTAATGTTGTGACAGATGCTTTAATTAGAAAGGTAGGAAGCATGGGAAGCCTAGCCCACTTGCAGGTTTCTAGACGCCCATTGGCTAGAGAGGTTCAGACTTTGGCTAATAACCTTATGAGGCTAGAAGTAAATGAGAAGGGAGAATTTTTGGCCTGTTTAGAGGCAACATCTTCCTTTCTTGATAAGATTAAAGGAAAGCAGTTTTACCGATGAGAAACTGATCTGGATCCGAGATAAGGTGTTTCGAGGAGAGGCTAAGGAAGAGAAAATTGATGAGGAAGGTGTTTTGAGAATTAAGGGAAGGGTATGTGTACCCCTCGTCGATGATCTGATTCACACTATTCTTACGGAGGCCCATAGTTCAAGGTATTCTATACATCCTAGTGCAACCAAGATGTATCGTGATCTAAAGAAACATTTTTGGTGGAGTGGGATGAAGCGTGACATTGTTGATTTTGTTGCTCAATGCCCGAATTGTCAGTAAGTAAAGTATGAACACCAGCGGCCTGGAGGGACACTTCAGAGAATGCCCATTCCTGAATGGAAATGGGAGAGAATTGCAATGGACTTCGTGGTTGGTCTTCAAAAGACGATGGGTAAGTATGACTCTATTTGGGTAATTGTTGACATATTAACTAAGTCTGCTCATTTAATTCCGGTCAAGGTGACTTATAATGCAGAGAAGTTAGCCAATATTTACATCTCAAAAATTGTTCGATTGCATGGAGTTCCACTCTCCATCATATCAGATAGAGGTACGCAGTTTACTTCTAAGTTTTGGAAAACATTGCATGCTGAATTAGGTACTAGATTGGATCTTAGTACTGCATTTCACCCTCAGACCGATGGTCAGTCTGAGCGAACGATTCAGGTTTTGGAGGATATGCTTCATGCATGTGTGATAGAGTTTGGTGGTCATTGGGATAACTTCTTAACCTTAGCAGAGTTCTCATACAACAATAGCTATCACTCAAGCATTGATATGACCCCATTTGAGGCATTGTATGGGAGAAGATGTAGGTCTCCCATTGGGTGGTTTGATGCATTTGAGGTTAGACCTTGGGGTACTGATCTTCTGAGGGAATCGTTAGATAAAGTGAAATGCATTCAAGAAAAGCTTTTAGCGGCTCAAAGTTGGCAGAAAGAATATGCAGATCGAAAGGTTAGAGACATGGAGTTTATGGAGGGCGAGCAAGTTTTGCTGATGGTTTCACCCATGAAAGGGGTGATGCAGTTCGGTAAGCGAGGTAAGCTTATTCCGAGGTACATTGGCCCATTTAAAGTTCAGAAGCGCGTGGGGGAGGTAGCTTATGAATTATCCTTGCCCCTAGACACTCTTAGAATTAGTAAATTGAGGATAGAATGTTCTTGTGGTGATGAATTCCAGATTTTGGGGATAATAATAAGTTTTGAGTTTTAGAAGTTATTAATTGATTTCATTAATGAGTTTTAAGTCTTCCGCATTATATTTTGTTTATATGGTATTGAAATGTTGGGGTGTAGATTTGTTGGTTCGCTCACATAGTAGGATAAGTGTGGGTGCCACTCACGGCTCATTTTGGGTAATGAAAAACTTGGTATCAAAGCATTAGGTTCGTTGGTCTCATCACACAAGAACGAGTCTAGTAGAGTCTTGAGGAACGGTAGGGAGATGCCTTTACTTTTATTTGAGAGGCTACAAGACTTTAGGAAAATTCCATTCTTTCTTTCTTTCGTGCTATTACTTGGATCAAATTGGTATCTGGGTGATACAAATTGGTATCTGACCATCTTCACTCTATTTCATAGATGGTTAAACCTAGAGCAACAACTGCGCCAACACCAACACCGGGAAGACAAGATGCTTCTGAAACAGCCACTAAGGCTGTAGCTCGAAGAGGAGCAGTGGCAAGAGGTTGTGGTAGAGGTCGCGGGAGGACGTCCTCTAGAGGAAGAGGACAAGCACCTGGCCCCGCTGGTACTAGGGCGGTGACTCCTCCACCGACTGAGGAAGTATTAAGAGAGGGTGAGGAAGGGGAGAATGAACAAGTGCAGAATGAGGAATTACCACCCCAACCTACCCCAGAGATGATTAATCAGGTTCTTGCTTATCTTAGAGGGTTATCTGATCAAGGCCAGACACCTCCAGTGTTTTCTGAACCAGCACCTCAGGTTCCGGGAATACAACATGCAGCAGCTGTGGCTCCCCGCATGGATGCCTCATTGGAAATAGGCACGTTTCCTCAGTTGACTACAGGGCCTATAATGACCAGTGATCAGCATGAAATTTTCAGCAAGTTCTTGAAATTGAAACCTCCAATCATCAAGGGTGCTGAATCTGAGGATGCCTATGATTTTCTGGTTGATTGTCATGAGTTGCTACATAAGATGGGCATAGTGGAACGATTTGGCGTTGAGTTTGTAACCTATCAGTTTCAGGGAAACGCCAAAATGTGATGGTGATCGTATGTTGAGTGTCAACCAGCACAGGCACCACCTATGACTTGGGCATCATTCTCTAGCTTGTTTATGGAGAAGTATATACCCTGGACTTTGAGGGATAGGAAGAGAGATGAGTTCTTGAGCCTAGAGCAAGGAAGGATGTCAGTTACTTCTTATGAGGCTAAGTTTCGTGCATTATCCAGGTATGCCACCCAGCTTTGCTTCACTCCACAAGAGCGGATTTGCCGTTTTGTGAAGGGATGAAGGTCAGATTTACAGATTCCAGCCTTACAGGTAGCTACTGCAGCAAAATCCTTTCAGGAGGTGGTACATTTTGCGATAGAAGTAGAGAGAGTGAAGCCAGATGACTTCACCATGGCATCGACACCTAAGAAGTTTTGTAGGGGAGGTGAGTTTTATGGGTTTTACTCCAGAGGGCAGAGTTCAGGAGGTTACCCAACCCGACCTATTCAGTCTTCAATGCAGGCTGTAGCTGGGGGTCCACCGTAGACCGGTCAACACTTCCCTGAGTTTGGGGGTTATCCCCAGACTCCGTCATTCTCACTGAGACCTATGCTTGAAACCAGAGAGTGTTATGGGTATGGGGAGACTGGACATATCAGGAGGTATTGTCCAAAACAAAGTTAGAAACCCCCAATAGTCAGAGGTAGAGGTGGTCATGGAAGAGGTCGCTATTTTGGAGGACGGGGTGGCCAAGATAATGGAGGTCACCAAATCAACTTGGGTGGCGGGCAAACTGGAACTACTGCGGCGCAACATGGTAGAGGCAACAGATAGACAGGTGATAGGGTCCATTGTTATGCTTTCCCTGGGAGGTCTGAAGCGGAGCCATCTAATGCTGTCTTTTGGTTTGTGATTGCATGGCTTCTGTATTATTTGATCCTGGCTCCACATTTTTATATGTATCTTCCTCATTTGCTACTGGTCTTAATTTACATTGTGAATTGCTTGACATGCCTATTCGTGTCTCTACTCCGGTGGGTGAGTCTGTGATAGTTGAAAAGGTGTATAGGTCTTGTCTTGTGACTTATGTGGGGAGCAATACTCATGTAGGCTTGGTTATGCTAGAAATGATTGACTTCGATGTAATTCTGGGTATGACTTGGTTGTCTCCAAATTTTGCAATCTTAGATTGTAATGCTAATACTGTAACGTTGGCGAAGCCTGGGACAGATCCGTTAGTGTGGGAGGGTGACTACACTTCCACTCCATTTCGTATTATCTCCTTTCTTTGTGCTAAGAGAATGGTTATTATGGGTTTTTATCTTTATTGGCACACCTCAGGGATGATACTACCCAAGTACCTTCAATTGAGTCGGTTTCAATAGTCAGCGAGTTTCTGGATGAGTTTCCTGCAGACTTTCCTGGTATGCCACCGGATAGAGATATTGATTTCTGTATTGATCTGGAGTCGGGTACTCGCCCCATTTCCATACCCCCTTATAGAATAACTCCCGCTGAGTTAAGAGAGTTAAAGGCCCAACTTCAAGAGTTGTTAAGCAAAGGATTTATTATACTAACTGCATCCCCTTGGGGTGCTCCTATTTTGTTTGTGAAGAAGAAGGATGGAAGTTTTCGGATGTGCATAGACTACAGACAACTGAATAAGGTAACTATTAAGAACAGGTATCCTCTTCCTTGCATCGATGATTTGTTCGATCAGTTACAAGGTGCTTGTACCTTCTCAAAAATCGATTTGAGATCTGGTTATCATTAATTAAAAATACGGTCAACGGATGTGCCCAAGACTGCTTTTTAGACCAGGTATGGGCATTACGAGTTCTTAGTAATGTCCTTCGGACTTACAAATTCCCCTGCTGCATTCATGAGCTTGATGAACGGGATTTTTAAGCCAGATCTGTATCTCTTTGTCATTGTTTTCATCGATGATATACTGGTATACTCAAAGAGCAGGAAAGAACATGAGGAGCACTTGAGAATTGTATTGGAAATGTTGAGGGAGAAAAAGCTTTATGCCAAATTCTCCAAGTATGAGTTTTGGCTAGATTCAGTGTCCTTCTTGGGGCATGTAACTTTCTAAGTATGGAGTGATGGTGGATCCTTCTAATATCGAAGCAGTGAAGAGTTGGGTAAGACCTACTAATGTTACGGAGGTAAGGAGTTTTGTTGGTTTAGCTAGCTACTACCGTCGAATTGTCAAGAGATTTTCTTCTGTTTCTTCCCAATTGACAAACTTAACTAAGCAGAGTATTCTATTTGTATGGTCAGACGAGTGTGAAGAAAGCTTTCAGAAACACAAGACCTTGTTAACTACTGCACCAATTCTTACCCTGCCAGTGGAAGGTAAGAATTTTATTGTTTATTGTGATGCATCCTATTCTGGTTTGGGTGCAGTGCTAATGCAAGAGAAGAATGTAATTTCTTATGCTTCGAGGCAATTAAAGGTGCATGAACGTAATTATCTGACCCATGATTTGGAGTTGGCTGCAGTAGTGTTTGCATTGAAGCAATGGAGACATTATCTATATGGGGTTAAGTGTGAAGTCTATACAGATCATCGCAGTTTACAGTATGTCTTTACTCAGAAAGATTTGAATTTGAGACAGAGGAGGTGGATGGAACTATTGAAGGACTATGATATCACTATCTTGCATCATCCGGGAAAAGCTAATGTTGTGGCAGATTCTTTAAGTAGAACGGCAGGAAGCATGGGAAGTCTATCTCACTTGCAGGTTCATAGACGCCCATTGGCTAGAGAGGTTCAGACTCTGGCTAATGACTTTATGAGGCTGGAAGTACTAGAGAAGGGAGGATTTTTGGCCTGTGTGGAGGCAAGATCTTCCTTTCTTGACAAGATTAAGGGAAAGCAGTTTACTGATGAGAAACTGATCCGGATTCGAGGTAAGGTATTGCAAGGAGAGGCTAAAGAAGCAAAAATTGATGAGGAAGGTGTTTTGAGGATTAAGGGAAGGGTGTGTGTACCCCACGTCGATGATTTGATTCGCACTATTCTTACAGAGGCTCATAGTTCAAGGTATTCTATACATCCTGGTGCAACCAAGATGTATCATGACCTAAAGCAACATTTTTGGTTGAGTAGGATGAAGCGTGACATTGTTGATTTTGTTGCTCAATGGCCAAATTGTCAGCAGGTAAAGTACGAACACTAGAGGCCTGGAGGGATACTTCAGAGAATGCCCATTCCTGAATAGAAGTGGGAGAGAATTGCAATGGACTTCGTGGTTGTTCTTCCAAAAACAATGGGTAGGTATGACTCTATTTGGGTGATTGTTGACAGATTACCTAAGTATGCTCACTTCATTCCAGTTAAGGTGACTTACAATGTAGAGAAGTTAGCCAGGCTCTATATCTCAGAAGTCGTTCGGTTGCATGGAGTTCCACTTTCCATCATATCAGATAGAGGTACACAATTTACTTCTAAGTTTTGGAGAACATTGCATGCCGAGTTAGGTACTAAGTTGGATCTTAGTACTGCATTTCACCCTCAGACCGATGGTCAGTCTGAGCGAACGATTCAGGTTTTGGAGGATATGCTTCGTGCATGTGTGATAAAGTTTGATGGTCATTGGGATAACTTCTTACCCTTAGCAGAGTACTCATACAACAATAGCTATCACTCAAGTATTGATATGGCCCCATTTGAGGCATTGTATGGAAGAAGATGTAGGTCTCCCATTGGGTGGTTTGATGCATTTGAGGTTAGACCTTGGGGTACTGACCTTCTGAGGGAATCGTTAGATAAAGTGAAATGCATTCAAGAAAAGCTTTTAGCGGCTCAAAGTAGACAGAAGGAATATGTAGATCGAAAGGTTAGAGACTTGGATTTAATGGAGGGTGAACAAGTCTTGCTGAAGGTTTCACCCATGAAAGGGGTGATGCGGTTCGATAAGCGAGGTAAGCTTAGTCCGAGGTACATTGGTCCATTTGATGTTTTGAAGCGCGTGGGGAGGTAGCTTATGAATTAGCCTTACCCCCAGAACTCTAAGGAGTGCACCCGGTATTTCATGTGTCTATGCTGAAAAGATACCATGGTGATGGAAACTACATCATTCGTTGGGATTCAGTTCTTCTTGATGAGAATTTGTCTTATGAGGAGGAGCCTGTTGCTATTTTAGATAGAGAAGTCCGCAAGTTGAGATCAAGGGAGATTGCATCCATCAAAGTTCAATGAAAGAATCGATCAGTTGAAGAGTCCACTTGGGAGAAGGAGGCCGATATGTAAGAAAGATACCCACACCTTTTCACAGATTCAGGTACTCTTTCTCATCCTTGTTTTTCTTCTTTTGATCGTTTGAGGACGAACGATGGGTAAATTGGTATCTATTGTAACAACCTGTTTAGTCATTTTGAGCAGTAGAGTTTATTTCTGGTAATAACTGTCTGGGTAGACGGATCTCACGACGGACCATCATGGGCACGACGGACAGTCGAGGGGGTCTCGTTCCAAAACACTTAGACTCTGGAAAATTAGGTACTGAGATCGACTCTCTGAACTTCGTGACGGAATGGCAGGACGGACCGTTGCAGGCATGACGGGCCCTCACGGAACTCTTAAATGAAATTGAGTCTCAGAACTGTGTGACGACTCAGCAGGACGGACCGTCGCAGGCACGACGAACCGTCACAGGCTGCGTAACCTTGACAGGGACGGATTTCTGTTAAAAGTTTTAAGGGGTGTTTTGCACTATTCCTGCTTATGATTATAAAGTTAATGGTTTAATGTTAATAATTCAATTACTTGGGGGTTAAAGGAGATAACCGTGAATTAATTAATGGGTTAATTTTACCATCTTTTATACTTAATTATATGGTAATTAGGGTAAAGGAAAAGAGTTTGAATAAGGAAAAATAGAAAGAACAGAAGACAAGAAGGGAGAAACAAGCGAGAGAAAGAGAAGAACGAAGAGGAAAGCAAAGCATTGGAGAAGTAGATTGGTTGATCACGATTCTTCGGTGGAGGTAGGTTATGGTTTATGTTATTCCGTAGTAAACTCTAAATAGCGATTGATATGTATTGGGTAATTTCGTAAAGTCTTCTATATGCTTAATTGTGTGCTTACATGATGTGATTATATAGTTGCGCTAAAATAAGCATGATGAGGCTATTGAATCTTAAACCTTAAAACCTCCTTGTTAATGATGATGCCTTGGTATAAAAGAAGGCTTGATGAATTGAAAGAATAAGATTAGGGGATCGGGTGTCACGAACCGACACGTAGAATTAAGGGATCAGAGTGTCACGTTCCGACACGTAGAATTAAGGGATCAGAGTGTCACGTTCCGACACCAGGATAGTAGAGGATCGGGTGTCACGTTCTGACACCAGGATAGTAGAGGATCGGAGTGTCACGTTCCGACACCAGGATAGTAGAGGATCGGGTGTCACGTTCCGACACCAGGATAGTAGAGGATCGGGTGTCACATTCTGACACCAGGATAGTAGAGGATCGGAGTGTCACGTTTCGACACCAGGATAGTAGAGGATCGAAGTGTCACGTTCCGACACCAGGATAGTAGGGGATCAGAGTTTCACATTCCGACACCAGGATAGTAAGATGAATGAATGTTGAGGGGATTGGAGTGTCACGTTCTGAAACTAGGATAGTAAAGAGAATGAATCTTGAATTATGCTAATATACTCACATTTAAAGAACCTGTTTCCCAAATGAGTATGGTGTGGAGGCTTGAGTCCACATAGATGTGCTTGGTGTTATGGCCAATGGTTATGGTACTTGTTGTTGTCACCTGTTAAGTATTTGGTTGGTTTTATGTTATTATTTGATATATATTGCTTTCTATTTTGAGTTGGCCGATGATACCTACTCAGTACTTGTGCTTTGTACTGACCCCTACTTTTATGTTTTCTCTTAATTAATTGTGGAGTGCAGCAAACGTGCCATCGTCTTCAACTCAACCGCAACTCTAGCCAGACCTCAGCATAATAAGATTTCAGGGTGATCTATTATTCCTTGCTCGGACTGGATTCTCTCTCCTTCATGTTTTGATGTCCTTGAAGTTCGAACATGGACCATCTGTTTTCTTATTTTAGCTTCCTAGACACTCTTACAATTAGTAAATTGAGGATAGAATGTTCTTGTGGTGATGACATCCAGATTTTGGGCATAATAATAAGTTTTGAGTTTTAGAAGTTATTAATTGATTTCGTTAATGAGTTTTAAGTCTTCCATATTATATTCTGTTTATATGGTATTGAAATGTTGGGGTGTAGATTGGTTGGTTCGCTCACATAGTAGGATAAGTGTGGGTGCCACTCGCGGCTCATTTTGGGTCGTGACACAAATTTATAAAAGTTGATGATAATATAAACTTCTAATTAGTCTGTACCGGACTAGTTCACATCTTGAAGTCATATCTAAAATCATAACCAAAAATCAATACAACGTTCAACTACACTTCAAGGGTTGATATGAGATCCTTCACTTTTCTCAAATTATTCTCAAGATGCAAAATTCTAAATATCTCAATCCTTCAATGTATCACTCTCTTGTTTCTCTAGCTCGCCTACCGGTCTCATCCTTTTACCAACAACTCGTGACGTTTTACTTCACACTCTAAATCAAAACTCTGAGGGAAACTACTTCTTTGATCCATTAACAATCAAAAGTAACAAACTTTTATATGGTCAAGTATTGTCCTCTAGTTTTTAACCAATCCGACGAATCCATGACACCATTATCATAACCAGAATAAAGCAGATGAAACAACTCGTCTATGAACCCAAAATTTAACCCTTTCAAAGATACATTTTTGTTCCTTCCAATTTGAGAAAATATTCCTACTCTCACCTATTTCTGAAATCTACAAATCCTACAAATTTGATCTTCTTTTAATTATGGCTCTACCTACTTTAAATTCTATTCGAGCGGTGTCCCAACATCTCTTAAAACTGTTCATACAACCACAATACTCACTCAATAGTAGAAAATAATAACCTTAGATATCGCAAATTGTTATTACCATACTCAAGTCGTTTAACCAATTTTATATTTAATCATATAGTAGCCTCCAAATCATAGACTATCAAAATTTTTAGTCACCTTCACGCAATTATACTCAATGAGACTTATTTTACCCGTAATATTGTCATTCTGATATCAATATACTTATTTGGAGTTTTAGATAAAGTCGACAGTCGTCATTCAGAACCCTTAAGATACATTTCACGACCTAAAGGTATTAATATTGTACCAAAGATTCACACCAAAATTTTCCTTAAAATATACAATCGAAGTACTTGTAGTAATAAACTAGTTGCTTTCTCAAATGTGAAAGCAACACTCCAATTTCATTATCCAAACATGTCATACTACTAATAACTTCTTAAGTAGTTAGTATTCACACTTTATGATCGATATATCAATTTTCATATACCCATAGTACCACAATTATAGAAGTCCATTAAATTCACCAGTAGAATACATCATACCCTTTTTTCTATTAAGTGACTACAATACGCCACCAAACCTTTTTGGTCTCTCATCCAAAGATACATTCATTCTTTCGTAGCTTAGGTTGACAACAAAAGTAACACAATCTATAAAATCATAAAAGATATTATGCCTCAATTGCCTCAACATAGCTATGCAACCTATATATGTTAGGAAAACTCTACTAACTGAACATTCTAATTTAATGATGTTCATTTTCTTGTTGTCCTTCACGAAACTTCTTGCATGTTGTCAGATATCTAGATATCGTGCAAAAAGTTTAACTCATAGGCTACAACACATATCCTCCGTCATCTTTCTTCCCATAGCTCAAAGTTTGGGGTTTGAATAAAGAAGCTAGAAAATGGATCACCACATTTTGCATCTCCCCAAAACTATTAAGTCAAAACTCAACACTAAGCCTTTGCACGATATTAATTTTATGGCAAAACTCAAAACAATAAAAATGAAAGCAAACACATCTTCGTAATCAATACTAGTAAAGAATTAAACTTTATGAACTTAAAATAATAAATCATGTTGATCACTAGTCATTACAGGCCCTGTAGTTAATTGAGATAAACCTATTTCTAAGGACACATTTCTTTTTCTTTCTTATGTTGTTATTTCAACTTATAATACTCTAGTTTAACTAGGGGTGTGCAAAAACCGAATCGACCAATAAACCGAACCGATAAATGTTATTGGGTTATTGTTATTGGGTTATTGGTTTTTAATGGGTTTAGAAAAAATAATTATTGGGTTATTGGTTCGGTTTCTGTTTTTCTTATTGGGTTATTGGGTAAACCGATAACCCAATACGACGATAGTTATTTACTACTTTACCCTTCCTCAATATTAAATATACATAATTTAATACATAAATAGATTCAATATTAGCTTTTAAGGCTGTGAGATTTTTTGGTTAAGAAATTGGTGAGAACTTTGTTGATTATCTGGTGGATCAAGCAATTTTTCAAGATTGTCTTATTGAAATATTTTATTTTAGTTTTAATTCTAGTTCGTAATTGTAGGTGATAGCTTTTGCAAGTTTGTGAATGTTAGTAATTTTATCAACATTCAAACTTTTCTATTATGTTTTGGCGGTAAGTTGGTAACATGTAATTATAACATACGTACTATTATATATTATTTGATTGGCATTTTTTTATTGGTTTAACCAAAACCGAACCGATAACATCAAAAACCGATAAAAAATTTCTTATTGGTTTGTTATTGAGTTAGCATATTTTAAAACAAAAAACCGATAAACCGAACTGATTATATTTAAAACCGAACCGAAACGACCGATGCACACCCCTAAGTTTAACCATATGTGAAATAGAGTGAAGTTAAGATACCAATTTGTATCACCTAAATACCAATTGGATTCAAGTAGTTGCATGAAAGAAAGAAGGAATGAAATTTCCTAAAGTCCTATAGCCTCTCGAAGAAAAGTAAAGGCGTCCCCGTACCGTTCCGCAAGACTCTACAAGAATTGTCCTTCTATGATGAGATCACTGAACCTAATGCTCTAATACCAAGTGTGTAACGACCCAAAATGAGTCGTGAGTGGCACCCACACTTAACCTCCTAAGTGGGCAAACCAACCAAATTTAACCTAACTTACAAAATAAAAATATAACGTGGAAACTCAAATGTTACTAAATATCATTTCCCAAAACCTGAAAGTCACCACATCAAGGACATCTAATCTCCAATAAGTCTAAGAATATCAAATACACTAAAATAAAAGAATAGAATGGTACGTGTCTGTAAGTATAGGACAACATGTCATGACCGAGAAAATCCAACACGAGCTTGAATGAATAGCTCACCCTGGGACTTGATATGCGGGAGGCTAGCTAGAGCTGAGGGAAATCATAAGTCATCAGTACACTCGCTGCATTTAATAAAAGGAAAACAAAGAAAAACACAAGTAGGACTCAGTATGGGGCAACATGTACTCAGTAGGTATCATCGGCCAACCCAAAATAGTAACTAATATACAAAGAATAATAGTATAAATTCAACTGTAGTACTTGAGAAGCAACAAACAACATGAACAAGTGACAACTGAAGCAAGTAAGTAATCAACCACTATATCAAGCACACACGAGGACTCGTGCCTCCAACACCACGTTCGTTAAGAAATAATTTCTTTGACATTGAGTACCTTAAATTAATTCAATATCTCTTTCCTTTAATGTTACTGTGTCGAAACGTAACACTCCGATCCAATTATACCGTGTTGGAACATGACACTCCGATCCAATTATACCATGTCAGAATGTGACATTCCGATCCAATTATACCGTGTCGGAACGTGACACTCCAATCCAATTATACCATGTCAAAACGTGACACTCCGATCCAATTATACCATGTCGGAACGTGACACTCCGATTCAATAATATCATTAATTTATCATTTGTTATCACCACTTTTAATTTACTGATAATATTTCATCAAGCCTTCTTTATTCAAGGCATCACATCAATAAGAAGGATTCAAGAATACAAATTCTACGATCTCAGGATTTTAGATCAATCACATAATACACAACCAAGTCACACAACCACACAATCAAGTACATAGTAAACTTCACAATATCATTCAATACATATCAATCACTATTAAGAGTATACTATCAAATAGCATAAACCATAACCTACCTCCACCGAAGAAATGAAGTCAAGCAAGCTACTTATCCAATAATTTTCCTTTTTCCTAGCCTCTGAACTTTTCAAATTTTTATAACTTGGTAGTGGAAGTAATGAGATTTCCCCTTCAAGCTGTCTCAGAACAATAAGCAAACTCTTCTCTGTAGTAGTAGAATCAGAGTTTTGTGCTCTGCGAAACCAATTTACCAATCAAGTAGCATTTATGTGCGACATTGGCCTCAGCAATACCTGTCTGTTGGGAAACTAGTCCGCCATTTTATGTCTTCCCAGAGCGAACGCGTAGCTCATGAACAAATTGCAAAGGTGTAGTAAACTCCATTTGTCAAAGTTATTCACTTGAAGATTACCTATTTAGAATTTGATGAGAGTAGAAGTCATATTTACCATTGGGAGTACGTAATAAGACAAAAACCCGTCACTGTCCTTGTAGAAGATAAGAAAGATTCATAGACTAGAGGACTCCCAGCTGGCATAAACAACTCCAATTAATTTCTCATGTAGTTAAGTGCCAGAGCAAGCAAGTATTCCCCTATCTAGACTTTCCAAGAATATCCCTTTAGAAAAATAAAGTGAACGCCCTCCTGCATCAGTCACCACACCACCAGCCTCTTGTACAATGAGAACACCAGCTGCATGGTCCCAAATCTTCTCTTTGTACCCAGCACTAGCAAATTTCATGAAAATTTCAGCATCTCCCTATGCTATGGCAGCTTATTTTACCCTGCCATAAACACGAAGGGGCTTGTTTCTTCAATAGTAACAAGAGAATCAGCATCCTTAGACTTAACCTCATCATCATCACCAAATGCTTTACCAAGCAAACCCTTTTTCACCTTTTGACAGAGACTACACGCCATATGCACAACCCTTACAGCCACATTCAATTCCTCCGAGTACTTCTCCTTCTCCATTGTCTCTCAATACGACAAATTTGAATCAAAATCCCACAATTTCAGAACACAGAAACAACTCCACTGGCATATTTCACTTTCATATTTTAGTTTTTTGATAGTAAAACAATATCTCTCAGATACGCTACTCTACCAGGAAAAGTGCCTTTTGTATATTTTTTCTTATACAAACTAGTTCTTTACCCTAATTATTATATAACCAATTATAGAAGTGGTATAATTGACCAGCAACTAATTTATAATTATAATTATAATGAGTCTAAAAAATCATTTAGAATCTAACGAAGGAGACCTTTATTAAAATAAAAAGTTCTAGTACTCAATACTATAAAATGGGTTGTTACACCAAATAAATCACATTTACTTATTTGAAGAACTTCCCATCATTCTAAGTCCAATTAGTTTAGTTTTAACTTAATTCAAACACTATTTTCACCAAATAAATCACATTTACTTATTTGAAGAACTTAACATCTTTCCAAGTGTAATTAGTTTAGTTTTAACTTAATTCTAACACTATATTCACCAACTAAATCACATTAACTTATTTAAACAATTTAAAAAATTTCCGAATCTAATTAGTTTAGGTTTATTTTAATTCCAACACTATATCCACCAACTAAATCACATTAACTTATTTAAAGAATTAACAACTTTCCAAGTCTAATTAGTTTAGTTTTAACAAAATTCAAATACTATATTCACCAACTAAGTCAAATTTACTTATTTGAAAAACATAATATCTTTCTAAGTATAATTAGTTTAGTCTTAACTTAATTACAACACTATATCACCAAATAAATCACATTAACTTATTTTAATAACATAACATCTTTCCAAGTGTAGTTATTTTATTTTCAACTTACTTCGAACACTATACTAACCAACTAAATCGCATTAACATATTAAAAGAACTTAACAACTTTCTCACTGTAATTAGTATAGTTTTAACTGAATTCAAACACTATATTAACCCACTAAATCGTATTTATTTATTTAAAGAACTTGACATCTTTCTATGTGTAATTAGTTTAGTTTTAACTTAATTGAAACACTATATTAACCAACTAAATCACATTTACTTATTTGAAAAACATAACATCTTTCTAAGTCTAATTAGTTTAGTTTTAACTTAATTCAAACACTATATTCACCAACTAAATCATATTTACTCATTTAAAGAACTTAACATTTTTCTAAGTGTAATTAGTTTAGTTTTGACTTAATCCAACACTATATTCACCAACTAAATTACATTAACTTATTTGAAGAATCAACATCTTTCTAAAGTGTAAGTAGTTTAACATTAACTTAATTCAAACACTATATTCATCAACTAATTCACATTAACTCATTTAATGAATTTAAGAACTTTCTAAGTCTAATTAGTTTAGTTTTAACTTAATTCAAATACTCTATATTCACCAACTAAATCAAATTTACTTAATTGAAAAACTTAACATCTTTCTAAGTCTAATTATATTTTTTAACTTAATTCTTACACTATATTCATCAAATACATCACATTAACTTATCTAAAGAATTTAAAAATTTTCCAAGTATAATTAATTTAGTTTTTTTTAATTCCAACACTATATTAACCAACTAAATCACATTAACTTATTTAAAGAAATTAACAATTTTCCAAGTCTAATTAGTTTAGTTTTAACTAAATTGAAACACTATATTCACCAACTAAACCACATTTACTTATTTAAAGAACTTAACATCTTTCAAACAATAATTAGTTTTGTTTTAACTTAATTCCAACACCATATTCACCAACTAAATCATATTAACTTATTTAAAGAACATTAAATCTTTCCAAGTGTAATTAGTTTATTTTTAACTTATTTCCAACACTATACTAACCTACTAAATCACATTAACTTATTTAAAGAACTTAACAACTTTCTCAGTGTAATTAGTTTAGTTTTGACTTAATTCAAACACTATATAAACCAACTAAATTGCATTTATTTATTTAAAGAACTTGACATCTTTCTAAGTTAAATTAGTTTAAATTTAACTTAATTGAAACGCTATATTCACCAACTGAATCACATTTACTTATTTGAATAACTTGACATCTTTCTAAGTCTAATTAGTTTAGTTTTAACTTAATTCAAACACTATATTCACCAACTAAATCACATTTACTCATTTGAAGAACTTAACATTTTTCTATGTGTAATTAATTTAGTTTTAACTTAATTCGAACACTATATTCACTTACTAAATCACATTATATATTTAAAAAATTTAACATTTTTATAAGTGAAATTAGTTTAATATTTAATTTAATTCAAACATTATATTCAACAACAAAATCACATTAACTTATTTAATAAATTTAACAACTTTCTATATCTAATTAGTTTAATTTTACCTTAATACAAACACTCTATATTCACCAACTAAATTACATTTACTTATTTGAAGAACTTAACATCTTTCTATGTCTAATTAGTTTAGTTATAACTTAATTCAAACACTATATTCACCAACTAAATCACATTTACTTATTTGAACAACTTAACGTCTTTCCAAGTCTAATTAGTTTAATTTTAACTTAATTCCAACACTATATTCACCAACTAAATCACATTAACTTATTTGATGAATTTAACATCTTTATAAGTGTAATTAGTTTAGTTTTAACTTCATTCAATTAATATATTCACCAACTTAATCTGTCACGACCCAAAACGGGCCGCAACTGGCATACTATGTGAGCGAACCAACCCATCTAAACCCCAACATTCCAAACATAATATACAGAATATAATGCGAAAAACTTAAAACTTATTAATAAAAACAGATTAATAACTTCTAAATCTCATACACTTGTTATTATCCCCAAAATCTGGAAGTCACCATCACAAGAACATTTATCCTCAAATCACTAATTCTAAGAGTATCTAGAAAGCTAGAATAAATAAAAAGCTAGTCCATGCCGGAACATCAAGGCATCAAGACATAAAGAAGAAGATCCAGTCCAAGCTAGAAGCGTTAGCTCACCCTGAAATCCGGTGAAATGATGACTAGCTAGAGTTGCTGTTGAGTTGAAGACGACGGCACGTTTGCTGTACTCCACAATAACAAAGGAAGAAACATACAGGTAGTGGTCAGTACAAAACACAGGTACTGAGTAGATATCATTGGCCAACTCAAAATAGAAAACACTATATATCATATAATATCATAAAATCAACTACAATACTCAACATGTGGCATTTACAATTACCATAACCCTTGGTCACAACACCAAGCACATCAATGAGGACTCACGCCTCCCCATCATACTCATTTGGGAATTAGGTTCATTAAATTGAGTATATTAACATATTTCAAGATTCATTCTCTTTACTAATCCTGGTGCTGGAACGTAACACCCGATCCATATTCTATCCTGGTCTCGGAACGTGACACTCCGATCCTCATATACTATCCTGGTACCGGAACGTAGCACCCGATCCATATACTATCCTGGTGTCGGAACGTGACACTCCGATCCTCATATACTATCCTGGTACCGCAACGTGGCACCCGATCCATATACTATCCTGATGTCGGAACGTGACACTCCGATCCTCATATACTATCATGGTACCGGAATGTGGCACCCGATCCATATACTATCCTGGTGTCGAAACGTGACACTCCGATCCTAATATACTATCCTGGTACCGGAACGTGGCACCCGATCCCCTAATCTCACTACTTTCATTCATCAAGCCTTCTTTTATACCAAGGTATCATCATTAACAAAGTAGATTAGGGCTTTTCAAGATTTAGGATTCAATAGCTTCATCATGCTTATTTTATCACAATTATATAATCACATTCATGCAAGCATACAATTAAGCATATAGAAGGGTTTACAACACTATCCAATATATATCATTCGCTATTAAGAGTTTACTACGAGTAGCATAAAAACCATAACCTACCTCCACCGAAGATTAGTGATCAAGCAAGCAAATTCCCCAAAGCTTCGTTTTTCCTCTCTCTCGATCAATCGTTCTCCCTCTCTCTGTTCTTTCTGTTTTTCTTATTCAAACCACTTTTCTTTTACCTTAATTAGCATATAATTAAGTATAAAAGATGATTAATTAACCCATTAATTAATTTAAGGTTATCTCCTTTAACCTTAAGAAATTGGGTTATTAATATTCAACCACTAACTTTATAATTATAAGCAGGAATAGTCCAAAACGCCCCTTAAAACATTTAACAGAAATCTGACCCAGCCTGGGATTACGCAGCCTGTGACGGGCCGTCGTGCCTGCGACGGTTCGTCTTGCTGAGTCGGCACAGAGTTCAGAGACTCAACTTCATCACAGGGTCTGTGACGGTCCATGCTGCCATGTCGTCACGAAGTTCAGAGAGTCGATTTTAGTACCCAAATTTAAGAATTCCAAGTGTTTTGGAACGAGACCCCCACGATGGTCCGTCGTGCCCATGACGGTTTGTCGTGGGATCCGTCGACTTAGCTAGTTTTTCTAAAAATAAAATCTGCTGCTCAAAACGACTAAACATGTCATTACAATAGATACCAATTTACCCATCGTTCGTCCCCAAACGATCACAAGAAGAAATACAAGGGCGAAAAGGAGTACCTTTATCTGTAAACAGGTATGGGTATCTTTCTCGCATATCAGCCTCCTTTTCCCAAGTGGACTCTTCAACTGGTCGATTCTTCCATTGAACTTTGATGGATGCAATCTCCCTTGATCTCAACTTGCGAATTTCTCTATCTAGAATGGCAACAGGCTCTTCCTCATAAGTCAAATTCTCATCAAGAAGAATCGAATCCCAATGAATGATGTAGTTTCCATCCCCATGGATGCACTCCTTACAGTCCTAGGGGCAAGGCTAATTCATAAACCACCTCCCCTACTCGCTTAAGTACTTCAAATGGTCGAATATACCTTGGGCTTAGCTTACCGCTTTTTCCAAACCGCATCACCCCTTTCATGGGTGAAACCTTCAGCAAGACTTGCTCACCCTCCATGAACTCCAAGTCTATAACCTTTCGATCTGCATATTCCTTTTGCCTGCTTTGAGCCGCTAAAAGCTTTTCTTGAATAGATTTCACCTTCTCTAATGAATCCCTCAAAAGATCAGTGCCCCAAGGTTTAACCTCAAATGCATCAAACCAACCAATGGGAGACCTACATCTCCTCCCATACAATGCTTCGAAAGGAGCCATATCAATACTTGAGTGATAGCAATTATTGTATGAAAACTCCGCTAAGGGTAAGAAGTTATTCCAATGACCCCCAAATTCTATCACACATGCACGAAGCATATCTTCCAACACCTGAATTGTTCACTTAGACTGACCATCGGTCTGAGGGTGGAATGCGTTACTAAGGTCCAACCTAGTACCTAATTCAGCATGCAATGTTCTCCATAACTTAGAAGTAAACTACGTACCTCTATCTGATATGATGGAAAGTGGAACTCCGTGCAATCGAACAATTTTTGAGATGTAGAGTCTGGCTAACTTCTCTACATTGTAGGTCACCTTGACCGGGATGAAGTGAGCAGACTTAGTTAATCTGTCCACAATTACACAAATAGAGTCAAATTCCCCAATGTCTTTGGAAGACCAACCACGAAGTCCATTGCAATTCTTTTCACTTCCATTCAGGAATGGGCATTCTCTGAAGTGTTCCTCCGGGCCTCTGGTGTTCATACTTTACTTGCTGACAATGGTACATCTTGGTTGCACCTTCCCTTAATTCTCAAAACACCTTCCTCATCCATTATTGCTTCTTTAGCCTCTCCTCGCAATACCATATCCCGAATTCGGCTTACTTTCTTATCATCAAACTGTTTTCCCTTGATGTTGTCAATAAAAGAATATCTCGCCTTCACATTGGCCAAAAATCCTCCCTTCTCATTTACTTCTTACCTCATAAGGTCGTTAGCCAGAGTCTGAACCTCTCTAGCAATGGGCGCCTAGAAACTTGTAAGTGGGATAAACTACACATGCTCCCTGCTTTTCTACTTAAGGCGTCTGCCACAACATTAGCCTTTCCTAGGTGATACAAGATTGTAACATCATAATCCTTCAGTAGTTCCATCTATCTCCTCTGTCTCAAGTTCAAATCTTTCTTAGTAAAGACATATTGTAAACTACGATGATCTGTATAGACTTCACACTTGACTCCATATAGATAGTGCCTCCATTGCTTTAATGGAAACACTACCGCAGCCAACTCCAAATCATGGGTCGGATAATTACGTTCGTGCACCTTTAATTGCCTCGAAGCATAAGCAATTACATTCTTCTCTTACATTAGTACTGCACCCAAACCCGAATAGGATGCATCACAATAGACAATGAAATTCTTACCTTCCACTAGCAAGGTAAGGATTGGTGCGGTAGTCAACAAAGTCTTGAGCTTTTGAAAGCTTTTTTCACATTCATCTGACCATATAAATGGAACATTCTGCTTAGTCAAGTTCGTCAATTGGGAAGCAATGGAAGAGAATCCCTTGACAAACCGACGCTAATAGCTAGCTAAACCAACAAAGCTCCTTATTTCTAACACATTAGTATGTCTTACCCAATTCTTCACTGTCTCAATCTTAGAAGGATCCACCATCACCCCATCCTTAGAAATCACATGCCCCAAGAAGGACACTGCATCTAGCCAAAACTCATACTTGGAGAATTTGGCATAAATCTTTTTCTCCCTCAACATTTCCAATACGATTCTCAAGTGCTCCTAATGTTCCTTCTTGCTCTTTTAGTATACCAATATATCATCAATAAATACGATCACAAAAAGGTCCAGATATGGCTTAAAAATCCAATTCATCAAGCTCATGAAAGAGGCAAGGGCATTTGTAAGCTCAAAAGACATTACTAAGAACTCATAATGCCCATACCTGGTCCGAAAAGCAGTCTTGGGCACATCTGCTACCCGTATTTTCAATTGATGATAACCAGATCTCAAGTTGATTTTTGAGAAGGTACAAGCACCTTGTAACTGATCGAACAAATCATCAATGCGAGGAAGAGGATACTTGTTCTTAACCGTTACCTTATTTAGTTGTCTATAATCTATGCACATCCTAAAACTTCCATCCTTCTTGTTCACAAACAAAACCAGAGCACCCCAAGGGGATGTACTTGGTCTAATGAATCCTTTGCTCAACAACTCTTGCAGTTGGGCCTTTAATTCTCTTAACTCCGCGAGAGCCATTCTATAAGGGGGTATAGAAATGGGGCGAGTACCCGGTTCAAGATCAATGCAGAAGTCAATATCCCTATCTGGTGGCATACCAGGAAGATCTGCAGGGAACACATCCAGAAACTCACGGACTACCGAAACCGACTCAATTGAAGGTACTTGGGTAGTTTCATCCCTGAGGTGTGCCAAGAAAGCTAAACACCCTTTACTAACCATTCTCTTAGAACGAAGAAAGGAGATGATACGAACCATATTGGAAGTGTAGTCACCCTCCCACACTAACGGATCTGTCCTAGGCTTGGCTAACGTCACAGTTTTAGCATTACAACCCAAGATTGCAAAATTTGGGGAAAGCCAAGTCATACCCAGAATTACATCAAAGTCAACCATTTCTAAGATAACCAAGTCTATATAAGTATTGATCCCCACAAATGTCACAAGACAAGACCTATACACCTTTTCAACTATCACAGATTCACCCACCGGAGTAGAAACACGAAAAGGCATGTCAAGCAATTCACAATGTAAATTAAGACCATTAGCAAATGAGGAATATACATATGAAAATATAGAGCCAGGGTCAAATAATACAAAAGTCATACAATCACAAACCAAAAGGTTACCTTTGATAACAGCATCTGGTATCTCCGCTTTTGACCGCCCGGGGAAAGCGTAACAATGGGCCCTATCACCTGTCTGTCCATTGCCTCTACCAGGTTGCGCTGCACTAGTTCCCATTTGTCCGTCACCCCGGCCGTTTTGGTGACCACCACTACCTCAGCCACCACGCTCTCCAGAAGGACGACCTCTTCCACGACAACCTCTACCTCTAACTATTTGAGGTTTGTAACTCTGTTTTGGACAATACCTCTTAATGTGTCCAGTCTCCTCACATCCATAACATTCTCTGGATTCAAGCATAGGTCTCTCAAAGAAGTGTTGACCGGTCTGAGGTGGACCCCCAACTACAGTCTGTAGTGAAGACTGAATTGGTCGGACTAAGTAACCCCCTGAACCCTGTCCTCTAGAGTAAGAATCATTAAACTCACCTCCCCTTCGAAACCTTATTGATGTCGATGCCATGGTGAAGTCATCTGGCTTCAATCCTTCCACCTCTATCACGAAGTCTACCACTTCTTGAAAGGATATTGCCGTAGCCGCTACCTATAAGGCTGAAGTCCGCAATTCTGACCTCAACCCCTTCACAAAATGGCGAATCCGCTCTTGTGGACTGAAACAAAGTTGGGTGACATACCTGGATAATGCACGAAACTTAGCCTCATATGAAGTAACCGACATCCTACCTTGTTGTAGGCTCAAGAACTCATCTCTCTTCCTATCCCTCAAAGTCCGGGGGATATACTTCTCCATAAACAAGCTAGAGAATGATGTCCAAGTCATAGGTGGTGCCTCTGTTGGATGACACTCAACATGTGACCGCCACCACATTTTGGCGTTCCCTTGAAACTGATAAGTCACAAACTCAACACCAAACCGTTCTACTATACCCATCTTGTGTAGTAGCTCATGACAGTCAACCAGAAAATCATAGGCATCCTCAGATTCAGCAACCCTTGAAGACTGGAGGTTTCAATTTCAAGAACTTACTGAAAAGTTCATGCTGATCATTTGTCATTATAGGCCCTGTAGTCAGACGAGGAAACGTGCCTATTTCCAATGAGGCATCCATGCGGGGAGCCACAGTAGCTGCATGTTGTACCTCTGAAACCTGAGGTGCTGGTGCAGAAAACACTGGAGGTGTCTGGTCCTGATCAGATAACCCGCTAAGATAAGCAAGAACCTGATTGATCATCTCTTGGGTAGGTTAGGGTGGCAATCCCTCATTCTGTACTTGTTCATTCTCCCCTTCCTCACCCACTCTTACTACTTCCTCAGTCGGTGGAGGAGTCACCGCCCTAGTATCAGATGGGCTAGGTTCTTGTCCTCTTCCTCTACAGGACGTCGTCCCACGACCTCTTCCACGGCCTCTTGCCACTACTCCTCTTCGAGCTACAGCCTAGGGGCTGGCTCAGACGCTTCTCGTCTTGCTGGTGTTGGTGTTCGCGCAGTCGTTGCTCTAGTTCTAACCATCTGCGAAATAGAGTGAAGATTGTCAGATACCAATTTGTATAACCTAGATACCAATTGGACCCAAGTAATAGCGCGAAAGAAAAAAAGAAAGAATGGAATTTTCCTAAGGTCTTATAGCCTCTCAAAGAAAAGTAAAGGCGTCCCCCTACCGTTCCTTAAGACTCTACTAGGCTTGTTCTTGTGTGATGAGACCAACGAACCTAATGATCTAATACCAAGTTTGTCACGACCCAAAGCGGGCCGCGAGTGGCACCCACACTTATCCTACTATGTGAGCGAACCAACCCATCTAAACCCCAACATTTCAAACATAATATAATGAATATAATGTGGAAGACTTAAAACTCCTTAATAAAAATAGATTAATAACTTCAAAAACTCAAACACTTGTTATTATCCCCAAAATCTGGAAGTCACCATCACAAGAACATCTATCCTCAAATCACTAATTCTAAGAGTATCTAGAAAGCTAGAATAAATAAAAAGCTAGTCCATGCCGGAAAATCAAGGCATCAAGACATGAAGAAGAAGATCGAGTCCAAGGTAGAAGCTTTAGCTCACCCTGAAATCCGGTGAAATGAAGACTGGCTAGAGTTGCTGTTGAACTGAAGATGATGACACATTTGTTGTACTCCACAATAACAACGGAAGAAACAAAGAAGTAGGGGTCAGTACAAAACACAGGTACTGAGTAGATATCATCATCCAACTCAAAATAGAAAACAGTATATATCAGATAATATCATAAAATCAACTACAATACTCAACATGCGGCATTTACAATTACCATAACCCTTAGTCACAACACCAAGCACATCATTGAGGACTCACGCCTCCCCATCAAACTCATTTGGGAATAGGTTCATTAAATTGAGTATATTAACATATTTCAAGATTCATTCTCTTTACTAATCTTGGTGCCGGAACATGACACCCGATCCATATTCTATCCTGGTGTCGGAACGTGACACTCCGATCCTCATATACAATCCTTGTACCGAAACGTGGCACCCGATCCATATCCTATCCTGGTGTCGGAACGTGACACTCCGATCCTCATATACTATCATGGTACTGGAACGTGGCACCCGATCCATATACTATCCTGGTGTCGGAACGTGGCACTCCGATCCTCATATACTATCCTGGTACTGGAACGTGGCACCCGATCCATATACTATCCTGGTGTCGGAACGTGACACTCCGATCCTCATATACTATCCTGGTACCGGAACCTGGAACCCGATCCCCTAATCTCACTACTTTCGTTCATCAAGCCTTCTTTTATACAAAGGCATCATCATTAACAAAGTAGATTAGGTCTTTTCAAGATTTAGGATTCAATAGCTTCATCATGCTTATTTTATCACAATTATATAATAACATTCATGCAAGCATACAATTAAGCATATAGAAGGGTTTACAACAATACCCAATACATATCATTCGCTATTAAGAGTTTACTACGAATAGCATAAAAACCATAACCTACCTCCACCAAAGATTAGTCATCAAGCAAGCAAATTCCCCAAAGCTTCATTTTTCCTCTCTCTCGATCAATCGTTCTCCCTCTCTCTGTTCTTTCTATTTTTCTTATTCAAACCCCTTTTCTTTTACCTTAATTAGCATATAATTAAGTATAAAAGATGATGAATTAACCCATTAATTAATTTAAGGTTATATCCTTTAACCCTCAAGAAATTGGGTTATTAATATTCAACCACTAACTTTATAATTATAAGCAGGAATAGTCCAAAACGCCCCTTAAAACATTTAACAAAAATCTGACCCAGCCTGGGATTATGCAGCCTGTGACGGGCCGTCGTGCCTCCGATGGTCCGTCCTGCTGAGTCGACACAGAGTTCAGAGACTCAACTTTATCACAGGGTCTGTGACGGTCCGTCGTGCCCATGACGGTCCGTCCTGCCATGTCATCACGAAGTTCAGAGAGTCGATTTCATTACCCAAATTTTAGAATTCCAAGTGTTTTGGAATGAGACCCCCATGATGGTTTACTGTGCCCATGATGGTATGTCGTGCCCATGACGGTTCGTCGTGGGATCCGTCGACTTAGCCAGTTTTTTCAGAAATAAAATCTGCTGCTCAAAATGACTAAACAGGTCGTTACAAAATTACATTAACTTATTTAATGAACTTAACAACTTTCAAAGTCTAATTATTTTAATATTAACTTAATTCCAACACTATATTCGTCAACTAAATGACATTACTTATTTAAAAAACTTGGCATCTTTCTATGTGTAATTAGTTTAGTTTTATCTTAATTCCAACACTATATTTACCAACTAAATCACATTAACTTATTTACAGAATTTAAAAATTTCCGAATCTAATTAGTTTAGTTTTATTTTAATTCCAACACTATATTCACAAACTTAATAAATTAACTTATATAAAGAATTTAAAAAAATTTCGAGTCTAATTAGTTTATTTTTATTTTAATTCCAAAACTATATTAACCATCTAAATCACATTAACTTATTTAATGAATTTAACAATTTTCTAAGTCTAATTAGTTTAGTTTAAACTTAATTCTAACATTATATTCACCAACTAAATCACATTAACTTATTTAGAGAATTTAAAAAATTTCCGAGTCTAATTAGTTTAGTTATATTTTGATTTCAACACTATATTCACAAACTAAATCACATTAACTTATTTAAAGAAATTAACAACTTTCCAAGTCTAATTAGTTTAGTTTTAACTAAATTCAAACACTATGTTCACCAACTAAATCACATTTACTTATTTGAAGAACTTCGCATTTTTCTAAGTACAATTAGTTTAGTTTAAACTTAATTTCAACATTATATTCACCATCTAAATCACATTAACTTATTTGAAGAATTTAACATCTTTCTAAGTCTAAACAGTTTAATTTTAACTTAATTAGAATACTATATTCACCAATTAAATCACATTAACTTATTTAAAGAACTTAAAAACTTTCTAAGTGTATTTAGATTAGTTATAACTTAATTCAAGCACTATATTCACCAAATAAATCATATTAACATATTTACAGAATTTAACAACTTTTCAAGTCGAATTAGTTTGGTTTAAACTTTATTCCTACTATATTCACCAACTAAATAACATTAACATATTTATAGAAGATAACATCTTTCCGACTATAATTAGTTTGGTTTAACATAATTTATACACTATATTCACCAACTAAATCACATTAACTCATTTAAATAACTTAACATATTTCTAAGTCTAATCTGTTTAATTTTAATTTAGTTCCAACACTATATTCATCAAAAACATAACTTTAACTTACTTAGTGAATTTAACAACTCTATAAGTCTAATTAGTTTAGTTTTAACTTAATTCCAATGCAATTTTCACCAACTAAATCACATTTACTTATTTAAAGAATTTAAAACTTTCTAAGTCTAATTAGTTTAGTTTTAACTTAATTCCAACACTATATTCACCAACTAAATCACATTGACCTATTTAAAGAATATAACAATTTTCTAAGTATATTAGTTTAGTTCTAACTTAATTCAAATACTATATTCACCAAATAAATAACATTAACTTGTATAAAGAATTAAAAACCTTTATAAGTCTAATTAGTTTAGATTAAACTTAATTCCACCACTATATTTACCAAGTAAAACACATTAACTTATTCAAAGAAGATAACATCTTTCCAAGTGTAATTAATTTAACTTAACTTAGTTCCAACACTATATTGACCAACTAATTCTGTCACGACCCAAAACGAGCCGCGATTGGCACCTACACTTATCCTACTATGTGAGCGAACCAACCAATCTAAACCCCAACATACTTAAAACTCATTAACGAAATCAATTAATAACATCAAAAATTTATCAATTACTATCTCCAAAATCTGGAAGTCATCACCGCAAGAACATTCTATCCTTAATTTACTAAATCTAAGAGTATCTAGGAAGCTAAGATAAAAAACAAATGGTCTATGTTCGAACTTCAAGGACATCAAAACATGAATGAGAGAGAATCTAGTCCAAGCTACGAACAATCGCTCACCCTGAAATCTGCTATGTTGAAGACTGGCTAGATTTGCGGACGAGTCGAAGACGATGGCACGTTTGTTGCACTCCACAAATAACAAAGAAAAACAAACAAGTAGGGGTCAGTACAAGGCAAAAGTACTGAGTAGGTATCATCGGCCAACTCAGAATAAAAACCAATATATATCAGATAATAACATAAAATCAACCAAATACTTAACAGGTGACAACAACAAGTAACATAACCATTGGCCAGAACACCAAACACATCTGTGAGGACTCAAGCCTCCACACCATACTCAATTGGGAAACAGGTTCTTTAAATCTGAGTATATTAGCATAATTCAAGATTCATTCTATTTACCTATTTAGAATTTGATGAGAGTAGAAGTCATATTTACCATCTAGGAGTACGTAATAAGACAAAAACCTGTCACTGTCCTTGTAGAAGATAAGAAAGATTCATAGACTAGAGGACTCCCAGCTGGCATAAACAGCTCCAATTAATTTCTCATGCAGTTAAGTGCCAGAGCAAGCAAGTATTCCCCTATCTAGACTTTCCAAGAATATCCCTTTAGAAAAATAAAGTGAACGCCCTCCTGCATCAGTCACCACACCGCCAGCCTCTTGTACAATGAGAACACTAACTGCATGGTCCCAAATCTTCTCTTTGTACCCAGCACTAGCAAATTTCATGAAAATTTCAGCATCTCCCTATGCTATGGCAGAATATTTTACCATGCTATAAACACGAAGGGTCTTGTTTCTGCAATAGTAACAAGAGAATCAACATCCTTAGACTTAACCTCATCATCATCACCAAATGCTTTACCAAGAAAACCCTTTTCACCTTTTGACAGAGACTACACGCCATATGCACAACCCTTACAGCCACATTCAATTCCTCCGAGTACTTCTCCTTCTCCATTGTCTCTCAATACAACAAATTTGAATCAAAATTCCATAATTTCACAACACAGAAACAACTCCACCGGCAGATTTCACTTCCATATTTTAGTTTTTTGATAGTAAAAAAAATCACTCAGATACGCTACTCTACCAGGAAAAGTGCCTTTTGTATCTTTTTTCTTACACAAACTAGTTCTTTACCCTAATTATTATATGACCAATTATAGAAGTGGTATAATTGACCCGCAACTAATTTATAATTATAATTATGATGAGTCCAAAAAAAATCATTTAGAATCTACCGAAGGAGACCTTTATTAAAATAAAAAGTTCTAGTACTCAATACTATGAAATGGGTTGTTACACAAACTAAATCACATTTACTTATTTGAAGAACTTCACATCTTTCTAAGTCTAATTAGTTTAGTTTTAACTTAATTCAAACACTATTTTCACCAAATAAATCACATTTACTTATTTGAAGAACTTAACATCTTTCCAAGTGTAATTAGTTTAGTTTTATCTTAATTCCAACACTATATTTACCAACTAAATCAAATTAACTTATTTACAGAATTTAAAAATTTCCGAATCTAATTAGTTTAGTTTTATTTTAATTCCAACACTATATTCACAAACTTAATAAATTAACTTATATAAAGAATTTAACAAAATTTCGAGTCTAATTAGTTTATTTTTATTTTAATTCCAAAACTATATTAACCATCTAAATCACATTAACTTATTTAATGAATTTAACAATTTTCTAAGTCTAATTAGTTTAGTTTAAACTTAATTCTAACATTATATTCACCAACTAAATCACATTAACTTATTTAGAGAATTTAAAAAATTTCCGAGTCTAATTAGTTTAGTTATATTTTGATTTCAACACTATATTCACAAACTAAATCACATTAACTTATTTAAAGAAATTAACAACTTTCCAAGTCTAATTAGTTTAGTTTTAACTAAATTCAAACACTATGTTCACCAACTAAATCACATTTACTTATTTGAAGAACATCGCATTTTTCTAAGTACAATTAGTTTAGTTTAAACTTAATTTCAACATTATATTCACCATCTAAATCACATTAACTTATTTGAAGAATTTAACAACTTTCTAAGTCTAAATAGTTTAATTATAACTTAATTAAAATACTATATTCACCAATTAAATCACATTAACTTATTTAAAGAACTTAAAAACTTTCTAAGTGTATTTAGATTAGTTATAACTTAATTCAAGCACTATATTCACCAAATAAATCATATTAACATATTTACAGAATTTAACAACTTTTCAAGTCGAATTAGTTTAGTTTAAACTTTATTTCTACTATATTCACCAACTAAATAACATTAACATATTTATAGAAGATAACATCTTTCCGACTATAATTAGTTTGGTTTAACATAATTTATACACTATATTCACCAACTAAATCACATTAACTCATTTAAATAACTTAACATATTTCTAAGTCTAATCTGTTTAATTTTAATTTAGTTCCAAAACTATATTCATCAAAAACATAACTTTAACTTACTTAGTGAATTTAACAACTCTCTAAGTCTAATTAGTTTAGTTTTAACTTAATTCCAATGCAATTTTCACCAACTAAATCACATTTACTTATTTAAAGAATTTAAAAACTTTCTAAGTCTAATTAGTTTAGTTTTAACTTAATTCCAACACTATATTCACCAACTAAATCACATTGACCTATTTAAAGAATATAACAATTTTCCAAGTATATTAGTTTAGTTCTAACTTAATTCAAATACTATATTCACCAAATAAATAACATTAACTTGTATAAAGAATTAAAAACCTTTATAAGTCTAATTAGTTTAGATTAAACTTAATTCCACCACTATATTTACCAAGTAAAACACATTAACTTATTCAAAGAAGATAACATCTTTCCAAGTGTAATTAATTTAACTTAACTTAGTTCCAACACTATATTGACAAACTAATTCTGTCACGACCCAAAACGAGCCGCGTTTGGCACCTACACTTATCCTACTATGTGAGCGAACCAACCAATCTAAACCCCAACATACTTAAAACTCATTAACGAAATCAATTAATAACATCAAAAATTTATCAATTACTATCCCCAAAATCTGGAAGTCATCACCGCAAGAACATTCTATCCTCAATTTACTAAATCTAAGAGTATCTAGGAAGCTAAGATAAAAAACAGATGGTCTATGTTCGAACTTCAAGGACATCAAAACATGAATGAGAGAGAATCTAGTCCAAGCTAGGAACAATAGCTCACCCTGAAATCTGCTATGCCAAAGACTGGCTAGATTTGCGGACGAGTCGAAGACGATGGCACGTTTGTTGCACTCCACAAATAACAAAGAAAAACATACAAGTAGGGGTCAGTACAAGGCACAAGTACTGAGTAGGTATCATCGGCCAACTAAGAATAAAAACCAATATATATCAGATAATAACATAAAATCAACCAAATACTTAACAGGTGACAACAACAAGTACCATAACCATTGGCCAGAACACCAAACACATCCATGAGGACTCAAGCCTCCACACCATACTCAATTGGGAAACAGGTTCTTTAAATCTGAGTATATTAGCATAATTCAAGATTCATTCTATTTACCTATTTAGAATTTGATGAGAGTAGAAGTCATATTTACCATCTAGGAGTACGTAATAAGACAAAAACCTGTCACTGTCCTTGTAGAAGATAAGAAAGATTCATAGACTAGAGGACTCCCAGCAGGCATAAACAGCTCCAATTAATTTCTCATGCAGTTAAGTGCCAGAGCAAGCAAGTATTCCCCTATCTAGACTTTCCAAGAATATCCCTTTAGAAAAATAAAGTGAACGCCCTCCTGCATCAGTCACCACACCGCCAGCCTCTTGTACAATGAGAACACTAACTGCATGGTCCCAAATTTTCTCTTTGTACCCAGCACTAGCAAATTTCATGAAAATTTCAGCATCTCCCTATGCTATGGCAGCATATTTTACCATGCTATAAACACGAAGGGTCTTGTTTCTGCAATAGTAACAAGAGAATCAACATCCTTAGACTTAACCTCATCATCATAACCAAATGCTTTACCAAGAAAACCCTTTTCACCTTTTGACAGAGACTACACGCCATATGCACAACCCTTACAGCCACATTCAATTCCTACGAGTACTTCTCCTTCTCCATTGTCTCTCAATACAACAAATTTGAACCAAAATTCCATAATTTCACAACACAGAAACAACTCCACCGGCAGATTTCACTTCCATATTTTAGTTTTTTGATAGTAAAAAAAATCACTCAGATACGCTACTCTACCAGGAAAAGTGCCTTTTGTATCTTTTTTCTTACACAAACTAGTTCTTTACCCTAATTATTATATAACCAATTATAGAAGTGGTATAATTGACCCGCAACTAATTTATAATTATAATTATGATGAGTCCAAAAAAATCATTTAGAATCTACCGAAGGAGACCTTTATTAAAATAAAAAGTTCTAGTACTCAATACTATGAAATGGGTTGTTACACCAACTAAATCACATTTACTTATTTGAAGAACTTCACATCTTTCTAAGTCTAATTAGTTTAGTTTTAACTTAATTCAAACACTATTTTCACCAAATAAATCACATTTACTTATTTGAAGAACTTAACATCTTTCCAAGTGTAATTAGTTTAGTTTTAACTTAATTCTAACACTATATTCACCAACTAAATCACATTAACTTATTTAAACAATTTAAAATTTTTTTGAATCTAATTAGTTTAGGTTTATTTTAATTCCAACACAATATTCACCAACTAAATCACATTAACTTATTTAGAATTAACAACTTTCCAAGTCTTATTAGTTTAGTTTTAATAAATTCAAATACTATATTCACCAACTAAGTCACATTTACTTATTTGAAAAACTTAACATCTTTTTAAGTATAATTAGTTTAGTCTTAACTTAATTACAACACTATATCACCAAATAAATCACATTAACTTATTTTAATAACATAACATCTTTCCAAGTGTAGTTCTTTTATTTTCAACTTACTTCAAACACTATACTAACCGACTAAATCGCATTAACATATTAAAAGAACTTAAAAACTTTCTCAGTGTATGTCACGACCCAAATCCGGGTCGCGACTGGCACCCACACTTACCCTCCTATGTGAGCGAACCAACCAATCTAAACCTTAACATTTCAATGTAATAACAACAGAAAATAATGCGGAAGACTTAAACTCATTAATAAAAACCAATTCAATAACTATCAATATTCAATATCTATTATTCCCAAAACCTGGAAGTCATCATCACAAGACCATCTACGATAAAATGACTAAACTAAGAGTATCCTAAAAGCTAAAAATACATAAGAAGCTAGTCCATGCCGGGGGTTTCAAGGCATCAAGACATGAAGGAGAAGATCCAGTCCAAGCTAGAAGCGTTAGCTCACCCTGAAGATCCGGTGTGACGAAGACTGACTTGAGTTACTGTTGAGTCGAAGGTGACGGCACGTTTGCTGCACTCCACAAATAACAAGAAGAAAAACATAAAAGTAGGGGTCAGTACAAAACACGGGTACTGAGTAGATATCATCGGCCAACTCAAAATAGAAAACAGTATGTATTAAGAAATATCATAAAATCAACTAATATCCTTAGCATGCAGCATTTATAGTTACCATAACCCTTGGTTACAACACCAAGCACATCAATGAGGACTCACACCTCCTCATCATACTCATTTGGGAATTTAGTTCATTAGATTGGATATATTATCATATTTCAAGATTCATTATCTTTATTCCCCTCGTGTCGGTACGTGACACTCCGCTCCTCAATATACTATCCTGGTGTCGGAACGTGACACTCCGATCCATATTCTATCCTGGTACCGGAACCTGGCACCCGATCCATATTCTATCCTGGTGTCGGAACGTGACACCCGATCCATATATTCTATCCTGGTACCGGAACGTGGCACCCGATCCATATTCTATCCTGGTACCGGAACGTGGCACCCGATCCATATTCTATCCTAGTGTCGGAACGTGACACCCGATCCATATTCTTTCTTGGTGTCGGAACGTGACACCCGATCCATATTCTATCCTGGTACCGGAACGTGGCACCCGATCCATATTCTATCCTGGTGTCGGAACGTGCCACCCGATCCATATTCTATCCTAGTGTCAGAACATGACACCCGATCCATATTCTATCCTGGTACCGGAACGTGGCACCCGATCCATATTCTATCCTAGTGTCGAAACGTGACACCGGATCCATATTCTATCCTGGTGTCGGAATGTGACACCCGATCCATATTCTATCCTGGTGTCGGAACGTGACACCCGATCCCCTAATCTCACAACTTTCGTTCATCAAGCCTTCTTTTATACCAAGGCATCATCATTAACAAGGTAGATGAGGGTTTCTTTTCAAGATTTGGGATTCAATAGCTTCATCATGCTTATTTATTCACAATTACATAATCACATCATTCATGCAAGCATACAATTAAGCATATAGAAGGTTTACAATACTACTAACACATATCATTCGCTATTAAGAGTTTACTACGAATAGCATGAAATAACCATAACCTACCTCCACCGAAGAATTGAAATCAAGCAAGTTAATCCTCAAAGCTTGGTGTTTTCCTCTTCTTCTCGATAGCTTCTCTCTCTCCCTTCTTGTTCTTTCTATTTTCTTATTCAAACACTCTTTCTTTTACCCTAATTAGTATATAATTAAGAATAAAAGATGGCAATAATACCCCACTAATTAACTTAGGGTTACCTCTTTTAACCCCCAAGAATTTGAGTTATTAATATAAACCCACGAAATCTATAATTAAGGAAAGAATAGTCAAAAAACGTCCCTTAAAACGTGTAAGGAAATCCGATTCTGCCTGGGATTTGCGCAACCTGTGACGGGCCGTCGTGCCTGCGACGGTCCATCCTGCAGGACGTCGCAAGGGTCTGAGAGTCAATTTCCACTAAACAATCTATGACGGTCCGTCACGCCTGTGACGGTCCGTCCTGCCATTCCGTCACGAAGTTCAGAGAGTCGTTCCCTGTACCAAATTCTCAAGAGTTGAAGTGTTTTGAAACGGTGGATTACGACGGTTCGTCATGCCTGTGACGGTCCCTCCTGCGTGTCCGTCACGGAGTTCAGAGAGTCGATTTCAGCACCCAAATTTCAGAATTTCTAAGTGTTTTGGGACGAGACCCCTCGACGGTCCGTCGTGCCCATGACGTTCCGTCGTGGGGTCCGTTGCTTCTGCCAGTTTTTCCAGAATTGAAGTCTGTTGCTCAAAACGACTAAACGGGTCGTTACAGTGTAATTAGTATAGTTTTAACTTAATTCAAACACTATATTAACCCACTAAATTGTACTTATTTATTTAAAGAACTTGACATCTTTCTAAGTGTAATTAGTTTAGTTTTAACTTAATTGAAACACTATATTAACCAACTAAATCACATTTACTTATTTGAAAAACTTAACATCTTTCCAAGTCTAATTAGTTTAGTTTTAACTTAATTCAAACACTATATTCACCAACTAAATCATATTTACTCATTTAAAGAATTCAACATTTTTCTAAGTGTAATTTGTTTAGTTTTGACTTTATCCAACACTATATTCACCAACTAAATTACATTAACTTATTTGAAGAATCAACATATTTCTAAAGTGTAAGTAGTTTAACATTAACTTAATTCAAACACTATATTCACCAACTAATTCACATTAACTCATTTAATGAATTTAAGAACTTTCTAAGTCTAATTCGCTTAATTTTAACTTAATTCAAATACTCTATATTCAGCAACTAAATCAAATTTACTTATTTGAAAAACTTAACATCCTTCTAAGTGTAACGACCTGTTTAGTCGTTTTGAGCAGCAGATTTTATTTCTGGAAAAACTGGCTGAGACGACGGAACCCACGACAGACCGTCATGGGCACGACAGACCGTCGAGGGTGTCTCGTTCCAAAATACTTAGAATTCTGAAAATTGGGTACTGAAATCGACTCTCTGAACTTCGTAACGGGATGGAAGTACGGACCGTCGTGGGAACGACGGACCGTTAGAGACCCTTTAATGGAATGGAGTCTCTGAACTCTTTGACGGAGCAGCAGGACGGATCATCGCAGGCACGATGGCCCGTCACAGGCTGCGTAATCCCAGGCGGGGTCGGATTTCTTTAAATGTTTTAAGGGACGTTTTGGACTATTCCTGCTATAATTATAAATTTAGTGGGTTAATGTTAATAATTTAACTACTTGAGGGTTAAAAGAGATAACCTTCAATTAATTAATGGGTTAATTCACCATCTTTTATTCTTAATTATATGCTAATTAGGGTAAAAGAAAGAGGGTTTTAATAAGAAAAAGAAAAAAACAGAAAGAGAGGGAAAAACGATCGAGAGAGAGAGGAGAAACGAAGAAGAAAGCAAAGTTTTTGAGGATTAGCTTGCTTGATCACAATTCTTCGGTGGAGGTAGGTTATGGTTTTTATACTATTCGTAGTTAACTCTTAATAGCGAATGATATGTGTTGGGTTGTATTGTAAAGTCTTCTATATGCTTAATTGTATGCTTGCATGAATGTGATTATATAATTGTGATGAAATAAGCACGATGAAGCTATTGAATCCCAAATCTTGAAAACCCCCTGTTAATGATGATGCCTTGGTATAAAAGAAGGCTTGATGAACTAAAGTAATGAGATTGATGATGCCTTGGTATAAAAGAAGGCTTGATGAACTAAAGTAATTAGATTGATGATGCCTTGGTATAAAAAAAGGCTTGATAAATTAATAGAATGAGATTAGTGGAGCGGGTGTCACGAACCGACACGTAGAATTAGGGGATCGGGTGTCACGAACCGACACGTAGAATTAGGGGATCAGGTGTCACGAACCGACATGTAGAATTAGGGGATCGGGTGTCACGAACCGACACGTAGAACTAGGGGATCGGAATGTCACGTTCCGACGCATAGTAGTAGGGGAGCGGAGTGTCACGTACCGACATGATAATAATAAAGAGAAGTAATCTTGAATTATGTTAATATACTCAATCTAATGAACCTAATTCCCAAATGAGTATGGTATTGAGGCTTGAGTCCTCATGTGTGAACTTGGCGGTACTTATTAACGATCATAGTACTTGTTGTTGCTACATGTTGAGTAATGTAGTTGATTTTATATTATTACTTGATATATATTGTTTTCTATTTTGAGTTGGCCGATGATATCTACTCAGTACCCGTGTTTTGTACTGACCTCTACTTGTATGTTTCTTTTTGTTAAATTGTGGAGTGCAGCAAACGTGCCGTAGTCTTCAACTCAACCGCAACTCTAGCCAGTCTTCATTACTCCGGATTTCAGGGTGAGCTAATGCTTCTAGCTTGGACTGGATCTTCCTCTTCATGTCTTGATGCCATGAAGTTCCGGCATGGACAAGCTTTTTATGTATTTTAGCTTCTTAGATACTCTTAGATTAGTAATTTGATGATAGATGTTCTTGTGATGATGACTTCCAGATTTTGGGGATAATAATAAATGTTTGAGTTTTTAGAAGTTATTTGATTTATTTTGTTAATGAGTTTTTAAGTCTTCCGCAATGTATTTAGTTCATTATGTTTGAAATGATGGGGTTAGATTGGTTGGTTCGCACACATAGGAGGATAAATGTGGGTGCCACTGACGGCCCGTTCTGGGTCGTGACACTAAGTCTAATTAGTTTTTTTTAACTTAATTCTTACAATATATTAACCAACTACATCACATTAACTTATCTAAAGAATCTAAAAATTTTCCAAGTGTAATTAATTTAGTTTTTTTTAATTCCAACACTATATTAACCAACTAAATCACATTAACTTTTTTAAAGAAATTAACAATTTTCCAAGTCTAATTAGTGTAGTTTTAACTAAATTGAAAAACTATATTCACCAACTAAATCACATTTTACTTATTTAAAGAACTTAACATTTTTCAAACAATAATTAGTTTAGTTTTAAATTAATTCCAACACCATATTCACCAACTAAATCACATTAACTTATTTAAAGAACATTAAATCTTTCCAAGTGTATTTCCAACACTATACTAACCTACTAAATCACATTAACTTATTTAAAGAGCATAACAACTTTCATAGTGTAATTAGTTTTGTTTTGACTTAATTCAAACACTATATAAACCAACTAAATTGCATTTATTTATTGAAAGAAGTTGACATCTTTCTAAGTTTAATTAGTTTAGTTTTAACTTAATTGAAACGCTATATTCACCAAGTGAATCACATTTACTTATTTGAATAACTTGACATCTTTCGAAGTCTAATTAGTTTAGTTTTTTGTAACGACCTTTTTAGTCGTTTTGAGCAGCAGATTTTATTTCTGGAAAAACTGGATGAGACGACGGATCCCACGACGGACCGTCGAGGGGGTCTCGTTCAAGAACACTTAGAATTCTGAAATTAGGGTACTGAAATCAACTCTCTGAACTTCGTGACGAAAGTACAGGACAGACCGTCACAGGCATGACGGGTCGTCACAGGGTCTTAAATAAAAAGTGAGTCTCTGAACTCTGTGACGACTCAGAAGGACGGACCGTCGTAGTCACGACGGCCCGTCACAGGCTACGTAATCCCAGGCTGGGTCGGATTTCTGTTAAATGTTTTAAGGGGCGTTTTGGACTATTCCTGATTATAATTATAAAGTTAGTGGTTGAATAGTAATAATCCAATTTCTTGAGGGTTAGAGGAGATAACCTTAAATTAATTAATGGGTTAATTCATCATCTTTTATACTTATTTATATGCTAATTAGGGTAAAATAAAGAGGGTTTGAATAAGAAAAATAGAAAGAACAAGGAGAGGGAAAGAGAAACGATCGAGAGAGATACGAACGAAGAGGAAACACAAGCTTTGGGGAATTTGCTTGCTTGATCACGAATCTTCGGTGGAGGTAGGTTATGGTTTTATACTATTCGTAGTAAACTCTTAATAGCGAATGATATGTATTAAGTAGTGTTGTAAACCCTTCTATATGCTTAATTGTATGCTTGCATGAATATGATTATATAATTGTGATAAAATAAGTATGATGAAGCTATTGAATCCTAAACCTTGAAAAGCCCTAATCTACTTTGTTTATGATAATGCCTTGGTATAAAAGAAGGCTTGATGAACGAAAGTAGTTAGATTAGGGGATCGGGTGCCACGTTCCGGTACGAGGATAGTATATGAGGATCGGAGTGTCACGTTCTGACACCAGGATAGTATATGGATCGAGTGCCAGGTTTTTGTACCAGGATAGTATATGAGGATCGGAGTGTCACGTTCCGACACAAGGATAGTATATGGATCGGGTGCCACGTTCCGGTACCAGGATAGTACATGAGGATCGGAGTGTCACGTTCCGACACCAGGATAGTATATGGATCGGGTGCCACATTCCGGTACCAGGATAGTATATGAGGATCGGAGTGTCACGTTCCGGCACCAGGATTATTAAAGAGAATGAATCTTGAAATATGTTAATATACTCAATTTAATGAACCTAATTTCCAAATGAGTATGATGGGGAGGTGTGAGTCCTCATTGATGTGCTTGGTGTTGTGACCAAGGGTAATGGTAGTTGTAAATGCCTCATGTTGAGTAATGTAGTTGATTTTATGATATTATCTTATATATACTGTTTTCTATTTTGAGTTGGCCGATGATATCTACTCGGTACCTGTGTTTTGTACTGACCCCTACTTGTATGTTTCTTTGTTTTTTATTTGTGGAGTACAACAAACGTACCGTCGTCTTCAACTTAATCGCAACTCTAGCCAGTCTTCATTACATCGGATTTAAGGGTGAGCTAACGCTTCTAGCTTGGACTGGATCTTCTTCTTCATGTCTTGATGTCTTGAAGTTCTGGATTTTTATTTATTCTAGCTTTCTAGATACTCTTAGAATTAGTGATTTGAGGATAGATGTTCTTGTGATGATGGCTTGAAGATTTTGGGGATAATGATAAGTTTGATTTTTAGAAGTTGATTATTGATTCTGTTAATTATTTTTATGTTTTCCGCATTGTTTTTCTAATTATTATGTTTGAAATGTTGGGGTCTAGATTGGTTGGTTCTCTCACATAGGAGGATAAATGTGGGTGCCACTCGTGACCCGTTTTGGGTCGTGACAAACTTGCTATCAGAGCATTAGGTTCGTTGGTCTCATCACACAAGAACGAGTCTAGTAGAGTCTTAAGGAACGATAGGGGGACGCCTTTACTTTTCCTTGAGAGGCTATAAGACTTTAGGAAAATTCCATTCTTTCTTTGTTTCTTGCTATTACTTGGGTCCAATTGGTATCTAGGTGATACAAATTGGTATCTAACCATCTTCACTCTATTTCGCAGATGGTTAGAACTAAAGCAACGACTACGCCAACACCAACACCGGCAAGACAAGAAGCGTCTGAGCTAGCCACTGAGGCTGTAGCTCGAAGAGGACTAGTGGCAAGAGGCCGTGGAAGAGGTCGTGGGAGGACGTCCTCTAGAGGAAGAGGACAAGCACCTAGCCCATCTGATACTAGGGCGGTGACTCCTCCACCGACTGAGGAAGTGGTAAGAGAGGGTCAGGAAGGGGATAATGAACAAGTACAGAATGAGGGATTGCCACCCCAACCTACCCTAGAGATGATCAATCAGGTTCTTGCTTATCTTAGCGGGTTATCTGATCAGGGCCAGACACCTCCAGTGTTTTTTGCACCAGCACCTCAGGTTCCGGAGGTACAACATGCAGCTACTGTGGCTCCCCGCATGGATGCCTCATTGGAAATAGGCACGTTTCCTCATCTGACTACAGGGCCTATAATGACAAATGATCAGCATGAACTTTTCAGTAAGTTCTTGAAATTGAAACCTCCAGTCTTCAAGGGTGCTAAATCTGAGGATGCCTATGATTTTCTGGTTGACTGTCATGAGATACTACACAAGATGGGTATAGTAGAACGGTTTGGTGTGGAGTTTGTGACTTATCAGTTTCAAGGGAACGCCAAAATATGGTGGCGGTCACTTGTTGAGTGTCATCCAAAGAGGCACCACCTATGACTTGGGCATCATTCTCTAGCTTGTTTATGGAGAAGTATATCCCCCGGACTTTGAGGGATAGGAAAAGAGATGAGTTCTTGAGACTAGAGTAAGGTAGGATATCAGTTACTCCATATTAGGCTAAGTTCCGTGTATTATCCAGGTATGCCACCCAACTTTGTTTCAATCCACAATAGCAGATTCGCTGTTTTCTGAAAGGGTTGAGGTCAGAATTACGGATTTCAGCCTTACAGGTAGCGGCTACGGCAAAATACTTTTAAAAAGTGGTAGACTTCGTGATAGAGGTGGAAGGAGTGAAGCCATATGACTTCACCATAGCATCGACATCAAAAAGGTTTCGAAAGGGAGGTGAGTGTAATGGTTCTTACTCTAGAGGACAGGGTGCAGGAGGTTACTCAGTCCGCCCAATTCAGTCTTCACGACAGACTGTAGTTGGGGGTCCACCTCAGACCGGTCAACACTTCTCTGAGAGACCTATGCTTGAATCCAGAGAATGTTATGGATGTGGAGAGACTGGAAACATTAAGAGGTATTGTCCTAAACAGAGTTACAGACCTCAAATAGTCAGAGGTAGAGGTGGTCATGGAAGAGGCCGTCATTTTGGAGGGCGTGGTGGCCGAGGTAATGGTGGTCACCAAAACGGCCGGGGTAACAAATAAATGGGAACTACTGCAGCGCAACATGGTAGAGGCAACGGGCAGACAGGTGATAGGGCCCATTGTTATGCTTTACCTGGGAGATCTGAAGCGGAGACATCTGATGTTGTCATCACAGGTAATCTTTTGGTTTGTGATTGCATGGCTTTTGTATTATTTGACCCTGGATCCACATTTTCATGTGTATCTTCCTCATTTGCTACTGGTCTTAAATTAAATTATGAATTGCTTGACATGCCTATTCGTGTTTCTACTCCGGTGGGTGAGTCTGTGATAGTTGAGAAGATGTATAGGTCTTGTCTTATGAATTTTATGGAGAGCAATACTTATGTAGACTTGGTTATTTTGGAAATGGTTGACTTTGATGTAATTCTGGGTATGACTTGGCTTTCCCCAAATTTTGCAATCTTGGATTGTAATTCTAAAACTGTGACGTTAGCCAAGCCCGGGATAGATCTGTTAGTGTGGGAGGGTGACTACAATTTCAATCCGGTTCGTATCATCTTCTTTCTTCATGCTAAGAGAATGGTTAGTATAGTGTGTTTAGCTTTCTTGGCACACCTCAGGGATGACACTACCCAAGTACCTTCAATCGAGTCTGTTTCGGTAGTCTGTGAGTTTCTGGATGTGTTCCCTGTAGATCTTCCTGGTATGCCACCGGATAGGGATATTAACTTCTGCATCGATCTTGAACCGGGTACTCGCCCCATTTCTATATTCCTTATAGAATGGCTCCCGTAGAGTTAAGAGAGTTAAAGGCTCAACTTCAAGAATTGTTAGGAAAAGGCTTCATTAGACCAAGTGCATCTCCTTGGGGTGCTCCGGTTTTTTTTGTCAAGAAGAAGGATGGAAGTTTTAGGATGTGCATAGATTATAGACAGCTAAATAAGGTAACGGTTAAGAACAAGTATCCTCTTCCTCGCATTGATGATTTGTTCAATCAGTTACAAGGTGCTTGTACCTTCTCAAAAACCGACTTGAGATCTAGTTATCATCAATTCAAAATACGGGCAGCAGATGTGCCAAAGACTGCTTTTCGGACCAGGTATGGGCATTATGAGTTCTTAGTAATGTCTTTTGGGCTTACGAATGCCCCTACTGCTTTCATGATCTTGATGAATGGGACTTTTAAGCCATATCTGGATCTCTTTGTGATCGTATTTATTGATGATACATTGGTATACTCAAAGAGCAAGAAGGAACATGAGGAGCACTTGAGAATTGTATTTGAAATGTTGAGGGAGAAAAAGTTTTATGCCAAATTCTCCAAGTGTGAGTTTTGGCTAGATGCGGTGTCCTTCTGGGGGCATGTGATTTCTAAGGATGGGGTGATGGTGGATCCTTCTAAGATTGAGACAGTGAAGAATTGGGTAAGACCTACTAATGTGTCAGAAATAAAGAGCTTTGTTGGTTTAGCTAGCTATTACCATCGATTTGTTAAGGGATTCTCTTCCATTGCTTCCCAATTGATGAACTTGACTAAGCAGAATGTTCCATTTGTATGGTCGGATGAATGTGAAGAAAGCTTTCAGAAACTCAAGACCTTGCTGACTACTGCACCTCTCCTTACCTTGCCAGTAAAGGGTAAGAACCTCATTGTTTATTGTGATGCATCCTATTCTGGTTTGGATGCAGTGCTAATGCAAGAGAAGAACGTAATTGCTTAAGCTTCGAGGCAATTAAAGGTGCATGAACGTAATTATTTGACCCACAATTTGGAATTGGCCGAAGTTGTGTTTGCATTAAAGCAATGAAGACATTATCTATATGGGGTCAACTGTAAAGTCTATACAGATCATCGTAGTCTACAGTATGTCTTTACTCAGAAAGATTTGAACTTGAGACAGAGGAGATGGATGGAACTACTTAAGTATTATGATGTTACCATCTTGTATCACCCAGGAATGGTTAATGTTGTGGCAGACGCCTTAAGTAGAAAAGAGAGAGCATGGGTAGTTTAGCCCACTTACAAGTTTCTAGACGCCCATTGGCTAGAGAGGTTCAGACTCTGGCCAACAACTTTATGAGGTTAGAAGTAATGAGAAGGGAGGATTTTTGGCCAGTGTGGAGGCGAGATCTTCTTTTCTTGACAAGATTAAGGGAAGACAGTTTGATGATGAGAAACTAAACCGAATTCGGGATATGGTTTTGCGAGGAGAGGCTAAAGAAGCAATAATGGATGAGGAAGGTGTTTTGAGAATTAAGGGAAGGGTATGTGTGCCCCGTGTGGATGATTTGATCCATACTATTCTTACAGAGGCTCATAGTTCTGGATATTCTATACATCCTGGCGCAACCAAGATGTACCGTGACCTAAAGCAACACTTTTGGTGGAGTAGAATGAAGCGCGACATTGTGGTTTTTGTTGCCAAATGTCCAAATTGTCAGCAAGTAAAGTATGAACACCAGAGTCCCGGAGGAACACTTCAGAGAATGCCCATTCCATAAAGGAAGTGGGAGAGAATTGCAATGGACTTCGTGGTTGGTCTTCCAAAGATATTGGGGAAGTTTGACTCTATTTGGGTAATTGTGGACAGATTAACTAAGTCTGCTCATTTCATTCCGGTCAAGGTTACTTATAATGTAGAGAAGTTAGCCAAAATTTACATCTCAGAAATTGTGCGATTGCATGGAGTTCCACTTTATATCATATCAAGTAGAGGTACACAGTTTACTTCTAAGTTTTGGAGAACATTGCATGCTGAATTAGGTACTAGGTTGGACCTTTGTACTGCGTTCCATCCTCAGACCGATGGTCAGTCTGAGCGAACGATCCAAGTGTTGGAGGATGTGCTTCGTGCACGTGTGATAGAATTTGGGGGTCATTGGAATAACTTTTTACCCTTTGCGGAGTTTTCATACAATAATAGCTATCACTAGAGTATTGATATGGCTCCTTTCGAAGCATTATATGGGAGGAGATGTAGCTCTCCCATTGGTTGGTTTGATGCATTTGAGGTTAGACCTTGGGGTACTGATCTTTTGAGGGATTCATTAGTGAAGGTGAAATCTATTCAAGAAAAGCTCTTAGCGTCTCAAAGCAGGAAAAAGGAATATGCAGATCGAAAGGTTAGAGACATGGAGTTTATGGAGGGTGAGCAAGTCTTGCTGAAGGTTTCGCCCATGAAAGGGGTGATGCGGTTTGGGAAAAGAGGTAAGCTAAGCCCAAGGTATATTGGATCATTCGAAGTGCTTAAACGAGTAGGGGAGGTGGCTTATGAATTAGCCTTGCCCCCAGGACTGTCAGGAGTGCATCTGGTATTTCATGTGTCTATGTTGAAAAGATACCCTGGGGATGGAAATAACATCATTCGTTGGGATTCAGTTCTTCTTGATGAGAATTTGACTTATGAGGAGAAGCCTGTTGCCATTCTAGATAGAGAAGTTCGCAAGTTGAGATCAAAGGATATTGCATCCATCGAAATTCAATGGAAGAATCGACCAGTTGAAGAGTCCACTTGGGAGAAGGAGGCTGATATGCGAGAAAGATACCCACACCTGTTTACAGATTCAGGTACTCCTTTTCGCCCTTGTTTTTCTTCTTGTGATCATTCGGGGACGAACGATGGGTAATTTGTATCTATTGTAACGACCTGTTTAGTCGTTTTGAGCAGCAAATTTTATTTCTGGAAAAACTGGCTGAGACGACGGATCCCACGACGGACCGTCGAGGGGGTCTCGTTCCAGAACACTTAGAATTCTGAAATTAGGGTACTGAAATCGACTCTCTGAACTTCGTGACGAAAGTGCAGGACGGACCGTCACAGGCATGATGGGCCGTCACAGGGTCTTAAATAAAAAGTGAGTCTCTGAACTCTGTGACGACTCAGCAGGACGGACCGTCACAGTCACGACGGCCCGTCACAGGCTACGTAATCCCAGGCTGGGTTTGATTTGTATTAAATGTTTTAAGGGGCGTTTTGGTCTATTCCTGATTATAATTATAAGGTTAGTGGTTTAATAGTAATAATCCAAATTCTTGAGGGTTAAAGGAGATAACCTTAAATTAATTAATGGGTTAATTCATCATCTTTTATACTTAATTATATGCTAATTAGGGTAAAAGAAAGAGAGTTTGAATAAGAAAAATAGAAAGTACAAGGAGAGGGAAAGAGAAACGATTGAGAGAGATACGAACGAAGAGGAAACACAAGCTTTGGGGAATTTGCTTGCTTGATCACGAATCTTCGGTGGAGGTAGGTTATGGTTTTATACTATTCGTAGTAAACTCTTAATAGCGAATGATATGTATTGGGTAGTGTTGTAAACCCTTCTATATGCTTAATTGTATGCTTGCATGAATGTGATTAATTAATTGTGATAAAATAAGCATGATGAAGCTATTGAATCCTAAACCTTGAAATGCCCTAATCTACTTTATTAACGATGATGCCTTGGTATAAAAGAAGGTTTGATGAACAAAAGTAGTCAGATTAGGGAATCGGGTGCCACGTTCCGGTACCAGGATAGTATATGAGGATTGGAGTGTCACGTTCCGACACCTGGATAGTATATGGATCGAGTGCCACGTTCTGGTACCAGGATAGTATATGAGGATCAGAGTGTCACGTTCCGACACCAGAATAGTATATGGATCGGGTGCCACGTTCCGGTACTAGGATAGTATATGAGGATCGGAGTGTCACGTTCCGACACCAGGATAGTATATGGATCGGGTGCCACATTCCGGTACCAGGATAGTATATGAGGATCGGAGTGTCACGTTCCGGCACAAGGATTAGTAAAGAGAATGAATCTTGAAATATGTTAATATACTCAATTTAATGAACCTAATTGCCAAATGAGTATGATAGGGAGGCGTGAGTCCTCATTGATGTGCTTGGTGTTGTGACCAAGGGTTATGATAATTGTAAATGTTGCATGTTGAGTAATGTAGTTGATTTTATGATATTATCTGATATATACTATTTTCTATTTTGAGTTGGCCGATGATATCTACTCAGTACCTGTGTTTTGTACTGACCCCTACTTGTATGTTTCTTTCTTTGTTATTTGTGGAGTACAACAAATGTATCGTCGTCTTCAACCCAACAGCACTTCTAGCCAGTCTTCATTACACCGGATTTCAGGGTGAGCTAACGCTTCTAGCTTGGACTGGATCTTCTTCTTCATGTCTTGATGCCTTGAAGTTCCGGCATGGACTAACTTTTTATTTATTCTAGATTTCTAGATAGTCTTAAAATTAGTGATTTGAGGATAGATGTTCGTGCGATGATGACTTCCATATTTTGGGGACAATGATAAGTTTGAGTTTTAGAAGTTGATTATTGATTCTGTTAATGAGTATTAAGTCTTCCGCATTGTTTATCTAATTATTATATTTGAAATGTTGGGGTCTAGATTGGTTGGTTCGCCCACATAGGAGGATAAATGTGGGTGCCACTCGCGACCCGTTTTGGGTCGTGACATTTTAACTTAATTCAAACACTATATTCACCAACTAAATCACATTTACTCATTTGAAGAACTTAACATTTTTCTATGTTTAATGAATTTAGTTTTAACTTAATTCCAACACTATAATCACTAACTAAATCACATTATATATTTAAAATATTTAACATTTTTATAAGTGAAATTAGTTTAAAATTTAATTTAATTCAAACATTATATTCAACAACAAAATCACATTAAATCATTTATAAATTTAACAACTTTCTAAGTCTAATTAGTTTAATTTTACCTTAATACAAACACTCATTATTCACCAACTAAATTACATTTACTTATTTGAAGAACTTAAAATCTTTCTAAGTCTAATTATTTTAGTTTTAACTTAATTCAAACACTATATTCACCAACTAAATCACATTTACTTATTTGAACTACTTAACGTCTTTCAAAGTCTAATTAGTTTAATTTTAAATTAATTCCAACACTATATTCACCAACTAAATCACATTAACTTATTTGATGAATTAACATCTTTATAAGTGTAATTAGTTTATTTTTAACTTCATTCAATTAATATATTCACCAACTAAATCACATTAACTTATTTAATGAACTTTACAACTTTCAAAGTCTAATTATTTTAATATTAACTTAATTCCAACACTATATTCACCAACTAAATGACATTACATATTTAAAGAACTTGGCATCTTTCTAAGTGTAATTAGTTTAGTTTATCTTAATTCCAACAGTATATTTACCAACTAAATCACATTAACTTATTTACAGAATTTAAAAATTTCCGAGTCTAATTAGTTTAGTTTTATTTTAATTCCAACACTATATTCACAAACTTAATCACATTAACTTATATAAAGAATTTAAAAAAAATTTCAAGTCTAATTAGTTTAGTTTTATTTTAATTCCAAAACTATATTAACCATCTAAATCACATTAACTTATTTAATGAATTTAACAATTTTTTAAGTCTAATTATTTTAGTTTAAACTTAATTCTAACATTATATTCACCAACTAAATCACATTAACTTATTTAGAGAATTTAAAAAATTTCCGGGTCTAATTAGTTTAGTTTTATTTTGATTTCAACACTATATTCACAAACTAAATCACATTAACTTATTTAAAGAAATTAACAACTTTCCAAGTCTAATTAGTTTAGTTTTAACTAAATTCAAACACTATGTTCACCAACTAAGTCACATTTACTTATTTGAAGAACTTCGCATTATTCTAAGTACAATTAGTTTAGTTTTAACTTAATTTCAACATTATATTCACCATCTAAATAACATTAACTTATTTGAAGAATTTAACATCTTTCTATGTCTAAACAATTTAATTTTAACTTAATTCAAATACTATATTCACCAATTAAATCACATTAACTTATTTAAAGAACTTAAAAACTTTCTAAGTGTATTTAGTTTAGTTATAACTTAATTCAAGCACAATATTCATATTAACATATTTACAGAATTTAACAACTTTTCAAGTCGAATTAGTTTAGTTTAAACTTTATTCCAACTATATTCACAAACTAAATAAAAGAAGATAACATCTTTCCGACTGTAATTAGTTTGGTTTAACATAATTTATACACTATATTCACCAACTAAATCACATTAATTCATTTAAATAACTTAACATATTTCTAAGTCTAATCTGTTTAATTTTAATTTAGTTCCAATACTATATTCATCAAAAACATAACTTTAACTTACTTAGTGAATTTAACAACTTTCTATGTCTAATTAGTTCAGTTTTAACGTAATTCCAATGCTATTTTCACCAACTAAATCACATTTACTTATTTAAAGAATTTAAAAACTTTCTAAGTCTAATTAGTTTAGTTTTAACTTAATTCCAACACTATATTCACCAACTAAATCACATTGACCTATTTAAAGAATATAACAATTTTCTAAGTATATTAGTTTAGTTCTAACTTAATTCAAACACTATATTCACCAAATAAATCACATTAACTTATATAAAGAATTAAAAACTTTTATAAGTCAAATTAGTTTAGATTAAACTTAATTCCACCACTATATTTACTAACTAAAAAACATTAACTTATTCAAAGAAGATAACATCTTTCCAAGTGTAATTAATTTAACTTAACTTAGTTCCAACACTTTATTGACCAACTAAATCTATCACGACCAAAAACGAGCCGCGATTGGCAACCACACTTATCCTACTATGTGAGCGAACCAACCAATCTAAACCCCAACATACTTAAAACTCATTAACGAAATCAATTAATAACTTCCAATATTTATCAATTACTATCCCCAAAATCTGGAAGTCATCACCGCAACAACATTCTATCCTCAATTTACTAAATATAAGAGTATCTAGGAAGCTAAGATAAGAAAACAGATGGTCCATGTCCGAACTTCAAGGACATTAAAACATGAATGAGAGAGAATCCAGTCCGAGCTAGGAACAACAGCTCACCCTGAAATCTGCAATGCTGAAGACTGGCTAGAGTTGCGGACGAGTCGAAGACGACGGCACGTTTGCTGCACTCCACAAATAACAAAGAAAAACATACAAGTAGGGGTCAATTTAAGGCACAAGTACTGAGTAGATATCACCGGCCAACTGCAACGACCTGTTTAGTCGTTTTGAGTAGCAGACTTCAATTCTGGAAAAACTGGCAGAAGCGACAGACCCCATGACGGACCGTCACGGGCACGACGGACTGTCGCAGGGTCTCGTTTTAAAACACTTAGAAAATCTTAAATTGGGTACTGAAAATCGACTCTCTGAACTTTGTGACGGAATGGCTGAACGGACCATCACAGGTGTGACGGACCGTCACAGACTCTTCAGAGAAATTGAGTCTCTGAACTCCGTGACGGGCAGCAGGACGGACCGTCGTAGGCGCGACGGGCCGTCACAGGTTGCGCAATCCCAGTCTGGGTCGGATTTCTTGATATGTTTTGACGGACGTTTTTGACTATTCTTGCCTTAATTATAAAGTTAGTGGGTTAATGTTAATAAGTCTAATTACTTGGGGGTTAAAAGAGGTAACATTAAGTTAATTAGTGGGGCATTATTGCCATCTTTTATTCTTAATTATATACTAATTAGGGTAAAAGAAAGAGGGTTGGAATAAGAAAAATAAGAAAGGACAAAGAGAGACAGAAAAAGAAAGAGAACGAGTAGAGAGAGAGAGAAACGAAGGGGATAGCAAGGATTTTGAAAAGATAGCTTGTTGATCGCAATTCTTCGGTGGAGGTAGGTTATGGTTTTCATGCTATTCGTAGTAAACTCTTAATAGCGAATGATATGTGTTAGTAGTATTGTAAACCTTCTATATGCTTAATTGTATGCTTGCATGAATGATGTGATTATGTAATTGTGAATAAATAAGCATGATGAAGCTATTGAATCCCAAATCTTGAAAAGAAACCCTAATCTACTTTGTTAATGATGATGCCTTGGTATAAAAGAAGGCTTGATGAACGAAAGTGGTGAGATTAGGGGATCGGGTGCCACGTTCCGGTACCAGGATAGTATATGAGGATCGGAGTGTCACGTTGCGACACCAGGATAGTATATGGATCGGGTGCCATGTTCCGGTACTAGGATAGTATATGAGGATCAGAGTGTCACGTTCCGACACCAGGATAGTATATGGATCGGGTGCCACGTTTTGGTACTAGGATAGTATATGAGGATCGGAGTATCACGTTCCGACACCAAGATAGAATATGGATCGGGTGCCACGTTCCGGTACCAGGATAGTATATGGATCGGGTGCCACGTTCCGGTACCAGGATAGAATATATGGATCAGGTGCCACATTCCGGTACCAGGATAGAATGAGGATCGGAGTGTCACATTCCGACACCAGGATAGTATATTGAGGAGCGGAGTGTCACGTACCGACACGAGGGGAATAAAGATAATGAATCTTGAAAAATGTTAATATATCCAATCTAATGAACTGAATTCCCAAATGAGTATGATGAGGAGGCGTGAGTCCTCATTGATGTGCTTGGTGTTGTAACCAAGGGTTATGCTAGCTGTAAATGCTGCATGCTAAGTATATTAGTTGATTTTATGATATTGCTTAATATATACTGTTTTCTATTTTGAGTTGGCCGATGATATCTACTCAGTACCCGTGTTTGTACTGACCCCCTACTTTTATGTTTTCTTCTTTGTTATTTGTGGAGTGCAGCAAAGGTGCCGTTGTCTTCAACTCAACAGTAATTCAAGCCAGTCTTTGCTACACCGGAAATTCAGGGTGAGCTAATGCTTCTAGCTTGGACTGGATCTTCTTCTTCAAGTCTTGATGCCTTGAACTTCCGGCATGGACTAGCTTCTTATGTATTTTTAGCTTCTTAGAATACTCTTAGTTTAGTAATTTGATCATAGATGTTCTTGTGGTGATGACTTCCAGATTTTGGGGATAATAATAGTCATTGATTTTATTAATGAGTTTAAGTCTTCCGCATTACATTATGTTAATAGTACATTGAAATGTTAAGATTTAGATTTGGTTGGTTCGCTCACACAGGAGGGTAAGTGTGGGTGCCAGTCGCGGCCCGATTTGGGTCGTGACACCAACTCAGAATAAAAAGCAATATATATCAGATAATAACATAAAATCAACCAAATACTTATCAGATGACAACAACAAGTACCATAACCATTGGCCACAACACCAAACACATCTATGAGGACTCAAGCCATCACACCATACTCATTTGGGAAACAGGTTCTTTAAATCTGAGTATATTAGCATAATTAAAGATTCATTCTCTTTACTATCCTTGTGTCGGAACGTGACACTCTGATCCCCCTCAACATTCATTCATCTTACTATCCTGGTGTCGGAACGTGACACTCCGATCCCCTACTATCCTGGTGTCGGAACGTGACACTCCGATCCTCTACTATCCTGGTGTCGGAACGTGACACTCCGATCCTCTACTATCCTGGTGTCGGAACGTGACACTACGATCCTCTACTATCCTGGTGTGGGAATGTGACACCCAATCCTCTACTATCCTGGTGTCGGAACGTGATACTCTGATCCTCTACTATCCTGTGTCGGAACGTGACACCCGATCCTCTACTATCCTGGTGTCGGAACGTGACACTCCGATCCCTTAATTCTACGTGTCGGTTCGTGACACCCGATCCCTTAATCTCATTCTTTCAGTTCATCAAGCCTTCTTTTATACCAAGGCATCATCATTAACACGGAGGTTTTAAGGTTTAAGATTCAATAGCCTCATCATGCTTATTTTATCACAATTATATAATCACATCATGCAAGCACACAATTAAGCATATAGAAGACTTTATGAATTTACCCAATACATATCAATCGGTATTTAGAGTTTACTAATAAATAGCATAAACCATAACCTACCTCCACCAAAGAATCGATCAAGCAATCTACTTATCCAATGCTTTGCTTTCCTCTTCATTTCTCCCCTCTTCTCTCTGTTCTTTCTATTTTTCCTTATTCAAACTCTTTTTCTTTACCCTAATTACCATATAATTAAGTATAAAATATGGTAAAATTAACCCATTATTTATTTCAAAGTTATCTCTTTTAACCACTAAGTAATTGAATTATTAACATTAAACCACTAACTTTGTAATCATAAGTAGGAATAGTTCAAAACACCCCTTAAAAACGTTTAACAGAAATCCGACCCAGTCAGGGTTACGCAGCCCGTGAAGGCCCGTCATGCCTGCGATGGTCCGTCCTGCTGCTTCCATCACAAAGTTCAGAGACTCAAATTCGTTAAAGAGTCTGTGACGGTCCGTCATGCCTACCAAGGTCCTTCCTGCTCTTCCGTCGCGAAGTTCAAAGAGTTGTTCTCATTACCCAATTTTCCAGAGTCTAACTTTTTTGGAACAATACCCGCTCGACGGTCCGTCGTGGGATCCGTCGACCCAGACAGTTATTACCAAAAATAAACTCTACTGCTCCAAACGACTAAACAGGTCGTTACAAAATCGCATAAACTTATTTAAAGAACTTAACAACTCTTTCAGTGCAATTAGTTTAGTTTTAACTTAATTCAGAAACTATATTAACCAACTAAATCACATTTATTTATTTAAAGAACTTGACAACTTTCTATGTGTAAGTAGTTTAGTTTCAACTTAATTCAAACATATTCATCAACTAAATTGCATTTACTTATTTGAACAACTTAACATCTTTCTAAGTCTAACTAGTTTAGTTTTAACTTAATTCAAACACTATATTCACCAACTTAATCACATTTTCTTATTTGAACAACTTAACGACTTTCTAAGTCTAATTAGTTTAGTTTTAACATAATTCCAACACTATATTCACCAACTAAATCACATTAACTTACTTGAAGAATTTAACATCTATATAAGTGTAATTAGTTTAGTTTTAACTTTATTCAAATAATATATTCACCAACTAAATCACATTAACTTATTTAATGAACTTAACAACTTTCAAAGTCTAATTATTTTAGTTTTAACTTAATTGCAACACTATTTTCACCGACTAAATGACATTAACTTATTTAAAGAACTTCACATCTTTCTATGTGTAATTAGTTTAGTTTTAACTTAATTCCAACACTATATTCACCAACTAAATCACACTAACTTATTTAGAGAATTTAGAAATTTTCTGGGTCTAATTAGTTTAGTTTTATTCTAATTCTAACACTATATTTACAAACTGAATCACATTAACTTATATAAAGAATTTAAAAATTTTCCGAGTCTAATTAGTTTAGTTTTATTTTAATTCCAAAACTATATTAAGCAACTAAATCACATTAACTCATTAAATGAATTTAACAACTTTCTAAATCTAATTAGTTTAGTTTAAAATTAATTCTACCACTATATTGACCAACTAAATCATATTAACTTATTTAAAGAATTTAAAAATTTTCCGGGGCTAATTAGTTCAATTTTATTTTAATTCCAACACTATATTCACAAATTAAATCACATTAACTTATTTAATGAAATTCACAACTTTCTAAGTGTAATTAGTTTAGTTTTACTTAATTGAAACACTATATTCACCGACTAAATCACATTACTTATTTGAAGAACTTAACAACTCTCCAAGTCTAATTAGTTTAGTTTTAACTTAATTCAAACTCTATATTCACCAACTAAATAACATTTATTTATTTGAAGAACTGTAACGACCCGTTTAGTCGTTTTGAGCAACATACTTCAATTCTGGAAAAACTGGCAGAAGCGACGGACCCCATGACGGAACGTCATGGGCACGACGGACCGTCGAGGGTGTCTCGTCCCAAAACACTTAGAAATTCTGAAATTTGGGTGCTGAAATCGACTCTCTAAACTTCGTGACGGAATGGCAGGACGGACCGTCACGGGCGTGACGGACCGTCACGGAGACTTCAGTGAAAATCCATTCTCTGAACTTTGCGACGACCTGCAGGACGGACCGTCGCAGACACGACGGCTCGTCACAGGTTGCGCAAATCCCAGGCAGAATCGGATTTCCTTACACGTTTTAAAGGACGTTTTGGGACTATTCTTTCCTTAATTATAGATTTCGTGGGTTTATATTAATAACTCAAATTCTTGGGGGTTAAAAGAGGTAACCCTAAGTTAATTAGTGGGGTATTTTTGCCATCTTTTATTCTTAATTATATACTAATTAGGGTAAAAGAAAGAGGGTTTGAATAAGAAAAATAAGAAAGAACAAAAAGAGACAGAAAAAGAAAGAGAACGAGTAGAAAGAGAGAGAAAAGAAGAGGAAAACACCAAGCTTTGAGGATTAACTTACTTGATCGCAATTCTTCGGTGGAGGTAGGTTATGGTTATTTCATGCTATTCGTAGTAAACTCTTAATAGTGAATGATATGTGTTAGTAGTATTGTAAACCCTTCTATATGCTTAATTGTATGCTTGCATGAATGATGTGATTATGTAATTATAAATAAATAAGCATGATGAAGCTATTGAATCCCAAATCTTGAAAAGAAACCCTAATCTACTTTGATAATGATGATGCCTTGGTATGAAAGAAGGCTTGATGAATGAAAGTAGTAAGATTAGGGGATCGGGTGCCACGTTCCGGTACCAGGATAGAATATGGATCGGGTGTCACGTTCCGACACCAGGATAGAATATGGATCGGGTGCCACGTTCCGGTACTAGGATAGAATATGGATCGGGTGCCACGTTCCGGTACCAGGATAGAATATATGGATCGGGTGTCACGTTCCGACACAAGGATAGAATATGGATCGGGTGCCACGTTCCGGTACAGGGATAGAATATGGATCGGGTGCCACGTTTCGGTACCAGGATAGAATATGGATCGGAGTGTCACATTCCGACACCAGGATAATATATTGAGGAGCGGAGTGTCACGTACCGACACGAGGGGAATAAAGATAATGAATCTTGAAATATGATAATATATCCAATCTAATGAACTAAATTCCCAAATGAGTATGATGAGGAGGTATGAGTCCTCATTGATGTGCTTGGTGTGTAACCAAGGGTTATGGTAACTAGAAATGCTGCATGCTAAAAATATTAGTTGATTTTATGATATTGCTTAATACATACTATTCCCTATTTTGAGTTGGCCGATGATATCTACTCAGTACCCGTGGTTTGTACTGACCCCTACTTTTATGTTTTTCTTCTTGTTATTTGTGGAGTGAAGCAAACGTGCCGTCATCTTCGACTCAAAAGTAACACAAGCCAGTCTTCGTCACACCGGAAATTCAGGGTGAGCTAATGCTTCTCGCTTGGAATGGATCTTCTCCTTCATGTCTTGATGCCTTGAACCTCCGGCATGGACTAGCTTTCTATGTATTTTTTTTAGCTTTTAGAAACTCTTAGAATTAGTAGTTTAAAGTAGATGTTCTTGTGATGATGACTTCCACGTTTTGGGAATAATAGATGTTGAATACTTATAGTTATTGAATTGGTTTTTATTAATGAGTTTAAGTCTTCCGCAGTACTTTATGTTTATATTATATTGAAATGTTAAGGTTAGATTTGTTGGTTCGCTCACATAGGAGGGTAAGTGTGGGTGCCAGTCGCGGCCCAGATTTGGGTCTTGACAAACTTGGTATCAGAGCATTAGGTTCGTTGGTCTCAACACACAAGAACAGGTCTAGTAGAGTCTTAAGGAACGGTAGGGGGACGCCTTTACTTTTCCTTGAGAGGATATAAGACTTTAGGAAAATTTCACTCTCTCATTCTTTCTTTCGTGCTACTACTTGAGTCCAATTGGTATCTAGGCGATACGAATTGGTATCTGACCATCTTCACTCTCTTTCGCAGATGGTTAGAACTAGAGCAACGACTACGCCAACACCAACACCAGCACCGGCGAGACAGGGTGCGTCTGAGCCAGCCACTGGGGCTGTAGCTCGAGGAAGAGCAGCGGCAAGAGGCCGTGGTAGTGGTCGTGGGAGGACGTCCTCTAGAGGAAGAGGACGAGCACCTAGCCCATCTGATACTAGGGCAGTGACTCCCCCACCGACTGAGGAAGTTATAAGAGAGGGGGAGGATGGGGTGAATTAACAAGTGCAAAATGAGGAAATGCCACCCCAACCTACCCTAGAGATGATCAATCACGTTCTAGCTTATCTTAGCGGGTTATCTGATCAGGGCCAGACACCCCCAGTGTTTTCTGCACCAGCACCTCAGGCTCCGGAGGTACAATATGCGGCTACTTTGGTTCCCCGCATGGATGTTCCATTAGAAATAAGCACATTTCCTCGTCTGACTACAGGGCCTGTAATGACAAATGATCAGCATGAACTTTTCAGTAAGTTCTTGAAATTGAAACCTCCAGTCTTCAAGGGTGCTGAATCGGAGGATGCTTATGATTTTCTGGTCGACTGTCACGAGCTACTACACAAGATGGGTATAGTAGAACGGTTTGGTGTTGAGTTCGTGAGTTATCAGTTTCAAGGGAACGCCAAAATATGGTGGCGATCACATGTTGAGTGTCAACCGACAGAGGTACCACCTATGACTTGGGCCTCATTCTCTAGCTTGTTTGTGGAGAAGTATATCCCTCGGACTTTGAGGGATAGGAAGAGGGATGAGTTCTTGAGCCTAGAGCAAGGTAGGATGTCGGTTAATGCTTACGAGGCTAGGTTTCGCGCACTATCCAGATATGCCACGCAACTTTGTTTCAGTCCACAAGAGAGGATTCGCCGGTTTGTGAAGGGGTTAAGATCAGAGTTGCGGATTTCGGCCTTACAGGTAGCGGCTACAGCAAAATCCTTCCAAGAAGTGGTAGACTTCGTGATAGAGGTGGAAGGAGTGAAGCCCGATGACTTCACCTCGACACCGACATCAAAAAGGTTTCGAAAGGGGGGTGAGTTTAATGGTTCCCACTCTAGAGGACAGAGTTCCAGAGGTTACTCAGTTCGACCCATTCAGTCTTCACTACAGACTGTAGTTGGGGGTCCACCTCCGACCGGTCAACACTTCTCTGAGAGACCTATGCATGAACCCAGAGAGTGCTATGGATGTGGGGAGATTGGACATATTAAGAGGTATTGTCCAAAACAGAGTTATAGACCTCCAAATGTTAGAGGTAGAGGTGGTCATGGCAGAGGCCGTTATTCTGGAGGACGTGGTGGTCAGCAGAACGGCCGAGGTGATGGGCAACCTGGAGCCACTACATCACAACATGGTAGGGGCAACGAACAGACGAACGATAGGTCCCATTGTTACGCTTTCCCTGGGCAGTCTGAAGCAGAGGCATCTGATGCTGTCATCACAGGTAATCTTTTGGTTTGTGATTGCATGGCTTCTGTATTGTTTGTTCCTGGATCCACATTTTCTTATGTATCTTCCTCATTTGCTAATGGTCTAAATTTACATTGCGAATTACTTGATATGCCTATTCGTGTCTCGACTCCGGTGGGTGAGTCTGTGGTAGTTGAAAAGGTAAATAGGTCTTGTTTGGTAAACTTTGTGGGGAGCAACACTTATGTAGATTTGGTTAACTTAGAAATGGATGATTTTGATGTGATTCTGGGTATGACTTGGCTTTCTCCGCAATTTGCAATCTTGGATTGTAATGCTAAAACGGTGACGTTAGCCATGCCTGGGACAGACCCGTTAGTGTGGGAGGGTGACTACACTTCCAATCCGGTCCGCATCGTCTCCTTTCTACGTGCTAAGAAAATGATTAGTAAAGGGTGTTTAGCTTTCTTGGCACATCTCAAGGATGACACTACCCAAGTACCTTCGATTGAGTCGGTTTCAGTGGTTCGTGAGTTTCGGGATGTGTTCCCTGCAGATCTTCCTGGTATGCCACCGGATAGGGATATTGACTTCTGTATTGATCTTGAACCCGGTACTCGCCCCATTTCTATACCCTCTTATAGAATGGCTCCCGCGGAGTTAAGAGAGTTAAAGGCACAACTTCAAGAGTTATTGAACAAAGGCTTCATTAGACCAAGTGCATCCCCTTGGGGTGCTCCGGTTTTTTTTGTAAAGAAGAAGGATGGGAGTTTTCGAATGTGTATAGACTACAGACAACTAAACAAGGTAACCATAAAGAACAAGTATCCTCTTCCCCGCATTGATGACTTGTTCGATCAGTTACAAGGTGCTTGTGTCTTCTCTAAGATTGACTTGAGATCCGGTTATCATCAATTGAAAATACGGGCAACGGATGTGCCAAAGACTGCTTTTCGAACGAGGTATGGGCATTACGAATTTGTAGTGATGTCTTTTGGTCTTACGAATGCCCCTGCTGCGTTCATGAGCTTGATGAACGGGATTTTTAAGACATATTTGGACCTCTTCGTGATCGTATTTATTGATGATATATTGGTATACTCAAAGAGCAAGAAGGAACATGAAGAGCATTTGAGATTGGTATTGGAAATGTTAAAGGAGAAAAAGCTTTATGCCAAGTTCTCTAAGTGTGAGTTTTGGCTATATGCAGTGTCCTTCTTGAGGCACGTGGTTTCTAAGGAAGGAGTGATGGTGGATCCTTCTAAGATTGAAATAGTGAAGAATTGGGTAAGACCCACTAATGTGTCAGAAATAAGGAGCTTTGTTGGGTAAGCTAGCTACTACCGCCGATTTGTCAAGGGATTCTCTTCTATTGCTTCCCAATTGACGAACTTGACTAAGCAGAATGTTCCATTTGTATGGTCGGATGAGTGTGAGGAAAGCTTTCAGAAGCTCAAGACTTTGTTGACTACCGCACCTATCCTTACCTTGCCAGTAGAGGGTAAGAACTTCATTGTTTATTGTGATGCATCCTATTCTGGTTTGGGTGCAGTACTAATGCAAGAGAAGAGTGTGATTGCTTATGCCTCCAGGCAACTAAAGGTGCATGAACATAACTATCCGACCCACGATTTGGAATTGGCTGCGGTGGTGTTTGCATTAAAGCAATGGAGACACTATTTGTATGGGGTTAAGTGTGAGATCTATACGGATCATCGTAGCCTACAGTATGTCTTTACTCAGAAAGATTTGAACTTAAGACAGAGGAGATGGATGGAGTTACTAAAGGACTACGATATCACTATCTTGTATCATCCGGGAAAGGCGAATGTTGTGGCAGATGCTTTAAGTAGAAAGGCGGGAAGCATGAGAAGTCTAGCTCACTTGCAAGCTTCTAGACGCCCACTGGCTAGAGAGGTTCAGACTCTAGCTAACGACTTGATGAGATTAGAAGTAAATGAGAAGGGAGGATTGTTGGGTTGTGTGGAGTCAAGATCTTCTTTTCTTGACAAAATTAAGGGAAAACAGTCTGATGATGAGAAACTGCGCAGAATTCAAGATAAAGTATTGCGAGGAGAGGCTAAGGAAGCACAAATCGATGAGGAAGGTGTTTTGAGGATCAAGGGAAGGGTATGTGTACCCCGCGTCGATGGTTTGATCAACACTATTCTGAAGAAGGCTCATAGTTCAAGGTATTCTATACATCCGGGCGCAACCAAGATGTATCGTGACCTAAAGCAACACTTTTGGTGGAGTAGAATGAAGCGTGACATTGTGGATTTTATTGCCAAATGTCCAAACTGTCAACAAGTAAAGTACGAACACCAAAGGCCCGGAGGAACACTTCAGAGAATGCCCATTCCGGAATGGAAGTGGGAAAGAATTGCAATGGACTTTGTGGTTGGTCTTCCGAAGACAATGGGTAAGTATGACTCCATTTGGGTGATTGTTGATAGGTTAACTAAATCTGCTCATTTCATTCCGGTCAAGGTGACTTACAATGCAGAAAAGTTAGCCAAACTTTACATCTCGGAAGTGGTGCGATTGCATGGGGTTGCACTATCCATCATATCAGATAGAGGTACTCAGTTTACTTCTAGGTTTTGGAAAACATTGCATGCAGAATTGGGTACTAGGTTGAACCTTAGTACGGTGTTCCATCCTCAGACCGATGGTCAGTCTGAGCGAACGATTCAAGTGTTGGAGGATATGCTTCGTGCGTGTGTGATAGAGTTTGGTGGTCACTGGGATAGCTTCCTACCCTTAGCGGAGTTTTCATACAACAATAGCTATCACTCAAGTATTGATATGGCCCCATTTGAAGCATTGTATGGGAGGAGATGTAGGTCTCCCATTGGTTGGTTTGATGCATTCGAGGTTAGACCTTGGGGTACTGACCTTTTGAGGGATTCGATAGAGAAAGTGAAGTCTATTCAAGAAAAGCTTCTAGCAGCGCAAAGTAGACAAAAAGAATATGCAGATCGAAAGGTTAGGGACTTAGAGTTCATGGAAGGTGAACAAGTCTTGTTTAATGTTTCGCCCATGAAAGAGGTGATGTGGTTCGGAAAAAGGGGTAAACTAAGTCCAAGGTACATTGGACCATTTGAAGTACTTAAGCGAGTAGGAGAGGTGGCTTATGAGTTAGCCTTGCCTCCAGGGCTGTCCAGAGTACATCCGGTATTCCATGTGTCTATGTTGAAAAGATATCATGGGGATGGAAATTACATTATCCGTTGGGATTCAGTTTTACTTGATGAGAACTTGTCTTATGAGGAGGAGCCTGTTGCTATTTTAGATAGAGAAGTTCGCAAGTTGAGGTCAAGAGAGATTGCGTCCATCAAGGTGCAATGGAAGAATCGACCGGTTGAAGAAGCCACTTGGGAGAAGGAGGCGGATATGCCAGAAAAATACCCACATCTGTTTACAGATTCAGGTACTCCTTTTCACCCTTGTTTTCCTTCTTTTTATCGTTCAGGGACGAACGATGGGTAATTGGTATCTAATGTAATGACCCATTTAGTCGTTTTGAGCAACAGACTTCAATTCGAGAAAAACTGGCAGAAGCGACGGACCCCACGACGGAACGTCATGGGCACGACGGACCGTCGAGGGTGTCTCATCCCAAAACACTTAGAAATTCTGAAATTTGGGTGCTGAAATCGACTCTCTGAACTTCGTGACGGAATGGCAGGACGGACCGTCACGGGCGTGACGGACCGTCACGGAGACTTCAGTGAAAATGCATTCTCTGAACTTTACGACGACCTGCAGGACGGACCGTCGCAGACACGACGGCCCGTCACAGGTTGCGCAAATCCCAGGCAGAATCCGATTTCCTTACACGTTTTAAAGGACGTTTTGGGACTATTCTTTCCTTAATTATAGATTTCGTGGGTTTATATTAATAACTCAAATTCTTGGGGCTTAAAAGAGGTAACCCTAAGTTAATTAGTGGGGTATTTTTGCCATCTTTTATTCTTAATTATATACTTATTAGTGTAAAAGAAAGAGGGTTTGAATAAGAAAAATAAGAAAGAACAAAAAGACACAGAAAAAGAAAGAGAACGAGTAGAAAGAGAGAGAAAAGAAGAGGAAAACACCAAGCTTTGAGGATTAACTTACTTGATCGCAATTCTTCGGTGGAGGTAGGTTATGGTTATTTCATGCTATTCATAGTAAACTCTTAATAGTGAATGATATGTGTTAGTAGTATTGTAAACCCTTCTATATGCTTAATTGTATGCTTGCATGAATGATGTGATTATGTAATTATGAATAAATAAGCATGATGAAGCTATTGAATCCCAAATCTTGAAAAGAAACCCTAATCTACTTTGATAATGATGATGCCTTGGTATGAAAGAAGGCTTGATGAATGAAAGTAGTGAGATTAGGGGATCGGGTGCCACGTTCCGGTACCAGGATAGAATATGGATCGGGTGTCACGTTCCGACACCAGGATAGAATATGGATCGGGTGCCACGTTCCGGTACCAGGATAGAATATGGATCAGGTGCCACGTTCCGGTACCAGGATAGAATATATGGATCGGGTGTCACGTTCCGACACAAGGATAGAATATGGATCGGGTGCCACGTTCCGATACCAGGATAGAATATGGATCGGGTGCCACGTTTCGGTACCAGGATAGAATATGGATCGGAGTGTCACGTTCCGACACCAGGATAGTATATTGAGGAGCGGAGTGTCACGTACCGACACGAGGGGAATAATGATAATGAATCTTGAAATATGATAATATATCCTATCTAATGAACTAAATTCCCAAATGAGTATGATGAGGAGGTATGAGTCCTCATTGATGTGCTTGGTGTGTAACCAAGGGTTATGGTAACTATAAATGCTGCATGCTAAGGATATTAGTTGATTTTATGATATTGCTTAATACATACTGTTCCCTATTTTGAGTTGGCCGATGATAACTACTCAGTACCCGTGGTTTGTACTGACCCCTACTTTTATGTTTTTCTTCTTGTTATTTGTGGAGTGCAGCAAACGTGCCGTCATCTTCGACTCAATAGTAACTCAAGCCAGTCTTCGTCACACCGGAAATTAAGGGTGAGCTAATGCTTCTAGCTTGGACTGGATCTTCTCCTTCATGTCTTGATGCCTTGAACCTCCGGCATGGACTAGCTTTCTATGTATTTTTTTTAGCTTTTAGAAACTCTTAGAATTAGTAGTTTAAAGTAGATGTTCTTGTGATGATGACTTCCAGGTTTTGGGAATAATAGATGTTGAATACTTATAGTTATTGAATTGGTTTTTATTAATGAGTTTAAGTCTTCCGCAGTACTTTATGTTTATATTATATTGAAATGTTAAGGTTAGATTGGTTGGTTCGCTCACATAGGAGGGTAAGTGTGGGTGCCAGTCGCGGTCCGGATTTGGGTCGTGACAAGAACTTAACCTTTTTTTAAGTATAATTAGTTTAGTTTTAACTTAATTCCAACATTATATTCACCAACTAAATCACATTAACTCATTTAAAGAATTTAACATCTTTCTAAGTGTAATTAGTTTAATTTTAACCTAATTCAAATACTATATTCACCAATTAAATCACATTAACTTACTTAAAGAACTTAAAAACTTTCTAAGACTAATTAGTTTAGTTTTAACTTAATTCAAACACTTTATTAACCAAATAAATAACATTACCTTTTTTAAAGAATTAAACAACTTTCCAAGTCTAATTAGTTTAGTTTAAACTTAATTCCAACACTATATTCACCAGTAAATAACATTAACTTATTTATAGAAGATAACATCTTTCTGAGTGTAATTAGTTTGGTTTAAACATAATTTATACACTATATTCACCAACTAAATCATATTAACTTATTTAAATAACTTAACATATTTCTAAGTCAAGGAAAAGGTTCAATTATTGATGATGAAAAGGTCTAGCTAATCATGATGGTAAAAAGAGAACGTGATATATGACCTATATAATTTATGTTTGTTGTACTAGTATTGAAAATTTTCATTTAGAATTAGTTTTAGTGGCAATAATGTCTTAAAAGTGTTCCATCGGTTGTGATATTTCAATTTAGTATTTGCTTAAGAGTTGGACACTAGGCCTAACCCTACTTGAATAAGGATTGAAATAATTTTCTTTAGTTGGTTTCCAATTCTATTTGGAAAAGTATTGGAATTGTAATCCTATTTATAGTTGATTTTGACTATGTAAGGAAAAACACAAATGTAAAAGTAGAGGATGGTCTTGAGAGAAAAATTAATTACTCATTAGTATTTTCCTTGAAATAAATTAGGACATAAGAGAGGTTTTGAGAGAGAATCAAGAAGAGAGAAGAGAGAGGAGAGATGAAAAGGATTTATTTTCTGCATATGGTTTTTCCGACCAGCAACCTTCAGATCGTGTATATCAATTAACTAACTGTTGGATTGGACTAATATTTGAACTTCGTGTTTCTTACATTCTAGTGATTGATTTTAACGGTGGAGATTGGATTCGGATGTCCGCAAGATCATTTTCTTGATCCCAAACAGTAGTTTCTTTTGAGTTGTGCTTGCATTAAATTGTAGAGGCATTTGTATTTATAGCGTGTAGTATGAGGTGTTTTAGTATAATATTTAATAAGAGGAATCTTAACTTAAGACAATTGAGATGAATAGAGTTCTTAAGGATGATGGAATGACTATCACTTATCGTTTTAACAAAATGAATGTGGTAGTAGATGTCTTAGGTTGAAAGATAGCGTGTATAGGTAGTCTACCTTTGATACATGTGAGAGAGTTTCCTTTGATATGGATGCCAAGTCAGTCTTAAGGCAATAACTTTTTAAGACCTGATACTTTAAAATCTGGTAGAATTTGGCTTTCAGGGAGGGAATTTTATTTTATTGGAGCATATCTGGGCTCAGGGACGCATGATTTTATCTATCTTTGTCTTGGTTAAGGTAATAGTATCACATGTTATAAGATCTCTTTAAAGTTATTGGACAAAACTTAAGAAATATATTAAAAACATTCAACTCAAGTGGGATGATAAGTTCTGTTGTAGTGTTGAATTTAATTATGAGTATGGATGAATTTTTAGTGATGAATATGGGAAGGTCGATCAAGAGACGATCAATGATAATCCAAGATATAGGTCTTCAAAGTATAAGAAGGTGTAGATATATAAGGTCATTGGATTACATAGTTGAATTTAAAATTCATTTTTTTTATAAGTATGCATTTCTAGTGATATGTCTTATCAAGGTATGAACTTGTAAGGTACTAATGTATCTAAGGAAGGGTTTCCTTCAGAGTTTTGAGGGTGTGAACTAAAACATCACGAGTGTTGATAAAAGGATGAGATCGATAAATGAGCTAGAAAAAGCTAAGAGTGATATATTGAAGGATCGAGATATTTAGAATTTTGCACAATGGGAATAATTTGAGAAACGTGAGGGAATAAGACCTATCATATAAACCCTTGGGATATAGATGAAGGTTGTATTGATTTTTTCCTATGATTTTAGATATGACTTTGAGATGTGAACTGGTTCGGTACAGACTTCTAGGAGTTTAGCATCGAGTTTTATAAAGTTTGAGATTTGATTTGGGTACTGTTGAGGTATAGAAAATTTCGTGTTTTACATGGGGTTAGATTGTTCAAATTATGATAGATGACTTAAGAATGATGTACGAGGTGAGATATAATACTACATGCTTATCAAGAATATAGAGTTGGGTTAATGCTACTCTATTGATAGGACTGCATAGAGTGTTATGATGTATTTCATAGACATTTGATGGTGAATAGATGTTAAGAGATTATAGTATACAAAATAACTTGAGTGACCAAGAATTTCCTTATGTGTGGGCATGAGGTATGTGCTGGCATAGAATGGTAGTTAAAGCAAGTATGTGTGAAATTATAACAGGGACTAAATTGGTGATTGTGTGTAGCTTGAAAGCAAGTTTGAAAATATTTGATATGGACACTATGAAAAGAGTATCTTGAGTTATTCTACCTTGGTTATATGAATTCTTATGTGACCAACTACTTCATTCTGTGAAATTTAGAGAATGATTCATGTTCTATGTTCATGTTATTTTCGCTTCTATGAGAAGTTTCTAGTAGTGGATTGGATGTATCGATTCTGTGATTGTCCTCCTAGTAGGGTGGCATCCTTGGTTAGACTTGTTCATTCCAGTTATGAAAGATTGGGTGTTGTCTTGGGGCTATTGAAGTATATGTGATTATACATACAACTTTACCTATGAGAATTTATAAGAGAGCAATCATGGAAATTTACAGTCGTGTGATAGACTTAAGATCTATCTAATCATTAGTATCATATTGCAGCTATGTGTGATTGAATATGGAGATCATTGGGTTTAATTTTGTCATTCATAAAGTTCATATGTAATAGCTACTAATCTAGAATTTCAACATTATAGTTAAGACATGTATGTTTAGGTGTATCACCAGATGGTGGTTACTTGATCGTTTCCATTTTTGAATCAGATGAGTTTGATTTTCCTTGATGTCTAAAGATTAAATTTTTACACCTTAAACTCGAGGAAATATTATGTTGTGAGGATGTAATCTTGATAAGATATATGATGATTTGTGTGTTGTGAGTATGTGGTGGCTGGTTCAGGTTCACTCTTGATTGTAGCCAATATTGATCAAGGATTTTATCATGGTTATGTTAGATAATATTTGTCCTGATGTTTGTTTCAAGGTCTAGTTGGAGAATCGGTCTGTTGAAGAGTCCACTTGAGAGTAGGTTTGTTGTTAGTTGAGTTTAAATACAACAACACCTATCATTAGAGTATCGAGATGACCCCATTTGAGGAAATATATGAGAGGAGGTGTAGATCTCCAATTGGTTGGCATGATACTTTTGATATGAGACCTTGGTACTAATATTTTTGAAGGGATTGTTGGGACAACTAACATTTCTTACCCTCACTTTCTATGGATCATTCGAGGACGAACGATGGGTATGGTATCTATTGTAACGACCTATTTGATCGTTGTAGTTTTAGATTTTTTTGTTTCATAAAATATTTTCCGATAAATTCTAAATGATATTTTGAATCATTGTAATTATAATTATAAAATTTGTGGGGTAATTTTAATAATTTAAGTAATTAGTGGTTAAACAAAATAACAGTAAAAAACTAGTGGGTCACTTCTACCACACTCATAACTAGTCCTAATAATAATTAGGGGTTCCTATCTTGAGTTAGAACTCAACAGAAACTTAAACTATGGCGGCATAATCATCAGTAAGGAGGCCGACAAGTATTTCCGGTATGTAGTATGCATTTTTATGAGTATGAACATATGTCATAGTATTATTATTATTATTATATTATTATATTGATATTACACGAGAGAAATAGAGAAAATCATCACACTTTTGATATAAAGCGAGTTTCAATTTGTATCTGTTTATAATATTGTTGCATATAGGAACTAGTATTATAATATTATTTGGGTCGGAAAATTAAGAGTTGAATTGCTGCAAATTGGATTAATTGGTCGTGTTTGTATTACAGAGGGTAAGAACAAAAGTGAGTGATCCAATCATGGCCAATAATAAGGCAATGATTGGCAGTGATGATGATACTAATTTGACTTATATTAGCGGTGATAGTTGAGCGGAATTAATATGGGTTTTTATATTTTTTTGTTATAGAGGTTAATGATTGCTATTAATTTTGGAGTGGTAAAGCTCTTTTTGGTCATCACATTAATATATATCCATGTTCCAGCGTATTGTTACTTAAATTTTAGGGATACTATATTATATGAAATTTATTAGGGTTGTATTGTTTGGAGAAATTAAATGCAATCCTAGGTTTTAATTTGAGAAATATGAGAGTTGGAATATTAAGTAGCATCAAAACCATGAATTGACTAGAGAATTAGGTGAGTTTTGGGTCTTGGTTAGACATAAAATAATTGAGCGTTTATAGACTCGTTAATTTGCAAAAATTGTGCATATACTTGATAGATTGAAAAGGTTCGGAGGCATCGAGGAAAGAAAAAGCATCGAAAAAGTAGCTTGCATGACTTCGGTTCTTCGGTGGAGGTAGGTTATGGTTTATGTTATTTGATAGTAAACTCTTAATAGTGATTGATATGTATTGAATGATATTGTGAAGTTCTCTATGTACTTGACTGTGTGATTGTAGGATTGTGTGATTTGGTTGTGTGATTTGTGATTTGTCTAAAATTCTGAGACCGTGAAATTTATAATCTTGAACCTCTTATCGAAATGATGCCTTGAATAAAGAAGGCTTGATGAAATATTATCAATGAATTGAAAGTGATGCTAATAAATGATAAATTAATAGTATTATTGGATCAGTGTGTCACGTTTCGACACAGTATAATTGGATCGAAGTATCACATTCCAACACAGTATAATTGGATCAGAGTGTCATGTTTCGACACGGTATAATTGGATCGGAGTGTCATGTTTCGACATGGTATAATTGGATCGGAGTATCACCTTCTGACACGATAATATTAAAGGAAAAACATATTGCATTAACGGAATTACTCAACTTCAAAGAACTCAATTTCCCCAAATGGTTTAGTTGGAGGCATGGGTCCTCATGGATGATCTTGATATTGTTGACACTAGTTCATATTGTTTGTTTCTTATCACTTGTTAAGTGCTATAGTTAAGTTCATACTATTATTTATTGTATATTAGGTTCTATTTTGGTTGGCCGATGATACCTACTCAGTACATGTTGTCCCGTACTGAGCCCTACTTGTGTTTCTCTCTGTTTCCTTTCATGAAATGCAAAGACTGTACCAATGACTTCAAATTGCCCTCAGCTCTAGCCAATCTCCCGCATATCAGGTTCCAAGGTGAGCTATTCATTCAAGCTCGTGTTGGATTCTCTCGGTCATGACATGATGTCCTATACTTTCATACACATAAAATTTTATTCTTCTATTTTGGTATATTTGATATTTTTAGACTTAGTAGTGGAGATTAGATGTACTTGATATGATGACTTTCAGGTTTTGGAAAATGATATTTAGTAAGATTTTGAGTTTTCACGTTATCCTTGTATTTTTTAAGTTTGGGTGCCACTCACAACTCGTTTTGGGTTGTGGCAACTTATTTATCTTTCTAAGTCTAATTAGTTTAGCTTTAACTTTATTCAGACACTATATTCACCAACTAACTCACATTTACTTATTTGAAGAACTTAACGTCTTTTTAAGTCTAATTAGTTTAGTTTTAACTTAATTCCAACACTATATTCACCAACTCAATCACATTAACTTTTTTGAAGAATTTAGCATCTTTATAAGTGTAATTAGTTTAGTTTTAAATTAATTCAAATAATACATTAACCAACTAAATCACATTAACTTATTTAATGAACATAACAACTTTCAAAGTCTAATTATTTTAGCTTTAACTTAACTCAAACACTATATTCACCAACTAAATCACATTTACTTATTTGATGAACTTAACATCTTTATATGTGTAATTGTAACAACCCGTGTAGTCGGTTTGGGCACTAGAAATTTTTATATTAGAAAATACTTTCTGATAGATTTAAGTGGTTGGTTTGGACTATTCATAATTATAATTATAAAATTAATAGGGTAGTTTTAATAATTAATTTAGTTGATGGTTAAAGAAGATAATACTAAAATTAATAGGATATAATATTTTATTAATCCATAATTTATACCCATATATTAATTAATTAAATAAGAGAAAGAAGGGTTTTATTGTTTAGTTATCAGAGGACAGATAACATGCGCCTATTCTCTCGGTTCTTGGCACTGCCGACAAGTTTGATGGACGACTTCAGGTATAGAGATTTTTATCATATTTTAATACTTGTATGCATATGTAAATATTGATTTGACAAGACAAATTTTTAATATTAGTGTGTGTAATTTTAGTGGATTTAATACCCACTAAAGTGCCTTGAAATTTGGAAAAGAATTTAGGTTGATGATTGAAAAGAAGAACAGAAATTATTAAGTAATTATATGAGAGAATATATAGACATAATTGTTGGTGTTGCTTAGTAATAATATAATAATGTTATTAATTTTTAGTTGATGGATAATATTATTATTTTTATTGTGTTTGGTTGAAAATAGGTTGAATGAAAAAGTTTTCTTGGCAACGTAGATATTCGTTTGATAATTAAGGAAAATTATTATTAGTCTATTAAATGTGATGTTGTATGGCTATCGTTAAGGCCATTAGTGGAGTTGGAGTGTCATGCATGTAGAGATTATATAATTATTATTATTACATTGAATTAGTTTGTGAATGGAAAGAAGAGAATGGAGTGGTGAGTTAAATTGCAAATGGTAAATAATGTTAATGTTCTTGGACTTGGAAAAGATAAGAATTGGTGGATAATTAGTGAAGAATAATGATTGGTTAGTTAATGAATTGACTTTGGATTAATGATCAATTAAGGTGTTGGTTGTCGCTGGTCCGTAACCAGTGGAATTTATTTTAATAATATTATGGATTTGTATATCATATTATGAATGGAATTATGATATATTGAGATGGGTAATTAAACCTTATGTGTGTTCTATTACGTTTATAATATTAAAGAAATTGAGACTTAAGCTTAGTCTTAAATTCAAGATATAGAGGATTTGACCTATAAATTGAAATCAATGTTGAAACTTGATATACAATTGAGTGTGTCTACTTACAAATATCATATACTTTATAGATTGGGAAGATTCAGAGTCATTGAGGAAAGAAAAAGCATTGAAGAAGTTGCTTACTTGACTTCGATTCTTTGGTGGAGGTAGGTTATGGTTTATGTTATTTGATAATAAACTATTAATAGTGATTGATATGCCTTGAATGATATTGTGACGTTCTCTATGTACTTGGCTGTGTGATTGTGTGATTTGGTTGTGTGGTTTCTGGTTGGTCTGAAATCTTGAGACCGTAGAATTTATATTCTCTAACCCTCTCTATCGAAGTGATGCCTTGAATAAAGAAGGCTTGATGAAACTAATATAACAATAATTTGAAAGAGGTGATAATAAAGGATAAATTAAAAGTATAATTGGATTGGAGTGTCACGTTCCGACACGGTATTCTTGGATCGGAGTGTCACGTTCCGACACGGTATTCTTGGATCGGAGTGTCACATTCTGACACGGTATTCTTGGATCGGAGTGTCATGTTCCAACATGGTATTCTTGGATCGGAGTGTCACGTTCCGACTCGGTATTCTTGGATCGGAGTGTCTCGTTCCGACATGGTATTCTTGGATCGGAGTTTCATGTTCCGGCATGGTATTCTTGGATCGGAGTGTCACGTTTCGACACGGTATTCTTGGATCGGAATATCACGTTCTGACACGATAATATTAAAGAAAAACATGTTGAAATAATGGAAGGTACTCAATCTCAAAGAACTCAACTCCCAAAATGGTTTGGTTTGGAGGCATGAGTACTCATGTGTGATGTTGATATCATTGACTTATTACGAGTTTACTTTAATGTTGTTAATACTTGTTCATGTTGTTTGTTGTTTATCACCTGTTAAGTGCTACAGTTGAGTTCATACTATTATTTATTGTATATTAGTTACTATTTTGGGTTGACCGATGATACTTACTTAGTACATGTTGCCTCGTACTGAGCCCTACTTGTTTTCTTCTTTGTTTTCCTTTTAAGAAATGCAGCGATTGTACCAATGACTTCTGATTTCCCTCAGCTCTATCCAGCCTCCAGCATATCATGTTACAGGGTGAGCTATCCATTCAAGCTCGTGTTGGATTCTCTCGATCATGACATGATGTCCTATACTTTCGGACACATACCATTTTATTCTTTATTTTAGTGTATTCGATATTTTTAGACTTAATATTAGAGATTAGATGTCCTTGATGTGATGACTATCAGATTTTTTGATGATAAGTATTAAACTTTAGAAACTTTTTTAAATTGGTTCTTAGTATCTTTTGAAGCTTCCGCATTATTGATATTATTTATAGTTGAACTATTGTCATATGTTGGGGTTTAGATGTGTTGGTTCGCCCACTTAAAGAAGTAAGTGTGGGTGCCACTCACGACTCATTTTGGGTCGTGACAGTAATAAGTTTAGTTTTAACTTAATTTCAACACTATAATACTAACTAAATAACATTAACTTATTTAAAGAATTTAACATCTTTCCAAATGTAATTAGTTCAATTTTCACTTAGTTCCATTACTATATTGTCCAATTAAATCGCAGTAACTTATTTAAAGAAATAACAACTTTTTCCAGGGTAGTTAGTTTAGTTTAAACTTAATTCCAACACTATATTCACCAACTAAATCACATTAACTTATTTTAAGAAGATAACATCTTTCCAAGTGTAATTAGTTTAATTTTAACTTAGTTCAAACACTATATTGACCAACTAAATCTGTAACGACCTGTTTAGTAGTTTTGAGCAGTAGAGTTTATTTCTGGTAATAACTATCTGGGTCCATGGATCCCACGACAGACCGTCATGGGACCGACGGACCGTCGAGGGGGTCTCGTTCCAAAACACTTAGACTCTGGAAAATTGGGTACTGAGAACAACTCTCCAAACTTCGCGACGGAAGATCAGGACGGACCGTCGTAGACACGACGGACCGTCACAGACTCTTTAATGAATTCAACTCTCTGAACTTTGTGATGGAAGAAGCAGGACGGACCGTCGTAGGCACGACGGGCAGTCACGGGCTGCGTAACCCTGACTGGGTCGGATTTCTGTTAAAAGTTTTTAGGGGTGTTTTTGACTATTCCTGCTTAGGATTATAAAGTTAGTGGTTTAATGTTAATAATTAAATTACTTGGGGGTTAAAGGAGATAACCTTGAAATAAATAGTGGGTTACTTTTGTCATCATTTATACTTAATTATATGGTAATTAGGGTAAAAGAAAAAGAGTTGGAATCAGAAAAAGAAGAGGGGAGAAAGAATGATCGAGAGAAGGGGAGAACACAGAGGAAAACAAAGGTTTTGGGAAGTAGCTTGTTTGATCACGATTCTTCGGTGGAGGTAGGTTATGGTTTATTCTATTCCGTAGTAAAGTCTAAATAGCGATTGATATGTATTTGTTTAATTTTGTAAAGTCTTCTATATGCTTAATTGTGTGCTTGCATGATGTGATTATATAATTGTGATAAAATAAGCATGATGAGGCTATTGAATCTTAAACCTTAAAACCTCTCTTTGTTAATGATGATGCCTTTGTATAAAAGAAGGCTTGATAAACTGAAAGAATGAGATTAGTGAATCGGGTGTCATAAACCGACATGTAGAATAAGGGGATCGGGTGTCACGTTCTGACACCAGGATAGTAAAGGATCGGAGTGTCACGTTCCGACACCAAGATAGTAGAGGATCAGGTGTCACGTTTCGACACCAGGATAGTAGAGGATCGTAGTGTCATGTTCCGACACCAGGATAGTAGAGGATCGGAGTGTCACGTTCCGACACCAGGATAGCCCAGGATCGGAGTGTCACGTTCCGACACCAAGATTGTGGGGGATCAGAGTGTCACGTTCTGACACAAGGATAGTAAAGAGAATGAATCTTGAATTATGCTAATATACTCAGATTTAAAGAGCCTGTTTCCCAAATGAGTATGGTGTGAAGGCTTGAGTCCTCCTAGATGTGCTTGGTGTTGTAGCGAATGGTTATGGTACTTGCTGTTGTCACCTGTTAAGTATTTGGTTGGTTTTATGTTATTATTTGATATATATTGCTTTCTATTCTGAGTTGGCCGATGATACCCACTCAGTACTTGTGCCTTGTACTGACCCCTACTTGTAATTTTCTTCTTTTTTATTTGTGGAGTGCAGCAAATGTGCCATCGACTTTGACTCGTCCGCAACTCTAGCCAGTCTTCAGCATAGCAGATTTCAGGGTGAGCTATTGTTCCTAGCTCGGACTGGATTCTTTCCTTCACGTCTTGATGTCTTGAAATTCGGTCAAGGACCATCTCTTTACCTATTTTAGTTATTAAATACTCTTAGACTTAGAAATTTGTTGATAGATGTTCTTGTGGTGATGACTTCAAGATTTTTGGAATGATAAGTATGGAGTTTTAGAAGTTATTTAATCGATTTTCGTTAATGATTTTTAAGTCTTCCACATTATATTCTATTTATTATGGTTGAAATGTTGGGGTTCAGATTGGTTGGTTCACTCACATAGTAGGATAAGTGTGGGTGCCATTCGCGGCCCGTTTTGGGTCGTGACAAACCTGGTATCAGAGCATTAGGTTCGTTGGACTCATCACACAAGAACAAGTCTAGTAGAGTCTTGAGGAACGGTAGGGGGACACCTTTACTTTTCTTTGAGAGGCTACAAGACTTTAAGAAAATTCCAATCCTTCTTTCTTTCGTGGTATTACTTGGATCCAATTGGTATCTAGGTGATACAAATTGGTATCTGACCATCTTCACTCTATTTCGCAGATTGTTAGAACTAGGATAATAAAAGCACCAACACCAATGCCGGCAAGACAAGATGCGTTTGAACCAGCCACTGAGGCTGTAGCTCGAAGAGGAGCAGTGGCAAGAGGCCGTGGTAGAGGTCACAGGAGGACGTCCTCTAGAGGAAGAGAACAAGAACCTGGCCCAGCTAGTACTAGGGCGGTGACTCCTCCACCGACTGAGGAAGTAGTAAGAGAGGGTAAAGAAGGGGAAAATGAGCAAGTGCAAGATGAGGAACTACCACCCCAACCTACTCCAGAGATGATTAATAAGGTTCTTGCTTATCTTAGCGGGTTATCTGATCAAGGTTAGACACCCCCAGTGTTTTGTGCACCAGCACCTCAGGTTCCGGGAATACAACATGCAGCTGTTGTGGCTCCCCGCATGGATGCCTCATTGGAAATAGGCACGTTTCCTTAGTTGACTACAGGGCCCATAATGACGAGTGATCAACATAAACTTTTCAGTAAGTTCTTGAAATTGAAACCTCCAGTCTTCAAGGGTGCTAAATCTGAGGATGCCTATGACTTTCTGGTTGATTGTCATGAGTTGCTACATAAGATGGGCATAGTGGAACGATTCGGTGTTGAGGTTGTAACCTATCAGTTTCAGGGAAATGCCAAAATGTGTAACCGATCGTATGTTGAGTGTCAACCATCACAGGCACCACCTATGACTTGGGCATCATTCTCTAGATTGTTTATGGAGAAGTATATACCCCAGACTTTGAGGGATAGAAAGAGAGATGAGTTCCTGAGCCTAGAGTAAGGCAGGATGTGGGTTACTGCTTATGAGGCTAAGTTTCATGCATTATCCAGGTAAGCCACCGAGCTTTGCTTCAGTTCACAAGAGCGGATTCGCCGTTTTATGAAGGGGTTGAGGTCAGATTTTTAGATTTCAGCCTTACAGGTAGCTGCTGCAGCAAAATCCTTTCAGGAGGTGGTAGATTTTGTGATAGAAGTGGAGGGAGTGAAGCAAGACGACTTCACCATGTCATCGACCTCTAAAAAGTTTCGTAAGGGAGGGGAGTTTAATGGTTCTTACTCCAAAGGACAGGGTTCAAGAGGTTACCCAACCCGACCTATTCAGTCTTCACTGCAGGCTGTAGTTGGGGGTCCACCACAGACCGGTCAACATTTCTCTGAGTTTGGGGGTTATCCCCAGACTCCTTTGTTCTCACAGAGACCTATGCTTGAATCCAGAGAGTGTTATGGATGTGGAGAGACTGTACATATTAGGAGGTTTTGTCCAAAACAGAGTTACAGACCCCCAATAGTCAGAGGTAGAGGTGGTCATGAAAGAGGCCGCTATTCTGGAGGATGGGGTGGCCAAGGTAATGGAGGCCACCAAATTAACCGGGGTGGCGGGCAAACTGGAACTTTTGCAGCGCAACATGGTAGGGGCAACGGACAGACAGGTGATAGGGCCCATTGTTATGCTTTCCCTGGGAGATCTGAAGGGGAGACATTTGATGTTGTCATCACAGGTAATCTTTTGGTTTGTGGTTGCATGGCTTCTTTATTGTGTGATCCTGGATCCACATTTTCATATGTATCTTCCTCATTTGCTACTGGTCTTAATTTACATTGTGAATTGCTTGACATACCTATTCGTGTCTCTACTCCGGTGGGTGAGTTTGTGTAGTTGAAAAGGTGTATAGGTCTTGTCTTGTGACTTTTGTGGGGAGCAATACTCATGTAGACTTGGTTATCCTAGAAATGGTCGACTTCGATGTGATTCAGGGAATGACTTGGCTTTCTCCAAATTTTGCAATCTTAGATTGTAGTGCTAAAACTTTAACGTTGGCCAAGCCTGGGACAGATCCATTAGTATGGGAGGGTTACTATACTTCCACCCCAGTTCGTATTATCTCCTTTTTTCGTGGTAAGAGAATGGTTAGTAAGGGTTGTTTAGCTTTTTTGGCACACCTCAGGGATGAGACTTCCCAAGTACCTTCGATTGAGTCTGTCTCGATAGTCCGTGAATTTCTGGATGTGTTTCGTACAGACCTTCCTCGTATGCCACCAGATAGAGATATTGATTTCTATATTGATCTGGAGCCGGGTACTCGCCCAATTTCCATACCCCCTTTTAGGATGGCTCCCGCTGAGTTAAGAGAGTTAAAGGCCCAACTTCAAGAGTTGTTGAGCAAAGACTTTATTAGACCAAGTGCATCCCCTTGGGGTGCTCCTGTTTTGTTTGTGAAGAAGAAGGATGGAAGTTTTAGGATGTGCATAGACTACAGGCAACTGAACAAGGTAACTATTAAAAACAAGTATCCTCTTCCTCGCATCGATGATTTGTTCGATCAGTTACAAGGTGCTTGTACCTTCTCAAAAATCGATTTGAGATATGGTTATCATCAATTGAAATTACGGGCAACGGATGTGCCCAAAACTGCTTTTCGGACTAGGTATGGGCATTACGAGTTCTTAGTAATGTCTTTTGGGCTTACGAATGCCCCTGCTGCATTCATGAGCTTGATGAACGGGATATTTAAGCCATATCTGGATCTCTTTGTCATTGTATTCATCGATGATATACTGGTATACTCAAAGAGCAGGAAAGAACATGAGGAGCACTTGAGAATTGTATTGGAAACGTCGAGGGAGAAAAAGCTTTATGCCAAATTCTCCAAGTGTGAGTTTTGGCTAGATTCAGTGTCCTTCTTGGGGCATGTGGTTTCTAAGAATGGAGTGATGGTGGATTCTTCTAAGATTAAAGCAGTGAGGAGTAAGGTAAGACATACTAATTGTTATGCCTCGTATTTTTTTATATACGTAGTGCGCATCATGATCTAGTAGACGTAAGTCCGGGGAATGAGATTTTATTTTAAAATCCAAGTGATTAATGAAATATTAAGCAAGGATGTTAATTCCAAATGTGATATTAAGTATGATTTGGCTAATGCAAGTGTCATTAACTTTAAGTGAGGGATTAATTAGTGGCTGATTTGGATTAATTTAATCCAATGGGCCCCACCACTCATAAATGGTGGCCGATTAGGATTAATTTAATCAAGAGGGCCCTACCACTCAATGCAAAAATTAAAAAAAGGATCAGATTGTGAGCTGGCCTTAGTGGACAGGTGTAGAGCGGGGCTGCCTCCACTTCATACTATTACATGAGGTGGAGAAATCCACTCTATGCTAGATAAAGTGGGGAAATGCATTGCTGCATATCATCTTCTTCTTCACCACTTGTTTTAGGCAGCCATGGAAATGGAGAAACCAACCCTGCAACTCTTGGCCAGCAGCTGCAAATAATTTGGTTAGTAATCTCCTTGTTTGGTGTGTTAATTATTTAGAATACCTTTGTTAATTATCCATTAATTTTAAGAAGGGGGCGTGACCAGTAGCTTAGGAAGTTTGTTTTAGTTATTTAATGTGCTAAGTATGAACGGAAACCATAATAGGATTATTAGTGGTGTCGTGTTGGTACTTGGGCTATTTTGATTAAAGCAAACTGCGGGAAAATTCTGTTTTGGCATTATGTATATGATAAGTGTGATTATGAGTATATACTCCAAAGGATGGATACAATAAGGTAGATGTGTTGAGAATTATAAAACGAGTTATCGCTCGGTGTGTCGTTGCTTCGCTGCTATGGTTGCCGAGACGGAACTATTTTGGGGAGGGGCTGTTTAATATGATTTGTTGGGTTATATGTGTTATTGGTATTGCTGTGGATAATTTGGGTTGTTATCAGATTGGGACGAAGTAAGGAAAATAGGGGAAGTGCTGCCGAATTTTCGTTTGATTATTAGCTAGCTTACAAGAGAGTAAAGCGCGACGTTTATCTAATTGCGGCACGATTGTTGCTTGTTATAGATTAATAGCTTGAGAGGTAAATATTGGACGTGCGGCTCGATTATACGGTATGTAACATTGTCTCTTCTTTCTTTGTTTGGCATGACTTTCAAAAATAAGCTAATAATGGACAGGTTTGATACTTACCTCTAGAGCGTCAACGTGACGTATATTCTTGCTTCCACAATTATTCCTCTATATATCGGTGATGTCTAAGGCTATGATGATCTCTCATATCTATGGTAGTGCTTCTTAGAGTCATTAAGAGTTTACGTTTCCATATCGCATTAAAGGTTCATAATCTTGATAAAACATTAATCTTTGGTAATACTCCTTGCTGATTCACGTTGATTGTTCTATTGAGTTATAAGAAATGATTTTAATTGCATATGGTTGCTCATAATATTCTGTTCGTGCATAGAGTCATTTATCATTTCACCGATTCCCGGGCCAGGTAATGTTCGTGCGGAGTTTCTTGAATATGTCACCGAGTTCCTCACTAGAGGGCCGGGTATGTATATTATATATATGATTAATGATGAGGATGGTTATGATGATGATGATGACAGAGATTACGTGATGATTATTTTTGCCGAGCCCCTTACTAGGGAAGCTGGGCACCTTATATGTAAATATATGCATGATTTTCACTTAAAAGGGTATATGTGTAGCGATATTTTGTTTCGACTTGCCATATTGGTATCCTCTCATCTTTACCTTATGCTTTACATACTCAGTACATTGTCCGTACTGACCCCCCTTTCCTTGGGGGATGCGTTTCATGTCCGCAGATGTAGACGCGCACTTCAGTGATCCTCCCGCCTAGGATATCTACTCTGCTGATTGGGAGAGCTCCACTGTTCTGGAGCCCAGTTGTTTTGGTACATAATTTTTGTGTAGTCTTTTGCTCGTCTATGGGTACGGCGGGGCCCTGTCCCATCGAGTTTCACTACTGTACTCTTAGAGGTTTGTGGACATTATGTGGGTTGTATATATATGTTTTGGGTAATGGTCTGGACATGGTTTGTTTGGGATGTCCGCTTGTACAGGGGCAGCCTTGTTGGCTGCGTACATCATTGTGTATTGTGTAGTGGCAGCCTTGTCGGCTTACGTATGTGATTATGCTTTGAATAGTGGCGGCCTTGTCGGATCGCATATGTTGTTACGGTTGAATGGTTATGACTCCTTACGAGACAGGTCCTCGTTATATATATGACGTTGGGGTTGGCTTGATTTGATTAAATTCCATATTGTCTTAGTTTCAGTTGGTTATACTTAGCAGGTTTGTACGTGGGTGTACAAAACGGGCACTAGTCACGGCCCATCGGGTTGGGTCGTGAAAAAGAGTGGTATCAGAGCGGTTCTTCCTCGGAAGTGTCTATAGACCGTGTCTAGTAGAGTCATGTTTATCGGTGTGTTGTGTACCACATCTATAAACAAGAGCTACAGGACATTTAGGATGTCATCCTTTCTTCTTATTCTAGATCGTGTGGTAGAGCTATCTTAACACGATAATCCTTCTCTAACAAATCTTTGTGTTTTTCAGCTATGCCTCCAAAGAAAGCGACAGCCGCCCAGAAGGGCAAATCTGTACCAAAAGGTACTAGTCAAACCCAGAGAGTTACTAGGGCCCGTGCCCAATCTATGCCTGGTATTATGCTGCACTCGGAGAGCTCTGCTACACCGCCACCGCTAGAGGAGCTTAGAGCAGCAGCAGCTCCAGTTTGGGGGACACCACCAGCCCCCGAGGCCCCAACACCTGAACCTCCAACTCCTCAGTCAGGGGCGGAGGATAGGGCCATGAGAGATGCGGTTCAATTGCTGACTAGATTAGTGGCAGATCAGGATCGCAGGCATGGACTAGGGGTTGATCATGTGGACAGATGTGATAGCTTAAGGGCTCGTGACTTCTTAAGTTGTAATCCTCCAGAGTTCTTTGGGTCAAGGCCCAGGATGATCCGCAAGAGTTTATTCGTCAGATGCAGTGTACATTGAGGATAATCAAGGCTTCGGAGACCGAGTCTATTGAGTTGGCTACGTATCGTTTGCGGGATGTAGCTATTAATTAGTATGAGTCTTGGGAGTTATATAGGGGTAAGGGTGCTCCTCCAGCGGTATGGGATGAATTTGTGGAGGCTTTCCAGGGCCACTTCCTGCCTCCAGAGATGAAGCGAGATAGAGTCGATAGATTCTTGCATTTGAAGCAAAATGCCAGGAGCGTTTGAGAGTATAGCGTCGAGTTCGATTCATTGGCTAGGCATGCGCCTACTATTGTGGCTGATATGGCAGACAGGGTACATCATTATGTGATGGGATTGGATCGTTATCTGATTGACGGTTGTATGGCAGTGACTCTTCAGCCAGGTATGGACATTGCTCGGGTGCAGGCATATGCACAGGGGATAGAGGATAGGCACTGGGGACGTCATCCAGATAGAGATTGTAATAGAGGCCAGCATAAGAAGGCTAGATCAACAGGTTATCCTGACGAGTTTCAAAGCGGGCAGTCTCAGCAGCATGTTAGATTTTCTTCCCAACCAGCACAGAGTGCACCCCCACATTTCATGGGTAGGAAGTTCAATCATATGGGATATTCGGAAGCTGGTCAGAGCTCTAGGGCGTCAGGGTCTCAGATGGGCAGGGGTTTGAGCCAGTCGAGGCCACCTTTGCCTTGGTGTTCTCCCTGTGGTAAGTCCCATCCTGGGGAATGTCGTTGGGCTACAGGTGCATGTTTTTCTTGCGGCCGTCAGGGCCATACTATGAGGGAGTGTCATTTAAGAGGTAGTGCAGATGGTATGGCACAACCTACAGGGTCCGTTTCTGGTTCATCTTCTTCTGTGGCTATGCGCCCTACGGAGTAGGGTATTCAGGCGCCAGCAGGCCATGGTAGAGGATGTGGTGGAGCTTCAAGTTCTAGCGGTGCCTCGAACCGTATATATTCTTTAACTAATAGGCTGGATCAAGAGGCGTCACCTAATGTGATCACATGTATATTATCACTATTCTCCTGAAGTGTGTATGCATTGATAGACCCAGGTTCCACCTTATCATTTATATCTCCCATTGTTGCTAGTAGGATCGGAATAGAGTCTGAGTTGATAGAACCATTTGAGGTAGCTACACCTGTAGGAGATTTTGTCCTAGCTAAGCGAGTATATACGAATTGTTCAGTAGTTAGATATAGTCGTCGTACCGTAGCAGATCTAATAGAGTTAAATATGATTGAGTTTGATATTATCATGGGCATGGATTAGTTGGCTGCTTGTTATGCTAATGTTGATTACAGAAGAAAGATAGTTCGATTTAAATTTCCAGGGGAATCGATTATAGAGTGGAAGGGGAGTACAATATGGCCGAAAGGTAAGTTCATTTCATACCTCAAGGCCAGGAAGATGGTTAGAAAAGGCTATATTTACCATCTGATTCAGGTGCTTGACATAAAGGCAGTGGCACCGACTCTTCAATCAGTCCCGGTAGTTAATGAATTTCCCGATGTATTCCCCGAGGAACTTCCAGGACTTCCTCCAGAACGAGAGATAGAGTTTACTCTAGATGTACTGCCAGATATCTAGCCTATATCTATACCTCCTTATAGAATGGCACCTGCTGATTTGAAAGAATTAAAAGATCAATTGAGGGATTTGCTAGAAAAGGGCTTCATCTGGCCTAGTACGTCACCTTGGGGAGCACCGGTACTATTTGTGAGGAAGAAGGATGGGTCGCTGCGGATGTGTATTGATTATAGGCAGCTGAACAAAGTAACAATAAAGAATAGGTATCCCCTCCCAAGGATTCATGATCTATTTGACCAGTTGCAGGGTGCAAAGTATTTTTCAAAGATAGACTTGCGGTGAGGTTATCATCAGGTGCGGGTAAGGGAGGTAGATATTCCAAAGACGGCATTCCGGACCCAATATGGGCATTATGAGTTTAGAGTGCTGTCTTTTGGGCTGACTAATGCTCCAGCGGTGTTCATGGATTTAATGAATCGAGTATTTAAACAATTCCTTGATATGTTTGTTATTGTATTTATAGACGATATTCTGGTCTATTCACGTTCAGAAGAGGAGCATGCACACCATTTAAGGACGGTATGTAGGGTGCTTCAACACCAAAAGTTGTATGCTAAATTTTCTAAGTGCGTGTTCTGGTTGACTTCAGTGGTATTCTTGGGGCATATTATTGGAGCTGATGGTATTCGGGTGGACATGCAGAAGATTGAGGCGGTAAAGACTTGGCCCAGACCTATGAAACCTACTAAGGTACGCAGCTTTCTAGGGTTAGCAGGATATTACAGGAGATTCGTAGAAAAGTTTGCCTCAATTTCAGCGCCTTTGACAAGTCTAACTCAAAAGGCAGCCAAGTTCCAGTGGACTGATGCTTGTGAGCGAAGCTTCCAGCTATTGAAAGACAAATTGACTACAGCTCCAGTCCTAACTCTTCCTGAGGGACCAGACGGCTATGTTATTTATTCTTATGCTTCGGGTGTTGGGCTAGGATGTGTATTGATGCAGCATGGCAGACTTATAGCCTATGCCTCCCAAAAACTTAGGAAGCATGAAAAGAACTATCCTACTCACGATCTGGAGTTAGCGGTCGTGGTTCATGCCTTGAAGATATGGAGACATTATTTATATGGTGTCCATGTGGACATCTATTCAGATCATAAGAGTCTCCAATATATCTTTAAACAGAAGGAGCTGAACTTACGACAGAGGCGGTGGTTAGAGTTGCTAAAGGATTATTATGTTGATATTTTATATCATCCAGGGAAAGCGAATGTTGTAGAGGATGATCTTAGCCGTAAGTCCATGGGTAGCTTGACAGATGTACAACCAGAAATGAGGGATATGATTCGGGAGATTCAGCGGCTATCCAGCCTTGGAGTCCGTCTAGCTAATTTAGAATATAGTGGAGTTTCTATTCGAGAGGTTGCTAAGTCCTCAATCATAGTTGAGGTAAAGAGACACCAATACAAGGACCCTATTCTGGCACAATTTAGAGATGCAGCTCTTCAAAAGGAAAAGACCCCATTTAAGGTTACACCAGACGGAGTGTTACGATACGAAGGCAGATTGTGTGTACCTGATACTGCGGGGCTACGACGGCAGGATATGGGAGAGGCACACTCTACCCGTTATTCTATTTACCCAGGGTCAACGAAAATATATCATGACCTTAGATGCTTATATTGGTGGGATGGCATGAAAAAGGACATACCGGAGTTTGTTGCTCAATGACCGAATTGTCAACAAGTCTTGATTGAACATCAAAATCCTGGTGGATTATTACAGGAGATAGAGATCCGACTTGGAAATGGGAGATGATTAATATGGACTTCATTTCAGGCTTACCTCGCACTCAACAGAAGTATGACTCTATATGGGTTATTGTAGATAGGCTGACGAAATCGGCCCATTTTCTTCCAGTAAGGACTACTTATTCGGCTGAAGATTATGTGAGGTTATATATTAGGGAGATAGTGAGACTTCATGGGGTTCCCACATCCATTATATCAGACAGAGGAGCTCAATTTACAGCCAACTTTTGGAGACCGTTTCAGAAGGGATTGGGGACACTGGTTAACCTTAGCACAGCATTTCACCCTCAGACTGATGGGCAAGCTGAGCGTACTATTCAGACATTAGAAGATATGTTGTGATCCTGTATTATTGCCTATAACAATAGCTACAATTCTAGTATCTAGATGGCACCGTACGAGGCCTTATATGGGAGGAAGAGTAGATCAGCTATTGGTTGGTTTGATGTTGGCGAGACTAAGTTAATAGGCTCGGATGTGATACAGCAAGCTTTTGACAAAGTAAAGCTTATTCAAGAAAGATTATTAGCAGCCAGAGTCGACAGAAGTCATATGCAGATAATCGGCGTCGAGATTTGGAGTTTCAGATTGGTGACTGGGTATTCCTGAAGGTATCACTTATGAGGGGTGTGATGAGATTCGGCAGGAAGGGGAAGCTCAGTCCGAGATACATTGGGCCTTATCAGATTGTTCGTAGGATAGGCAAGGTTGCATATGAGTTGGATCTACCATCTGATTTGGAGGCGGTACATCCAGTCTTCCATGTATCGATGCTACATAAATGTATTGGTGATCCTTGTAGAGTATTCCCCGTAGATGATGTTCAGGTAACAAAGGAGTTGTCATATGAGGAGAAACCCGTAGCTATACTTGATAGTCAGGTTAGAAGGTTACGTACTATGGATGTGGCTTCCGTCAAAGTGTTGTGGCAAAATAACAATAGGGAGGAGATGACTTGGGAAGCGGAAGACGAAATGAAGAATAAGTATCCTTACTTGTTCCCCGTACCTACAGGTAATTCAGTTCCTAGCTTGACTATATTGATTGATAAGCGAGATTATGTAGTAAGTTGTGACTCTGTGAGGCATCTGTAAGTTACGAAATGCAGGTTGATAGGTATAACTGTTAGAGAGACCTCGCTGGAATTTGTTTTTGTAAGACGCTAACTTAACATTCGAGGATGAATGTTCCTAAGAGGGGAAGGATGTTATGCCTCGTATTTTTTTATATACATAGTGCGCATCATGATCTAGTAGAGGTAAGTACGGAGAATGAGATTTTATTTTAAGTTCCAAGTGATAAAAGAAATATTAAGCAAGGATGTTAATTCCAAATGTGATATTAAGTATGATTTTGCTAATGTAAGTGTCATTAACTTTAAGTGAGGGATTAATTAGTGGCTGATTTGGATTATTTTAATCCAATGGGCCCCACCACTCATAATTGGTGGCTAATTAGGATTAATTTAATCCAGTGGGCCCCACCACTCAAGGCAAAAATTAAAAAAAGGGTCAGATTGTGAGCTACCTTAGTGGACAGGTGTAGAGGGGGGCTGCATCCACTTCATACTATTAAAAGAGGTGGAGAAATATACTCTATGCTAGATAAAGTGGTGAAACGCATTGCTGCATATCATCTTCTTCTTCACCACTTGTTTTAGGCAGCAATGGAAATGGAGAAATCAACCCTGCAACTCTTGGCCAGCAGCTGCAAATAATTTGGTTAGTAATCTCCTTGTTTGGTGTGTAAATTATTTAGAATACCTTTGTTGATTATCCATTAATTTTAAGAAGGGGGCGTGACTAGTAGCTTAGGAAGTTTATTTTATTTATTGAATGTGCTAAGTATGAACGGAAACCATAATCGGATTATTAGTGTTGTCGTGTTGGTGCTTGGGCTGTTTTGATTAAAGCAAACTGCGGGAAAATTCTATTTTGGCATTATGTATATGTTAAATGTGATTATGAGTATATACTCCAAAGGATGGATATGATAAGGTAGATGTGTTGCGAATTATAAAAAGAGTTATCGCTCGGTATGTCGTTGCTTCGCTGGTATGGTTGCCGAGACGGAACTGTTTTGGGGAGGGGGCTATTTAATATGATTCGTTGGGTTATATGTGTTATTGGTATTGCTGTGGATAATTTGGGTTGTTGTCAGATTGTGACGAAGTAAGGAAAATAGGGGAAGTGCTGCCGAATTTTCGTTTGATTATTAGCTAGCTTACAAGAAAGTAAAACGCGATGTTTATCTAATTGCGGCACGATTGTTGCTTGTTATAGATTAATAGCTTGAGCAGTAAATATTGGACGTACAGCTCGATCATACGGTATGTAACGTTGTCCCTTCTTTCTTTGTTTGGCATGACTTTCAAAAATAAGCGAATAACGGACAGGTTTGATACTTACCTTTAAAGCGTCTAGGTAACGTATATTCTTGCTTCCACAATTATTCCTCTATATATCGGCTATGTCTAAGGCTATGATGATCTCTTATATCTATGGTAGTGCTTCTTAGAGTCATTGAGATTTTACGTTTCCATATCGTATTAAAGGTTCATAATCTTGATAAAACATTAATCTTTGGTAATACTCCTTGCTGATTCACGTTGATTGTTCTATTGAGTTATAAGAAATGATTTTAATTGCATATGGTTGCTCATAATATTCTGCTCGTGCATAGAGTCATTTATTATTTCACCGAGTCCCGGGCTGGGTAATGTTCGTGCGGAGTTTCTTGCATATGTCACCGAGTTCCTCACTAGAGGGCCGGGTATGTATATTATATATATGATTGGTGATGAGGATGGTTATGATTATGATGATGACGGAGATGACGTGATGATTATTTTGTCGAGCCCCTTACTAGGGAAGCTGGGCACCTTATATGTTAAATATATGAATGATTTTAACTTAAAAGGGTATATGTGTAGCGTTATTTTGTTCTTACTTGCCATATTAGTATCCTCTCATCTTTACCTTATGCTTTACATACTCAGTACATTGTCCGTACTGACCCCGCTTTCCTCGGGGGGCTGCGTTTCATGCCCGTAGGTGTAGACACGCAATTCGGTGATCCTCCCGCCTAGGATATCTACTCTGCTGATTGGGAGAGCTCCACTGATCCGGAGCCCAGTCGTTTTGATACATAACTTTTTGTGTAGTCTTTTGCTCGTTTATGGGTACGGCGCGGCCCTGTCCCGTCGAGTTTCACTGCTGTACTCTTAGAGGTCTGTGGACATTATGTGGGTTCTATGTATATGTTTTGGGTAATGGTCTGGACATGGTTTGTTTGGGATGTCCGCTTGTACAGGGGCAGCCTTGTCGGCTGCGTACATCATTGTGTATTGTGTAGTGGCAGCCTTGTCGGCTTAGGTATGTTATTATGCTTTGAGTAGAAGCGGCCTTGTCGGCTCGCGTATGTTGTTATGGTTGAATGGTTATGACTCCTTATGAGACAGGTCCTCTTTATATATATATGACGTTGGGGTTGCCTTGATTTGATTAAATTCCATATTTTCTAAGTTTCAGTTGCTTATACTTAGCAGGTTTGTATGTGGGTGTCCAAAACGGGCACTAGTCACGGCCCATCGGGTTGGGTCGTGACACTAATATTACAGAGGTAAGGAGCTTTTTTGGTTTAGCTAGCTACTACCATCGATTTGTGAAGGGATTTTCTTCTGTTGCTTCCCAATTGACAAACTTGACTAAGAAGAGTATTTCTTTTGTATTGTCGGACGAGTGTGAAGAAAGTTTTCAGAAACTCAAGACCTTGTTGACTACTGCACCAATTCTTACCCTGCCAGTTGAAGGTAAGAATTTCATTGTTTATTGTGATGCATCCTATTCTGGTTTTGGTGCAGTTCTAATGCAAGAGAAGAATGTAATTGCTTATGCTTCGAGGAAATTAGAGGTGCATGAATGTAATTATCCGACCCACGATTTGGAGTTGGCTGCGGTAATGTTTGCATTAAAGCAATGGAGACATTATCTATATGGGGTTAAGTGTGAAGTGTATACAGATCATCGCAGTTTACAGTATGTCTTTACTCAGAAAGATTTGAATTTGAGACAGAGGAGGTTGATGGAACTACTGAAGGACTATGATATCACTATCTTATATCATCCGGGAAAAGCTAATGTTATGGCAGATGCTTTAAGTAGAAAGGCAGGGAGCATGGGAAATCTAGCTCACTTGCAGGTTTCCAAACGTCCAGTGGCTAGAGAGGTTAAGACTCTGGCTAATGAATTTATGAGGCTAGAAGTAAATGAGAAGGGAGGATGTTTGGCCTGTGTGGACGCAAGATCTTCCTTTCTTGACAAGATTAAGGGAAAGCAGTTTACTGATGAGAAATTGATCCGGATCCGAGATAAGGTGTTGCGAGGAGAGGCTAAAGAAGCAAAAATTGATGAGGAAGGTGTTTTGAGAATTAAGGGGAGGGTATGTGTACCCCCGTCGATGATTTGATTCACACTATTCTTACAAAGTCTAATAGTTCAAGGTATTCTATACATCCTGGTGCAACCAAGATGTATCGTGACCTAAAGCAATATTTTTTGTGGAGTAGGATGAAGCGTGACATTGTGGATTTTGTTGCTCAATGCCCGAACTGTCAGTAGGTAAAGTATGAACACCAGAGGCCTGGAGGGACACTTCAGAGAATGCCCATTCCTGAATGGAAGTGGGAGAGAATTGCAATGGACTTCGTGGTTGGTCTTCCAAAGATAATGGGTAAGTATGACTCCATTTGTGTGATTGTTGACAGATTAACTAAGTCTGCTCACGAACCGACACGTAGAATTAGGGGATCGGGTGTCACATTCCGACACCAGGATAGTAGAGGATCGGAGTGTCACGTTCCGACACCAGGATAGTATAGGATCGGTGTAACGACCTGTTTAGTCGTTTTGAGCAGCAGACTTCAATTCTGGAAAAACTGGCAGAAACGACGGACCCCACGACGGACCGTTGCAGGGTCTCGTTTCAAAATACTTAAAAAATCTGAAATTGGATACTGAAAATCGACTCTCTGAACTTCGTAACGGAATGGCAGCACGGACCGTCACAGGTGTGACGGACCATCACAGACTCTTCAGAGAAATTGAGTCTCTGAACTCTGTGATGGGGCAGCAGGACGGACCGTTGCAGGCGCGACAGGCCGTCTCAGGCTGCGTAAATCCCAGTCTGAGTCGGAATTCCTCAATTGTTTTAAGGGACGTTTTTAACTCTTCCTGCTTTAATTATAAAGTTAGTGGGTTAATGTTGACAAGTCTAATTACTTGGGGTTAAAAGAGGTAACCTTAAGTTAATTAGTGGATTATTATTGCCATCTTTTATTCTTAATTATATAATAATAAACGAAAGAGGGTTGGAATAAGAAAATCTGAAAGCACCAGAGAGGGAGAAAACAAACGAACAGGGAGAGAAGAAGAACAAAGCTTTGGGAATTTGCTTGCTTGGTCACTACTCTTCGGTGGAGGTAGGTTATGGTTTCTATTACGATATTTGTAGCATACTCATAATAGCGAATGATATGTATTGATAATATTGTAAACCCTGCTATGTGCTTAATTGTATGCTTGCATGAATATAATTATATAATTGTGATTATATAAGCATGATGAAGTTGTTGAATCCCAAATCTTGCAAAACCCTAATCTCTCTGTTAATGATGAGGCCTTGGTATAAAAGAAGGCGTGATGAACTAAAATAATGAGATTGATGATGCCTTCGTAAGAAAGAGGGCTTGATGAATTGATAGAAGGAGATTAGGGGATCGGATGTCACAAACCGACACGTAGATTTAGGGGATCGGGTGTCACGAACCGACACGTAGATTTAGGGGATCGGGTGTCACGAACCGACACGTAGATTTAGGGGATTGGGTGTCACAAACCGACACGTAGATTTAGGGGATCGGGTGTCACGAACTGACACATAAATTTAGGGGATCGGGTGTCACGAACCAACACGTAGATTTAGGGGATCGGGTGTCACGAACCGACACGTAGATTTAGGGGATCGGAGTGTCACGTACCGACACAAGAGAAATAAAGATAATGAATCTTGAAAGAGGTTAATATACTCAATCTAATGAACATAATTCTCAAATGAGTATGGTATTGAGGCTTGAGTCCTCATGTGTGAACTTGACGGTAATTGTTAATGATATAGTACTTGTTGTTGCTACATGTTGAGTATCATAGTTGATTTTTTGATATTACTTTGTATATATTGATTTCTATTTTGAGTTGGCCGATGATATCTACTCAGTACCCGTGTTTTGTACTGACCTCTACTTGTATGTTTTCTTATGTTATTTGTGGAGTGCAGCAAACGTGTCGTCATCTTCGACTCAACAGTAAATCTAGCCAGTCTTCATTACTCCGGATATATGTGTGAGCTAATGCTTCTAGCTTGGACTGAATCTTCCTCTTCATGTCTTGATGCCTTAAAGTTCCGGCATGGACTAGCTTTTATGTATTTTTAGCTTCTTAAAAACTCTTAGATTTATTAGTTTGAAATAGATGTTCTTTTGATGATGACTTCCAGATTTTTGGGATAATAATAGCTATTGAATTGGTTTTATTAATGAGTTTATGTCTTCCGCATTACTTTATGTTGATATTACATTGAAATGTTAAGGTTAAGATTGGTTGGTTCGCTCACATAGGAGGGTAAGTGTGGGTGCCAGTCGCGGCCCGGTTTTGGGTCGTGACAATCGGAGTGTCACATTCTGACATCAGGATAGTAGAGGATCGGGTGTCACTTTCCGACACCAGGATATTAGAGGATCGGAGTGTCACATTCCGACACCAGGATAGTAGAGGATCGGAGTGTCACGTTCCGACACCAGGATAGCAGAGGATCGGAGTGTCACATTCCGACACCAGGATAGTAGGGGATCGGAGTGTCACGTTCCGACAACAGGATAGTAAAATGAATGAATCTTGAATTATGCTAATATACTCAGATTTAAAGAACCTATTTCCGAAAGGAGTATGGTGTGGAGGCTTGAGTCCTCATAGATGTGCTTGGTGTTTTGGCCAATGGTTATAGTACTTGTTGTTGTCACCTGTTAAGTATTTGGTTGGTTTTATGTTATTATTTGATATATATTGCTTTCTATTCTGAGTTGGCCGATGATACCTACTCATTACTTGTGCCTTGTACTGGCCCCTACTTGTAATTTTCTTCTTTGTTATTTGTGGAGTGCAGCAAACGTGCCATCGACTTCGACTCGTCCGCAACTCTAGCCAGTCTTCAACATAGCAGATTTCAGGGTGAGCTATTGATCCTAGCTCGGACTGGATTCTTTCCTTCACGTCTTGATGTCTTGAAGTTCGGACACGGACCATCTCTTTACCTATTTTAGATCTTAACTACTCTTAGACTTAGAAATTTGAGGATAGATTTTCTTGTGGTGATGACTTCCAGATTTTGGGAATGATAAGTATGGAGTTTTAGAAGTTATTTAATCGATTTTCGTTAATGAGTTTTAAGTCTTTCGCATTATATTCTGTTTATTATGGTTGAAATGTTGGGGTTCAGATTGGTTGGTTCGCTCACTTAGTAGGATAAGTGTGGGTGCCACTCGCGGCCCGTTTTGGGTCTTGACAAAATCGCATAAACTTATTTAAAGAACTAAACAACTTTTCCAGTGTAATTAGTTTAGCTTTAACTTAATTCAAAACTATATTAACTTAATTCAAACGTAATATTCACCAACTAAATCACATTAACTTATTTAAAGAATTTAACAGTTTTCCAAGTCTTATTAGTTTAGTTTTAACTTAATTCCAACACTATATTCACCAACTAAATCACTTTAACCTATTTAAAGAATTTAATAATTTTTTAAGTCTAATTAGTTTAGTTTTAACTTAATTCAAACATTACATTCACCAACTAAATCACATTTACTTATTTCAAGAACTTATCATCTTTTTAAGTGTAATTAGTTTAGTTTTAACTTAACTTCAATGCTATATCCGCCAACTAAATTGCATTAACTTTTTCAAACAACTTAACAATTTTTCCAGTGTAATTAGTTTAGTTTTAACTTAATTCAAACACTATATGAACCAACTAAATCACATTTATTTATTTAAAGAACTAGACATCTATCGAAGTGTAATTAATTTAGTTTTAACTTAATTGAAACACTATATTCACCAACTAAATCACATTCACTTATTTGAAAAACTTAAGATCTTTCAAAGTCAAATTAGTTTAGTTTTAACTTAATTCAAACACTACATTCACCAACTAAATCATATTTAGTCATTTTAAGAACTTAACATTTTTTTAAGTGTAATTAGTTTAGTTTTAACTTAATTTCAACAATATATTCACCAGCTAAATCAAATTAACTTATTTGAAGAATTTGAAAACTTTCTAAGTCTAGTTAGTTTAATTTTAACTTAATTCAAACACTATATTAACCAACTAAATCATATTAACTTATTTAAAGAACTTAAAAACTTTATAAGTTTAATTAGTTTAGTATTAACTTAATTCAAACACTATATTCACCAAATAAATCACATTAACTAATTTAAAGAATTAAACGAGTTTCCAAGTCTAATTAGTTTAGTTTAAACTTACTTTAAACACTATATTCACCAATTAAATCACATTAACTTATTTATAGAAGATAACATCGTTCCATGTGTAATTAGTTTAATTTTAACTTAGTTCCAACACTATATTGACCAACTAAATCGCTACATTTATTTAAAGAACTAAACAAGTTTTCCAGTATAATTAGTTTAAACTTAATTCAAACACTATATTAACCAACTAAATAACATTTATTTATTTAAAGAACTTGACATCTCTCTAAGTGTAATTACTTTAGTTTTAACTTAATTCAAACAATATATTCACCAGCTAAATTACGTTTACTTATTTGAGGAACTTAACATCTTTCTAAGTCTAATTAGTTTAGTTTTCACTTAATTCAAACAATACATTCACCAACTAAATGACATTTACTTATTTGAGGAACATAACATATTTCTAAGCCTAATTAGTTTAGTTATAGCTTACTTCCAATACTATATTCACCCACTAAATCCCATTAACTTATTTAAAAAAATTTACATCATTCTAAGTGTAATTAATTTAGTTTTAAATTATTTAAAAGAATTTATTCACCAACTAAATCGCATTAACTAATTTAAAGAACTTAACAACGTTTCCAGTGTAATTAGTTTAGTTTTAACTTAATTCAAACACTATATTTACCAACTAAATCACATTTAATTTTTTTATAGAACTTGACATCTTTCAAAGTGTAATTAATTTAGTTTTAAATTATTCAAACACTATATTAACCAACTAAATTACATGTACTTATTTGAAGAACTTAACATCTTTCTAAGTCTAATTAGTTTAGTTTTAACTTAATTCAAACACTATATTCACCAACTAAATCACATATACTTATTTGAAGAATTTAACAACTTTCTATGTCTAATTATTTTAGTTTTAGCTTAATTACAACACTATATTAACCAACTAAATCACATTTACTTATTTGAAATACTTAACATCGTTCGAAGTCTAATTACTTTAGCTTTAACTTAATTCCAACACTATATTCACGAAATAAATCAAATTATCTAATTTAAAGGATTTAACAACTTTCCAAGTCTGATTAATTTAGTTTAAACTTAATTCCAACACTATACTCACCAACTAAATCATATTAATTTATGTAAAGAATATAAAAACTTTCTAAGTCTAATTAGTTTAATTTTAAAGTAATTCAAACACTATACTCACCAACTAAATCACATTTACTTATTTGAAAAACATAACATCATTCTAATATTAATTAGTTTAGTTTTAACTCAATTCCAACATTATGTTTACCAACTAAAATCACATTATCTTATTTAAAGAACTTAACATCTTTCCAAGCCTAATTAGTTTAACTTCAACTATGTTCCAACACTATACTCACCAAATAAATCACATTAACTTATTTATAGAATTTACAACTTTCCAAGTCTAACTAGTTTAGTTCTAACTTCATTTCAACACTATATATTCACCAACTAAATCACATTAACTTATTTAAAGAACATAACATCTTTCAGAGTGTAATTAGTTTATTTTAACTTACTTCCAACACTATACTAACCAACTAAATCACATTTACATATTTAAAGAACTTAACAACTTTCTTAGTGTAATTATTTAATTTTAAGTTAATTCACACACTATATTAACCAACTAATTCACATTTATTTATTTAAAGAACTTGACATCTTTCTAAGTGTAATTAGTTTAGTTTTAACTTAATTGAAACACAATTTTCACCAACTAAATCACATTTACTTATTTGAAGAACCTAACATCTTTCTAAGTCTAATTCATTTTTAACTTAATTCAAACACTACATTCACCAACTAAATCACATTTACTTCTTTGAAGAACTTGACATTTTTCTAAGTGTAATTAGTTTAGTTTTAACTTAATTCCAACACAATAATCACCAACTAAATAACATTAACTTATATGAAGAACTTAACATCTTTCTAGGTATAATTAGTTTAGTTTTAACTTAATTCCAACACTATATTCACCAACTAAATCACATTTACTTATTTGAAGAACTTAACATCTTTCTAGGTATAATTAGTTTAGTTTTAACTTAATTTCAACACTATATCCACCAACTATATCACATTATCTTATTTAAAGAACCTAACATCTTTCCAAGTGCAACTAGTTTATTTTTAAGTTAATTCCAACACTTACTAACCAACTAAATCGCATTAACTTATTTAAAGAACTTAACAACTTTCTAAGTGTAATTAGTTTCGTTTTAACTTAATTCCAATACTATATTCATTAACTAAATCGCATTAACCTATTTAAAGAATTTAATAATTTTCTTAGTGTTATTAGTTTAGTTTTAATTTAATTCAAACACTATATTCACCAACTAATTCACATTTACTTATTTGAAGAACTTGACATCTTTCTATGTCTAATTAGTGTAACGACCCAAAACGAGTCGTGAGTGGCACCCACACATAACCTACTAGGTGAACGAACCGACAAATCTACACCCCAAAATTTACCAATAGTTCATCTTTGAATAACAAAATATATGCAGAAGATCCAAAATTTACTAATGTAACCAATTAAATAAGCTTCTAAAGTTTAACACTTATTATCCCCAAAATCTGGAATTCATCACATCAAGAACATCTTTCCTCAAACTACCAAGTCTAAGAGTATTTAAGAAACAAAAATAAGTAAAAGATGGTCCATGTCCGAAATTCAAAGACATCAAGACGTGAATGAGAGAATCCAGCACGAGCTAGAAACAATAGCCCACCCAGAACTTTGATGTGTTGGAGACTGACTAGAGCTGAGGGCGAGTCGAAGTCGATGGTACACTTGCTGCACTCCACAAAGAACAAAAATAAAATACAAGTAGGGGTCAGTACAAGGAACACATACTGAGTAGGTATCATCAGTCAATTCAAAATAAAAATCAATATATAATGAAAAATAATATAAAATGAACTACAATACTTAACATGTGGCAAGCAACAAACACATGAACCATTGACAACAACTACACCATAATAGGTGCACCATCAATCACAACATCAAGCACACGTAGGACTCATTCCTTCACACCATACTCATTTGGAAAATAGGTTCCTTGAGATTAAGTATATTAATTTACTTCAAGATTCCTTGCCTTTAATGTTATTGTGTCGGAACGTGACACTTCGATCCCATAATACCGTGTCGGAACGTGACACTCCGATCCCATAATACTGTGTCGTAACGTGACACTCCAATCGAATTATCTCATTATTTTATTTTTAACAAGCCTTCTTTATTCAAGGCGTCATTCTAATAGAGAGGGTTCAAGATTAAAAATTCAATAGCCTCATAATTTTAGGGCAACCACAAACCACACAATCAACAACATACAACCACACAGTCAAGTACATAGGAGACTTTACAATATCACTCAATACATATCAATCGCTATTTAGAGTTTATCTATCAAATAGAAATAAGCCATAACCTACCTCCACCGAAGAATTGAAGTCACGTAACTACTTCTCCAATGTTTTTCCTTTCCTTATTGTCTCCGAACCTTTCCGATCTATCAAGTATATATATGCACAATTTGTAAGTTAACGAGTCTATAAACACTCGGATTAGTCTATGTTTAGGCTAGACCCAAAAATTCACCTAACTATATAATTAATTTTCCAAAATTCAAACCTAAGGGTAGATCTTAATTCCTCCCATTAACACAATTTAATGAAAATTAAGTAATTCAATAAACCTAATATTTAATTACCTATCTCAATATATTAAAAACTTAACTTAATAACATGATAATAATATTAATAAGCTTAATTCCTATACCACTAGTGACGAAACTAGTGGTAAGCTCAAAATTCTATTCATATATATAAAAAGAAAACTCAATTTAATGAGCACCTTAGTAGTAGTGGGCATTTGAGGAAAATGGCAGTAGCATTTATGTTTCTCCATTTTAACATTTAATATGTTTTGCTTTTCAATTTCATCAAAGGAACATGCTGAATTTTCTTTATATATAACTTGCTCCAATTGATTCTCTTTCAAGAATTTGGGTGCAACCGGTATACAACAACAATCACCGCTTAATGACCATTACATACGAGCACCGTCAACCAACATATAATTGGGACACCATCATATTCTCTATGCAGTTATGTAAATGACAATGTTCAACTATTAAGGATATGGATTAATAACTTTCACTTTAAGTGTACATACTTAATGGGGTATTTAGTTTTTGATCATATGCTTGTTGTTATCTTAAGTTGTTTCATGGCCATTGACGGTTAACAACAAAAGTATATATGTACGCCACGTTATAGTCGATCAATATTTTTGACAGGAGAGTCATCTTAATATGATTTTCAAGATACCTTTCTTAACCCCTTAAAATAATCTCACTGGAAACTTAACAAATTAATGGAGTTAATCTCATCTCAAACCCAATGCTACTATCTAACCTCAATTTCAACCCAACCTTAATTACATAATCAATATAATCAAATTGGGACATAAATCAATAGCAAAATATATTTAACACTTAGAATATTACCTGGTTCGCTAGTTCTCTTAGACACCGCAAGAAGATTTGCTAGGTTTATCTTTCCTTCTTTTCCCTTTTCAGATGATATATTTCCCAAAATTCTTATATAACTAATTATAATCATGGTAAAAGTGACCCATTACTAAATTTAAATGTTATTTTCTTTACCACTAACTAAATAAATTAGTAAATCTACCCCATTAATTTCATAGTTATAATTATGAATAGCCCAAAACACCCATTTAAAATCAGCCGAAATTTTTTTTATGAAATAAAAAAATCTAGTACTTAAAATGACCAAAAGAGTCGTTACAATAGATACCAATTTACTCATCGTTCGTCCTCGAACGATCAAAAAGAAATGCGAGGGCGAGAAAGAGTACCTGAATCATTAAAAAGATGTGGATATCTTTCTTGCATATCTACCTCACTCTCCCTAGTGGACTCTTCAACTGGCCGATTCTTCCACTGAACCTTGATAGATGCAATCTCTTTTGATCTCAACTTGCGAACCTCCCTATCTAGAATAGAAACAGGCTTCTCCTCCTAAGATAGATTCTCATCAAGAAGAACTGAATCCCAACGAATAATGTAGTTTCCATCACCATGGTATTTTTTCAGCATAGACACATGAAATATCGGGTGCATTCCTGACAGTCCTGGAGGAAAGGCTAATTCATAGGCCACCTCCCCCACGCGCTTAAGTACTTCAAATGGTCCGATACACCTCGGACTTAGTTTACCTCTCTTATCAAATTGCATCACACCTTTCATGGGTGAAACCTTCAGCAAGACTTTTACACCCTCCATAAAATCCAAGTCTCTAACCTTTCGATGTGCATATTCCTTCTGCCTACTCTGAGCTGCTAAAAAATTTTCTTGAATAAATTTCACTTTCTCTAATGATTCCCTCAAAAGATCAGTACCCCAAGGTCTAACCTCAAATGCATCAAACCAACCAATGGGGGACCTACATCTCCTCCCATATAATGCCTCAAATGGGGCCATATCAATACTCGAATGATAGCTATTGTTGTACGAAAACTCTGTTAAGGGTATGAATTTATCCCAATGACCACAAAAATCTATCACAGACGCACGAAGCATATCCTCCAGCACTTGAATTGTTCGCTCTGACTGCCCATCTGTCTGAGGGTGGAATGCAGTACTTAGATCCAATCTAGTACCTAATTCAACATGTACGGTCCTCCAAAAATTAGAGGTAAATTGCATACCTCTATCTGATTTGATGGAAAGTGGAACTCCATGCAATCGAACAATCTCCGAGATATAGAGCTTGGCTAACTTCTCTGCATTGTAAGTCATCTTGACCGGAATGAAGTGAGAATACATAGTTAACCTGTCAACAATTACCCAAATAGAATCAAACTTACCCAACGTCTTTGGAAGACCAACTACAAAATTCATTGCAATTCTTTCCCACTTCCATTCAGGAATGGGCATTCTCTGAAGTGTCCCTCCAGGCCTCTAGTGTTCATACTTTACCTGCTGACAATTCGGGCATTGGGAAACAAAATCAACAATGTCACGCTTCATTCTATTCCACCAATAATGTTGGCTTAGATAACCATACATCTTGGTTGCACCAGGATGTATAGAATACCTCGAACTATGAGCCTCTGCAAGAATAGTGTGAGTTAAATCATCAACACGGAGCACACATACCCTTCATTTAATTCTCAAGACGCCTTTGTCACGACCCAAAACGAGTCGTGAGTGGCACCCACACTTTGCCTACTAGGTGAGCGAACCAACAAATCTAAGCCCCAACATTTATCAATAGTTCAACTATAATTAACAAAAATAATGCGGAAGACCCAAAGCTTATTAATGTAACCAAGTAAATAAGCTTCTAAAGTTTAACACTTATTATCCCCAAAATCTGGAAGTCATCACATCAAGAACATCTATCCTCAAATTACCAAGTTTAAGAGTATTTAAGGAACCAAATAAGTAAAAAGAATAGTCCATGTCCGAAATTCAAAGACATCAAGACGTGAAGGAGAAAATCCAGCACGAGCTAGGAATAATAGCTCACCCCGAACTCTGATGTGCTGAAGACTGGCTCAACCCGACTAAATGGGTTGTTACAATAGATACCAATTACCCATCGTTCGTCCTCGAATGATCACAGGAAGAAAAGGGGAGGGAGAGAAAGAGTACCTGAATTTTTAAAAAGACGTGGATATCTTTCTTTCATATCGATCTCACTCTCCCATGTGGACTTTTCAACTGGCCGATCCTTCCACTGAACCTTGATAGATGAAATCTCCTTTGATCTCAACTTGCGGACCTCCCTATCTAGAATAGCAATAGGCTCTTCCTCATAAGACAGATTTTCATCAAGAAGAATTGAATCTCAATGAATAATATAATTTCCATCACCATAGTATTTTTTCAGCATAAACACATGAAATACCGTGTGCACTCCTGACAACCCTGGAGGAAATGCCAATTCATAGGCCACATCCCCCACGCGCTTCAAAACTTTAAATGGACCAATATACCTCGGACTAAGCTTACCTCGCTTACCAAACCGCATCACACCTTTCATGGGTGAAACCTTCAGCAAGACTTGTTCACCCTCCATAAAATCCAAGTCCCTAACCTTTCGATCTTTATATTCTTTCTGCCTACTCTGAGCTGCTAGAAGCTTCTCCTGAATGAATTTTACTTTATCCAACGATTCCCTCAAAAGATCGGTACCCCAAGGTCTCACCTCAAATGCAACAAACCAACCAATGGGAGGCCTACATCTCCTCCCATACAGTGCCTCAAACGGGGCCATATCAATACTTGAGTGATAGCTATTATTGTATGAAAACTCTGCTAAGGGTAAGAATTTATCCGAATGACCACCAAATTCTATCACACATGCACGAAGCATATTCTCCAACACGTGAATCGTTCGCTCAAACTGACCATCGGTCTGAGGGTGAAATGCAGTACTAAGATCCAACCTAGTACCTAATTCAACATGTAATGTTCTCCAAAACATAGAGGTAAATTGCATACCTCTATCTGATATGATGGAGAGTGGAACTCCATGCAATCAAACAATTTCTGAGATATCGAGTTTGGGTAACTTCTCTGCATTGTAACTCATCTTGACCGGAATGAAGTGAGCATACTTAGTTAACCTGTTGACAATCACCCAAATAGAATCAAACATACCCAATATCTTTGGAAGACCAACAACAAAATCCATTGTAATTCTTTCCCACTTCCATTCAGGAATGGGCATTCTATGAAGTGTCCCTCCGGGCCTCGGTTTTCATACTTTACCTGCTGACAATTCGGGCATTGGGCAAAAAAATCAACAATGTCACGCTTCATTCTACTCCACCAAAAATGTTGCTTTAGGTCACGATACATCTTGGCTGCAACAGGATGTATAGAATATCTTAAACTATGAGCCTCCATAAGAATAGTGTGAATCAAATCATCAACACGGGGCACACATACCCTTCCCTTAATTCTCAAAAAGCCTTCCTCATCAATTATTGCCTCTTTAGCCTCTCCTCGCAATACCATATCTCAAATTTAGCTCAGCTTCTCATCAGCAAACTGTTTTCCCTTAATCTTGTCAAGAAAAGAAGATCTTGCCTCCACACAGGCCAAAAATCCTCCTTTCTCTAGTACTTCCAGCCTCATAAAGTCATTAGCCAAAGTCTGAACTTCTCTAGCCAATGGGCGTCTACAAACCTGTAAGTGGGCTAAACTACCCATGCTCCCTGCTTTTCTACTTAAAGCATCTGCCACAACATTAGCTCTTCCTGGGTGATATAAAATAGTAATATCATAGTCCTTTAATAGTTCCATCCACCTCCTCTGTCTCAATTTCAAAACTTTCTGAGTAAAGACATACTGTAAACTACGAGGATCTTTATAAACTTCACACTTGACCCATATAGATAATGTGTCCATTGCTTTAATGCAAACACAACTGCAGCCAACTCCAAATCATAAGTCAGATAGTTAGGTTCATGCACTTTTAATTTCCTCGAAGCATAAGCAATTACATTCCTCTCCTGCATCACGACTGCACCCAAACCAGAATAAGATGCATCACAATAAACAATAAAATTCTTACCTTCCACAGGAAAGGTAAGAATTGGTGCAGTAGTCAACAAAGTCTTGAATTTCTAGAAGCTTTCTTCACATTCGTCCGACTATACAAATGGAACATTCTGCTTAGTCAAATTTGTCAGCGAGAAGCAATAGAAGAAAATCCCTTGACAAATCGACGGTAGTAGCAAGCTAAACCAACAAAGCTCCTCACTACTAAAACATTAGTAGGTCTTAACCAACTCTTCACTGCTTTAATCTTGGAAGGATCAACCATCACTCCATTCTTAGAAACCACGTGCCCCATGAAGGACACTCAATCTAGCCAAAACTCACACTTGGAGATTCGGCATAAAGTCTTTTCTCTCTCAACAACTCCAATACTACTCTCAAATGTTTTTCATGTTCTTTTCTGCTCTTTGAGTATATCAGTATATCATCAATAAATACAATAACAAAGAGGTCCAGATATGGTTTAAAAATCCCGTTCATCAGGCTCATGAAAGCAGTAGGGGCATTCGTAAGCCCAAAAGACATTACTAAGAATTCATAATGCCCATACCTAGTTCGAAAAGCAGTCTTTGGCACATCTGGTGCCAGTATTTTCAATTGGTGATAACCGGACCTCAAATCAATTTTAGAGAAGATACAAGCACCTTGTAACTGATCAAACAAATCATCAATGCGAGGAATAGGATACTTGTTCTTAATAGTTACCTTATTTAGTGACTTGTAGTCTATGCACATTCGAAAACTTCCATCCTTCTTCTTCACAAATAAAATAGGAGCACCCCAAGGGGATGCACTCGGTCTAATAAAACCCTTACCTAAGAATTCCTGAAGTTGGGCCTTCAACTCCATTAACTCAGCTGGAGCTATTCTATAAGGGGGAATGGAAATGGGGCGAGTACCCGGCTCCAGATCAATACAAAAATCAATATCCCTATCCGGTGACATACAAAGAAGGTCTGCAGGAAACACATCCAGAAACTCACAGACTATCGAAACAGACTCGACCGAAGGTACATTGGAAGTATCATCCCTGAGATGTGCCAAAAAATCTAAACAGCCCTTACTCAACATCCTCCTAGCACGAAGAAAAGAGATAATACAAACTGGAGTGGAAATATAGTCACCCTCCCATACTAGTGGATCTGTCCCAGGCTTGGCCAATGTCACAGTTTTAGCATTACAATCTAAGATTGCAAAATTTGGAGAAAGCCAAGTCATACCCAGAATTACATCAAAATCAACCATCTCTAGAATAATCAAATCTACATAAGTATTGCTCCTCACAAAAAGTCGCAAGGCAAGACCTATACACCTTCTCAACTATCACAGACTCACCCACAGGAGTAGAGACACAAATAGGCATGTCAAGCAAATCACAATATAAATCAAGATCATGAGGAAGATACATATGAAAATGTGGATCCAAGATCAAATAATACAGAAGCCATGCAATCACAGACCAAAAGAGTACCTGTGATAACAACATCAGATGTATGTGCTTCAGACCTCCCGGGGAAAGCATAACAATGGGCCATATCACCTGTCTGTCCATTGCCCCTACCAAGTTGCACTGTAGTAGTTCCAACTTGCCCGCCACCCCGACTGATTTGGTGACCACCATTACCTTGGCCACCACGTCCTCCAGAATGGCGGCCTCTATCATGACCACCTCTACCTCTAATTATTGGGGTCTCTAACTCTGTTTTGGACAATATTTCCTAATATGTCTAGTCTCTCCACATCAATAATTGTAACGACCCGTTTAGTCGTTTTGAGTAACAGACTTCAATTCTGGAAAAACAGGCAGAAGTGACGGACCCCACGACAGAACGTCATGGGCACGACGGACCATCGCAGGGTCTCGTTTCAGAACACTTAGAAATTCTGAAATTTGGGTACTGAAATAGACTCTCTAAACTTCGTGACGGAATGGCAGGACGGACCGTCACAGGAGTGACGGACCGTCATAGATTGTTCAGTGGAAATTGACTCTCTGACCCTTGCGACGACCTGCAGGACGGACCGTCGCAGGCACGACGGCCCGTCACAGGTTGCACAAATCCCAGGCAGAATTGGATTTCCTTACATGTTTTAAGGGACGTTTTGGGACTATTCTTTCCTTAATTATAGATTTCGTGGGTTTATATTGATAACTCAAATTCTTGGGGGTTAAAAGAGGTAACCCTAAGTTAATTAGTGGGGTATTATTGCCATATTTATTCTTAATTATATACTAATTAGGGTAAAATAAAGAGTGTTTGAATAAGAAAATAGAAAGAACAAGAAGGGAGAGAGAGAAACGATCGAGAAGAAGAGGAAAACACCAAGCTTTGAGGATTAACTTGCTTGATTTCAATTCTTCTGTGGAGGTAGGTTATGGTTTTCATGCTTTCATAGTAAACTCTTAATATAGAATGATATGTATTGGTAGTATTGTAAATCCTACTATATGCTTAATTGTATGTTTGCATAAATATGATTATGTGATTGTGATAAGATAAGCATGATGAAAATATTGAATCCCAAATCTTGAAAAGAAACTTTAATATACATTATTAATGATGATGCCTTGGTATAGAAGAAGGCTTGATGAATTGAAGTAATGGGATTGATGATGCCTTGGTATAGAAGAAGGCTTGATGAATTAAAGTAATGGGATTGAGGATGCCTTGGTATAGAGAAGGCTTGATGATTTACAGAATGATATTAGTGGATCGGAGTGTCACGTTCCGACACATAGATTTAGTGGATCGGAGTGTCACGTTCCGACACATAGATTTAGTGGATCGGAGTGTCACGCTCCGACACATAGTATTAGTGGATCGGAGTGTCATGTTCTGACACATAGAATTAGGGGATCGGAGTGTCACGTACCGACACATGTAGGGGATCGGAGTGTCACGTTCCAACACATGTAGGGGATCGGAGTGTCACGTACCGACACATGTAGGGGATCGGAGTGTCATGTTCCGACACATAGTAGTAGGGGATCAGAGTGTCACGTACCGACACAAGAGGAGGAAAGATAATGAATCTTGAAAGATGATAATATAGTCAACTTAATATACTTAATTCCCAAATGAGTATGGTGTTGAGGCTTGAGCCCTCATGGATGAACTTGATGGTACTTATTGATGATTATAGTACTTATTGTTGCTACATGTTGAGTTTTATAGTTGATTTACGATAATATTTGATATATACTGTTCCCTATTTTGAGTTGGCCGATGATATCTACTCAGTACCCGTGTTTTGTACTGACCCCTACTTTTATGTTTTTCTTCTTGTTATTGGTGGAGTGCAGCAAACGTGCCGTCATCTTCGACTCAACAGTAATTCAAGCGAGTCTTCGTCACACCGGATCTTCAGGGTGAGCTAACGCTTCTAGCTTGGACTGGATCTTCTCCTTCATGTCTTGATGCCTTGAACCTCCGGCATGGACTAGCTTTTTATGTATTTTTAGCTTTTAGAAACTCTTAGAATTAGTAGTTTAAAGTAGATGTTCTTGTGATGATGACTTCCAGGTTTTGGGAATAATAGATGTTGAATATTGATAGTTATTGAATTGGTTTTTATTAATGAGTTTATGTCTTCCGCATTACTTTCTGTTGCTATTACATTGAAATGTTAAGGTTTAGATTGGTTGGTTCGCTCACATAGGAGGGTAAGTGTGGGTGCCAGTCGTGGCCCGGATTTGGGTCGTGACAATAACAATTTCTGTAGTCAAGCATAGGTCTCTGTGAGAATGACGAAGTCTGGGGATAACCTCCAAACTCAGAAAAATACTAACTGGTCTTCTATGGACCCCCAGCTATAGCCTGCAGTGAAGACTGAATAGGACAGGTTTGGTAACCTCCTGAACGTTGCCCTCTAGAGTAAGAACAACTAAACTCACCTCTCTTACGAAACTTCTTAAATGTCGACACCATGGTGAAGTCATCTGGCTTCACCCCTCTACCTCTTTCATAAAATAAACCACTTCTTGAAAGGATTTTGCTGCAGCAGCTACCTGTAAGGCTGGGATCTGCAAATCTGACCTCAATCCTTTCACAAAGCTGCGAATCCGCTCTTGTGGAATGAAGCAAAGCTGAGTGGCATACCTGTATAGTGCGAAAAATTTGGTCTCATAAGCAGTAACGGACATCCTTCCTTGCTCTAGGCTTAGGAACTCATATCTCCTTCTATCCCTGAAAGTCCGAGGTATATACTTCTCCATAAATAAGCTAGAAAATGATGCCCAAGTCATGGGTGGTGCCTGTGCTGGTTGACACTCAACATACGACCGCCAACACATTTTTGCATCCTCCTAAAACTAATAGGTCACAAACTCAACACTGAATCGTTCTACTATGTCCATCTTATGTAGCAGCTTATGACAATAAACCAGAAAAATCATAGGCATCTTCAGATTCAGCACCCTTGAAGACTGGAGGTTTCAATTTAAGAATTTAATGAAAAGTTCATGTTGATCGCCTGTCATTATAGACCCTGTAGTCAATCGAGGAAATGTACTTACTTCCAATGATGCACCCATGTAGGGTGCCACAGTAGCTGCATGTTGTACTCTCGGAACCTGAGGTGCTGGTGCAGAAAACACTGGAGGTGTCTGGCCTTTATCAGATAACCCGCTAAGATAAGTAAGAACATGATTAGTCATCTTTGGGCTAGGCTGGGGTTGTAATTCCTCATCTTGAACCTGCTCATTTTGCCCTTCCTCACCCTCTCTTACTACCTCATCAGTCGGTGGAGGAGTCACTGCTCTATTCCTCGGCTGGACCAGGTGTTTGTCCTCGACCTCTAGTGGGCGTCTTCCTGCAACCTCTACCACGACCTGTTGCCACTGCTCCTCCACGAGTTACAGCCCCAATGGTTGGCTTAGACGCACTCTGTCTTGCCGTTGTTGGTGTTGCCACAGTTGTTGCTCTAGTTCTACCCATCTGCGAAATAGAGTGAGGATGTCAGATACCAATTTGTATCACCCAGATACCAATTGGATCCAAGTAATAGCACGAGAGAAAGAAAGAATGGAGTTTTTCTAAAGTCCTATAGCCTCTCGAAGAAACGTAAAGGCATCCCCATACCGTTCCTCAAGACTCTACTAGACTTGTTCTTGTGTGATGAGACCAACGAACCTAAGTCTCTGATACCAAGTTTGTCACGACCCAAAACGAGTTGTGAGTGGCACCCACACTTTGCATACTAGGTGAACAAACCAACAAATCTAAGCCCCAACATTTATCAATAGTTCAACTATAATTTACAAAAATAATGCGGAAGACCCAAAGCTTATTAATGTAACCAAGTAAATAAGTTACTTCTAAAGTTTAACACTTATTATCCCCAAAATCTTGAAGTCATCACATCAAGAACATCTATCCTCAAATTACCAAGTCTAAGAGTATTTAAGAAACCAAAATAAGTAAAAAAAATAGTCCATGTCCGAAATTCAAAGACATCAAGACGTGAAGGAGAGAATCCAGCACGAGCTAGGAATAATAGCTCACCCCAAACTCTGATGTGCTGAATACTGGCTAGAGCTGAGGGCGAGTCAAAGTCGATGGCACACTTGCTGCACTCCACCAAATAACAAAGAAGAAAATACGAGTAGGGTCAGTACAAGGAACACGTACTAAGTAGGTATCATCGGCCAACTCAAAATAGAAAACAATATATATTGAATAATAATATAAAATCAACTACAATACTTAACAGGTGGCAAGCAACAAACACATGAACCATTGACAACAACACCATAATAGGTACACTATCAATCACAACATCAAGCACACCTATGAGGACTCATGCCTCCACACCATACTCATTTGGGAAATAGGTTCTTTGAAATTGAGTATATTAAGATAATTCAAGATTCCTTTCCTTTTATGTTATCGTGTAAGAACGTGAAACTTCGATCCCATATACCGTGTCAGAACGTGACACTCCGATCCCATAATACCGTGTCAGAACGTGACACTCTGATCCCATAATACCATGTCAGAACGTGACACTCTGATCCAATTATCTCATTATTTATTTCATCAAGCCTTCTTTATTCAAGGCGTCATTTTAACAGAGAGGGTTCAAGATTAGAAATTCAACAGCCTCATAATCTTAGGCCAACCACAAACCACACAATCGAAACATACAACCACACAATCAAGTACATAGGAGACTTTACAATATTACTCAATACATATCGATTGCTATTTAGAGTTTATCTATCACATAGAAATAAACCATAACCTACCTCCACTGAAGAATTCAAGTCGAGTAACTACTTCTTTAATGCCTTTCCTTTCCTTATTGCCTCCGAACCTTTCCAATCTATCAAGTATATATATATGCACAATTTGTAAGCTAACGAGTCTATAAACACTTAGATTAGTCTATGTTTATCCTAGACCCAAAAACTCACCTAATTATATAATCAATTTTTCAAAATTCAAACCTAAGGATAGATCTTAAGTCCTTCCATTAACATTACTTTAATGTAACTTATATAATATACTATACCTTAACATTAACCAAATTAAACTAACTAATGTTATCTAATTACGGTAAAATTCTTTCGTCTCAAATCACAATTTCCTATCCACTAACATAAATTCTTACAATCAAGATGCCATAATTATCCCCCCATGTGTTACTGCCTTTACTTGAACAAACCCACAACAAATTGTCAACTTTCGATCAGTACGTTCCTCAACTTTGCACTATTCAATTTCTCTTTAATCTTTTTCCACTATTTATCATAAAGACCAGCTTACGATAATTAATCCACGATTATATATGTTAACTACTAACAAAGAAGATTACCTCTAAAAGGATTTCCAAGTTGATCTTTGGTGTAGCCGCACAACTTTCCCCTTACTTGGTTTTTACGCGTTTATAGTTCTTCTTTTCTACAGATTAGTTATCACCCTAATTGTATAGTTTAAAATTATAAAAGTGACCCACTATTAATTTTAAAGTTTTCTCTTTTAACCCCCAACTAACTCAATTATTAAAACTACCCCACTAATTTCATAATTATAATTACGAATAGTCCAAAACACCCATTTAAAATTTAGCGGATGTCTGACCACGTGTGGGGTTACGCAGCTTGTGATGGTCTGTCCTGCAGGTTCATCACGAAGTTCAGAGAAGTAATCCCAGTACCCAGATTCCAAGAGTTGAAGTGTTTTGGAACGAAGACGCTCGACGGACCGTTGTGCCTATGACGGTTCGTCATACTTTTTATCAAGGGTAGTGAAGAGAGCAGCAGAAGAAATTGCAAATGTATGGGACGACGGAGTCCATGACGGTCCGTCGTGACCATGACGATCCGTCGCGTGGTCCGTAGACCCTATAAGTATTTATCAAAAATAATTCTACTGTTTAAACCGACTAAATGGGTTGTTACAGCCTTCCTCATCAATTATTGCCTCTTGATCCTCTCCTCGCTATACCATATCTACAATTCGGCTCAACTTCTCGTCAGCAAACTGCATTCCCTTAATCTTGTCAAGAAAGGAAGACCTTGCCTCCACAGAGGCCAAAAATACTCCTCTCTCTAGTACTTCCAGCCTCATAAAGTCATTCGCCAGGGTCTGAACTTCTCTAGCCAATGGGCGTCTAGAAACCTGTAAGTGGGCTAAACTACCAATGCTCCCTCCTTTTCTACTTAAAGTATCTGCCACAACATTAGCTTTTCCTGGGTGATACAAAATAGTAATATCATAGTCTTTCAATAGTTCCATCCACCTCCTCTGCCTCAAATTTCAATCTTTCTGAGTAAGGACACATTGTAAACTACGATGATCAGTATAAACTTCACACTTGACCCCATATAGATAATGTCTCCATTGCTTTAATGCAAATACAACTATAGTCAACTCCAAATCATGGGTCGGATAGTTATGTTCATGCACTTTTAATTTCCTCGAAGCATAAGCAATTACATTCCTCTCCAGAATAAGATGCATCACAATGAACAATAAATTTCTTACCTTCCACTGGCAAGGTAAGAATTGGTGCAGTAGTCAACAAGGTCTTGAGTTTCTGGAAGCTTTCTTCACATTCGTCCGACCATACAAATGGAATATTCTGCTTAGTCAAATTTGTCAGCTGGGAAGCAATAGAAGAAAATCCCTTGACAAATCGACGGTAGTAGCTAGCTAAAACAACAAAGCTCCTTACCTCTGAAACATTAATAGGTCTTACCCAACTCTTCACTGCTTAAATCTTAGAAGGATCCACCATCACTCCATCCTTAGAAACCACGTGCCCCAAGAAGGACACTAAATCTAGCCAAAACTCACACTTGGAGAATTTGGCATAAAGCCTTTTCTCCCTCAACAACTCCAATACAACTCTCAAATAATCCTCATGTTCTTTCCTGCTCTTTGAGTATATCAGTATATCATCAATAAATACAATAACAAAGAGATCCAGATATGGCTTAAAAATCCCGTTCATGAGGCTCATGAAAGCAGCAGGGGCATTCGTAAGCCCAAAAAACATTACTAAGAATTCATAATGCCTATACCTGGTTCGAAGAGCAGTCTTTGGCACATCTGCTGCCTGTATTTTCAATTAGTGATAACCGGACCTCAAATCAATTTTAGAGAAGACACAAGCACCTTGTAACTGATCGAACAAATCATCAATGCGAGGAATGAGATACTTGTTCTTTATAGTTACCTTATTCAGCTGCCTGTAGGCTATGCACATCCAAAAACATCCATCTTTCTTCTTCACAAATAAAATAGAAGCACCCCAAGGGTATGCCCTTGGTCTAATAAAACCTTTACCTAACAACTCCTGAAGTTGGGCCTTTAACTCCCTTAACTCAGCTGGAGCCATTCTATAAGGGGGAATGGAAATGGGGTGAGTACCCGGCTCCAGATCAATTAAAAAATCAATATCCCTATCCGGTGGCATACCAGGAAGGTCTGCAGGAAACACATCCAGAAACTCACATACTATCGAAACAGGCTCAATGAAAGGTACTTTGGAAGTATCATCCCTGAGATGTGCCAAGAAAGCTAAACAACCCTTACTAACCATCCTCTTAGCACGAAGAAAAGAGACAATACGAATTGGGGTGAAAATATAGTCACCCTCTTAGCGGATCTGTCCCAGGCTTGGCCAATGTCACAGTTTTAGCATTACAATCTAGGATTGCAAAATTTGGAGAAAGCCAAGTCATACCAAGAATTACATCAAAATTAACCATCTCTAGAATAATCAAATCTACATAAGTATTGCTCCCCACAAAAGTCACAAGGCAAGACCTATACACCTTCTCAACTATCACGGACTCACCCACAGGAGTAGAGACACGAATAGGCATATCAAGAAAATTACAATATAAATTAAGACCAGTAGCAAATGAGGAAGATACATATGAAAATGTGGATCCAGGATAAAAAAAATACAGAAGCCATACAATGACAGTCCAAAAGAGTACCTGTGATGAAAGCATCAGATGTCTCTGCTTCAGACCTCCCGGGGAAAGCATAACAATGAGCCCTAGCACCTGTATGTCCATTGCCCCTACCAAGCTGCGCTGCAGTAGTTCCAACTTGCCTGACACCCAACTGAATTGGTGACCACCATAACCTTGGCAACCACGTCCTCTAGTATGGCGGCCTCTACCATGACCACATCTACCTCTAACTACTGGGGTCTATAACTCTGTTTTGGACAATATTTCCTAATATGTCCAGCCTTTCCACATCCATAACAATTCCTGGAGTCAAGTAGGTCTCTTTGAAAATGACGAAGTCTATAGATAACCTCAATACTCTAAAAAAGGCTGACTTGTCTGCGACGGACCCCCAGCTGAAGCTTGCAATGAAGACTGAATAGGACGGGCTGGATAACCTCCTGAACTCTGCCCTTTGGAGTAAGAACCACTAAACTCACCTTCCTTACGAAACTTCTTAAATGTCGATGCTGTGGTGAAGTCGTCTGGCTTCACCCCCTCTACTTCTATCACAAAATCAACCTCTTCCTGATGCAAATCTGACCTTAATCCTTTCATGAAGCGGCGAATCTGCTCTTGTGGACTGAACCAAAGCTGAGTGGCATACCTAGATAGTGCACAAAATTTTGCCTCATAAGTAGCATCAGACATCCTTCCTTGCTCTAGGATTAGGAACTCATCTCTCCTCCTATCCCTCAAAGTTCTGGTTATATACTTCTCCATAAATAAGCTACAAAATGATGCCCAAGTCATAGATAGTGCCTGTGCTGGTTGACACTCAACATACGACCGCCACCATATTTTAGCATCCCCCAGAAACTGATAGGTCACAAACTCAACACCGAATCGTTCTACAATGTCCATCTTATGTAGCAGCTCATGACAATCAACCAGAAAATCATAGGTATCTTCAGATTCAGCACCCTTGAAGACTGGAGGTTTCAAATTTAAGAACTTAATGAAAAGTTCATGCTGATCACCTGTCATTATAGACCCTGTAGTCAATCGAGGAAACGTACCTACTTCCAATGATGCATCCATGCGGGAGCCACAGCAGCTGCATGTTGTACTCCTGGAACCTGAGGTGCTGTGCAGAAAACACTGGAGGTGTCTGGCCTTGATTAGATAACCCGCTAAGATAAGTAAGAACCTGATTATTCATCTCTGGGGTAGGCTGGGGAGGTAATTCCTTATCCTGAACATGCTCATTTTCCCCTACCTCACCCTCTCTCACTACCTAATCAGTTGGTGGAGGAGTCACTACTCTATTCCTAGTTGGACCAGGTGTTTGTCCTCTACCTCTAGTGGGTGTCCTCCTGCGACCCCTACCACGGCCTCTTGCCATTGCTCCTCCTCGAGTTACAGCCTAATGATTGGCTCAGACGCACCCTGTCTTTCCGGTGTTGGTGTTGCCACAGTTGTTGCTATAGTTCTAACCATCTGCGAAATAGAGTAAGAAGGTTAGATACCAATTTGTATCACGCAGATACCAATTGGATCCAAGTAATAGCACGAAATAAAGAAAGAATGGAGTTTTCCTAAAGTCCTATAGCCTCTCGAAGAAAAGTAAAGGCGTCCCCATACCGTTCCTCAAGACTCTACTAGACTTGTCCTTGTGTGATGAGACAAACGAACCTAACACTCTGATACCAAGTTTTTCACGACCCAAAACAAGTCGTGAGTGGCACCCACACTTAACCTACTTGGTGAGCGAACCAACAAATCTAAACCCCAACATTTACGAATAGTTCAACTATGAATAACAAAATATATGCGAAAGATCCAAAACATATTAATGTAACCAATTAAATAAGCTTCTAATGTTTAACACTTATTATCCCCAAAATCTTGAAGTCATCACATCAAGAACATCTACCCTCAAACTACAAAGTCTAAAAGTATAAGAAACCAAAATAAGTAAAAGATGGTCCATGTCCGAAATTCAAAGACATCAAGACGTAAATGAGAGAATCCAGCACGAGCTAGAAACAATAGCTCACCCAGAACTCTGATGTGTTGGAGACTGACTAGAGCTGAGGGCGAGTCGATGTCGATGGTACACTTGCTGCACTCCACAAAGAACAAAAAGAAAATACAAGTAGGGGTCAGTAAAAGGAACACGTACTGAGTAGGTATCATCGGTCAACTCAAAACAGAAATCAATATATAATGAATAATAATATAAAATCAACTACAATACTTAACATGTGGCAAGCAACAAACACATGAACCATTGACAACAACTACACCATAGTAGGTACACCATCAAGCACACGTAGGACTCATACCTCCACACCATACTCATTTGGAAAATACGTTCCTTGAGATTAAGTATATTAAGTTACTACAAGATTCCTTGCCTTTAATATTATTGTGTCGGAACGTGACACTCCAATCCCATAATACCGTGTCGAAACGTGACACTCTAATCCCATAATACTGTGTCGGAACGTGACACTCCGATCCAATTATCTCATTATTTTATTTTTAACAACTCTTCTTTATTCAAGGCGGCATTTTAATAGAGAGGGTTCACGATTAAAAAATCAATAGCCTTATAATTTTAGGCCAACCACAAACCACACAATTAATAACATACAACCACACAATCAACTACATAGGAGACTTTACAATATCACTCAATACATATCAATCGCTATTTAGAGTTTATCTATCAAATAGAAATAAACCATAACCTACCTCCACCGAAGAATTGAAGTCAATTAACTACTTCTCCAATGTTTTTCCTTTCCTTATTGTCTCCGAACCTTTCCGATCTATCAAGTATATATATGCACAATTTGTAAGTTAACGAGTCTATAAACACTCGGATTAGTCTATGTTTAGCCTAGACCCAAAAATTCACCTAATTATATAATCAATTTTCCAAATTCAAACCTAAGGGTAGATCTTAATTCCTCCCATTAACACAATTTAATGAAAATTAAGTGATTCAATAAAACCTAATATTTAATTACCTATCTCAATATATTAAAAACTTAACTTAATAACATGATAATAATATTAATAAGCTTAATTCCTATACCACTGGTGACGAAACCATTGGTAAGCTCAAAATTCTATTCATATATATAAAAAGAAAACTCAATTTATTAAGCACCATAGCAGTAGTGGGCATTTGAGGATAATGGCAGTAGCATTTATGTTTCTCCATTCCAACATTTAATATGTTTTCCTTTTCAATTTCGTCAAAGGCACATGATGAATTTTCTTTATATATAACTTGCTCCAATTGATTCTCTTTCAAGAATTTGGGTGCAACAGGTATACAACTACAATCACCGCTTAATGACCATTACACACGAGCACCGTCAAGCAACATATATCTGGGATACCATCATATTCTCTATGCAGTTATCTAAATGACAATGTTCAACTATTAATGATATGGATTAATAACTTTCACTTTAAGTCTACACACTTAATGGGGTATGGAGTTTTTGATCATATGCTTGTTGTTATCTTAAGTTGTTTCATGGCCATTGACGTTTAACAACAAAAGTATATATGTAGGCCACGTTATGGTCGATCAATAGTTTTGATAGGAGAGTCATCTTAATATGATTTTCAAGATACCTTTCTTAACCCCTTAAAATAATCTCACTGCAAACTTAACAAATTAATGGAGTTAATCTCGTCTCCAACCCAATGCTACTATCTAACCTCAATTTCAACCCAACCTTAATTACATAATCAATATAGTCAGATTGGGACATAAATCAATAGCAAAATATATTTAACACTTAGAATATTACCTGGTTCGCTAGTTCTCTTAGATACCGCAGGAAGATTTGCCAGGTTTATCTTTCCTTCTTTTCCCTTTTCAGATGATATATTTCCCAAAATTCATATATAACTAATTATAATCATGGTAAAAGTGAGTGACCCATTACTAAATTTTAAATGTTATTTTCTTTACCACTAACTAAATAAATAAGTAAAACTACCCCATTAATTTCATAGTTATAATTATGAATAGCCCAAAACACCCATTTAAAATCTATCAAAAAAATTTATGAAATAAAAAGCTCTAGTAGTTAAAACGACCAAAAGAGTCGTTATAATTACTTTAGTTTTAACTTAATTCAAACACTATATTCACCAACTAATTCACATTTATTTATTTAAAGAACTTAACATCTTTCTAAGTCTAAATAGTTTAGTTTTAACTTAATTCTAACACGATATTCATGAAATAAATTAAATTATCTCATTTAAAGGAATTAACAACTTTCCAATTCTAATTAGTTTAGTTTAAACTTAATTCCAACACTATATTCACCAACTAATCATATTAATTTATTTGAAGAATTTTACAATTTTCTAAGTCTAATTCGTTTAGTTTTAACTTAATTTTAACACTATACTCACAAACTAAATCACATTAACTTATTTGAAGAATTTGACATCTTTCTAAGTGTAATTAGTTTAATTTTAACTTAATTCAAACAGTATATTCACCAACTAAATCACATTAACTCATTTAACAACTTTTTTTAAGCCTAACTAGTTTAGTTTTAACTTAATTCAAACACTCTATATTCACCAACTAAATCACATTTACTTATTTGAAGAATTTAAGATCTTCCTAAGTCTAATTACTTTAGTTTTAACTTAATTCAAACACTTTATTCACCATCTAAAACACATTTATTTATTTAAAGAACTTAACATCTTTCAAAGTCTAATTAGTTTAGTTTTTACTTAACTCCAACACTATATTCACATAAAATAAATTATCTTATTTAAAGGATTTAAACACATTCCAAGTCTAATTAGTTTAGTTTAAACTTAATGGCACGACCCAGAACGAGCCGCTAGTGGAACCCACACTTATCCTATTATGTGAGAGAACCAACCAATCTAAACCCCAACATTTCAACCATAAGAAACAGAAAGTAATGCGGAAGACTTAAAACTCATTAACGAAATCAATAAATAACTTCTAAAACTCAAAACTTATTATTATCCCCAAAATTTGGAAGTCTTCATCAAAAGAACATCTATCCTCAAATTACTAAGTCTAAGAGTATCTAAGAAGCTAAAATAACTAAACAACTAGTTCATGCCAGAACTTCAAGGCATCAAGACGTGAAGAAGAAGATCCAGTCCAAGCTAGAAACAATAGCTCACCCTGAAATCTAACGTGATGAAGACTGGCTAGAGGTGCGGTTGAGTTTAAGACGACGGTACGTTTGCTGCACTCCAAAAATAACAAAGAAAGAAACGTACAAGTAGGGGTCAGTACAAAACAACGAGTACTGAGTAGATATAATGACTCAAAATCGAAAGCAATATATATCAGATAATATCATAAAATCAACTACAATACTCAACAGGTAGCAATAACAAGTACAAGAATCATTGATAATAACGCCAAGTACACCCATGAGGACTCAAGCCTCCATACCATACTCATTTGGGAAATAGGTTCATTAAATTGAGTATATTAACATAATTCAAGATTCATTCTTTTTACTATCCTGGTGTCGGAACGGGATACCCGATCCACTACTACTATCCTGGTGCCAGGACGTGACACCCGATCCATTAATACTATCATGGTGTCGGAACGTGACACCTGATCCATTAATACTATCCTGGTGTCGGAACGTGACACCCAATCCATTAATACTATCCTGGTGCCGGAACGTGACACCCGATCCATTGATACTATCCTGGTGTCGGAACGTGACACCCGATCCATTCATACTATCCTGGTGTCGGAACGTGACACCCGATCCATTAATACTATCCTGGTGCCGGAACGTGACACCCGATCCCCTAACCTCATTCTTTTAGTTCATCAAGCCTTCTTTTATACCAAGGCATCATCATTAACAAAGAGGTTTTAAGGTTTAAGATTCAATAGCCTCATCATGCTTATTTTATCACAATTATATAATCACATCATGCAGCACACAATTAAGCATATAGAAGAATTTACAATACTACCCAACACATATCATTTGCTATTAAGAGTTTACTATGAAATAGCATAAACCATAACCTACCTCCACCGAAGAATCGTGATCAAGAAATCTACTTCCCCAATGCCTTTGCTTTCCTCTGCTTTTCTCTCTTCTCTCGATTGTTCTCCCTCTCTTTCTGTCTCTTTCTTCTTTTTCCTTATTCAAACACTTTTTTCTTTTACCCTTATTACCATATAATTAAGTACAAAAGATGGTAAAAGCAACCCACTATTTATTCAAAGGTTGTCTCCTTTAACCCCCAAGAAATTGAATTATTAACATTCAACCACTAACTTTATAATTATAAGCAGGAATAGTCCAAAACGCCCCTTAAAACATTTAACAGAAATTCGACCCAGTCAGGGTTACGCAGCTTGTGACGGCCCGTCGTGCCTGCGGCGGTCCGTCCTGCTGCTTTCGTCACAAAGTTCATAGACTGAATTTCACTAAAGGGTCTGTGACGGTCCGTTGTGCCCACAACGGTCCGTCCTTCCATGTCGTCGCGAAGTTCAGAGAATTGTTCTCAGTACCCAAATTTTTAGAATCTAAGTGTTTTGGAACGAGACCCCCTCGACGGTCCGTCGTGCCCATGACGGTCCGTCGTGGAATCCGTCGACTCAGACAGTTATTACCAGAAATAAACTCTACTGCTCAAAACGACTAAACAGGTCGTTACACTTAATTCCAACACTATTTTAACCAACTAAATCATATTAATTTATTTATAGAATTTAACAACTTTCTAAGTCTAATTCGTTTCATTTTAACTTAATTCCAACACTATATTCATCAATTAAATCACATTAACTTATTTGAAGAACTAACATCTTTCTAAGTCTAATTAGTTTAGTTTGATCTTAATTCAAACTATATAATCACCAACTAAATGACATTAACTTATTCAATGAATTTAACAACTTTCTATGTCTAATTAAGTTTAGTTTTAACTTAATTGAAACACTCTATATTCACCAACTATATCACATTTAGTTATTTGAAGAACTTAACATCTTTCTAAGTCTAACTAGTTTAGCTTTAACTTAATTCTAACACTATATTCACCCACTAAATCACATTAATTCATTTAAAGAATTTAAAATTTTCCGAGTCTAATCAGTTTACTTTTATTTTAATTCTAACACTATATTTATCAACTAAATCACATTATATTTTTTAATGAAATTAACAACTTTCCAAGTCTAATTAGTTTAGTTTTAACTTAATTAAAACATTATGTTCACCAACTAAATCACATTTACTTTTAATGAATTTAACAACTTTCCAAAGCTAATTAGTTTATTTTAACTTAATTCCAACATTATATTGACCAACTAAATCACATTCACCTACTTAAAGAATTTAATAATTTTCATAGTCTAATTAGTTGAGTTTTAACTTAATTCAAACACTATATTCACCAACTAAATCACTTTTAATTATTTGAAGAACTTAACATCTTTCTAAATGTAATTAGTTTAGTTTTAACTTAATTCAAACACTATATTCGCCAACTAAATCACATTAACTTAATTAAATAATAAAAACATATTTCTAAGTCTAATTAGTTTATTTTTAACTTATATCCAACACTATATTCACCAACTAAATCACATTGACTTATTTAAAGAATTTAACAACTTTCCAAGTCTAATTAGTTTAGTTTTGAACGCAATTCCAACACTATATTCACCAACTAAATCATATTAACCTATTTAAAGAATTTAATAATTGTCTAAGTCTAACTAGTTTAGTTTTAGCTTAATTAAAACACTATATTCACTAACTAAATCACATTTACCTATTTGAAGAACTTAACATCTTTATAAGCGTAATTAGTTTAGTTTTAACGTAATTCCAACACTATATTCACCAACTAAATCACATTAACTTATTTAAAGAACATAACATCTTTCCAAATGTAATTAGTTTAATTTTAACTTAATTCTAATATTATATTCACCAACTAAATCACATTAATCTATTTAAAGAATTTAATAGTTTTCTAAGTCTAATTAGTTTAGTTTTAACTTAATTCAAACACTATATTCACAAACTAAATCAAATTTATTTATTTAGAGAACTCAACATCTTTCTATGTGTAATTTGTTTAGTTTTAACTTAAGTCAAATACTATATTCACCAAATAAATCATATTAACTTATTTAAATAATTTAACATATTTCTAAGTCTAGTTAGTTTAGTTTTAACTTAATTCAAACACTATATTCACCAACTAAATCACATTCATTTATTTGAAGAGCTTAACATCTTTCTAAGTGTAATTAGTTTAGTTTTAACTTAATTTCAACACTATATTCATCAACTAAATCACATTAACATATTTAAAGAATATATCTTTCCAAATGTAATTAGTTTAATTTTAACTACATTTAATTACACTATTGACCAACTAAATCACATTGACTTATTTAAAGAATTTAACAACTTTCTAAGTCTAATTTGTTTAGTTTTAACTTAATTCAAACACTATATTCACCAACTTAATCACATTTATTTATTTGAAGAGCTTAACATCTTTCTAAGTGTAATTAGTTTAGTTTTAACTTAATTTCAACACTATATTCATCAACTAAATCACATTAACATATTTAAAGAATATATCTTTCCAAATGTAATTAGTTTAATTTTAACTACATTTAATTACAATATTGACCAACTAAATCACATTGACTTATTTAAAGAATTTAACAACTTTCTAAGTCTACTTTGTTTAGTTTTAACGTTATTCAAACACTATATTCACCAACTAAATCTCATTAACCTATTTAAAGAATTTAATAATTTTCTAAGTCTAACTAGTTTAGTTTTAGCTTAATTAAAACACTATATTCACTAACTAAATCACATTTACCAATTTGAAGAACGTAACATCTTTCTAAGTGTAATTAGTTTAGTTTTAACGTAATTCCAACAATATATTCACCTACTAAATCACATTAACTTATTTAAAGAACATAACATCTTTCCAAATGTAATTCGTTTAGTTTTAACTTAATTCTAACTCTATCTTCACCAACTAAATCATATTAACCTATTTAAAGAATTTAATAATTTTTGAAGTCTAATTTGTTTAGTTTTAACTTAATTAAAATACTATATTCACCAACTTAATCACATTTAATTATTTAAAGAACTCAACATCTTTCTTAGTGTAATTTGTTTAGTTTTAACTTAAGTCAAATACTATATTCACCAAATAAATCACATTAACTTATTTAAATAATTTAACATATTTATAAGTCTAGTTAGTTTAGATTTAACTTAATTCCAATACTATATTCACCAACTAAATCACATTAACTTATTTAAAGAATATAACATCTTTCCAATTGTAATTAGTTTAATTTTAACTTATTTCCATTACTATATGGTCCAATTAAATCGCATTAACTTATTTAAAGAAACTAACAACTTTTCCAGTGTAGTTAGTTTAGTTAAAACTTAATTCGAACGCTATATTCACCAACTAAATCACATTTACTTATTTGAAGGACTCAACATCTTTCTAAGTGTAATTTGTTTAGTTTTAGCTTAAGTAAAATACTATATTAACCAAATAAATCTCATTAACTTATTTAAATAATTTAACATATTTTGAAGTTTAGTTAGTTTAGTTTTAATTTAATTCAAACACTATATTCACCAACTAAATCACATTTACTTATTTGAAGAGCTTAATATCTTTCTAAGTTTAATTAGTTTAGCTTTAACGTAATTTCAACACTATATTCACCAACTAAATCTGTAACGACCTATTTAGTTGTTTTGAGCAGCATATTTGATTTCTGGAAAAATACGCTGAGACGACGGAACCCACAACGGAACGTCATGGGCACGACGGACCGTCAAGGGTGTCTCGTCCCAAAACACTTAGAAATTCTGAAATTTGGGTACCGAAAATCGACTCTCTGAACTTCGTAACGGAGTGGCAGGACGGACTGTCAGAGGTGTGACGGACCGTCACAGGCCATTCACCCAAAATCAAGTTTCTGAACTAGGCGACGGACAGCAGGACGGACCGTCGCAGGCGCGACGGCTTGTCACAGCTTGCGTAATCCCAGTTGGAGTAGGATTTCTGGTTAAGTTTTAAGGTACATTTTTGACTATTCTTGCCTTAATTATAAGGTTCGTGGGTTTATATTAATAACTCAAATTTTTGGGGGTTAAAAGAGGTAACCTTAAGCTAATTAGTGGGGTATTATTTCCATCTTTTATTCTTAATTATATACTAATTAGGGTAAAAGAAAGAGGGTTTGAGTAAGAAAATAGAAAGAACAAGAAGGGAGAGAGAGAAACGATCGAGAGAAGAGGAAAGCACCAAGCTTTGAGGATTAACTTGCTTGATTTCAATTCTTCGGTGGAGGTAGGTTATGGTTTTCATGCTATTCGTAGTAAACTCTTAATAGTGAATGATATGTGTTAGTAGTATTGTAGACCCTTCTATATGCTTAATTGTATGCTTGCATGAATGATGTGATTATGTAATTATGAATAAATAAGCATGATGAAGCTATTGAATCCCAAATCTTGAAAAGAAACCCTAATCTACTTTGTTAATGATGATGCCTTGGTATAAAAGAAGGCTTGATGAATGAAAGTAGTGAGATTAGGGGATCGGGTGCCACGTTCCGGTACTAGGATAGTATATGAGGATCGGAGTGTCACGTTCCGACACCAGGATAGAATATGGATTGGGTGTCACGTTCCGACACCAGGATAGAATATGGATCGGGTGCCACGTTCCGGTACCAGGATAGAATATGGATCGGGTGTCACGTTCCGACACCAGGATAGAATATGGATCGGGTGCCACGTTCCGGTACAAGGATAGAATATGGATCGGGTGTCACGTTCTGACACCAGGATAGAATATGGATCGGGTGCCACGTTCCGGTACCAGGATAGTATATGAGGATCGGAGTGTCACGTTCCGACACCAGGATAGAATATGGATCGGGTGTCACATTCCGACACAAAGATAGAATATGGATCGGGTGCCACATTCCTGTACCAGGATAGAATATGGATCGGGTGTCACGTTCCGACACCAGGATAGAATATGGATCGGGTGCCACGTTCCGGTACCAGGATAGAATATGGATCGGGTGTCACGTTTCGACACCGGGATAGAATATGGATCGGGTGCCATGTTACGGTACCAGGATAGAATATGGATCGGGTGTCACGTTCCGACACCAGGATAGAATATGGATCGGGTGTCACATTCCGGTACCAGGATAGAATGAGGATTGGAGTGTCACGTTCCGACACCAGGATAGTATATTGAGGAGCGGAGTGTCACGTACCGACACGAGGGGAATTAAGATAATGAATCTTGAAGTATGTTAATATATCCAATCTAATGAACTAAATTCCCAAATGAGTATGATGAGGAGGTGTGAGTCCTCATTGATGTGCTTGGTATTGTAACCAAGGGTTATGGTAACTGTAAATGCTGTTTGCTAAGGATATTAGTTGATTTTATGATATTGCTTAATACATACTATTTTCTATTTTGAGTTGGCCGATGATATCTACTCAGTACCCGTGTTTTGTACTGACCCCTACTTTTATTATTTTCTCCTTGTTTATTTGTGGAGTGCAGCAAACGTGCCGTCATCTTCGACTCAACAGTAACTCAAGCCAGTCTTACTACATCGGAAATTAAGGGTGAGCTAATGCTTCTAGCTTGGACTGGATCTTCTTCTTCAAGTCTTGATGCCTTGAACTTCCGGCATGGACTAGCTTCTTATGTATTTTTAGCTTCTTAGTATACTCTTAGTTTAGTAATTTGATTATAGATGTTCTTGTGATGATGACTTCCAGATTTTCGGAAATAATAGTATTGAAATGTTAAGGTTAGATTGGTTGGTTCGCTCACATAGGAGGGTAAGTATGGGTGCCAGTCACAACCCGGATTGGGTCATGACAAACTTGGTATCAGAGGATTAGGTTCGTTGGTCTTATCACACAAGAACAAGTCTAGTAGAGTCTTAAGGAACGGTAGGGGGACGCCTTTACTTTTCTTTGAGAGGCTATAAGAGTTTAGGAAAATTCCATTCTTTCATTATTTCTTTCGTGCTACTACTTGGGTCCAATTGGTATCTAGGTGATACAAATTGGTATCTAACCATCTTCACTCTATTTTGCAGATGGTTAGAACTAGAGCAACGACTACGCCAGCACCAACATTAGCACCGGCGGGACAGGGTGCGTCTGAGCCTGCCAATGGGGCTGTAGCTCAAGGAAGAGCAGTGGCAAGAGGCCGTGGTAGGGGTCGTGGGAGGACGTCCTCTAGCGGAAGAGGACGAGCACCTAGACAATCTGATACTAGGGCAGTGACTCCTCTACCGACTGAGGAAGTAATAAGAGAAGGGGAGGATGGGGAAACTGAACAAGTGCAGAATGAGGGATTGCCACCCCAACCTACCCCGGAGATGATCAATCAGGTTCTCGCCTATCTCAGTGGGTTGTCTGATCAAGGTTTGGCACCTCTAGTGTTTTCTGCGCCAACACCTCCGGTTTCAGAAGTACAACATGCAGCGACTAGGGCTCCTCGTATGGATGCCTCATTGGACATAGGCACATTTCCACGTCTGACTACTGGGCCTATAATGACAAATGATCAGCATGAACTTTTCAGTAAGTTCTTGAAATTGAAACCTCCGGTCTTCAAGGGTGCTGAATCGGAGGATGCTTATGATTTTCAGGTTGACTGTCACGAGCTACTACATAAGATGGGTATAGTAGAACGGTTTGGTGTGGAGTTTGTGACTTATCAGTTTCAAGGGAACGCCAAAATGTGGTGGCGGTCACATATTGAGTGTCAACCAACAGAGGCACCACCTATGACTTGACCCTCATTCTCTAGCTTGTTTATGGAGATGTATATCCCCCGAACTTTGAGGGATAGGAAAAGGGATGAGTTCTTGAGCCTAGAGCAAGGTAGGATGTCGGTCAATGCATATGAGGCTAAGTTTCGTGCATTATCCCGGTATGCCACCCAATTGTGTTTCAGTCCACAAGAGCGAATTCGCCGGTTTGTGAAGGGGTTGAGGTCAGAATTGTGGATTTCGGCCTTACAGATAGCGGCAACGGAAAAATCCTTCCAAGAGGTGGTAGACTTTGTGATAGAAGTGGAAGGAGTGAAGCCAGATGACTTCACCCCGACATCGACATCAAAAAGGTTTCGAAAGGGAGGTGAGTTTAATGGTTCTTACTCTAGAGGACAGGGTTCGGGAAGTTACTCAGTCCGACCAATTCAGTCTTCACTACAGACTGTAGTTGGGGGTCCGCCTCCGACCGGTCAACACTTCTCTGAGAGACCTATGCATGAACCCAGAGAGTGCTATGGATGTGGGGAGATTGGACATATTAAGAGATATTGTCCAAAACAGAGTTATAGACCTCCAAATGTTAGAGGTAGAGGTGGTCATGGCAGAGGCCGTTATTCTGGAGGACGTGGTTGTCGAGGTAATGGTGGTCACCAGAACGGCCGAGGTGATGGGCAACCTGGAGCCACTACCTCACAACATGGTAGGGGCAACGGACAGACGGGTGAGAGGGCCCATTGCTACGCTTTCCCTGGACGGTCTGAAGCGGAGGCTTCTGATGCTGTCATCACAGGTAATCTTCTGGTTTGTGATTGCATGGCCTCTGTATTGTTTGATCCTGGATCCATATTTTCTTATTTATCTTCCTCATTTGCTAATGGTCTAAATTTACATTGTGAATTACTTGATATGCCTATTCGTGTTTCTACTCCAATGGGTGAGTTTGTGGTAGTTGAAAAGGTATATAGGTCTTGTTTGGTGAAATTTATGGGGAGCAACACTTATGTAGATTTGGTTATCTTAGAAATGGATGATTTTGATGTAATTCTGGGTATGACTTGGCTTTCTCCACAATTTGCAATCTTGGATTGTAATGCTAAAACGGTGACGTTAGCCAAGCTTGGGACAGATCCGTTAGTGTGGGAGGGTGACTACACTTCCAATTCGGTGCGTATTATCTCCTTTCTTTGTGCTAAGAAAATGGTTAGTAAAGGGTGTTTAGCTTTCTTGGCACATCTCAAGGATGACACTACCCAAGTACCTTCAATTGAGTTGGTTTCGGTGGTTCGTGAGTTTCGGGATGTGTTCCCTGCAGATCTTCCTGGTATGCCACCAGATAGGGATATTGACTTCTGTATTGATCTTGAACCGGGTACTCGCCCCATTTCTATACCCCCTTATAGAATGGCTCTCGCGGAGTTAAGAGAGTTAAAAGCCCAACTTCAAGAGTTGTTGGGCAAAGGCTTCATTAGACCAAGTGCATCTCCTTGGGGTGCTCCGGTTTTGTTTGTGAAGAAGAAGGATGGGAGTTTTCGGATGTGCATAGACTATCGGAAGTTGAACAAGGTAACCATAAAGAACAAGTATCCCATTTCTCGCATTGATGACTTGTTCGATCAGTTACAAGGTGCTTGTGTCTTCTCTAAGATTGACTTGAGATCCGGTTATCATCAATTGAAAATACGGGCAACGGATGTGCCAAAGACTGCTTTTCGAATGAGGTATGGGCATTACGAATTTGTAGTGATGTCTTTTGGTCTTACGAATGCCCCTGCTGCGTTCATGAGTTTGATGAACGGGATTTTTAAGCCATATTTGGATCTCTTTGTGATCGTATTTATTGATGACATACTGATATACTCAAAGAGCAAGAAAGAACAAGAGGAGCTTTTGAGAATGGTATTGGAAATGTTGAGGGAGAAAAAGCTTTATGCCAAGTTCTCTAAGTGTGAGTTTTGGCTAGATGCAGTATCCTTCTTGGGGCACGTGGTTTCTAAGGATGGAGTGATGGTGGATCCTTCTAAGATTGAGACAGTAAAGAATTGGGTAAGACCTACTAATGTGTCAGAAATAAGGAGCTTTGTTGGGTTAGCTAGCTACTACCGCCGATTTGTCAAGGGATTCTCTTCTATTGCTTCCAAATTGACGAACTTGACTAAGCAGAATGTTCCATTTGTATGGTCGGACGAATGTGAGGAAAGCTTTCAGAAACTCAAGACTTTGTTGACTACCACACCTATCCTTACCTTGCCAGTAGAGGGTAAGAATTTCATTGTTTATTGTATTGCATCCTATTCGGGTTTGGGTGCAGTGCTAATGCAAGAGAAGAATGTGATTGCTTATGCTTCAAGACAATTAAAAGTGCATGAACGTAACTACCCAACTCATGATTTGGAATTGGCCGCGGTAGTGTTTGCATTAAAGCAATGGAGACACTATTTATATGGGGTTAAGTGTGAGGTCTATACGGATCATCGTAGCCTACAGTATGTCTTTACTAAGAAAGATTTGAACTTGAGACAGAGAAGATGGATGGAACTACTGAAGGACTACAACATCACCATTTTGTATCATCCGGGGAAGGCGAATGTTGTAGCGAATGCTTTAAGAAGAAAGGCGGGAATCATGGGAAGTCTAGCTCACTTGCAAGCCTCTAGACGCCCATTAGCTAGAGAGGTTCAGACTCTAGATAACGACTTGATGAGATTAGAAGTAAATGAGAAGGGAGGATTGTTGGCTTGTGTGGAGGCAAGATCTTCCTTTCTTGACAAGATTAAGGGAAAACAGTTTGATGATGAGAAACTAAGAAGAATCCAAGATAAGGTATTGCGAGGAGAGGCTAAGGAAGCACAAATCGATAAGGAAGGTGTTTTGAGAATCAAGGGAAGGGTATGCGTGCCCCGTGTTGATGATTTGATCAACACTAATCTGACAGAGGCTCATAGTTCAAGGTATTCGATACATCCGGGTGCAACCAAGATGTACTGTGACCTAAAGCAACACTTTTGGTGGAATAGAATGAAGTGTGATATTGTGGTTTTTATTGCCAAATGTCCAAATTGTCAACAAGTAAAGTATGAACACCTAAGGCCCGGAGGAACACTTCAGAGAATGCCCATTCCGGAATGCAAATGGGAGAGAATCGTAATGGATTTCGTGGTTGGTCTTCCAAAGACAATGGGTAGGTATGACTCTATTTGGGTGATTGTTGATAGGTTAACTAAGTCTGCTCATTTTATTCCGGTTAAAGTGACTTACAATGCCGAGAAGTTAGCCAAGATCTAAATCTCAAAAATTGTTCAATTTCATGGGGTGCCACTATCCATCATATCAGATAGAGGTACGCAGTTTACTTCTAAGTTTTGGAAAACATTGCATGCGGAATTGGGTACTAGGTTGGACCTTAGTACCGCGTTCCATCCTCAGACCGACGGTCAGTCTGAGCGAACGATTCAAGTGTTGGAGGATATGCTTCGTGCATGTGTGATAGAGTTTGGTGGCCATTGGGATAGCTTCCTACCCTTAGCGGAGTTTTCATACAATAATAGCTATCACTCAAGTATTGATATGGCCCCATTTGAAGCATTGTATGGGAGGAGATGTAGGTCTCCCATTAGTTGGTTTGATGCATTCGAGGTTAGACCTTGGGGTACTGACCTTTTGAGGGATTCGATAGAAAAAGTGAAGTCTATTCAAGAAAATCTTCTTGCGGCGCAAAGTAGACAAAAAGAATATGCAGATCGAAAGGTTAGAGACTTAGAGTTCATGGAAGATGAACAAGTCTTGTTGAAGGTTTCGCCAATGAAAGGGGTGATGCAATTTGGTAAGCGAGGTAAACTTAGCCCAAGGTATATTGGTCCATTTGAAGTACTTAAGCGAGTAGGGGAGGTGGCTTATGAGTTAGCCTTGCCTCCAGGGCTGTCCGGAGTGCATCCGGTAATCCATGTGTCTATGTTGAAAAGATATCATGGGGATGGAAATTACATTATCCGTTGGGATTCAGTTTTGCTTGATGAGAATTTGTCTTATGAGGAGGAGACTGTTGCTATTTTAGATAGAGAAGTTCGCAAGTTGAGGTCAAGAGAGATTGCATCCATCAAGGTGCAATGGAAGAATCGACCGGTTGAAGAAGCCACTTGGGAGAAGGAGGCGAATATGCGAGAAAAATACCCATATCTGTTTACAGATTCAGGTACTCCTTTTCGCCCTTGTATTCCTTCTTCTGATCGTTCGGGGACGAACGATGGGTAAATTAGTATCTAATGTAACGACAAGTTTAGTCATTTTGAGCAGCAAATTTGATTTCTGGAAAAACAGGCTGAGACGACGGAACCCACGACGGAACGTCATGGGCACGACGGACCGTCGAGGGTGTCTCGTCCCAAAACACTTAGAAATTCTAAAATTTGGGTACCAAAAATTGACTCTCTGAACTTCGTAACGGAGTGGCAGGACGGACCGTCACAGGCCATTCACCCAAAATCAAGTTTCTGAACTAGGCGACACACAGCAGGACGGACCGTCGCAGGCACGACGGCCCGTCACAGCTTGCGTAATCCCAGTTGGAGTCGGATTTCTGGTTAAGTTTTAAGGGACGTTTTTGACTATTCTTGCCTTAATTATAAAGTTCGTGGGTTTATATTAATAACTCAAATTTTTGGGGGTTAAAAGAGGTAACCTTAAGCTAATTAGTGGGGTATTATTTCCATTTTTTATTCTTAATTATATACTAATTAGGGTAAAAGAGAGAGGGTTTGAATAAGAAAATATAAAGAACAAGAAGGGAGAGGAAAGCACCAAGCTTTGAGGATTAACTTGCTTGATTTCAATTCTTCGGTGGAGGTAGGTTATGGTTTTCATGCTATTCATAGTAAACTCTTAATAGTAAATGATATGTGTTAGTAGTATTGTAGACCCTTCTATATGCTTAATTGTATGCTTGCATGAATGATGCGATTATGTAATTATGAATAAATAAGCATGATGAAGCTATTGAATCCCAAATCCTGAAAAGAAACCCTAATCTACTTTGTTAATGATGATGCCTTGGTATAAAAGAAGGCTTGATAAATGAAAGTAGTGAGATAAGGGGATCGGGTGCCACGTTCCGGTACCAGGATAGTATATGAGGATCGGAGTTTCACGTTCCAACACCAGGATAGAATATGGATCGGGTGACACGTTCCGACACCAGGATAGAATATGGATCGGGTGCCACGTTCCGGTACCAGGATAGAATATGGATCGGGTGTCACGTTCCGATACCAGGATAGAATATGGATCGGGTGCCACGTTCCGGTACCAGGATAGAATATGGATCGGGTGTCACATTCTGACACCAGGATAGAATATGGATCGGGTGCCACGTTCCGGTACAAGGATAGTATATAAGGATTGGAGTGTCACATTCTGACACCAGGATAGAATATGGATCGGGTGTCACATTCCGACACCAGGATAGAATATGGATCGGGTGCCATGTTCCGGTACCAGGATAGAATATGGATCGCGTGTCACGTTCCGACACCAGGATAGAATATGGATCGGGTGCCACGTTCTGGTACTTGGATAGAATATGGATCGGGTGTCACGTTCTGACACCAGGATAGAATATGGATCGGGTGCCACGTTCCGGTACAAGGATAGAATATGGATCGGGTGTCACGTTCCGACACCAAGATAGAATATGGATCGGGTGCCACGTTTCGGTACCAAAATAGAATGAGGATCGGAGTGTCACGTTCCGACACCAGGATAGTATATTGAGGAGCGGAGTGTCACGTACCGACACGAGGGGAATAAAGATAATGAATCTTGAAATATGTTAATATATCTAATCTAATGAACTAAATTCCCAAATGAGTATGATGAGGAGGTGTGAGTCCTCATTGATGTGCTTGGTGTTGTAACCAAGGGTTATGGTAACTGTAAATGTTGCATGCAAAGGATATTAGTTGATTTTATGATATTGCTTAATACATACTGTTTTCTATTTTGAGTTGGTTGATGATATCTACTCAGTACCCATAGTTTTTACTGACCCCTACTTTTATTGTTTTCTTCTTGTTTATTTGTGGAGTGCAGCAAGCGTGCCGTCATCTTCGACTTAACAGTAACTCAAGCCAGTCTTACTACATCGGAAATTCAGGGTGAGCTAATGCTTCTAGCTTGGACTGGATCTTCTTCTTCAAGTCTTGATGCCTTGAACTTCCGGCATGGACTAGCTTCTTATGTATTTTTATCTTCTTAGAATACTCTTAGTTTAGTAATTTGATTATAGATGTTCTTGTGATGATGACTTCCAGATATTGGGAAATAATAGTATTGAAATGTTAAGGTTAGATTGGTTGGTTCGCTGACATAGGAGGGTAAGTGTGGGTGCCAGTCGCAACCCGGTTTGGGTCGTGACAAAATCACATTTACTTATTTAAAGAACTTAACATCTTTCTCAGTCGAATTAGTTTAGTTTTAACTTAATTCCAACACAATTAACCAACTTAATGGGAGGAATTATGATCTACCCTTAGGTTTGAATTTTGGGAAATTGACTATATAATTAAATGAGTTTTTGGGTCTAGGCTAAACATAGACTAATCTGTGTGTTTATAGACTTGTAAACTTACAAATTGTGCATATATATACTTGATATATTGGAAAGGTTCAGAGGCAATAACGAAAGGAAAGGCATTGGAGAAGTAATTACTTGACTTCAATTCTTCGGTGGAGGTAGGTTATGGTTTATTTCTATTTGATAGATAAACTCTTAATAGCGATTGATATGTATTGAGTGATATTCTAAAGTCTCCTATGTACTTGATTGTGTGGTTTGTGGTTGGCCTAAAATTATGAGACAGTTCAATTTCTAATTTTGAACCCTCTTATTAAAATGATGCCTGGAATAAAGAAGACTTGATGAAATAAAATAATGAAATAATTGCATCGGAGTGTCACATTCCGACACGGTATTATTGGATCGAAGTTTCACGTTTCAACACGATATTATTTGATCGAAGTTGCACATTCCAATACAATATATGAGATCGGAGTGTCATGTTCCGACACAATAACATGAAAGGAAAGGAATCTTGAAGTAACTAAATACACTTATTCTCAAAGAACCTGTTTTCCAATTGAGTATGGTGTGGAGGCATGAATCCTCATAGGTGTGCTTGATGTTGTGATTGATGGTGTACCTATAATGGTGTTGTTGTCAATGGTTCATGTGTTTGTCGCTTGCCACCTGTTAAGTATTGTAGTTGATTTTATATTATTATTCAATATATATTGATTTCTATTTTGTGTTGACCGATGATACCTACTCAGTACGTGTTCATTGTACTTACCCCTACTTGTATTTTCTTCTCTGTTCTTTTATGGAGTGCAGCAAGTATACTATCGACTTCGACTCGCCCTCATCTCTAGCCAGTTTCCAGCACATTAGAGTTCAGGGTGAGCTATTAATTCTAGCTCGTGTTGGATTTTCTCATTCACGTCTTGATGTCTTTGAATTTGTAACGACCTGTTTAGTCGTCCTGAGCAACAGATTTTATTTCTGGAAAAATAGGTTGAGACGACGGAACCCACGACGGAACGTCATGGGCATGACGGACCGTCGAGGGTGTCTCGTCCCAATTGAAAATACGGGCAACGGATGTGCGAAAGACTGCTTTTCTAATGAGGTATGGGCATTACGAAATTGTAGTAATGTCTTTTGGTCTTACGAATGCCCCTGCTGCGTTCATGAGCTTGATGATTGTGATTTTTAAGCCATATTTGGACCTCTTCGTGATCGTATTTATTGATGATATATTGGTATACTCAAAGAGTAAGAAGGAACATGAAGAGCATTTGAGAATGGTATTGGAAATGTTGAGGGAGAAAAAGCTTTATGCCAAGTTCTCTAAGTGTGAGTTTTGGCCAGATGCAGTGTCCTTCTTGGGGCACGTGGTTTCTAAGGATGGAGTGATGGTGGATCCTTCTAAGATTGACACAGTGAAGAATTGGGTAAGACCTACTAATGTGTCAGAAATAAGGAGCTTTGTTGGGTTAGCTAGCTACTACCGTTGATTTGTCAAGGGATTCTCTTTTATTGCTTCCCAATTGACGAACTTGACTAAGCAGAATGTTCCATTTGTATGGTCGGACGAGTGTGAGGAAAGCTTTCAGAAGCTCAAGACTTTGTTGACTACCGCACCTATCCTTACCTTGGCAGTAGAGGGTAAGAACATCATTGTTTATTGTGATGCATCCTATTCTGGTTTGGGTGCAGTACTAATGCAAGAGAAGAGTGTGATTGCTTATGCTTCAAGGAAATTAAAGGTGCATGAACGTAACTATCCAACTCATGATTTGGAATTGGCTGCCGTAGTGTTTGCATTAAAGCAATGGAGACCCTATTTATATGGGGTTAAGTGTGAGGTCTACATGGATCATCGTAGCCTTCAGTATGTCTTTACTAAGAAGGATTTGAACTTTAGGCAACAGAGATGGATGGAGCTACTAAAGGACTACGATATCACTATCTTTTATCATCCGGGAAAAGCGAATATTGTAGCGGATGATTTAAGTAGAAAGGCGGGAAGCATGGGAAGCCTAGCTCACTTGCAAGCTTCTAGACGCCCATTGGCTAGAGAGGTTCAGACTCTAGCTAATGACTTGATGAGATTAGAAGTAAATGAGAAGGGAGGATTGTTGGCTAGTGTGGAGTCAAGGTCTTCTTTTCTTGACTAAATTAAGGGAAAACAGTTTGATGATGAGAAACTAAGAAGAATTCAAGATAAGGTATTGCGAGGACAGGCTAAGGAAGCACAAATCGATGAGGAAGGTGTTTTGAGGATCAAGGGAAGGGTATGTGTACCCCGCGTCGATGATTTGATCAACACTATTCTGACAAAGGCTCATAGTTCAAGGTATTCTATACATCCGGGTGCAACCAAGATGTATCGTGACCTAAAACAACACTTTTGGTGGAGTAGAATGAAGCGTGATATTGTTGACTTTATTGCCAAGTGTCCAAACTGTCAACAAGTAAAGTATGAACACCAAAGGCCCGGAGGAACAGTTCAGAGAATGTCCATTCCGGAATGGAAGTGGGAAAGAATTGCAATGGACTTTGTGGTTGGTCTTCCAAGGACAATGGGGAAGTATGACTCCATTTGGGTGATTGTTGATAGGTTAACTAAATCTGCTCATTTCATTCCGGTAAAGGTAACTTAAAATGCAGAGAAGTTAGCCAAGATCTATATCTCAGAAATCGTTCGATTACATGGGATTCCACTATCCATCATATCAGATAGAGGTACGCAGTTTACTTCTATGTTTTGGAAAACATTGCATGCGGAATTGGGTACTAGGTTGGACCTTAGTACTGCGTTCCATCCTCAGACCGATGGTCAGTCTGAAAGGACGATTCGAGTGTTGGAGGATATGCTTCGTGCATGTGTGATAGAGTTTGGTGGCCATTGGGATAGCTTCCTAACCTTAGCGGAGTTTTAATACAATAATAGCTATCACTCAAGTATTGATATGGCCCCATTTGAAGCATTGTATAGGAGGAGATGTAGGTCTCCCATTGGTTGGTTTGATGCATTCGAGGTTAGACCTTGGGGTACTGACCTTTTGAGGGATTCGATAGAGAAAGTGAAGTCTATTCAAGAAAAGCTTCTAGCGGTGCAAAGTAGACAAAAAGAATATGCAGATCGAAAGGTTAGAGACTTAGAGTTCTTGGAAGGTGAACAAGTCTTGTTGAAGGTTTCGCCAATGAAAGGGGTGATGCGATTTGTAAGCGAGGTAAACTTAGCCCAAGGTATATTTGTCTATTTGAAGTACTTAAGAGAGTAGGGGAGGTGGCTTATGAGTTAGCCTTGCCTCCAGGGCTGTCCGGAGTGCATCCGGTATTCCATGTGTCTATGTTGAAAAGATATCATGGGGATGGAAATTACATTATCCGTTGGGATTCAGTTTTGCTTGATGAGAATTTGTCTTATGAGGAGGATCCTGTTGCTATTTTAGATAGAGAAGTTCGCAAGTTGAGGTCAAGAGAGATTGCATCCATCAAGGTGCAATGGAAGAATCGATCGGTTGAAGAAGCCAGTTGGGAGAAGGAGGTAGATATGCGAGAAAAATACCCATATCTGTTTACAGATTCAGGTACTCCTTTTCTCCCTTGTTTTCCTTCTTGTGATCGTTCGGGGACGAATGATGGGTAAATTGGTATCTAATGTAACGACCTGTTTAGTCGTCTTGAGCAGAAGATTTTATTTCTGGAAAAACAGGCTGAGACGACGGAACCCACAAAGGAACGTCATGGGCACAACGGACTGTCGAGGGTGTCTCGTCCCAAAACACTTAGAAATTTTGAAATTTGGGTGCTGAAATCGACTCTCTGAACTTTGTAACGAAATGGCATGACGGACCGTCACAGGCCCTTGGTGGAAATTTGGGTCTATGAACTTTACGACGACCTGCAGGACGGACCGTCGCAGGCACGACGGCCCGTCACAGGTTGCGCAATCCCAGTCCGGGTCGGATTTCTTGATACGTTTTAAGGGACGTTTTTGACTATTCTTGCCTTAATTATAAAGTTAGTGGGTTAATGTTAATAAGTCTAATTACTTGGGGGTTAAAAGATGTAACCTTAAGTTAATTAGTGGGGCATTATTGCCATCTTTTATCCTTAATTATATACTAATTAGGGTAAAAGAAAGAGGGTTTGAATAAAGAAAATAGAAAGAACAAGAGGAAGAGAGAGAAAGTTGAACGAGAAAGAGGAGAGACGAAGAGGACACAAAGCTTTGGGAATTTGCTTGCTTGATTTCTAATCTTCGGTGGAGGTAGGTTATGGTTTTTATGCTTTCATAGTAAACTCTTAATAGAGAATGATCTGTATTGGTAGTATTGTAAACCCTGCTATGTGCTTAATTGTATGCATGCATGAACGTGATTATATAATTGTGATTATGTTAAGCATGATGAAGTTATTGAATCCCAAATCTTGATACAAACCTAATCTCTTTTTAATGATGATGCCTTGGTAAGGGAGAAGGCTTGATGAACTAAAGTAATGAGATTGATGATGCCTTGGTAAGAAAGAAGGCTTGATGAATTGATGGAAGGAGAATTAGGGGATCGGGTGTCACGAACCGATACGTAGAATTAGGGGATTGGGTGTCACAAACCGACACGTAGATTTAGGGGATCGGGTTTTACGAACCGACACGTAGAATTAGGGGATCGGGTGTCACGAACCGACACATAGAATTAGGGGATCGGGTGTCACGAACCGACACATAGATTTAGGGGATCGGGTGTCACGAACTGACACGTAGATTTAGGGGATCGGAGTGTCACGTACCGACACAAGAGGATTAATGAATATGAGGGATTGGAGTGTCACGTACCGACACAAGAGGATTAATGAATATGAGGGAACGGAGTGTCACGTACCGACATGAGAGAAATAAATATAATGAATCTTGAAAGATGTTAATATACTCGATCTAATGAACATAATTCCAAAATGAGTATGGTATTGAGGCTTGAGTCCTCATGTGTGAACTTGACGGTAATTGTTAATGATATAGTACTTGTTGTTTCTACATGTTGAGTATCATGGTTGCTTTTATGATATTATTGGTATAAATTGATTTCTATTTTGAGTTGGCCGATGATATCGACTCAGTACCCGTGTTTTGTACTGACCCCTACTTCTATGTTTTCTTCTTGTTTATTTGTGGAGTGCAGCAAACGTGTCGTCGTCTTCGACTCAACAGTAATTCTAGCCAGTCTTCGTCACACCGGATCTTCAGGGTGAGCTAATGCTTCTAGCTTGGACAGGATCTTCTCCTTCATGTCTTGATGCCTTGAACTTTTGGCATGGACTAGCCTTATTTGTTTTAGCTTTTTAGAATACTCTTAGTTTAGTACTTTGATCATAGATGTTCTTGTGGTGATGACTTCCAGATTTTGGGGATAATAATCGTTATTGATTCTATTAATGAGTTTAAGTCTTCCGCATTACTTTACGTTGATATTATATTGAAATGTTAAGGTTTAGATTGGTTGGTTCGCTCACATAGGAGGGTAAGTGTGGGTGCCAGTCGCAACCCGGTTTGGGTCGTGACAGAATTTCGGGAATGGATCATCTTTTATCTTTTTTAGTTTATTAAACACTCTTCAACTTGGCAATTTGAAAATAGGTGTCCTTTACGTGATGACTATCAGATTTTAGAATGATAAGTATTAAACTTTAGAAACTCTTTTAAATTGGTTGCTTAGTATCTTTTGGAGCTTCCGCATTATTTATATTATTTATAGTTGAACTATTGGTATATGTTGAGATTAGATGTGTTGGTTCGTCCACCTAAGGAGGTAAACGTGGGTGCCACCCACGACTCGTTTTGGGTCAAGACAAACTTGGTATCAGAGCATTAGGTTTGGTGATTTCATCACACAAGGACATGTCTAGTAGAGTCTTGCGGAACGGTATGGGGACCCTTTACTTTTCTTCAAGAAAACATCATTCCTTCTCTATTTCGTGCTATTACGTGGATCCAATTGGTATCGAGCTGATACAAATTTTTTTCTAACCTTCTCACTTTATTTCACAGAAGGTTAGAACTAGAGCAACAACTGTGCCAACACTAACACCGGCAGGACAGGGTGCGTCTGAGCCAATCATTAACTCGAGGAGGAGCAGTGGCAAGAGGCCGTGGTAGGGGTCGCAGAAGGATGCCTACTAGAGGCGGATTATAAACACCTAATCTAGCTAGGAATATAGCAGTGACTCCTCCACCGACTAATGAGGTAGTGAGAGAGGGTGAAGAAGGGGAAAATGAGCAGGTTCAGGATAAGAAATTACCATCCCAGCCTACCCCAGAGATGATCAATCAGGTTCTTACTTATGTTAGAGGGTTATCTGATCAGGGCCAGACACCTCCAGTGTTTTCTAGACCAGCACCTCAGGTTTAGGGAGTACAACATGCAACTGCTGTGGCTCCCCGCATTGATGCATCATTGGAAGTAGGCATGTTTCCTCGATTGACTACAGGGTCTATAATGACAAGTGATTAGCATGAACTTTTCATTAAGTTCTTAAAGTTGAAACCTCCAGTATTCAAGGGTGCTGAATCTTATGATGCTCTTGATTTTCTATTTGATTGTCATGAGCTGCTACATAAGATGGACATAGTAGAACGATTCGGTGTTTAGTTTGTGACCTACCAGTTTCAGGGGGATGCCAAAATGTGGTGGCAGTCGTATGTTGAGTGTCAACAAGCAAGGGAACCACCTATGACTTTGGCATCATTCTCTAGCTTATTTATGGAGAAGTATATAGCCCAGACTTTGAGGGATAGGAGGAGAGATGAGTTCCTGAGCCTAGAGCAAGGAAGGATGTCTGTTGCTTCTTATGAGGCCAAATTTTATGCACTATCCAGGTATGCCACTCAGCTTTGATTCAGGCCACAAGAGCGGATTTGCAGCTTTATGAAAGGATTGAGTACATATTTGCAGATTCCAGCCTTACATGTAGCCGCTGTAGCAAAATCCTTTTAGGAAGTGGTTGATTTTGTGATAGATATAGAGGGGGTGAAGCCAGACGACTTCACCACAACATCGACATTTAAGAAGTTCCGTAACGGAGGTGAGTTTAGTGCTTCTTACTCCAGAGGGCAGAGTTCAGGAAATTACCCAGTCCGTCCTATTCAGTCTTCATTGCAAGCTTCAGCTAAGGGTCCATCGAAGACCAGTCAGCCTTTTTCTGAGTTTGGAGGTTATCTCCAGACTTCGTCATTTTCACAAAGACATATACTTGACTCCAGGAATTTTTATGGAATGTGGAGAGGCTGGACATATTAGGAAATATTGTCCAAACCAGAGTTACAGACCCCCAGTAGTTAGAGGTAAAGGTGGTCATGGTAGAGGCTGCCATTCTGGAGGACATGGTGGCCAAGGTAATAGTGGTCACCAATTCAGTCTGGCGGACAAGTTGGAACTACTACAACAGCTTGGTAGGGGCAATGGACAGACAGTTGATAGGGCCCATTTTTATGCTTTCCCCGGGAGGTCTGAAGCAAAGACATCTGATGTTGTTGTCACAAGTACTCTTTTGGTCTGTGATTGCATGGCTTCTATATTGTTTGATCCTGGATCCACATTTTCATATGTGTCTTCCTCATTTGCTACTTGTCTGTGATAGGTCTTGCCTTGTGACTTTTGTGGTGCACAATACTTATGTAGATTTGATTATTCTAGAGATGGTTGATTTTGATATAATTCTGGTATGACTTGTCTTTCTCCAAATTTTGCAATCATAGATTGTAATGCTAAAACTGTGACATTGGCCAAGCCTAGGACAGATCCGCTAGTCTGGGAGGATGATTATATTTCCACTCCAGCTCGTATTATCTCTTTTCTTAGTGCTAAGAGGATGGTGAGTAAGGGTTGTTTAGCTTTCTTAGCACATCTCAGGGGTGATACTTCCAAAGTACCTTCAATTGAGTCTGTTTCGATAGTCCGTGATTTTCTGGATGTGTTTCCTACAGACCTTCTCTGTATGCCACTGGATAGGGATATTGATTTTTGTATTGATCTGGAGCCAGGTACTCGCCCCATTTACATTCCCCCTTATAGAATGGCTCCAGCTGAGTTAAGGGAGTTAAAGGCCCGACTTCGGGAGTTGTTAAGTAAAGGTTTTATTAGACCGAGTGCATCCCCTTGGGGTGCTCCTGTTTTATTTATGAAGAAGAAAGATGGATGTTTTTGGATGTGCATAGACTACAGGCAGCTGAATAAGGTAACTTTTAAGAACAAGCATCCCATTCCTCGCATTGATGATTTGTTCGATCAGTTACAAGGTGCTTGTGTCTTCTCTAAAATTGATTTGAGATCCGGTTATCATCAATTGAAAACATAGGCAACAGATGTGCCAAAGACTGCTTTTCGAACCAGGTATGGGCATTATGAATTCTTAGTAATGTCTTTAGGGCTTACGAATGCCCCTACTGCTTTCATGAGCCTAATGATGGGATTTTTTAAGACATATCTGGATCTCTTTGTTATTGTATTTATTGATGATATACTGATATACACAAAGAGCAGAAAAGAACATGAGGAGCATTTGAGAATTGTATTGGGGTTGCTAAGGGAGAAAAGGTTTTATGCCAAATTCTCCTAGTGTGAGTTTTGGATTGATTCAGTGTCCTTCTTGAAGCACGTGGTTTCTAAGGATAGAGTGATGGTGGATCCTTCTAAGATTGAAGAAGTGAAGAGTTGTATAAGACCTACTAATGTTTCAGAGGTAAGGAGCTTTATTGGTTTAGCTAGCTACTATCGTCGATTGGTTAAGTGATTCTCTTCTATTGCTTCCCAGCTGACCAATTTGACTAAGCAGAATGTTCCATTTGTATGGTCAGACAAATGTGAAGAAAGATTCCTGAAACTCAAGACATTGTTGACTACTGCACTGATTCTTGCCTTGCAAGTAGAAGGTAAGAATTTTATTGTTATTGTGATGCATCTTATTCTGGTTTGGGTGCAGTGTTAATGCAGGAGAGGTATGTAATTGCTTATGCTTTGAGGCAATTGAAAGTGCATGAACATAACTATCCGACCCATGATTTGGAGTTAGCTGCAGTTGTATTTGCATTAAAGCAATGGAGACATTCTCTATATGGATTCAAGTGTGAAGTTTATACAGATTATCGTAGTTTACAATATGTCTTTACTCAGAAAGATTTGAATTTGAGGCAGAGGAGGTGGATGGAACTATTGAAAGACTATGATATTACTATTTTGTATCACCCAGGAAAAGCTAATGTTGTGGTGGATGCCTTAAGTAGAAAAGCAAGCTTAGTCTGAGGTATATTGGGCCATTTAAAGTTCTTAAGCGCGTGGGGGAGGTGTCTTATGAATTGGCCTTGCCTCCAGGGCTGTTAGAAGTGCACCCGGTATTTCATGTGTCTATACTGAAAAAATACCACGGTGATGGAAATTACATTATTCGTTGGGATTCAGTTCTTCTTGATGAGAATCTGTCTAATGAGGAGGATCCAGTTGCTATTATAGATAGGGAGGTCCGCAAGTTGAGATCAAAGGAGATTGCATCTATCAAGGCTTAGTGGAAAAATCGTCCAGTTGAAGAGTCTACATGGGAGAGCGAGGTTGATATGCAAGAGATATATCCATATCTTTTACAGATTCAGGTACTCTTTCTCGCCCTCGCCTTTCTTTTTTATCGTTCGAGGAAGAACGATGGGTAAATTGGTATCTATTATAACGACTCTTTTGGTCATTTTGAATACTAGAGCTTTTTATTTCATAAATATTTTTATTGATAGATTTTAAATGGGTGTTTTGGACTGATCATAATTACAATTATGAAATTAGTAGGGTAGTTTTAATAATTGAGTTAGTTGGGGGTTAAAGGAGATAACATTAAAAGTAATAGTGGGTCACTTTTATAATTTTAAAGTATACAATTTAGGGTGATAACTAATCTGTAGAAAAGAAGAAATATAGACGCGTAAAAACCAAGTGAGAGGAAGGTTTACCTGTGCGGCTACACCAAAGATCAACTTGGATTGCTTTTATAGGTAATCTTCTTTGTTAATAGTTAACATATATAATCGTGGATTAATTATCGTTAGTGGGTCTTTATGATGAATAGTGGAAAAAGATTAAAGAGAAATCGAATAGTGCAAAGTTGAGGAATAAGCTAATCGGAAGTTGACAATTTGTTGATATCAAAAATGGTACGTACCAATTTGTTGTGGGTTTGTTGGGTAAAGGCAGTAACCTAATTGGGGGATAATTATGGTATCTTGATGGTCAAGAATTTATGTTAGTGATTTTAATGTGGGTAGGAATTTTTGATTTGAGATGAATGAATTTTACCATAATTAGATAATATTAGTTGGGTTAATTTGGTTAATGTTAAGGTATAAAAATTGTATAAGAAATGTGTTAGTTGTTCATGTGAGTTAGGCATGGTATAAATGCTGCCAGGTGCCAGGTAAAAGTGATTATAAAGTTGGGTTTCTGTATGTTAGACCTTGGATTGCACATATTGCAGTGAAGTATTTTTATATCTTCACAATATACATTATAATCACAATTTCTTTATGTTCATAACCTTATATATTAATTAGAGGAGCTTATCAAACACTTATATTATGTGAAATATTCTAAAAATGTCTCCTGGATTTCTCTGTTTCTATTAGTTTCTTTGGTTAGTCAATTTTTGTCTCATGTGTTAACTGCCACTGGTATTGTGACCAGTGGTTTCAGGTCTACCATTGTTTGAACTAAAACTCAATATATTGAGATAGGTAATTAAATATAAGGTATAGTTTATTATATAAGTTACATTAAAGTGATGTTAATGGGAGGAATTAAGATCTACCCTTAGATTTATATTTTTGGGAAATTGATAATATAATTAAGTGAGTTTTTGGGTCTAGGCTAAACATAGACTAATCTGAGTGTTTATAGACTCGTTAAATTACAAATTGTGCAAATATATATACTTGATATATTGGAAAGGTTCAGAGGAAATAAGGAAAGCAAAGGCATTGGAGAAGTAGTTACTTGACTTCAATTCTTCGGTAGAGGTAGGTTATGGTTTATTTCTATTTGATAGATAAACTCTAAATAGCGATTGATATGTGTTGAGTGATATTTTAAAGTCTCCTATGTACTTGATTGTGTGATTGTATGTTTTGATTGTGTGGCTTGTGGTTGGCCTAAAATTATGAGACTGCTGAATTTCTAATCTTGAACCCTCTCTACTAAAATGACGCCTTGAATAAAGAAGGCTTGATGAAATAAAAAATGTGATAACTGGATTGGAGTGTCACGTTCCGACATGGTATTATTGGATCGGAGTGTCACGTTCTGACACGGTATTATGGAATCAGAGTGTCACGTTCTGACATGATATATGGGATTGGAGTGTACGTTCCAACACAATAACATTAAAGGAAAGGAATCTTGAAGTAACTAAATATACTTATTCTCAAAGAACTTGTTTTCCAAATGAGTATGGTGTGGAGGAATGAGTCCACATAGATGTGCTTGATGGTGTAGTGTAATGATCATTTTTTATCGTTGTGAGCACTAGAACTTTTTATGTCAGAAAATACTTTCTGATAGATTTAAATGGGTGTTTTGGACTATTCATAATTATAATTATAAAATAAGTGGAGTAATTTTTATAGTTTATTTAGTTGGTGGTTAAAGAAGATAATAGTGAAATAAATAGTGGGTTACTTTTATCACTTTTTATAATTGATTATATGATAATTAGGGTAAAAAGAGTCTGTAGAAGAAAAATAAAAAGAGCGGAAGAGGAGAGCGAAAGAGAGCAGCGTGAACGAAAGAAGAACGCAAGCGACTTAGACTTCAGGTAAATCATTCGCTAAAATTTTATACTAGGAATATGTGTATGAAATTGGAAAGAATGTGAGGAATGTTAATATATATATTAATATTATATTGTTTGATAGAGAATGAATTAAGGGACAAACCTGCAAATGGATTGCTACTTGAGGAAAAAGAGGATTAATGCATGTGTGCCACTGGTCTCGTGACCAGTGGCTTCAATTGTTAACGTCAGTAGGAAATTAGGAAATGGCTTCAAGGTGTTGCTATTCTCCCACTGGTTTCGTAACCAGTGACCTAATTTTAATATTATAAAATTTTGTTATGATATAAGAAATTAAAGTTTGATATATTGAGATAGGTAATTAAATATTTAGTGTATTATATTATATGATTATTATTAAAATTGTGCTAAGTGGAGGAATTAAGACTTACTCTTAGGTTTGAATTTTTGGAAATATATATATGTCACGACCCAAATCGGATCGCGACTGGCACCCACACTTACCCTCCTATGTGAGCGAACCAACCAATCTAACCTTTACATTTCAATGTAATAACAACAGAAAGTAATGCGGAATACTTAACTCATTAATAAAAACCAATTCAATAACTATCAATATTCAACATCTATTATTCCCAAAACCTGGAAGTCATCATCACAAGAACATCTACTTTAAACTACTAATTCTAAGAGTTTCTAAAAGCTAAAAATACATAAGAAGCTAGTCCATGCCGGAGGTTCAAGGCATCAAGACATGAAGGAGAAGATCCAGTCCAAGCTAGACGCGTTAGCTCACCCTGAAGATCCGGTGTGACGAAGACTGGCTTGAGTTACTGTTGAGTCGAAGATGACGGCACGTTTGCTGCACTCCACAAATAACAAGAAGAAAAACATAAAAGTAGGGGTCAGTAAAAACCACGGGTACTGAGTAGATATCATCGGCCAACTCAAAATAGGGAACAATATGTATTAAGCAATATCATAAAATCAACTAATATCCTTAACATGCAGCATTTATAGTTACCATAACCCTTGGTTACAACACCAAGCACATCAATGAGGACTCACACCTCCTCATCATACTCATTTGGGAATTTAGTTCATTAGATTGGATATATTATCATATTTCAAGATTCATCATCTTTATTCCCCTCGTGTCGGTACGTGACACTCCGCTCCTCAATATACTATCCTGGTACCGGAACGTGGCACCCGATCCATATTCTATCCTGGTGTTAGAACGTGACACTCCGATCCTCATATACTATCCTGGTATCGGAACGTGGCACCTGATCCATATTCTATCCTGGTGTCAGAACGTGACACCCAATCCATATTCTATCCTGGTACCGGAACGTGGCACCCGATCCATATTCTATCCTGGTGTCGGAATGTGACACCCGATCCATATTCTATCCTGGTACCGGAACGTGGCACCCGATCCCCTAATCTCACTACTTTCATTCATCAAGCCTTCTTTCATACCAAGGCATCATCATTATCAAAGTAGATTAGGGTTTCTTTTCAAGATTTGGGATTCAATAGCTTCATCATGCTTATTTATTCATAATTACATAATCACATCATTCATGCAAGCAAACAATTAAGCATATAGAAGGGTTTACAATACTACTAACACATATCATTTACTATTAAGAGTTTACTACGAATAGCATGAAATAACCATAACCTACCTCCACCGAAGAATTGCGATCAACAAGCTATTTTCTCAAAATCCTTGCTATCCTCTTCATTTCTCTCTCTCTCTACTCGTTTTCTTTCTTTTTCTGTCTCTCTTCGTTCTTTCTATTTTTCTTATTCAAACCCTCTTTCTTTTTACCTAATTAGTATATAATTAAGAATAAAAGATGGCAATAATACCCCACTAATTAACTTAGGGTTACCTCTTTTAACCCCAAGAATTTGAGTTATTAATATAAACCCACGAAATCTATAATTAAGGAAAGAATAGTCCAAAAACGTCCCTTAAAACGTGTAAAGAAATCCGATTCTAACTGAGATTGCGTAACCTGTGACGGGCCGTCGTGACTGCGACGGTCCGTCACTCAGGTCGTCGTGAGGGCCAGGACTTTATTTTCACCAAGGATACTGTGACAGTCCGTCATACCTGTGACGGTCCGTCCTGCAAGTTCGTTACGAAGTTCAGAGAGTCGATTTTCAGTACCTAATTTCAGAATTCCTAAGTATATTGAAACGAGACATGTGTGACGGACCGTCGTGCCTGTGACGGTCCGTCGTGGGTTCTGTTGTTTCAGCCAATTTTCCAGAATTAAAATCTGCTGCTCAAAACGACTAAACAGGTCGTTACAATAGATACCAATTTACCCATCGTTCGTCCCCGAACGATCACAAGAAGGAAAACAAGGGAGAAAAGGAGTACCTGAATCTGTAAACAGATGTGGGTATTTTTCTCGCATATCCGCCTCCTTCTCCCAAGTGGCTTCTTCAACCGGTCGATTCTTCCATTGCACCTTGATGGATGCAATCTCTCTTGACCTCAACTTGCGAACTTATCTATCTAAAATAGCAACAAGCTCCTCCTCATAGGACAAGTTCTCATCAAGCAAAACTGAATCCCAACGGATAATGTAGTTTCCATCCCCGTGGTATCTTTTCAACATCGACACATGGAATACCTGATGTACTCCGGACAGCCCTGGGCGCAAGGCTAACTCATAAGCCACCTCCCCTACTCGCTTAAGTACTTCGAATGGACCAATATACCTTGGGCTAAGTTTACCCCTTTTTCCAAACCGCGTCACCCCTTTCATGGGCGAAACTTTCAACAAGACTTGTTCACCTTCCATGAACTCTAAGTCTCTAACCTTTCGATCTGCATATTCTTTTTGTCTACTTTGCGCTGCTAGAAGCTTTTCTTGAATAGACTTCACTTTTTCCATCAAATCCCTCAAGAGATCAGTACCCCAAAGTCTAACCTCGAACGCATCAAACCAACCAATGGGAGACCTACATCTCCTACCATACAAGGCTTCGAATGGAGCCATGTCAATGCTTGAGTGATAGCTATTATTGTATGAAAACTCCGCTAAGGGTAGGAAGCTATCCCAGTGACCACCATACTCTATCACACACGCACGAAGCATATCCTCCAACACTTGAATCGTTCGCTCAGACTGACCATCGGTCTGAGGATGGAACGCCGTACTAAGGTCCAACCTAGTACCCAATTCCGCATGCAATGTTTTCCAAAACTTAGAAGTAAACTGCGTACCTCTATCTGATATGATGGATAGTGGAACCCCATGCAATCGCACCACTTCCGAGATGTAAAGTTTGGCTAACTTTTCTGCATTGTAAGTCACCTTGACCGGAATGAAATGAGAAGATTTAGTTAACCTATCAACAATCACCCAAATGGAGTCATACTTACCCATTGTCTTCGGAAGACCAACCACAAAGTCCATTGCAATTCATTCCCACTTCCATTCCGGAATGGGCATTCTCTAAAGTGTTCCTCCGGGCCTTTGGTGTTCGTACTTTACTTGTTGACAGTTTGGACATTTGGCAATAAAATCCATAATGTCATGCTTCATTCTACTCCACCAAAAGTGTTGCTTTAGGTCACGATACATCTTGGTTGCGCCCAGATGTATAAAATACCTTGAACTATGAGCCTCTGTCAGAATAGTGTTGATCAAACCCTATACGCGGGGTACACATACCCTTCCCTTGATCCTCAAAACACCTTCCTCATCGATTTGTGGTTCCTTAGCCTCTCCTCGCAATACTTTATCTTGAATTCTGCGCAGTTTCTCATCATCAGACTGTTTTCCCTTAATTTTGTCAAGAAAAGAAGATCTTGACTCCACACAAGCCAACAATCCTCCCTTCTCATTTACTTCTAATCTCATCAAGTCGTTAGCTAGAGTCTGAACCTCTCTAACCAGTGGGCGTCTAGAAGCTTGCAAGTGAGCTAGACTTCCCATGCTTCCCGCCTTTCTACTTAAAGCATCCGCCACAACATTCGCCTTTCCCGGATGATAAAGATAGTGATATCGTAGTCCTTTAGTAACTCCATCTATATCCTCTGTCTTAAGTTCAAATCTTTCTGAGTAAAGACATACAGTAGGTTACGATGATCCGTATAGATCTCACACTTAACCCCATACAAATAGTGTCTCCATTGCTTTAATGCAAACACCACCGCAGCCAATTCCAAGTCGTGGGTCGGATAGTTACGTTCATGCACTTTTAGTTGCCTTGAAGCATAAGCAATCACACTCTTCTCTTGCATTAGTACTGCACCCAAACCAGAATAGGATGCATCACAATAAACAATGAAGTTCTTACCCTCTACTGGCAAGGTAAGGATAGGTGCGGTAGTCAACAAAGTCTTGAGCTTCTGAAAGCTTTCCTCACACTCATCCGACCATACAAATGGAACATTCTGCTTAGTCATGTTCGTCAATTGGGAAGCAATAGAAGAGAATCCCTTGACAAATCGGCGGTAGTAGCTAGCTAACCCAACAAAGCTCCTTATTTCTGACACATTAGTAGGTCTCACCCAATTCTTCACTGTCTCAATCTTAGAAGGATCCACCATCACTCCATCCTTAGAAACCACGTGCCCCAAGAAGGACACTGCATCTAGCCAAAACTCGCACTTAGAGAACTTGGCATAAAGCTTTTTCTCCCTCAACATTTCCAATACCATTCTCAAATGCTCTTCATGTTCCTTCTTGCTCTTTGAGTATACTAATATATCATCAATAAATACGATCACGAAGAGGTCTAAATATGGCTTAAAAATCCTGTTCATCAAGCTCATGAACGTAGCAGGGGCATTCGTTAGACCAAAAGACATCACTACAAATTCGTAGTGCCCATACCTCGTTCGAAAAGCAGTCTTTGGCACATCCGTTGCCCGTATTTTCAATTGATGATAACCGGATCTCAAATCAATCTTAGAGAAGACACAAGCACCTTGTAACTGATCGAACAAGTAATCAATGCGGGGAAGAGGATACTTGTTCTTTATGGTTACCTTGTTTAGTTGTCTGTAGTCTATACACATTCGAAAACTCCCATCCATCTTCTTTACAAACAAAACCGGAGCACCCCAAGGGGATGCACTTGGTCTAATGAAGTCTTTGTTCAATAACTCTTGATGTTGTGCCTTTAACTCTCTTAACTCCGCGGTAGCCATTCTATAAGGGGGTATAGAAATGGGGCGAGTACCGGGTTCAAGATCAATACAGAAGTCAATATCCCTATCCGGTGGCATACCAGGAAGATCTGCAGGGAACATATCCCGAAACTCACGAACCACTGAAACCGACTTAATCGAAGGTACTTGGGTAGTGTCATCCTAGAGATGTGCCAAGAAAGCTAAACACCCTTTACTAATCATTTTCTTAGCACGAAAAAAGGAGACGATGCGGACCGGATTGGAAGTGTAGTCACCCTCCCACACTAACGGGTCTGTCCCAGGCTTGGCTAACGTCACCGTTTTAGCATTACAATCCAAGATTGCAAATTGCGGAGAAAGCCAAGTCATACCCAGAATCACATCAAAATCATCCATTTCTAAGATAACCAAATCTACATAAGTGTTGCTCCCCACAAAGTTTACCAAACAAGACCTATATACCTTTTCAACTACCACAGACTCACCCACCGCAGAAGAGACACGAATAGGCATATCAAGTAATTCGCAATGTAAATTTAGACCATTAGCAAATGAGGAAGATACATAAGAAAATGTGGATCCAGGATCAAACAATACAGAAGCCATGCAATCACAAACCAAAAGATTACCTGTGATAACAGCATCAGATGCCTCCGCTTCAGACGGCCCAGGGAAAGCGTAACAATGGGCCCTATCATTCGTCTGTCCGTTGCCCCTACCATGTTGTGATGTAGTGGCTCCAGGTTGCCCATCACCTCGGCCGTTCTGGTGACCACCATTACCTCGACCACCACGTCCTCCAGAATAACGGCCTCTACCATGACCACCTCTACCTCTAACATTTGGAGGTCTATAACTCTGTTTTGGACAATACCTCATAATATGTCCAATCTCCCCACATCCATAACACTTTCTGGGTTCATGCATAGGTCTCTCAAAGAAGTGTTGACCGGTCGGAGGTGGACCCCCAACTACAGTCTGTAGTGAATACTGAATGGGTCGAACTGAGTAACCTTCGGAACTCTGTCCTCTAGAGTGGGAACCATTAAACTCACCCCCCTTTCGAAACCTTTTTGATGTCGGTGTCGAGGTAAAGTCATCGGGCTTCACTCCTTCCACCTCTATCACGAAGTCTACCACTTCTTGGAAGGATTTTGCTGTAGCCGCTACCTGTAAGGCCGAAATCCGCAACTCTGATCTCAACCCCTTCACAAACCGGCGAATCCTCTCTTGTGGACTGAAACAAAGTTGCGTGGCATATCTGGATAGTGCGCGAAACCTAGCCTCGTAAGCATTAACCGACATCCTACCTTGCTCTAGGCTCAAGAACTCATCCCTCTTCCTATCCCTCAAAGTCCGAGGGATATACTTCTCCATAAACAAGCTAGAGAATGAGGCCCAAGTCATAGGTGGTGCCTCTGTCAGTTGACACTCAACATGTGATCGCCACCACATTTTGGTGTTCCCTTGAAACTGATAACTCACGAACTCAACACCAAACCGTTCTACTATACCCATCTTGTGTAGTAGCTCGTGACAGTCGACCAGAAAATCATAAGCATCCTCCGATTCAGCACCCTTGAAGACTGGAGGTTTCAATTTAAAGAACATACTGAAAAGTTCATGCTGATCATTTGTCATTACAGGCCCTGTAGTCAGACGAGGAAATGTGCTTATTTCTAATGGAACATCCATGCGGGGAGCCATAGTAGCCGCATGTTGTACCTCCGGAGCCTGAGGTGCTGGTGCAGAAAACACTGGGGGTGTCTGGCCCTGATCAGATAACCCGCTAAGATAAGCCAGAACCTGATTGATCATCTCTGGGGTAGGTTGGGGTTGCATTTCCTCATTTTGCACTTGTTCATTTACCCCATCCTCCCCCTCTCTTATCACTTCCTCAGTCGGTGGGGGAGTCACTGCCCTAGTATCAGATGGGCTAGGTGCTCGTCCTCTTCCTCTAGAGGACGTCCTCCCACGACCTCTACCACAGCCTCTTGCCGCTGCTCTTCCTCGAGCTACAGCCCCAGTGGCTGGCTCAGACGCACCCTGTCTCGCCGGTACTGGTGTTGGTGTTGGCGTAGTCGTTGCTCTAGTTCTAACCATCTACGAAAGAGAGTGAAGATGGTCAGATACCAATTCGTATCGCCTAGATACAAATTGGACTCAAGTGGTAGCACGAAAGAAAGAATGAAAGAGTGAAATTTTCCTAAAGTCTTATAGCCTCTCAAGGAAAAGTAAAGGCGTCCCCTTACCGTTCCTTAAAACTCTACTAGACCTGTTCTTGTGTGATGAGACCAACGAACCTAATGCTCTGATACCAAGTTTGTCACGACCCAAATCGGATCGCGACTGGCACCCACACTTACCCTCCTATGTGAGCGAACCAACCAATCTAACCTCAACATTTCAATGTAATAACAACAGAAAGTAATGCGGAAGACTTAACTCATTAATAAAAACCAATTCAATAACTATCAATATTCAACATCTATTATTCCCAAAACCTGGAAGTCATCATCACAAGAACATCTACTTTAAACTACTAATTCTAAGAGTTTCTAAAAGCTAAAAATACATAAGAAGCTAGTCCATGCCGGAGGTTAAAGGCATCAAGACATGAAGGAGAAGATCCAGTCCAAGCTAGACGCGTTAGCTTACCCTGAAGATCCGGTGTGACGAAGACTAGCTTGAGTTACTGTTGAGTCGAAGATGACGGCACGTTTGCTGCACTCCACAAATAATAAGAAGAAAAACATAAAAGTAGGGGTTAGTACAAACCACGGGTACTGAGTAGATATCATCGGCCAACTCAAAATATGGAACAGTATGTATTAAGCAATATCATAAAATCAACTAATATCCTTAAAATGCAGCATTTATTGGTACCATAACCCTTGGTTACAACACCAAGCACATCAATGAGGACTCACACCTCCTCATCATACTCATTTGGGAATTTAGTTCATTAGATTGGATATATTATCATATTTAAAGATTCATTATCTTTATTCCCCTCGTGTCGGTACGTGACACTCCGCTCCTCAATATACTATCCTGGTACCGAAACGTGGCACCCGATCCATATTCTATCCTGGTGTCGGAACGTGACATTCCGATCCTCATATACTATCCTGGTACCGGAACGTGGCACCCGATCCATATTCTATCCTGGTGTCGGAACGTGACACCCGATCCATATTCTATCCTGGTACCGGAACGTGGCACCTGATCTATATTCTATCCTTGTGTCAGAACGTGACACCCGATCCATATTCTATCCTGGTACCGGAACGTGGCACCCTATCCCCTAATCTCACTACTTTCATTCATCAAGCCTTCTTTCAAACCAAGGCATCATCATTATCAAAGTAGATTAGGGTTTCTTTTCAAGATTTTGGATTCAATAGCTTCATCATGCTTATTTATTCATAATTACATAATCATATCATTCATGCAAGCATACAATTAAGCATATAGAAGGGTTTACAATACTAGTAACACATATCATTCACTATTAAGAGTTTACTACGAATAGCATGAAATAACCATAACCTACCTCCACCGAAGAATTGCGATCAACAAGCTATCTTCTCAAAATCCTTGCTATCCTCTTCGTTTCTCTCTCTCTCTACTCGTTCTCTTTCTTTTTCTGTCTCTCTTCGTTCTTTCTATTTTTCTTATTCAAACCCTCTTTCTTTTTACCTAATTAGTATATAATTAAGAATAAAAGATGGCAATAATATCCCACTAATTAACTTAGGGTTACCTCTTTTAACCCCCAAGAATTTGAGTTATTAATATAAACCCACGAAATCTATAATTAAGGAAAGAATAGTCCCAAAACGTCCCTTAAAACGTGTAAAGAAATCCGATTCTAACTGGGATTGCGTAACCTGTGACGGGCCGTCGTGACTGCGACGGTCCGTCACTCAGGTCGTCGTGAGGGCCAGGACTTTATTTTCACCAAGGATACTGTGACGGTCCGTCCTGCAAGTTCGTTACGAAGTTCAGAGAGTCGATTTTCAGTACCCTATTTCAGAATTCCTAAGTATATTGAAACGAGACATCTGTGACGGACCATCGTGCCTGTGACGGTCCGTCGTGGGTTCCGTTGTTTCAGCCAATTTTTCCTGAATTAAAATCTGCTGCTCAAAACGACTAAACAGGTCATTACAATATATATAAAGTTAGGTGAATTTTGGGTCTAGGCTAGACATAGAGTAATATGATGTATGTAGACTCGTTAACTTACAAATATGTATATATATTTGATAAATTGAAAAGGTTCATAGGCATTGAGGAAATCAAAAGCATTGGAAAGGTAGCTTTCTTGATTTCGGTTCTTCGGTGGAGGTAGGTCATGGTTTATTTCTATGTTATAGATAAACTCTAAATAGCGATTGATATGTATTGAGTGATATTGTAAAGTCTCCTTTCTACTTGATTGTTTGGTTGTATGTTTTGATTGTATGGTTTGTGGTTGGCCTAAAATTATGAGAATGTTGAATTTCTAATCTTGAGACCTCTCAATTAAAATGACGCCTTGAATAAAGAAGGCTTGATGAAATAAAATAATGAGATTATTGGAGCGGAGTGTCACGTTCTGACACGGTATTTATGGGATCGGAGTGTCACGTTCTGACATAATATATGGGATCGGAGTGTTACGTTTCGACAGAATAACATTAAAGGAAAGGAATTTTGAATTAACTTAATATACTCAATATCAAAGAACTTAGCTTCCAATTGAGTATGGTGTGGAGGCATGCGTCCTCATAGGTGTGCTTGATGTTGTGATTGATGGTGTACCTATTATGGTGTTGTTGTCAATGGTTCATGTGTTTGTTGTTTTCTACCTGTTAAGTATTGTAGTTGATTTTTATATTATTCATTCAATGTATATTGGTTTCTATATTGAGTTGGCCGATAATACATATTGTGTACGTGTTCTTTTTACTGAGCCCTACTTGTATTATCTTCTTTGTTCTTTTGTGGAGTGCAGCAAGTGTACCATCGACTTCGACTCGCCTTCAACTCTAGTCAGTCTCCAGCACATCAGAGTTCAGGGTGAGCTATTATTTCTAGCTCGTGTTGGATTCTCTCATTCACGTCTTGATGTCTTTGAATTTCGTACATGGACCATCTTTTTACTTATTTTGGTTTCTTAAATACTCTTAGACTTGGAAATTTGAGGATAGATGTTCTTGATGTGATGACTTCCGGTTTTTTTGGATAATAAGTGTTAAACTTTAGAAGCTTATTTAATTGGTTACATTAATAAGTTTTGGATCTTCCACATTATTTTTGTTATTCATAGATGAACTATTGGTAAGTGTTGGGGTTCAGATTTGTTGGTTCGCTCACCTAGTAGGTTAAGTGTGGGTGCCACTCACGACTCGTTTTGGATCATGACATGTACCTATTATGGTGTTGTTGTCAATGGTTCATGTGTTTGATGCTTGCCACCTATTAAGTATTGTAGTCAATTTATATTATCATTCAATATATATTGATTTCTATTTTGAGTTGACCGATGATACCTACTCAATACGTGTTCATTGTACTAACCCCTACTTGTATTTTCTTCTCTATTCTTTTGTGGAGTGCAGCAAGTGTACCATCGACTTCGACTCGCCCTCAGCTCTAGCCAGTCTCCAGCACATTACAGTTCAGGGTGACCTATTAATTCTAGCTCGTGCTGGATTTTCTCATTCACGTCTTGATTGAATTTTTGACATTGACCATCTTTTTGCTTATTTTAGTTTCTTAAAAACTTACTAAGTGTAAATATTTTAGTTTTGACTTAATTAAAACATTAAATTCACCAACTAAATCACATTTACTTATTTGAAGAACTTAACATCTTTCTAAGTCTAATTAATTTAGTTTTAACTTTATTCAAACAATATATTCACCAACTAAATCACATTTACTTATTTAAAGAACTTAACATCTTTCTAAGTCTAATTAGTTTAATTTCCATTTAGTTTCAACACAATATTCACCAAATAAAAAACATTAACTTATTTATAGAATTTCACAACTTTCTAAGTCTAATTAGTTTAGCTTTAACTTAATTCCAACGCTATATTCACCAAATAAATCACATTTACTTATTTAAAGAATTTAACAACTTTTGAAGTCTAATTAGTTTACTTTTACCCTAATTCCAACACTATATTCACCAACTAAATCACATTAACCTATTTAAAGAATTTAATAACTTTCTAAGTCTAATTCGTTTAGTTTTAACTTAATTCAAACAATATATTCACCAAATAAACCACATTTACTTATTGGGATAATGCACAAGTACCCCCTCAACCTATGCCCGAAATCTCAGAGACACACTTATACTATACTAAGGTCCTATTACCCTCCTGAACTTATTTTATAAGTAATTTTCTACCCCTTTATATCCTACGTGGCACTAGTTTGAAAAAAAAGTCAACCTTCGTAGGGCCCACAAGATAGTGCCACGTATGTTGAAAAGGGGTAAAAAATTATTAATGAAATAAGTTCAGGGGGGTAATAGGACCTTATTATAGTATAAGTGTGTCTCTGAGATTTCGAGCATAGGTTGAGGGGGTACTTGGGCATTATCCCTTACTTATTTCAAGAACTTAACATTTTTCTAAGTTTAATTAGTTTAGTTTTAACGTAATTCAAACACTATATTAACCAACTAAATCACATTAATTTATTTAAAGAACATAACATCGTTCCAAATTTAATTAGTTTAATTTTAACTTAGTTTCATTACTACATTGACCAACTAAATCACATTAACTTACTTAAAGAACTCAATAATTTTTTCAGTGTAATTAGTTTAGTTTTAACTTAATTCAAACACTATATTAACCAACTAAATCACATTTACTTATTAGAAAAACTTAACATCATTCTAAGTCTAACTAGTTTAGTTTTACATAATTCCAACAATATATTTACCAAACAAAATTACATTAACTTATTTAAAGAACTTAACAACTTTCTAAGTGTAATTAGTTTAGTTCACTTAATTAAAACACTATCTTAACGAACTAAATCACATTTATTTATTTAAAGAACTTAACAATTTTCTACAGTGTAATTATTTTAGTTTTAACTTAATTCAAACACTATGTTCACCAAATAAATCACATTTACTTATTTGAAGAACTTAACATCTTTCTAAGTGTAATAAGTTTAGTTTTTAACTTAATTCCAACACTATATTCACCAACTAAATTATATTAACTTATTAAATGAATTAACAACTTTTTAAGTCTAATTAGTTTAGTTTTACCTTAATTCAAACACTATATTTACAAACTAAATCACATTTACATATTTGAAGAACTTAACATCTTTCTAAGTCTAATTAGTTTAGTTTTAACTTCATTCAAAGACTATATTCACACACTAAATCACATTAACTCATTTAATGAAATTAACAACTTTCTAAGTCTAATTAGTTTAGTTTTAATTTAATTCAAACACTCTATATTCACCAAGTAAATCACATTTACTTATTTGAAAAACTTAACATTTTTCTAAGTCTAATTAGTTTAGTTTTCACTTAATTCCAACATATATTCACCAACTAAATCACATTAACTTATTTAATGAATTTAACAACTTTCTAAGTCTAATTAATTTTAGTTTTAACTAAATTCAAACACTATGTCACCAAATAAATCACATTTACTTATTTGAAAAACTTAACATCTTTCTAAGTGTAATTAGTTTAGTATTAACTTAATTCCAATACTATATTCACAAACTAATTCACATTAACTTGCCTAAAGAATTTAGTAATTTTCCGAGTCTAATTAGTTTAGTTTTATTTTAATTCAAACACTATATTCACCAACAAAATGACATTAACTTATTTAAAAAAAAGTAACAACTTTCCAAGTCTAATTAGTTGATTTTTAACTAAATTCAAACACCATATTCACCAACTAAATCACATTTACTAATTTGAAGAACTTAAACATCTTTCTAAGTATAATTAGTTTTGTTTTAATTTAATTCCAACACTATATTCACCAAGTAAATCATATTAACTTACTTAAGGAACATAACATATTTCCAAGTGTAATTAGTTTATTTTTAACTTACATCCAACACTATTCTAACCAACTAAATCGAATTAATATATTTAAAGAACTTAACAACATTTTCAGTATAACTAGTTGAGTTTTAACTTATTCAAACACTATATTAACCAACTAAATCGTATTTATTTATTTAAAGAACTTGTCATATTTCTATTTTTAATTAGTTTAGTTTTAACTTAATTGAAACACTATATTCACCAACTTAATCACATTTACTTATTTGAAGAACTTAACATCTTTCTAAGTGTAATTAGTTTAGTTTTAACTTAATTCAACCACTATATTCACCAACTTAATCACATTAACTTATATGAAGACTTTAACATCTTTCTTAGTTTAATTAGTTTAATTTTAACTTAATTCAAACACTATATTAACCAACTAAGTCACATTAAATAATATATTGAAATTAACAACTTTCTAAGTCTAATTAGTTTAGTTTAAACTTAATTCAAACACTCTATATTCACCAACTAAATCACATTTACTTATTTAAATAACTTAACATCTTTCTAAGTCTAATTAGTTATTCCCTACCTAAATTACATTTACTTATTTGAAGAATAAACATCTTTCTAAGTGTAATTAATTTAGTTTTATCTTAATTTAACACTATATTCACCAAATAAATCAGATTAACTTATATAAAGAACTTAACATCTTTCTAAGTCTAATTAGTTTAGTTTTAACTTAATTCCAACACTATAATCGCTAATTTAAATAACATTAAATTATTTAAAGAATTTAACAATTTTCTAAGTCTGATTTGTTTAGTTTTAACTTAATTACAACGCTATATCACCAACTAAATCACATTTCCTTATTTAATGAATTTAACAACTTTCATAGTCTAATTAGTTTAGTTTTAGCTTAATTCAAACACTATATTCACCAACTAAATTATATTAACTAATTTAATGAAGTAACAACTTTTTAAGTCTAATTAGTTTAGTTTTACCTTAATTCAAACACTATATTTACAAACTAAATCACATTTACTTATTTGAAGAAGTTAACATCTTTCTAAGTCTAGTTAGTTTAGTTTTAATTTCATTCAAACACTATATTCACACACTAAATCACATTAACTCATTTAATATTAACAACTTTCTAAGTCTAATTAGTTTAGTTTTAATTTAATTCAAACACTCTATATTCACCAAGTAAATCACATTTACTTATTTGAAAAACTTAACATTTTTCTAAGTCTAATTAGTTTAGTTTTAACTTAATTTCAACAATATATTCATCAACTAAATCACAATAACTTATTTAATGAATTTAACAACTTTCTAAGTCTAATTAATTTTAGTTTTTACTTAATTCAAACACTATGCTCACCAAATAAATCACATTTACTTATTTGAAAAACTTAACATCTTTCTAAGTGTAATTAGTTTAGTATTAACTTAATTCCAATACTATATTCGCCAACTAATTCACATTAACTTACTTAAAGAATTTAGAAATTTTCCGAGTCTCATTAGTTTAGTTTTATTTTAATTCCAACACTATATTCACCAACTAAATGACATTAACTTGTTTAAAAAAAGTAACAACTTTCCAAGTCTAATTAGTTTAATTTTAACTAAATTCAAAGACCATATTCACCAACTAAATCACATTTACTAATTTGAAGAACTTAAACATCTTTCTAAGTATAATTAGTTTTGTTTTCATTTAAATCCAACACTATATTCACCAACTAAATCACATCAACTAACTTAAGAAACATAACATATTTCCAAGAGTAATTATTTTATTTTTAACTTACTTCCAACACTATTTTAACCAACTAAATCGAATTAATATATTTAAAGAACTTAACAACATTTTCAGTGTAACTAGTTGAGTTTTAACTTATTCAAACACTATATTAACCAACTAAACCGTATTTATTTACTTAAAGAACTTGTCATCTTTCTATTTGTAATTAGTTTAGTTTTAACTTAATTGAAACACTATATTCACCAACTTAATCACATTTACTTATTCGAAGAACTTAACATCTTTCTAAGTGTAATTAGTTTAGTTTTAACTTAATTCCAACACGATATTCACCAACTAAATCACATTAACTTATTTGAAGACTTTAACATCTTTCTAAGTGTAATTAGTTTAATTTTAACTTAATTAAAATACAATATTAACTAACTAAGTCACATTAACTAATTTATTGAAATTAACAACTTTCTAAGTCTAATTAGTTTAGTTTTAACTTAATTCAAACACTCTATATTCATCAACTAAATCACATTTACTTATTTGATTAACTTAACATATTTCTAAGTCTAATTAGTTTATTTTAACTTAATTCCAACACTATATTCACTACCTAAATCACATTTGCTTATATGTGTAACAACCTGTTTAGTCGTTTTGAGCAGTAGAGTTTATTTAAGGTAATAGCTTTCTGGGTCGACGGATCCCACGATGGACCGTCATGGGCACAACGGACCGTCGAGGGGTTCTCGTTCCAAAACACTTAGACTCTGGAAAATTGGGTATAGAGAACAACTCTCTGAACTTCGTGACGGAAGAGCAGGGCGGACCGTCGTAGGCACGACGGACCGTCACAGACTCTTTAATGAATTCGACTCTTTGAACTTTGTGACAGAAGCAGCAGGACGGACCGTCGCGGGCACAACGGGCAGTCACGGGCTGCGTAACCCTGACTGGGTCAGATTTTTGTTAAATCTTTTTAAGGGGTGTTTTGGACCATTCCTGCTTATGATTATAAAGTTAGTGGTTTAATGTTAATAATTCAATTACTTGGGGGTTAAAGGAGATAACTTTGAAATAAATAGTGGGTTACTTTTACCATTTTTATACTTAATTATATTGTAATTAGGGTAAAACAAAGGGAATTGGAAAGAGGAGAAAATTAAAAAGAAAAGAAAGAGAGGGATAGCGAGCGAGAAACAGAGAGAAACGAAGAGGAAAGAAAAGCATTGGAGAAGTAGATTGCTTGATTACAATTCATCGGTGGAGGTAGGTTATGGTTTATGCTACTTCATAGTAAACTCTTAATAGCGAATGATATGTATTGGGTGGTATTGTAAAGTCTTATATATGTTTAATTGTGTGCTTGCATGATGTGATTATGTAATTGTAATGGATTGGAAAGATGAGACTGTGAATCTTAAACCTTTAAATTCACTTTGTTAATGATGATGCATTGGTATAAAAAAGGATTGATGAATGAAATTAATGAGATTAGGGGATCGGGTGTCACGAACTGACACGTAGTATTAGGGGATCGGAGTGTCACATTCCGACACCAGGATAGTAGGGGAACGGAGTGTCACGTTCCGACACCAGGATAGTAAGATGAATGAATATTGAGGGGATCGGAGTGTCACGTTCCGACACCAGGATAGTAAAGAGAATGAATCTTGAATTATGCTAATATACTCAGATTTAAAGAAACTATTTCCCAAGTGAGTATGGTGTGGAGGCTTGAGTCCTCACAGATGTGCTTGGTGTTCTGGCCAATGGTTATGGTACTTGTTGTCACCTGTTAAGTTTTGGTTGATTTTATGTTATTATTCGATATATATTGCTTTCTATTTTGAGTTAGCTGATGATACCTACTCAGTACTTGTGCCTTGTACTGACCCCTACTTGTATGTTTCTCTTTGTTATTTGTGGAGTGCAGCAAACGTATCATTGACCTCGACTTGTACACAACTCTAGCCAGTCTTCATCATAGCAGATTTCAGGGTGAGCTATTGTTTCTAGCTCGGATTGGATTCTTTCCTTCACGTCTTGATATCTTGAAGTTCGAACACGGACCATCTCCTTACCTATTTCAGTTTCTTAAATACTCTTAGACTTAGAAATTTGAGGATAGATGTTCTTGTGGTGATGACTTCCAGATTTTGGGGATAGTAATTGATAAATTTTAGAAGTTATTAATTGATTTCCTTAATGAGTTTTAAGTCTTCCGCATTATATTCTGTTCATTATGGTTGAAATGTTGGGGTTTAGATTGGTTGGTTCGCTCACATTATAGGATAAGTATGGGTGCCACTCGCGGCTCGTTTTGGGTCGGGACAAACTTGGTATCAGAGTATTAGGTTCGTTGGTCTCATCACACAAGAACGAGTTTAGTAGAATCTTCAGGAACGGTAGGGGGCGCCTTTACTTTTCTTTGAGAGGCTACAAGACTTTAGGAAAATTCCATTCTTTCTTTCTTTCGTGCTATTACTTGGATCCAATTGGTATCTGGGTGATACAAATTGGTATCTTACCATCTGCACTCTATTTCGCAGATGGTTAGAACTAGAGCAACAACTGCGCCGACACCAACACCGGCAAGACAAGATGCGTCGGTACTAGCTACTGAGGCTGTAGCTTGAAGAGGAGCAGTGGCAAGAGGCTGTGGTAGAGGTCGCGGGAGGACGTCCTCTAGAGGAAGAGGACAAGCACCTGGCCCCGCTGGTACTAGGGCGGTGACTCCTCCACCGACTGAGGAAGTATTAAGAGAGGGTGAGGAAGGGGAGAATGAACAAGTGCAGAATGAGGAATTACCACCCCAACCAAGCCTAGAGATGAATAATCAGGTTCTTGCTTATCTTAGCGGGTTATCTCATCAAGGCCAGACACCTCTAGTGTTTTCTGCGCCAGCACCTCAGGTTCCGGGAGTACAACATGCAGCTGCTATGGCTCCCCGCATGGATGCCTCATTGGAGATAGGCACGTTTCCTCGATTGACTCCGGGGCCCATAATGACAAGTGATCAGCATGAACTTTTCACTAAGTTCTTGAAGTTGAAACCTCCAGTTTTCAAGGGTGCTGAATCTAAGGATGCCTATGATTTTATGGTTGATTGTCTTGAGTTTCTACATAAGATGGGCATAGTAGAACGATTTGGCGTTGAGTTTGTGACCTATAAGTTCCAGGGAAATGCCAAAATGTGGTGGCGATCGTATGTTGAGTGTCAACCAGCACAGGCACCACCTATGGCTTGCGCATCATTCTCTAGCTTATTTATGGAGAAGTAAAAACCCCGGACTTTGAGGGATAGGAAGAGAGATGAGTTCCTGAGCCTAGAGCAAGGCAGGATGTCGGTTACTGCTTATGAGGCTAAGTTACGTGCATTATCCAGGTATGCCACCCAGCTTTTCTTCAGTCCACAAGAGCGGATTCGCCGTTTGAGAAGGTATTGAGGTCAGATTTGCAGATTCCAGCCTTACAGGTAGCTACTGCAGCAAAATCCTTTCAGGAGGTGGTAGATTTTGTAATAGAAGTAGAGGGAGTGAAGCCAGACGACTTCACCATGGCATCGACACCTAAGAAGTTTCGTAAGGGAGGTGAGTTTGGTGGGTCTTACGACAGAGGGCAGAGTTCAGGAGGTTACCCAACCCGACCTATTCAGTCTTCACTGCAGGCTGTAGCTAAGTGTGGCAGTGGTACCGGAACCGGCAAAACCGGACTGGTAATTACCAGAACCGGTACTATGTGTACCGGTTTAGTTCCAGAATCGGACCGTTCCGGGAAACCGGTAAAATAACTATTGTTCCGTCCCGGTCCGTTAGTAAACTGGTACTAGACCGGACCGGTATCCGCGATGAACCGAATTTAAAAAAAAAATTAATTGAATCTAATTTTTATTATAATTTAAATTTCAAACTTTAAAGTTATAAATTTAAATTTTCAAACTTTAAATTCAAACTAGTTTGAAAATTTTAAATTCAAATTTTAAAGTTAAATTTAAATTTTAAACTTTAAAGTTATATAAACTTTAAAGTTATAACTTTAAAGTTATAAACTTTAATGTTTTAATTTAAAATTTTCAAAATTTTAAAGTTTCAAATTTAAATTTTCAAACTTTAAATTCACACTTCTAAAGTTTGAAAATTTAAAATTCAAATTTTAAAGTTATAAAATTTAAATTTCAAACTCTTAAATTTGGAAATTTTTGAATTTAAACTTTAAAGTTATAAAATTTAAAATTGACTATATCAAAAATTAAATTTAATACAACAATATTAAAAAACAAATTAAGGCGAATAGCCTATATTTTTATTAATATATATTTGATATTAAAATTACATTTACAAAAATATTAGTTTGAATTAATAGTTGGTGCCACCATATAAATCCCTTCGTAAATCATTCAACATTTCTTTAGTAACATGTTCGGGAATAGGTTGAATAGAAAGAACTTCCATTGCTTCAATCCCGTCGTCACTATAATCCTGCATTACTTCATCAACGTCATCTTGAAATTTAATCGGTAGTGGTTCACGACCCAAATTTCTTCTCTCGCCATTAATCCAATCTCGAAATAATACCGATATCTCCAAGCTTTCGGCTACTAGTGAATGTGTAACGACCTGTTTAGTCGTTTTGAGCAGCAGATTTTATTTCTGGAAAAACAGGCTGAGGCGACGGACTCCACGACGGACCGTCATGGGCACGACGGACCGTCGCAGGGTCTCGTTTCAAAACACTTAGAAAATCTGAAATTGGGTATTGAAAATCGACTCTCTGAACTTTGTGACGGAATGGTAGGACGGACCGTCACAGGTGTGACGGACCGTCACAGACCCTTGGTGGAAATTTGGGTCTCTTAACTCTGCGACGACCTGCAGTACGGACCGTCGCAGGCATGACGGCCCGTCACAGGTTGCGCAAGTCCCAGGCAGAATCGGATTTCCTTACACGTTTTAAGGGACGATTTGGGACTACTCTTTCCATAATTATAGACTTCGTGGGTTTATATTAATAACTCAAATTCTTGGGGGTTAAAAGAGGCAACCCTAAGTTAATTAGTGGGGTATTATTGCCATATTTTACACTTAATTATATGTTAACTAGGGTAAAAGAAAGAGGGTTTGAATAAAGAAAATAGAAAGAACATGAAGGGAGAGAGGGAAACGATCGAGAAGAAGAGGAAGAACACCAAGCTTTGAGGATTAACTTGCTTGATTTCAATTCTTCGGTGGAGGTAGGTTATGGTTTTCATGCTTTCATAGTAAACTCTTAATAGAGAATGATATGTATTGGTAGTATTGTAAACCCTACTATATGCTTAATTGTATGCTTGCATGAATATGATTATGTGATTGTGATAAGATAAGCATGATGAAAATATTGAATCCCAAAACTTGAAAAGAAACTTTAATATACATTATTAATGATGATGCCTTGGTATAGAAGAAGGCTTTATGAATTAAAGTAATGGGATTGAGGATGCCTTGGTATAGAGAAGGCTTGATGAATTAAAGTAATGGGATTGAGGATGCCTTGGTATAGAGAAGGCTTGATGATTTACAGAATCATATTAGTGGATCGGAGTGTCACGTTCCGACACATAGATTTAGTGGATCGGAGTGTCACGTTCCGACACATAGATTTAGTGGATCGGAGTGTCACGTTTCGACACATAGATTTAGTGGATTGGAGTGTCATGTTCCGACACATGTAGGGGATCGGAGTGTCACGTTCCGACACATGTAGGGGATCGGAGTGTCACGTTCCGACACATGTAGGGGATCGGAGTGTCACGTACCGACACATGTAGGGGATCGGAGTGTCACGTTCCGACACATGTAGGGGATTGGAGTGTCACGTTCCGACACATATAATTAGGGGATCGGAGTGTCACGTACCGACACATAGTAGTAGGGGATCAGAGTGTTACGTACCGACACAAGAGGAAGAAAGATAATGAATCTTGAAAGATGATAATATATTCAATCTAATGAACTAAATTCCCAAATGAGTATGGTATTGAGGCTTGAGCCCTCATGGATGAACTTGATGGTACTTATTGATGATTATAGTATCTATTGATTGCTACGTTTGAGTTTTATAGTTGATTTATGATATTACTTGATATATACTGTTCTCTACTTTGAGTTGACCGATGATATCTACTCAGTACCTGTGGTTTGTACTGACCCCTACTTTTATGTTTTCCTTCTTGTTATTTGTGGAGTGCAGCAAACGTGCCGTCATCGTCGACTCAACAGTAACTCAAGCCAGTCTTCGTCATATCGGATATTTAGGGTGAGCTAATGCTTCTAGCTTGGACTGGGTCTTCTTCTTCAAGTCTTGATGCCTTGAACTTCCAGCATGGACTAGCTTCTTATGTATTTTTAGCTTTTAGAATACTCTTAGTTTAGTCATTTGATCGTAGATGTTCTTGTGATGATGACTTCCAGATTTTTGGGGAATAATAGATGTTGAATTTTAGAAGTTAATGAATTGGTCTTTATTTAATGAGTTTAAGTCTTCCGATTACTTTCTCGTTATATTATATTGAAATGTTAAGGTTTAGATTGGTTGGTTCGCTCACATAGGAGGGTAAGTGTGGGTGCCAGTCGCGGCCCGGATTTGGGTCGTGACAGAATGCCTATGTTCTCCAAGTTGAAACCTTGTTGCACTAAAGACGCCTTCCAAAGCTACCGACGACGCTTGCATTGCTAATATATCTCGAACTATCGGTACTAGTTTTGGAAATCCTTTGGTGCGCTCTCTCCACCATTTGAGAACATCTTCAGTAGGTTCTGTCATTTGATTATTATATGCATTAAAATCATTTCTATTATCGTGAGAAAGTTCAAGATAATCCTCTAAATAATTATCAATATCAGGCAAAACAGTACAAATTGATGGACTATAAAGTACAGAAATTCTTTTTGTAGTTAAGTAAAAAACTTTAAGGAAATCTATAAGTTTATTTATATCACGCCAATCATTATCATCTAGTCTATATGTCATATCAGAATTATGAGCATTCCAAACCATTTGTAAGGATATTCGATATTCATAAGCGACTACAAGCATTTCGTATAAAGTATTCCTTCTAGTACGCACTGTTTTTGGAATTTTTCTAGGTGGAAGATTATTTTCAAAACAACGATTTTGAAAATCTTTACGCCGAGACTTAACTTGACAATTAAATATAAAATGACATGCATTTTAAACTTTCGTACATCTGTTATCATACATATTTACACCATCCCTAACCATCAAATTATATATATGTGCAGTACACCTAATATGATAATTATCACCATAAAAAGGACAAACTGTAGTTTTTAGTTATTGAACAACAGAATTATTACTTGAAGCATTATCTAATGTTATACTACTTATTTTATCACATATTCCATAACTTTGTAAAATATCTAAAATAGTTTGAGCAATATAACTACCGGTTTTTTGCATTTGACAACATTTGTAACCTAAAATTCTTTTTTTCATATACAAATTTTCATCAATCCAATGTGCAGTAATAGTCAAATAATCGTTACCATTAACACTACGACCCATATAACAAGTAATAGCTATTTTACAAGTATTATAATAAAATAAACAATGAAGATATTGAAAATGTTGTGCATGATAATCAAATACAGCCTTTTTATTGTATTTCTAGCAAAACCTTTAAAATTTGGATTATATACAATTTGAATTTAATGTATAAAACCGGGATTTTCAGCAAAACTAAATGGCAAACCCATAACACATATCATGTTAGCTAGTTCTTCAAGATCTTTTTCTCTACTATATGAAGGTATAAAACTAGAGCCAGAAACATTAGAAGAATTTAATTGTATTTGTACCATTTTAGAGCCGCCTACTCCTACATTTTCAGGAAGGGGGTACCATTTTTTTTAGCTTCCGCTACCGCTTTAGCATGCAAAAATTCATTTTTACAACAAGACATTAAATTACTACTCAAATGTCCCGTCCCGCCAGATTAGCCCACAGTTTTATGATTTAATATATGTTTACATTTATTACAAATAGCTTGTGTTTTATCTTCATTTTGTGTCATAAATTGCCAAACAACCGATTTTTTAACACGTTCTACCTTAGGCCTAGGATGTACTGGGGGAACTGGGGCAGGACAACAAAAGGGAGCGGGACTAGGAGTAGTAGTAGCTGTAGGTGGCTGATTTTCATCATCATCATCATCAAAAATAGGCGTATCAGTATAATTATCAATATCATTATCATTATCATTATCACTAGGCAAATCCTCATCAAAATTACCAAAGCGACGTTGTAAATGTTCATGATAAGGATCTAATCCTGAATTACTATCAATATTAAATACCGTATCATCAACATGTGTATAGTCATCCATATTTTTTAGTTTTTGGTTTAGAAGAACTACCGGTTTTTGCATTATTTGAGGATGTAAAGTTACAAACATTTCTTACACGCTCTAATGCATTTTTTTCCCCTTTCCTTTTTGAACAATATTTTTTCCGAAATCCATATTAAAAAATTAAACGTGAGAATAAATATAATAAGAAAAATGTTATGCAATTATGCAAACAATAAATCACAAATAAATTAATAATTATTTAAATATAAAAGAAACGTAAAATAAAAGTTAGAACGAATGTACCGAACGTCTACTTAAAAAAAGTAGACGTTTATGACCGCCGATAGCCGTTGAAAATTGAATTTTGAAGCTCCAAATCTAATTTCCAAAGACAAAGTAAGGCAACACCGAAATTTAAGATATTATATTTTATAGAATTAGATATTAGAGTTGAGAGAGTAGAAGATGAATAGATGATATTGTGATTTAAAAAGAATGAAATTTAGGGGTATTTATAAGTAAAAAAATGGGTTAAAGTGTAATTTTTAAAACTTTAGGGTATTAAAAAAGTTAGGGATGGGGTAATGGCTTTATTGGATGAATTTTTCTTCAACTATCCGTTGGGGGGGCCCACTAGCCGTTACCCAATGGCTAGTAACGGCTCTATTTTTAAAAAAAAATTAAACCAGACCTGACCGGACCGGACCGGACCGGTAATTACCGGAACCGGTAAAAACCGGATATTCCGTAATTCCGTCCCGGTTCCGGTCCCGGAACCGAAAAACCTAAACCCTAACATGTACTAACCGGTACCGAACCGGTTAGGGACGGACCGGGCCGGGAACCGGTAGGTAGCGGTTCCGCTGCCACTCTTAGCTGTAGCTGGGGGTCCATCGTAGACCGGTCAACACTTCCCTGATTTAGGGGGTTATCCCCAGACTCCGTCGTTCTCACAAAGACCTATGCTTGAAACCAGAGAGTGTTATGGGTGTGTGGAGACTGGACATATCAGGAGGTATTGTCCAAAACACATTTACAGACCCCCAACAGTCATAGGTAGAAGTGGTCATGGAAGAGGTCGCTATTCTAGAGGACGGGGTGGCCAATGTAATGGAGGTCACCAAATCAACAGGGGTGGCGGTCAAAGTGGAACTATTGCGGCGCAACATGGTAGGGGCAACGGACAGACAGGTGATAGGGCCCATTGTTATGCTTTCCTTGGGAGGACCGAAGCGGAGACATCTGATGCTGTTATCACAGGTAATCTTTTGGTTTGTGATTGCAAGGCTTCTGTATTATTTGATCCTGGCTCCACATTTTCATATGTATCTTCCTCATTTGCTAATGGTTTTGATTTATATTGTGATTTGCTTGACATGCCTATTAGTGTTTCTACTCCGGTGGGTGAGTCTGTGATAGTTGAAAAGGTGTATAGGTCTTGTCTTGTGACTTTTTTGGGAAGCAATACTCATGTAGACATGGTTATTTTAGAAATGGTTGATTTCGATGTAATTCTGGGTATGACTTGGCTTTCTCCAAATTTTGCAATCTTAGATTGTAATGCAAAAACTGTAACATTGGCCAAGCCTGGGACAGATTTGTTAGTCTGGGAGGGTGACTACACTTCCATTCCAGTTCGTATCATCTCCTTTCTTCGTGCTAAAAGAATTGTTAGTAAAGGGTGTTTAGCTTTCTTTGCACACCTCAGGGATGATACTACCCAAGTGCCTTCAATTGAGTCGGTTTTGATAGTCCGTGAGTTTCTGGATGTGTTCCCTGCAGACCTTCCTGGTATGCCACCGGATAGGGATATTGACTTTTGAATTATTCTGGAGCTGGGTACTCGCCCCATTTCCATACCTCCTTATAGGATGGCTCCCGCTGAGTTAAGAGAGTTAAAGGACCAACTTCAAGAGTTGTTAAGCAAAGGGTTTATTAGACCAAATGCATCTCCTTGGGGTGCTCCTGTTTTGTTTGTGAAGAAGAAAGATGGAAGTTTTCGTATGTGCATAGACTACAGGCAACTGAATAAGGTAACCATTAAGAACAAGTATCCTCTTCCTCGCATCGATGATTTGTTTGATCAGTTATAAGGTGCTTGTACCTTCTCAAAAATTGATTTGAGATCTGGTTATCATCAATTGAAAATATGTGCAACGGATGTGCCAAAGGCCGCCTTTCGGACCAGGTATGGACATTATGAGTTCTTAGTAATGTCTTTTGAGCTTACGAATTCCCCTGCTGCTTTTATGAGCTTAATGAACGGAATTTTTAAGCCATATCTGGATCTCTTTGTCATTGTATTCATCGATGATATACTGGTATACTCAAAGAGCAGGAAAGAACATGAGGAGCACTTTGAGAATTGTATTGGAAATGCTGAGGGAGAAAAAGCTTTATGCCAAATTCTCCAAGTGCGAGTTTTGGCTAGATTTAGTGTCCTTCTTGGGGCATGTGGTTTCTAACGATGGAGTGATGGTGGATCCTTCTAAGATTGAAGTAGTGAAGAGTTGGGTAAAGCCTACTAATGTTACAAAGGTAAGGAGCTTCGCTGGTTTAGCTAGCTACTACCGTTGATTTGTCAAGGGATTTTCTTCTGTTGCATCTCAATTGACAAACTTGACTAAGCAGAGTGTTTTATTTTTATGGTCGAACTAGTGTGAAGAAAGCTTTTAGAAACTCAAGACCTTGTTGACTATTGCATCAATTCTTACCCTGCCAGTGGAAGGTAAGAATTTCATTGTTTATTGTGATGCATCCTATTCTGGTTTTGGTGCAGTGCTAATGCAAGAGAAAAATGTAATTGCTTATGCTTCGAGGCAATTAAAGGTGCATGAACATAATTATCCGACCCATGATTTGGAGTTGGCAGCAGTAGTGTTTACATTAAAGCAATGGAGATATTATCTTAAGTGTGAAGTCTATACAGATCATCGCAGTTTACAGTATGTCTTTACTCAGAAAAATTTGAATTTGAGACAGAGGAGTTGGATGGAACTACTGAAGAACTATGATATCACTATCTTGTATCATTCGGGAAAAGTTAATGTTGTGGCAGATGCTTTAAGTAGAAAGGCAGAGGAAGCATGGGAATCTAGCTCACTTGCAGGTTTCTAGATGCCCATTGGCTAGAGAGGTTCAAGCTCTGGCTAATGACTTTATGAGGCTGGAAGTACTAGAGAAGGGAGGATTTTTGGCCTGTGTGGAGGAAAAATCTTCCTTTCTTGACAAGATTAAGGGAAAGAAGCAAAAATCGATGAGGAAGGTGTTTTGAGGATTAAGGGAAGGGTCTGTGTACCCCGCGTCGATGATTTGATTCATACTATTCTTACATAGGCTCATAGTTCAAGGTATTCTATACATCCTTGTGCAACCAAGATGTATCGTGACCTAAAGAAACATTTTTGGTTGAGTAGGATGAAGCATGACATTGTGGATTTTGTTGGTCAATGCCCGAATTGTCAGCAGGTAAAGTATGAACACCAGAGGCCTAGAGGGACACTACAGAGAATGCCCATTCCTGAGAGGAACTGGGAGAGAATTTCAATGGACTTCGTGGTTGGTCTTCCAAAGACAATGGGTAAGTATGACTCCATTTGGGTGATTGTTGACAGATTAACTAAGTCTGCTCACTTCATTCTGGTTAAGGTGACTTACAATGTAGAGAAGTTAGCCAAACTTTACATCTAAGAAATTGTTCGATTGCAAGGGGTTCCACTCTCCATCATATCAGATAGAGGTACACAGTTTACTTCTAAGTTTTGGAAAACATTGCATGCTGAATTGGGTACTAGGTTGGATCTTAGTACTGCATTTCACCCTCAGACCGATGGTCAGTCTGAGCGAACGATTCAGATTTTGGAGGATATGCTTCGTGCATGTGTGAAAGAGTTTGGTGGTCATTGGGATAACTTCTTGCTCTTAGCAGAGTTCTCATACAACAATAGCTATCACTCAAGTATTGATATGGCCCCATTTGAGGCACTGTATGGGAGAAGATGTAGTTCTCCCATTTGGTGGTTTGATGCATTTGAAGTTAGACCTTGGGGTACTGGCCTTCTGAGGGAATCGTTAGATAAAGTGAAATACATTCAAGAAAAGCTTTTAGCGGCTCAAAGTAGACAGAAGGAATATGCAGATCGAAAGGTTAGAGACTTGGATTTTATGGAGGGTGAACAAGTCTTGCTGAAGGTTTCACCCATGAAAGGGGTGATGCGGTTCGGTAAGCGAGGTAAGCTTAGTCCGAGGTATATTGGTCCATTTGAAGTTCCGAAGCGCGTGGGGGAGGTAGCTTATGAATTAGCCCCGCCCCCAGGACTCTCAGGAGTGCACCCGATATTTCATGTGTCTATGTGTAACGACCTGTTTAGTCGTTTTGAGCAGCAGATTTTATTTCTGGAAAAACAGGCTGAGGCGACAGACCCCACGACGGACCGTCATAGGCACGACGGACCGTCGCAGTGTCTCGTTTCAAAACACTTAGAAAATCTGAAATTGGTTACGGAAAATCGACTCTCTGAACTTCGTGACGGAATGGCAGGACAGGCCGTCACAGGTGTGACGGACCGTCACAGACCCTTCAGAGAAATTGAGTCTCTCAACTCTGTGACGGGCAGCAGGACGGACCGTCGCAGGCGCGACGGGCTGTCACAGACTGCGCAATCCCAGTCTGGGTCGGATTTCTTGATACGTTTTAAGGGACGTTTTTTACTATTCTTGCCTTAATTATAAAGTTAGTGGGTTAATGTTAATAAGTCTAATTACTTGGGGGTTAAAAGAGGTAACCTTAAGTTAATTAGTGGGGCATTATTGCCATCTTTTATTCTTAAATATATACTAATTAGGGTAAAAGAAAGAGGGTTGAAATAAGAAAAATAAGAAAGGACAAAGAGAGACAGAAAAAGAAAGATAACGAGTAGATAGAGAGAGAAACGAAGGTGATAGCAAGGATTTTGAGAAGATAGCTTGTTGATCGCAATTCTTTGGTGGAGGTAGGTTATGGTTTTCATGCTATTCGTAGTAAACTCTTAATAGTGAATGATATGTATTGATAGTATTGTAAACCCTGCTATGTGCTTAATTGTATGCATGCATGAACGTGATTATATAATTGTGATTAAATTAAGCATAATAAAGTTATGGAATCCCAAATCTTGATAAAAACCTAATCTCTTTTCAATGATAATGCCTTGGTAAGGGAGAAGACTTAATGAACTAAAGTAATGAGATTGATGATGTCTTGGTAAGAAAGAAGGCTTGATGAATTGATGGAAGGAGATTTAGGGGATCGGGTGTCACGAATCGACACGTAGATTTAGGGGGTCGGGTGTCACGAACCGACACGTAGAATTAGGGGAGCGGGTGTCACAAACCAACACATAGAATTAGGGGATCGGGTGTCACGAACCGACACGTAGAATTAGGGGATCGGGTGTCACAAACCCACACGTAGAATTAGGGGATCGGGTGTCACAAACCGACACGTAGAATTAGGGGATCAGGTGTCACGAACCGACACGTAGATTTAGGGGATCGGGTGTCACAAACCGACACATAGATTTAGGGGATCGGAGTGTCACGTACCGACACAAGAGGATTAATGAATATGAGGGATCGGAGTGTCACGTACCGACACAAGAGGATTAATGAATATGAGGGAGCGGAGTGTCACGTACCGACACAAGAGAAATAAAGATAATGAATCTTGAAAGATGTTAATATACTCAATCTAATGAACATGATTCCCAAATGAGTATGGTATCGAGGCTTGAGTCCTCACGTGTGAACTTGACGGTAATGGTTAATGATATAGTATTTGTTGTTGCTACATATTGAGTATCATAGTTGATTTTATGATATTACTTGGTATATATTGATTTCTATTTTGAGTTGGCCGATGATATCTACTCAGTACAAGTGTTTTGTACCGACCCATACTTTTATGTTCTCTTCTTGTTTATTTGTGGAGTGCAGCAAACGTGCCATCGTCTTCAACTCAACAGTAATTCAAGCCAGTCTTACTACATCGGAAATTCAGGGTGAGCTAATGCTTCTAGCTTGGACTGGATCTTCTTCTTCAAGTCTTGATGCCTTGAACTTCCGGCATGGACTAGCTTCTTATGTATTTTTAGCTTTTAGAATACTCTTAGTTTAGTCGTTTGATCGTAGATGTTCTTGTGATGATGACTTCAAGATTTTGGGGAATAATAGATGTTGAATTTTAGAAGTTAATGAATTGGTCTTTATTTAATGAGTTTAAGTCTTCTGCATTACTTTCTGTTGATATTATATTTAAACGTTAAAGTTAGATTGGTTGGTTCGCTCACATAGGAGGGTAAGTGTGGGTGCCAGTAGCGGCCCGGATTTGGGTCGTGACACTATGCTGAATAGATACCATGGTGATGGAAACTACATCATTCGTTGGGATTCAATTCTTCTTGATGAGAATTTGTCTTATGAGGAGGAGCCTGTGGCCATTTTAGATAGAGAAGTCCGCAAGTTGAGATCAAGGGAGATTGCATCCATCAAGGTTCAATGGAAGAATCGGCCAGTCGAAGAGTCCACTTGGGAGAAGGAGGCAAGTATGCAAGAAAGATATCCACACCTTTTCAAAGATACAGGTACTCTTTCTCGCCCTTGTTTTTCTTCTTGTGATCATTCGAGGACGAACGATGGGTAAATTGGTATCTATTGTAATGACCTATTTAGTCATTTTGAGCAGTAGAGTTTATTTCTGGTATTAGCTGTCTGGGTCAACGGATCCCACGACGGACCGTCATGGGCACGACGGACGGTCGAGGGGGTCTCATTCTAAAACACTTTGACTCTGGAAAATTGGGTACTGAGAACAACTCTTTGAACTTCACGACGGAATGGCAGGACGAACCGTTGCAGGCGTGACGGGCCGTCATAGACCTCTTAAATAAAATTGAGTCCCTGAACTCTGTGACGACTCAGCAGGACGGACCGTCGCAGGCACGACTGACCGTCACCTGCTGCGTAACCCTGACTGGGTCGGATTTCTGTTAAAAGTTTTTAAGGGGTGTTTTGGACTATTCCTGCTTATGGTTATAAAGTTAGTGGTTTAATGTTAATAATTCAATTACTTGGGGGATTAAAGGAGGTAACCTTGAATTAATTAGTGGGTTACTTTTACCATCTTATTATATGATAATTAGGGTAAAAGCAAAAGAGTTTGAATAAGGAAAAATAGAAAGAACAGAGAGAAGAGGGGAGAACGAGCGAGAGAAAGAGAAGAACGAAGAGAAAGCAAAGCATTGAAGAAGTAGATTGCTTGATCACGATTCTTTGGTGGAGGTAGATTATGGTTTATGCTATTCCGTAGTAAACTCTAAATAGCGATTGATATGTATTGGGTAATTTTGTAAAGTCTTCTATATGCTTAATTGTGTGCTTGCATGATGTGATTATATAATTGTGATAAAATAAGCATGATGAGGCTATTGAATCTTAAACCTTAAAACCTCTTTGCTAATGATGATGCCTTGGTATAAAAGAAGGCTTGATGAACTGAAAGAATGAGATTAGGGGATCGGGTGTCACGTTCCGACACCAGGATAGTAGAGGATCGGGTGTCACGTTCCGACACCAGGATAGTAGAGGATCAGAGTGTCACGTTCCGACACCAGGATAGTAGAGGATCGGGTGTCACGTTCCGACAGCAAGATAGTAGAGGATCGAAGTGTCACGTTCCGACACCAGGATAGTAGAGGATCGGAGTGTCACGTTTCGACAACAGGATAGTAAAGGATCAGAGTGTCACATTCTGACACCAGGATAGTAGAGGATCGGGTGTCACGTTCCGACACCGGGATAGTAGAGGATCGGGTGTCACATTCGGACACCAGGATAGTAGAGGATCGGAGTGTCACATTCCGACACCAGGATAGTAGAGGATCGGAGTGTCACGTTTCGACACCAGGAAAGTAAGATGAATGAATGTTGAGGGGATCGGAGTGTCACGTTCCGAAAGTAGGATAGTAAAGAGAATGAATCTTGAATTATGCTAATATACGCAGATTTAAAGAACCTGTTTCCCAAATGAGTATGGTGTGGAGGCTTGAGTCCTCATAGATGTGCTTGGTGTTGTGGCCAATGGTTATGGTATTTGTTGTTGTCACCTGTTAAGTATTTGGTTGGTTTTATGTTATTATTCGATATATATTGCTTTCTATTTTTAGTTGGCCGATGATACCTACTCAGTACTTGTGCCTTGTACTGACCCCTACTTGTATGTTTATCTTTGTTATTTGTGGAGTACAGCAAACATATCATCGACCTCGACTCGTCCGCAACTCTAGAAAGTCTTCAGCATAGCAGATTTCAGGGTGAGCTATTGTTCCTAGCTCGGACTGGATTCTCTCTCATTCATTTCTTGATGTCCTTGAAGTTCGGACATGGACCATCTGTTTTATAATTTTAGCTTCTTAGACACTTTTAGATTTAGTAATTTGAGGATAGAATGTTTTTCTGGTGATGACTTCAAGATTTTGGGGATAGTAATTGATAAATTTTAGAAGTTGTTAATTGATTTCGTTAATGAGTTTTAAGTCTTCCGCATTATATTCTGTTTATTATGGGTGAAATGTTGAGGTTCAGATTTGTTGGTTCGCTCACATAGTAGGATAAGTGTGGGTGCCACTCGCGGCTCATTTTGGGTCGTGACATATATTCACCAACTTAATAACATTTACTTATTTGAAGAAAATAACATCTTTCTAACTTTAATTAGTTTAGTTTAACTTAATTCCAACACTATATTCACCAACTAAATCACATTAACTTATTTGAAGACTTTAACATCTTTCTTAAGGTAATTATTTTAATTTTAACTTAATTAAAACACAAATATTAACAACCTAAGTCACATTAACTAATTAATTAAAATAACAACTTTCTAAGTATAATTAGTTTAGTTTTAACTTAATTCAAACAATCTATACTCACCAACAAAATCACATTTACTTATTTGAATAACTTAACATCTTTCAATATCTAATTACTTTATTTTAACTTAATTCCAGCACTATATTCACTACCTAAATCACATTTACTTATTTGAAGAACTAACATCTTTCTAAGTGTAATTAATTTAGTTTTAACATAATTCAAACATTATATTCACCAAATAAATCAGATTAATTTATATAAAGAACTTAACATCTTTCTAAGTCTAATTAGTTTAGTTTTAACTTAATTCCAGCACTATATTCACCAATATAAATAACATTAACTTATTTAAAGAATTTAACAATTTTCTAAGCCTGATTAATTTAGTTTTAACTTAATTACAATGCTATATTCACCAACTAAATCACATTTACTTATTTAAAGAATTTAATAACTTTCATAGTCTAATTAGTTAAGTTTTCAATTTATTCCAACACTATATCACCAACTAAATTTTATTAACTTATTTAATGAATTAAAAACTTTTTAAGTCTAATTAGTTTAGTTTTACCTTAATTCAAACACTATATTCACAAACTAATTCACATTTACTTATTTGAAGAACTTAACATCTTCCTAAGTGTAAATAGTTTAGTTTTAACTTAATTTTAACACTATATATTCACCAAGTAAATCACATTAACTTATTTAAAGAACATAACATCTTTCCAAGTGTAATTAGTTTAATTTTAACTTAGTTCCAACACTATAGTGACCAACTAAATCGCATTAACTTATTTAAAGAACTCAACAACTTTCTCAGTGTAATTAGTTTAGTTTTAACTAAATTCAAACACTGACATCTTTCTAAGTGTAATTAAATTAGTTTTAACTTAATTCAAACACTATATTCACCAGCTAAATAAGATTTACTTATTTAAAGAACTTAACATCTTTCTAAGTCTAATTAGTTTAGTTTTAACTAAATTCAAATACTATATTAACCAACTAAATCATATTTATTTATTTAAAGAACTTTGCATCTTTCTAAGTGTAATTGAATTAGTTTTAACTTATTTCAAACTCTATATTCACCATCTAAATCACATTTACTTATTTAAAGAATTTAACAACTTTCGTAGTCAAATTAGTTTAGTTTTAACTTAATGCCAACACTATTTTCACCAACTAAATCATATTAACTTATTAAAAGAAATTAACAACTTTCTAGGTGTAATGAGTTTAGTTTTAACGTAATTCCAACACTATATTCACCAAGTAAATCACATTTACTTATTTAAAGAATTAAACAATTTTCCAAGTTTAATTAGTTTAGTTTTAACTTAATCCAAAACTATATTCCCCAACTTAATTATACTAACTTATTTAAAAAACTTAACAACTTTGTAAGTCAAATTAGTTTAGTTTTAACTTAATTCCAACACTATATTCACCAAATAAATCACATTAACTCACATAAAGAATTTAACAACTTTCCAAGTCTAATTAGTTTAGTTTTAACTTAATTCCAACACTATATTCACCAACTAAATTACATTAACTTATTTAAAAAATGTAACAACTTTCTAAGTGTAATTAGTTTAGTTTTAGCTTCATTCAAACACTATATTCTCCAACTAAATCATATTTACTTATTTAAAGAATTTAACAATTTTACAAGTCTAATTAGTTTAGTTTTAACTTAATTCAAACTCTATATTCACCAACTAAATCATATTAACTTATTAATGAATTTAAGAACTTTTAAAGTCTAATTATTGTAGTTTTAACTTAATTCAAACGCTATATTCACCAAATAAATCATATTAACTTATTTAATGAATTAAATAATTTTCTAATTCTAATTAGTTTAGTTTTATCTATATTCCAACACTATATTCTTCAAATAAATCGCATTACTTATTTGAAGAACCTAACTTCTTTACAAGTGTAATTAGTTTTGTTTTAACTTAAATTCAACACTATATTCACCAGTTAAATCACATTTCCTATTTAAAAGAACCTTCCATATGCCTAAATGTAATTAGTTTAGTTTTAACTTAATTCAAACACTATATTCACCAAATAAATCACATCAACTTTTTTAAAGAATTAAACAACTTTCCAAGTCTAATTAGTTTAATTATAACTTAGTTCCAACTCTATATTTACCAACTAAATCATATTAACTTATTTAAAAAACTTAAAATCTTTATAAGTCTTATTAGTTTAGTTTTAACTTAGTTCAAACACTATATTCACCAACTAAGTTATATTTACTCATTTAAGGAATTTAACTTCTTTCTATGTCTAGTTAGTTTAGTTTTTACTTAATTTCCAACTTTATTTTAAACAACTAAATCACATTAACTCATTTAAAGAATTTAACAAATTTCTAAGTGAATTTGTTTAGTTTTAACTTAATTCAAACACTATATTCACCAACTAAATCACATTAACTTATTTAATGAGCTTAACGACTTTCTAAGTATAATTAGTTTATTTTTAACTGATTTCAAACTCTATATTCACCAACTAAATCACTTTTACTAATTTGAAGAACTTAATATCTTTCCAAGTCTAGTTAGCTTAGTTTTAACTTAATTACAACACTATATTCACCACCCAAATCACATTTACTTATTTGAAGAACATAACATCTTTTTAAGTCTACTTAATTTTGTTTTAACTAAATTCCAACACTATATTCACCAACTAAATAACATTCACTTATTTGAAGAACTTAACATCTTCTTATGTCTAATTAGTTTAGCTTTAACTTAATTCCAACACTATATTCACTAACTAAATCACATTTACTTGTTTGAAGAACTAACATCTTTCTAAGTGTAATTAATTTAGTTTTAACTTAATTCAAACACTATATTCACCAAATAACTAAGATTAACTTATTTAAAGAACTTAAAATCTTTCTAAGTCTAATTAGTTTTGTTTTATTTTAATTCCAACACTATATTCACCAATATAAATAACATTAACTTATTTAAAGAATTTAACAAATTTCTAAGTCTTATATGTCCCTTCTCATGATTTTTGAATGGTCATCATACTTAGTGCATCTTTTTACTAACACTATTTCTCCATATTTTTACTACAAAGTGTAGGTGGTGGTGACTAAAGGTTCATTAGTAGATTAAAAGGCTTGGGATTCTTACCTTCGAGTCTCGGGTATGTCCTCAATGTTTCCCGGACACGTATCTTAGATATTTTTCTTTAAGTTCTTGTAATAGACTCTAGTAGATTTCTTTTTGATGTAAAGGGTTTTCCCTGTGATATTGAGACGTATCTAATATGGCAAGTGTTGAGATGTTCTTCTTTCATTTTATAAAAGAGATTCCACTTGTTGTCTATATTGTGAAAAGTTGTAAATTCTGCACTTCTTTTAATACGTATATGATGAATGAATGCTATGAGATTGTATAAGACCTCCGAGAGGTCGAATGCATCGCATCGTGACTTGTGAGTGCTTTCGGGTTGTGACACTAACCCCAAACCCTAAACCCCAAACCTAATGTATCAAAAACGAAGAATTAAATAATAAACCATAGATATTTTACCTCAAACCCTAAAACCCAAACCCTAATACCTAAATAAATCTAATCCCTAACCCTAACCTTAAACCCTAAACCCCAATACCCAAATACCAAAAACCCTAAAATTTAACATTAAGTCACAACCCAAACCGGGTTGCGACTGGCACCCACACTTACCCTCCTATGTGAGCGAACCAACCAATCTAACCTTAACATTTCAATTTAATATCAACAGAAAGTAATGAGGAAGACTTAAATTCATTAAATAAAGACCAATTCATTAACTTCTAAAATTCAACATCTATTATTCCCCAAAATCTGGAAGTCATCATTACAAGAACATCTACGATCAAACGACAAAACTAAGAGTATTCTAAAAGCTAAAAATACATAAGAAGCTAGTCCATGCCGGAAGTTCAAGGCATCAAGACTTGAAGAAGAAGATCCAGTCCAAGCTAGAAGCATTAGCTCACCCTGAATTTCCGATGTAGTAAGACTGGCTTGAATAACTGTTGAGTTGAGGACGATGGCACGTTTGCTTCACTCCACAAATAAACAAGAAGAGAACATAAAAGTAAGGGTCAGTACAAAACACGGGTACTGAGTAGATATCATCGGCCAACTCAAAATAGAAATCAATATATACCAAGTAATATCATAAAATCAACTATGATACTCAACATGTAGCAACAACAAATACTATATCATTAACAATTACCGTCAAGTTCACACATGAGGAATCAAGCCTCGATACCATAATCATTTGGGAATCATGTTCATTAGATTGAGTATATTAACATCTTTCAAGATTCATTATCTTTATTTCTCTTGTGTCGGTACGTGACACTCCGCTCCCTCAATGCTCATTAATCCTCTTGTGTCGGTACATGACACTCCGATCCCCTAAATCTATGTGTCGATTCCTGACACCCGATCCCCTAAATCTATGTGTCAGTTCATGACACCCGATCCCCTAAATCTACGTGTCGGATCGTGACACCCGATCTGCTAATACTACGTGTCGATTCGTGACACCTGATCCCCTAATACTACGTGTCGGTTCGTGACACCCGATCCCCTAATTCTACGTGTCGGTTCGTGACACCCGATCCACTAAATCAACGTGTCGGTTCGTGACACCTGATCCCCTAATACTACGTGTCAGTTCGTGACACCCAATCCCCTAATTCTACGTGTCGGTTCGTGACACCCGATCCCCTAATCTCCTTCCATCAATTCATCAAGCCTTCTTTCTTACCAAGGCATCATCAATCTCATTACTTTAGTTCATCAAGCCTTCTCCCTTACCAAGGCATCATCATTAAAAAGAGATTAGGTTTTTATCAAGATTTGGGATTCAGTAACTTCATCATGCTTAATATAATCACAATTATATAATCACGTTCATGCATGCATACAATTAAGCACATAGCAGGTTTAACAATACTACCAATACATATCATTCTCTATTAAGAGTTTACTATGAAAGCATGAAAACCATAACCTACCTCCACCGAAGATTCGTGATCAAGCAAGTGATTTCCCAAGCTTTGTGTTTTTTCCTCTCGTTCGATCCTCTTTCTCGTTCGACTTTCTCTCTCTTTCTCTTGTTCTTTCTGTTTTCTTTATTCAAACCCTCTTTCTTTTACCCTAATTAGTATATAATTAAGAATAAAAGATGACAATAATAACCCACTAATTAACTTATTGTTACCTCTTTTAACCCCCAAGTAATTAGACTTATTAACATTATCCCACAAATCTTATAATTAAACCAAGAATAGTCAAAAACGTCCCGTAAAACGTATAAAGAAATCCGACCCGGACTGGGATTGCGCAACCTATGACGGGCCGTCGTTCCTATGACGGTCCGTCTTGCAGGTCGTCGCAAAGTTCAGAGACCCAAATTTCCACCAAGGGTCTGTGATGGTCCGTCACACCTGTGACGGTCCGTCCTGTTATTTCGTTACGAAGTTCAGAGAGTCGATTTTCAGTACCCAATTTCAGATTTTCTAAGTGTTTTGAAACGAGACCCTGCGACGGTCCGTCGTGCCCATGACGGTCCGTTGTGGGGTCTGTCGCCTCAGCTTGTTTTTCCAGAAATAAAATCTGCTGCTCAAAACGACTAAACAGGTCGTTACAATAGATACCAATTTACCCATTGTTCATCCCCAAACGATCACAAGAAGGAAAACAAGGGCGAAAAGGAGTACCTGAATCTGTTAACAGATATGGGTATTTTTCTCGCATATCCGCCTCCTTCTCCCAAGTGGCTTCTTCCACGGGTCGATTCTTCCATTGAACTTTGATGGATGCAATCTCCCTTGATCTCAACTTGCAAATTTCTCTGTCTAGAATGCAGCAGGTTCCTCCTCATAAGACAAATTCTCATCAAGCAAAACTGAATCCCAACGGATATTGTAATTTCCATCCCCATGATATCTTTTCAACATAGACACATGGAATACCGGATGCACTCCGGACAGCCCTGGAGGCAAGGCTAACTCATAAGCCACCTCCCCTACTCGCTTAAGTACTTCAAATGGACGAATATACCTTGGGCTAAGTTTACCTCGCTTACCAAATCGCGTCACCCCTTTCATGGGCGAAACCTTCAACAAGACTTGTTCACCTTCCATAAATTCTTAGTCTCTAACCCTTCGATCTGCATATTCTTTTTGTCTACTTTGCGCCGCTAGAAGCTTTTCTTGAATAGACTTCACTTTCTCTATCGAATCCCTCAAAAGGTCAGTACCCTAAGGTCTAACCTCGAATGCATCAAACCAATCAATGGGAGACCTACATCTCCTCCCATACAATGCTTCAAATGGGGCCATATCAATACTTGAGTGATAGCTATTATTTTATGAAAACTCCGCTAAGGGTAGGAAGCTATCCCAATGGCCACCAAACTCTATCACACATGCACGAAGTATATCCTCCAACACTTGAATCGTCCTTTCAGACTGACCATCGGTTTGAGGATGGAACGCAGTACTAAGGTCCAACCTAGTACCCAATTCCGCATGCAATGTTTTCCAAAACCTAGAAGTAAACTGTGTACCTCTATATGATATGATGGATAGTGGAACCCCATGCAATTGAATGATTTCTGAGATATAGATCTTGGCTAACTTCTCTGCATTGTAAGTCACCTTTACCGGAATGAAATGAGCAGATTTAGTTAACCTATCAACAATCACCCAAATGGAGTCATACTTACCCATTCTCCTTGGAAGACCAACCACAAAGTCCATTGCAATTCTTTCCCACTTCCATTCTGGAATGGGCATTCTCTGATGTGTTCCTCTGGGCCTTTGGTGTTCATACTTTACTTGTTGACAGTTTGGACAATTGGTAATAAAGTCAACAATATCACGCTTCATTCTACTTCACCAAAAGTGTTTTTTTAGGTCACGGTACATCTTGGTTGCACCCGGATGTATCGAATACCTTGAACTATGAGCTTCTGTCAGAATAGTGTTGATCAAATCATCAACACGGGGCACACATACCCTTCCCTTGATTCTTAAAACACCTTCCTCATCGATTTGTGCTTCCTTAGCCTCTCCTCGCAATACTTTATCTTGGATTCGCCTTAGTTTCTCATCATCAAACTGTTTTCCCTTAATTTTGTCAAGAAAAGAAGATCTTGACTCCACACTAGCCAACAATCCTCCCTTCTCATTTACTTCTAATCTCATCAAGTCATTAGCTAGAGTCTGAACCTCTCTAGCCAATGGGCGTCTAGAAGCTTGCAAGTGAGCTAGACTTCCCATGCTTCCCGCCTTTCTACTTAAAGCATCCGCTACAACATTTGCTTTTCCCGGATGATACAAGATAGTGATATCGTAGTCCTTTAGTAGCTCCATCCATGTCCGTTGCCTCAAGTTCAAATCCTTCTGAGTAAAGACATACTGAAGGCTACGATGATCTGTGTAGACCTCACACTTAACCTCATATGAATAGTGTCTCCATTGCTTTAATGCAAACACTACCGCAGCTAATTCCAAATCATGAGTTGGATAGTTACGTTCATGCACCTTTAATTGCCTTGAAACATAAGCAATCACACTCTTCTCTTGCATTAGTACTGCACCCAAACCAGAATAGGATGCATCACAATACACAATGAAGTTCTTACCCTATACTGGCAAGGAAAGGATAGGTGCGGTAGTCAACAAAGTCTTGAGCTTCTGAAAGCTTTCCTCACATTTGTCCGACCATACAAATGGAACATTATGCTTAGTCAAGTTCATCAATTGGGAAGCAATAGAAGAGAATCCCTTGACAACTCGACGGTAGTAGCTAGCTAACCCAACAAAGCTCCTTATTTCTGACACATTAGTAGGTCTTACCCAATTCTTCACTGTCTCAATCTTAGAAGGATCCACCATCACTCCATCCTTAGAAACCACGTGCCCCAAGAAAGACACTGCATCTAGCAAAAAATCACACTTAGAGAACTTGGCATAAAGCTTTTTCTCCCTCAACATTTCCAATACCATTCTCAAATGCTCTTCATGTTCCTTCTTGCTCTTTGAGTATACCAATATATCATCAATAAATACGATCACGAAGAGGTCCAAATATGGCTTAAAATCCCGTTCATCAAGCTCATGAACGCAGCAGGGGCATTCGTAAGACCAAAAGACATCACTATAAATTCATAATGCCCATACCTTATTTGAAAAGCAGTCTTTGGCATATTCGTTGCCCGTATTTTCAATTGATGATAACCGGATCTCAAGTCAATCTTAGAGAAGACACAAGCACCTTGTAACTGATCGAACAAGTCATCAATGCGGGGAAGAGGATACTTGTTCTTTATGGTTAGCTTGTTTAGTTGTCTGTAGTCTATACACATTCGAAAACTCCCATCCTTCTTCTCTAAAAACATAACCGGAGCACCCGAAGGAGATGCCATTGGTCTAATAAAGCCTTTGTTTAACAACTCTTGAAGTTGGGCTTTTAACTCTCTTAACTCCGCGGGAGCCATTCTATAAGGGGGTATCGAAATAGGGCGAGTACCCGGTTCAAGGTCAATACAAAAATCAATATCCCTATCTGGTGGCATACCAGGAAGATCTGCAGGGAACACATCCAGAAACTCACGGACCATCGAAACTGACTTAATCGAAGGTACTTTGGTAGTGTCATCCTTGAGACGTGACAAGAAAGCTAAACACCCTTTACTAACCTTTTTCTTAGCACGAAGAAGGGAGATGATACGCACCGGATTGGAAGTGTAGTCACCCTTCCATACTAACGGATCTGTCCCAGGCTTGGCTAACGTCACTGTTTTAGCATTACAATCAAAAATCGCAAATTGCGGAGAAATCCAAGTCATACCCAGAATTACATCAAAATCATCCATTTCTAAGATAACCAAATCTACATAAGTGTTGCTCCCCACAAATCTCACCAAACAAGACCTATACACCTTTTCAACTACCACAGACTAACCCACCAGAGTAGAAACACGAATTGGCATATCAAGTAATTCACAATGTAAATTTAGACCATTAGCAAATGAGGAACATACATACGAAAATGTGGATCCAGGATCAAACAATACAGAAGCCATGCAATCACAAACCAGAAGATTACCTGTGATGACAGCATCAGATGCCTCCGCTTCAGACCGCGCAGGGAAAGCGTAACAATGGGCCCTATCGTTCGTCTGTCCGTTGCCCCTACCATGTTGTGATGTAGTGGCTCCAGTTTGCCCATAACTTCGGCCGTTTTGGTGACCACCATTACCTTGACCACCACGTCCTCCAGAATGACGGCCTCTACCATGACCACTCTATCTCTAGCCATTGGGGGTCTATAACTCTTTTTTGGACAATTTCTCCTAATATGCCCAGTCTCCCCATACCCATAATACTCTCTGGATTGAAGCATAGGTCTCTCAGAGAAGTGTTGACCGGTCTGAGGTGGAACCCCAACTACAGTCTGTAGTGAAGACTGAATGGGTCAAACTGAGTAACCTCCGGAACCTTGTCCTCTAGAGTATGAACCATTAAACTCACCTCCCTTTCGAAACCTCTTTGATGTCGATGTCGTGGTGAAGTCATTTGGCTTCACTCCTTCCACCTCTATCACGAAGTCTACCACCTCTTTGAAGGATTTTGTCGTAGATGTGGAAGATACATTGGTCGAAGCTTCTTTCAAGAAGTTTTCATTTCTCCAAGAACTTCACGGACACTATCAATATCTGAGTGAGGAGTCGTAATTGATTGGAAAGTGCCTTTCTTCTTGGTAAGCCAACAGCCCAGTGAACCGGGCGGGGCACTCGAAGAAAGGGGGGCACACTGAGCAAGTACGAGAAATTGGCCCCGCTCCGCTTTCTTAAAAGCAAGGACCACTACGGGAGGTCAAACCAAGGATCTATGGAAGTGGGGGCTCGTCACTACCTGTATGGCTGAAATCCGAAACTCTGACCTCAACCCCTTCACAAAACGGCGAATCCGCTCTTGTGGACTAAAACATAGTTGGGTGGCATACCGGGATAATGCACGAAACTTAGCCTCATGTGCATTGATCGACATCCTACCTTGCTCTAGGCTCAAGAACTCATCCCTTTTCCTATCCCTCAAAGTTCGGGGGATATACTTCTCCATAAACAAGCTAGAGAATGAGGCCCAAGTCATAGGTGGTGCCTCTATTCGTTGACACTCAATATGTGACCGCCACCACATTTTGGCGTTCCCTTGAAACTGATAAGTCACAAACTCCACACCAAACCATTCTACTATACCTATCTTGTGTAGTAAATCGTGACAGTCAACCAGAAAATCATAAGCATCCTCCGATTCAGCACCCTTGAAGACCGGAGGTTTTAATTTCAAGAACTTACTAAAAAGTTCATGCTGATCATTTGTCATTATAGGCCCAGTAGTCAGACGTGGAAATGTGCCTATGTCCAATGAGGCATCCATACGAGGAGCCATAGTGGCTGCATGTTGTACTTCTGAAACCGGAGGTGTTGGCGCAGAAAACACTGGAGGTTCCTGACCTTGATCAGACAACCCACTAAGCTAGGCGATAACCTGATTGATCATCTCTAGGGTAGGTTGGGGTGGCAATCCCTCATTCTGCACTTGTTCAGTTTCCCCATCCTCCCCTTCTCTTATTACTTCCTCAGTCGGTGGAGGAGTCACTGCCCTAGTATCAGATGGGCTAGGTGCTCGTCCTATTCCCTTAGAGGACGTCCTCCCACGACCTCTACCACGGCCTCTTGCCGCTGCTCTTCCTCGAGCTACAGCCCCAGTGGCTGGCTCAGATGCACCCTGTCCCGCCAGTGCTAGTGTTAGTGTTGGCGTAGTCGTTGCTCTAGTTCTAACCATCTGCGGAAGAGAGTGAAGATGGTCAGATACCAATTTGTATCACCTAGATACCAATTGGATTCAAGTAGTAGCACGAAAGAAAGAAAGAAAGAATGGAATTTTTCTAAAGCCTTACAGCCTCTCAAAGAAAAGTAAAGACGTCCCCCTACCGTTCCTTAAGACTCTACTAGACTCGTTCTTGTGTGATGAGACCAACGAACCTAATGCTCTGAAACCAAGTTTGTCATGACCCGAACCGGGTTGCGACTGGCACCCACACTTACCCTCCTATGTGAGCGAACCAACCAATCTAACCTTAACATTTCAATATAATATCAACAGAAAGTAATGCGGAAGACTTAAACTCATTAAATAAAGACCAATTCATTAACTTCTAAAATTCAACATCTATTATTCCCCAAAATCTGGAAGTCATCATCACAAGAACATCTACGATCAAACGACTAAACTAAGAGTACTCTAAAAGCTAAAAATACATAAGAAGCTAGTCCATGCCGGAAGTTCAAGGCATCAAGACTTGAAGAAGAAGATCCAGTCCAAGCTAGAAGCATTAGCTCACCCTTAATTTCCGATGTAGTAAGACTGGCTTGAATTACTGTTGAGTTGAGGACGATGGCACGTTTGCTGCACTCCACAAATAAATAAGAAGAGAACATAAAAGTAGGGGTCAGTACAAAACACGGGTACTGAGTAGATATCATCGACCAACTCAAAATAGAAATCAATATATACCAAGTAATATCATAAAATCAACTATGATACTCAACATGTAGCTACAACAAATACTATATCATTAACAATTACCGTCAAGTTCACACATGAGGACTCAAGCCTCGATACCATACTCATTTAGGAATCATGTTCATTAGATTGAGTATATTAACATCTTTCAAGATTCATTATCTTTATTTCTCTTGTGTCGGTACGTGACACTCCGCTCCCTCAATGCTCATTAATCCTCTTGTGTCGGTACGTGACACTCCGATCCCCTAAATCTATGTGTCGGTTCGTGACACCCGATCCCCTAAATCTATGTGTCGGTTCGTGACACCCGATCCCCTAAATCTACGTGTCGGTTCATGACACCCGATCCCCTAATACTATTTGTCGGTTCGTTACACCCGATCCCCTAATACTACGTGTCGGTTCGTGACACCCGATCCCCTAATTCTACAGGTCGGTTCGTGACACCCGATCCCCTAAATCTACGTGTTGGTTCGTTACACCCGATCCCCTAATACTACGTGTCGGTTCGTGACACCCGATCCCCTAATTCTACGTGTCGGTTCGTGACACCCAATCCCCTAATCTCCTTCCATCAATTCTTCAAGCCTTCTTTCTTACCAAGGCATCATCAGTCTCATTACTTTAGTTCATCAAGCCTTCTCCCTTACCAAGGCATCATCATTAAAAAGAGATTAGGTTTTTATTAAGATTTGGGATTCAATAACTTCATCATGCCTAATATAATCACAATTATATAATCACGTTCATGCATGCATACAATTAAGCACATAGCAGGGTTTACAATACTACCAATACATATCATTCTCTATTAAGAGTTTACTATGAAAGCATGAAAACCATAACCTACCTCCACCGAAGATTCGTGATCAAGCAAGTGATTTCCCAAGCTTTGTGTTTTTTCCTCTCGTTCGATCCTCTTTCTCATTCGACTTTCTCTCTCTTTCTCTTGTTCTTTTTGTTTTCTTTATTCAAACCCTCTTTCTTTTACCCTAATTATTATATAATTAAGAATAAAAGATGACAATAATAACCCACTAATTAACTTAAGGTTAACTCTTTTAACCCCCAAGTAATTAGACTTATTAACATTAACCCACAAATCTTATAATTAAAGAAGGAATAGTCAAAAACGTCCCTTAAAACGTATAAAGAAATCCGACCCGGACTGGGATTGCGCAACCTGTGACGGGCCGTCGTGCCTACGACGGTCCGTCCTGCAGGTCGTTGCAAAATTCAGAGACCCAAATTTCCACCAAGGGTCTGTGACGGTCCGTCACACCTGTGACGGTCCGTCCTGCCATTTCGTTACGAAGTTCAGACAGTCGATTTTCAGTACCCAATTTAAGATTTTCTAAGTGTTTTGAAACGAGACCATGCGACGGTCCGTCATGCCCATGACGTTCCGTTGTGGGGTCCATCGCCTCAGCTTGTTTTTCCAGAAATAAAATCTGCTGCTCAAAATGACTAAATAGGTCGTTACAAAACCATAGATATTGTACCTCAAATTCTAAACTCCAAACCATCAAACCTAAAAACAACCTAAACCCTAAGACCAAAAAAAAACCAAAATACCATAACCCAAACATTAAACACTAAACCATATATATATTAAACCTCAAATCCTACACCCTAAAACCTTTGAAAAAAACCTCCTTAAGCCCTAACCCTAAACCTCAATCCCAAAATACAAAAACCCAAACACTAAACACTAAACCATAGATATTAAACCTCAAATCCTAAAACCCGAACCCTAATACTAAACCATAACCCTTACCCTAACCCTAAATCCTAAACCTTAAACCCTTAACCTAAAATACCAAGTAATAAAAATTAAACACTAAACCATACATATTTAACCTCAATTCCTAAACCCCGAACCCTATATCCTAAAAAAACCTAAACCCTATACCTAACCTTAAAATCCTAAACCCTATATACCCCAAGTTCAAAAATACCAAAACTCCCAAACATTAAATCTAAACCAAAGATATTAGACCTCAAACCTTAAACCCTAAACCAAAAAATAACTAAACCTAACCCTAAACCCTAAACCCCAAATCCAAAATACCAAAACCCAGACCTCACTAACCATTCATCAATCCATAAAACCCAATTTCTCTTACTAAACCAACGCTCTCAAGGAAATAGCAAAAATACCTAATATCTATGAACTAGGCCCAACGACTAGTTACTTTCTACTGGCATGGCAGAAGTGCTGCCGATAGAACTAGTCTGGCCACCGGACCAAAAACAAACACGTGATAAGAAGAGGAACATAACACGACAAGAATCATCATCACATTCATCCTCTAACTCTTCAAAACTGAGAGAATACGAAGCGATATGTATTGAGGTTTCTGATAGAGAGTTAGATAGGATTCGAGAAATTAATTCCCATACTTAAACTGATAGAAATCGTGTTGAATGGAGTGAATATATGGAATCACCCGAAGGACCTGTCTGCAATCCAAAAATCACTGCATTCCACCATCCCAATTCAATGCTCTTAACAAGGCCATTTTCAGAAAATCACAAAGGTAGCGCAATCAAATCCCTCCCAAAATTGAACAACTGTCAAGATGATTTGAGCTAGTTTGAATATTTGGGAATCCTTCCCATACTATGTGCCATGCCTCAAAACCCATTAAGACGGACAGGCACCCGATGCCCTAAAGGCCCGAGAGAACCAACCTGCAACCTGTTCTTACTGTGATATAACTACAACAATTGTGACAAGTTCACCTAGAATGCAATGACACAAAACAACATAAGTAGGTCCAAAAGTTATATACAAAACTTGGCCGTTGAGGTCACAACTCCTTAAGACACAACTAAACCATGTACATACGTCTACAAAGCCTCTAAAAAGACTAGAGTAGGTCTTGACAGACCCTGCCTTACCCTTAACTACGATACAATACCAAAACTAATTTACCGAAGACTCAATAAATGTCTGAATCAACTTGGAGCTCACCCAAAAGTAGTAGAGTTTCATGTGCTCCTACTGAGGAGGTCTACTAGGTGGAATACCTATGCCTGCAGCATGAAATGCAGCTTCATCCGTGAGGGATGTCAGTACGAAAAAAATGTACTAAATATGTAAGGCAATATTATATGTTATCGAGAGACCAAATAAAATCAAATAGCAACATATGAGTGCATAGATTACGAGAAAAGACCACCTTTGCTCACTCTTTTGGGATCAAGTAAGTTACATTTTATTATTTACTTTTATGTATGTTATAATCTTTCTTGGGCATGTGTTACATGTGACCAGCTAATAAGTGGTAGAAGAGAATGACCCATGTTAGGCGTATCAACCCCTGGTATGCGGTCCTCATAATTACAAAACTTGGGATCGGCCCATGTTAGGTTTTCGCCCTTGAGCTGCCACCCTTCTATACCAATAGCGATCGGCCCATGCTAGGCTTTCGACCCTGAGATGCCACCCTTATGTACCAGTTGCGATTGACCTATACTAGGCTTTCACCCTTGGGCTGCCACCCATAATTATATAGATTTCTTCACTTAGATTCTTTAATCTTTGAGATTGTTGTTTATCAGTTCATAAATTTTTTGAGATGTTATTTTGGTGGTCGTAATCATTTTTGAGATATGGATGTAACAACCTGTTTAGTCATTTTGAGCAGTAGAATTATTTTTGATAAAAACTAACTTGGTCGACGGATCACTCGACGGACCGTCATGGTCACGACGGACCGTGATGGACCCCGTCCTCCCATACTTGTGAAATTATCCTGCTGCGCTCCTCATTACCCTCAACGACAGGTAGGACGAACCGTCATAGACACAACGGTCCGTCGAGGGTCTCCGTCCCAAAACACTTTAACTCTGAAATCTGGGTACTGGGATCAACTCCCTGAACTTCACGACGGAACTGCAGCACGGACCGTCGTAGATACGACGGACCGTCACAAACCTCTGTACGTAATTGGACTCCCTGAACTTTCTGACAGACCTGCTGAACGGACCGTCACAGATACGATGGGCCATCACAAGTTGCGTAACCCCAACTAGGTCGGATTTCTGCAAAAAGTTCTAAAGGGGTGTTTTGGACTATTCATGACAAACTTTATGAAATTAGTGGGGTAAGTTTAATAATTTATTTACTTGGGGGTTAAAGGAGGAAACTTTAAAATAAATAATGGGTTACTTTTATCATATGGAATTATATGATAATTAGGGTAAAAGAAAAATAATCTGGAGAAGAAAAAGAAAAAGACAGAGAGGGGAGAACGAGCAAGAGAGAGAGAACGAAGAAGAAAGCAAAGGCATTGGGAAGTAACTTGCTTGATCGCGATTCTTCGGTGGAGGTAGGTTATAGTTTATTTCTATGTGGTAGATAAACTCTAAATAGCGATTAATATGTATTGAGTGATTTTGTAAAATCTTCTATATGCTTGATTGTGTGGTTCTATGTTGTGATTGTGTAATTGTGGTGGATTACAATGATGAGACTGTTGAATCTTAATCTTAAATCCTCTCTATTAAGATGACGCCTTGAATAAAGAAGTCTTGATGAACTAAAACAATGAGATAAATGGATCGGAGTGTCACGTTCCGACACATAGTATTAGGGGATCAGAGTGCAACGTTCTGACACGGTAGTAATATTGGATCGGAGCGTCACGTTTCGACACGTAGTATTAGGGGATCGGAGTGTCACGTTCTGACACGGTAATAATAAAGAGAAGGAATCTTAAATTATTATAATATACTTAAATTTAAAGAACCTATTTCCCAAATGAGTATGGTGTGGAGGCTTGAGTCCTCATAGGTGTGCTTGGTGTTGTTGCCAATGGTTCTTGTACTTGTTGTTGTCACCTGTTGATTATTGTAGTTGATTTTATATTATTATTCAGTATATATTGCTCTCTATTTTGAGTTGGCCGATGATACCTACTCAGTACTCGTTCCTTGTACGGACCCCTACTTGTATTTTTCTATTTGTTATTTGTGGAGTGAAGCAGACGTGCCATCGACTTCGACTCATCCACAACTCTAGTCAGTTTCCAGCATATCAGATTTCAGGGTGAGCTATTGTTCCTAGCTCGGACTGGATTATCTCATTCACGTCTTAATGTCCTTGGAGTTCGGACATGGACCATATATTTACTTATTTTAGCTTCTTAAATACTCTTAGATTTAGAAATTTGAGGATAGATGTTCTTGGTGTGATGACTTCCAGATTTTGGGGATGATAGTTGATAAACTTTAAAAGCTTATCTATTGGTTATATTAATATGTTTTTGAGTCTTCCGCATTATATTTTGTTCATTATGGTTGAAATACTGGTAAATTTTGGGGTTTAGATTTGTTGGTTCGCTCACATAGGAGGATAAGTGTGGGTGCCACTCGCGGCTCGTTTTGGGTCGTGAAAAACTTGGTATCAGAGCATTAGGTACATTTGTCTCATCACACAAGAACGAGTCTAGTAGAGTCTTGAGGAACGGTAGGGGGACGCCCTCACTTTTCTTTGAGAGGCTATAGGACTTTAGGAAAATTCCAGTCTTTCTTTCTTTCGTGCTATTACTTGGATCCAATTGGTATCTAGGTGATACAAACTGGTATCGGACATCCTCACTCTATTCGCAGATGGTTAGAACTAGAACAACAACTGTGCCAACACCAACACCGGCAAGACAGGGTGCGTCTGAGCCAACCATTGGGACTGTAGCTCGAGGAGGAGCAGTGGCAAGAGACCATGGTAGAGGTCGCAGGAGGACGTCCTCTAGAGGTAGAGGACAAACACCTGGTCAAGGTAGTAATAGGGCGGTGAATCCTCCACCGATTGATGAGGTAGTAAGAGAGGGTGAGGAAGGGTAAAATGAGCAGGTGCAAGATGAGGAATTACCACCCCAGCCTACACCAGAGATGATTAACCAGGTTTTTAATTATCTTAGCGGGTTAGCTGATCTTGGCCAGACACCTCCAGTGTTTTCTGCACCAGCACCTCAGGTTCCGGGAGTACAACATACAGCTGTTGTGGCTCCCCGCATGGATGCCTCATTGAAAGTAGGCACGTTTCCTCGATTGACTACAGGGCCTATAATGACGAGTGATCAGCATGAACTTTTCACTAAATTCTTGAAGTTTAAACCTCCAGTCTTCAAGGGTCTTAAATCGGAGGATGCCTATGATTTTCTGGTTGATTGTCATGGGCTGCTACATAAGATAACATAGTAAAACAATTCGATGTTGAGTTTATGACCTATCCGTTTCAGGGGAATGCCAAAATGTGGTGGCGGTCGTATGTTGAGTGTCAACCAGCACAGGCACCACCTATGACTTGGGCATCATTCTCTAGCTTATTTATAGAGAAGTATATACCCCGGACTTTGAGGGATAGGAGGAGAGATGAGTTCCTGAGCCTAGAGCAAGGAAGGATGTCTATTACTGCTTATGAGGCCAAATTCTGTGCACTATCCAGGTATGCCACTCAGCTTTGCTTCAGTCCAAAAGAGCGGAGTAACCGTTTTGTGAAAGGATTAAGGTCAGATTTGCAGATCCCAGCCTTATAGGTAGCTGCTGCAACAAAATCCTTTCAGGAAGTGGTTGATTTTGTGATAGAGGTGGAGGGGGTAAAGCTAGACGACTTTACCGTGGCATCGACATCTAAGAAGTTCGATAAGGGAGGTGAGTTTAGTGGTTCTTACTCCAGAGGCCAGAGTTCAAGAGGTTACCCAGCCCAACCTATTCAGTCTTCACTGCAGGCTATAGCTGGGACTCCATCACAGACCAGTCAACATTTCCCGAGTTTGGAGGTTATCCCTAGACTTCGTCATTCTCCCAGAGACCTATGCTTGACTCTAGAGACTGTTATGGATGTGGAGAGACTGGACATATTAGGAGGTATTGTCCAAAACAGAGTTATAGACCTCCAATAGTTAGAGGTAGAGGTGGTCATGGGAGAGGCCGCCATTCTGGAGGACTTGGTAGCCAAGGTAATGGTGGTCACCAAATCAGCCGGGGTGGCGGGCATGCTGGAGCTACTACAGCGCAACATGGTAGGGGCAACGGGAAGACAGGTGATAGGGCCCATTGTTATGCTTTCCCCGGGAGGTCTGAAGCAGAGAGATCTGATGTTGTTATCACAGGTAATCTTTTGGTTTGTGATTGCATGGCTTCTGTATTATTTGATCCTGGATCCATATTTTCATATGTATCTTCCTCATTTTCTATTGGTCTTGATTTATATTGTGATTTGCTTGACATGCCTATTCGTGTCTCTACTCCTGTGGGTGAGTCTGTGAAAGTTGAGAAGGTGTATAGGTCTTGTCTTGTGAATTTTGTGGGAAGCAATTATCATGTAGACTTGATTATTCTAGAGATTGTTGATTTCGATGTAATCCTGGGTATGACTTGGCTTTCTCCAAATTTTGCAATCTTAGATTCTAATACTAAAACTGTGACATTGTCCAAGCCTGGGACAGATCCGCTAGTGTGGGAGGGTGACTATACTTCCACTCCAGTTCATATCATCTCCTTTCTTCGTGCTAAGAGAATGGTTAGTAAGGGTTGTTTAGCCTTCTTGGCACATCTCAGGGATGATACTTCCCATGTCCTTTGATTGAGTCTGTCTCGATAGTCCGACAGTTTCTGGATGTGTTTCCCGCAGACCTTCCTTGTTTGCCATCGGATAGGGATATTGATTTTTGTATTTATCTGGAGCCGGGTACTCTCCCCATTTTCATACCCCCTTATAGAATGGCTCCAGCTGAGTTAAGGGAGTTAAAGGCCCAACTTCAGGAGTTGTTAGGTTTAGGTTTTATTAGGCCAAGTGCATCCCCTTGAGGTGCTCCTATTTTATTTGTGAAGAAGAAGGATGGAAGTTTTCGGATGTGCATAGACTACAGGCAACTGAATAAGGTAACTATTAATAACAAGTATCCTCTTCCTCACATTGATGATTTGTTCGATCAATTACAAGGTGCTTGTACCTTCTCAAAAATCGATTTGAGATCTGGTTATCATCAATTGAAAATACGGACAGCAGATGTGCCAAAGACTGCTTTTTGAACCAGGTATGGGCATTATAAATTCTTAGTAATGTCTTTTGGGCTTACAAATGCCTCTGCTGCTTTCATGAGCCTGATGAACGGGATTTTTAAGCCATATGTCGATCTCTTTGACATTGTGATCATTGATGATATACTGATATACTCAAAGAGCAGGAAAGAACATGGGGAGCATTTGAGAATTGTATTGGAAGTGTTAAAGGAGAAAAGGCTTTATGCCGAATTCTCCAAGTGTGAGTTTTGGCTAGATTCAGTGTCCTTTCCTGGGGCAAGTGGTTTCTAAGGATGGAGTGATGGTGGATCCTTCTAAAATTGAAGCAGTGAAGAGTTGGGTAAGACCTACTAATGTTACAGAGGTAAGGAGCTTTGTTGGTTTAGCTAGCTACTACCGTCGATTTGTGATGGGAGTTTCTTTGGTTGCTTCCCAACTGACAAATCTGACTAAGCAGAATGATCCATTTGTATGGTCGGACGAATGTGAAGAAAGCTTCCAGAACCTCAAGAACTTGTTGACTACTGCACCAACTCTTACCTTGCCAGTGGAAGGTAAGAATTTCATTGTTTATTGTGATGCATCTTATTCTAAGTTGAGTGCAGTGCTAATGCAAGAGAGGAATGTAATTGCTTATGCTTCGAGGTAATTAAAAGTGCATGAACGTAACTATCCGACCCATGATTTGGAGTTGGTTGCAATTGTGTTTGCGTTAAAGCAATGGAGACATTATCTATACGGGGTCAAGTGTGAATTCTATACAGATCATCGTAGTTTACAGTATGTCTTTACTCAGAAAGATTTGAATTTGAGGCAGAGGAGGTGGATGGAACTACTGAAGGACTATGATATTACTATCTTGTATCATCCAGGAAAAGCTAATGTTGTGGAAGATGCTTTAAGTAGAAAAGCAGGGAGCATTGGAAGTCTAGCCCACCTACAGGTTTCTAGACGCCCATTGGCTAGAGAGGTTCAAACGTTGGCTAATAACCTCATGAGGCTGGAAGTACTAGAGAAGGGAGGATTTTTGGCCTGTATGGAGTCAAGATCTTCTTTTCCTGACAAGATTAAGGGAAAACAGTTTACTGATGAGAAGCTGAGTCGAATTCGGGTGATGGTATTACGAGGAGAGGCTAAAGAGGCAATAATTGATGAGGAAGGCGTTTTGAGAATTAAGGGGAGGGCATGTGTACCCCGTGTTGATTATTTGATTCACACTATTCTTACAGAGGCTCATAGTTCAAGGTATTCTATACATCCTGGTGCAACCAAGATGTATCGTGACCTAAAGCAACATTTTTGGTGGAGTAGGATAAGCGTGACATTGCTGATTTTGTTGCCCAATGCCCGAATTGTCAGCAGGTAAAGTATGAACGCTAGAGGCCCGGAGGAACACTTCAGAAAATGCCCATTCCTCAATGGAAATGGGAAAGAATTGCGATGGATTTTGTGGTTGGTCTTCCAAAGACATTGGGTAAGTTTGATTCTATTTGGGTAACTGTTGACAGATTAATTAAGTTTGATCACTTCGTTCCGGTTAAGGTGACTTACAATACAGAGAAGTTAGTCAAACTCTATATCTCAGAAATTGTTCGATTGCATGGAGTTCTACTTTCCATCATATCAGATAGAGGTACACAATTTACTTCTATGTTTTGGAAAACATTGCATGCTGAATTAGGTACTAGGTTGGATCTTAGTACTGCATTTTACCCTCAGACCGATGGTCAATCTGAGTGAACGATTCAGGTTTTTGAGGATATGCTTGGTGCATGTGTGATAGAATTTGGTGGTCATTGGGATAACTTCTTACCATTAGCAGAGTTTTCATACAATAATAGGTATCACTCAAGTATTGATATGGCCCCATTTGAGGCACTGTATGGGAGGAGGTGTAGGTCTCACATTGGTTGGTTTGATGCATTTGAGGTGAGACTATGGGGTACCGATCTTTCGAGGGAGTCATTAGATAAAGTAAAATTCACTCAGGAGAAGATTCTAGCAGCTCAGAACAGGCAAAAAGAGTATGCAGACCGAAAGGTTAGGGACTTGGATTTTATGGAGGGTGAACAAGTCTTGCTGAAGGTTTCACCCATGAAAGGGGTGATGCGGTTTGGTAAGCGAGGTAAGCTTAGTCCGAGGTACATTGGTCCATTTGAAGTTCTAAAGCGCATGGGGGAGGTGGCTTATGAATTGGCATTGCCTCCAGGACTCTTAGGAGTGCACCCTGTATTTCATGTGTCTATGCTGAAAAAATACCATGGGGATGGAAACTACATTATTCGTTGGGATTCACTTCTTCTTGATGAGAATTTGTCTTATGAGGAGGAGCCTGTTGCTATTTTAGATAGAGAAGTCCGCAAGTTGAGATCACGGGAGATTGCATCCATCAAGGTTCAGTAGAAGAATCGGCCAGTTGAAGAGTCTACTTGGGAGAAGCAGGCTGATATTCATGAAAGATATCCACATCTTTTTACATATTCAGGTACTCTTTCTCGCCCTTATTTTTCTTCTTGTGATCGTTCGAGGACGAACGATGGGTAAATTGGTATCTATTGTAATAACCTGTTTAGTCATTTCGAGCAGTAGAATTATTTTTGATAAAAACTTACAGGGTCGATGGATCACGCGACGGACCGTCATGGTCACGACAGACCGTGATGGACCCCGTCGTCCCATACTTGTGAAATTCTCCTGATGTGCTCCTCATTACCCTCAACGACAGGTAGGACGAACCGTCATAGGCACAACGGTCCGTCGAGGGTCTCCGTCCCAAAACACTTCAACTCTGAAATCTGGGTACTGGGATCAACTCTCTGAAATTCACGACGGAACTGCAACACGGACCGTCGTAGATACGACGGACCGTCACAAACCTCTTTGCTGAATTGGACTCTCTGAACTTTGTGACGGACCTGCAGGACAGACCGTCGCAGATACGACGGGCCGTCATGAGTTTCGTAACCCCAACTGGGTCAGATTTCTGCTAAAAGTCTTAAAGAGGTTTTTTGGACTATTCATGACAAACTTTATGAAATTAGTGAGGTAAGTTTAATGATTTATTTACTTATGGGTTAAAGGAGGTAACTTTAAAATAAATAATGGGTTACTTTTATCATAAGGAGTTAAATGATAATTAGGGTAAAAGAAAAAGAATCTGGAGAAGAAAAAGAAAAAGAAAGAGAAGGGAGAACGAGCGAGAGAGAGAGAACGAAGAAGAAAGCAAAGGCATTGGGAAATAAATTGCTTGATCGTGATTCGTTGGTGGAGGTAGGTTATGGTTTATTTCTATGTGATAGATAAACTATAAATAATGATTGATATGTATTGAGTGATTTTGTAAAATCTTCTATATGCTTGATTGTGTGGTTCTATGTTGTGATTGTGTAATTCTGGTGGATTGAATGATGAGACTGTTGAATCTTAATCTTAAATCCTATATATTAAGATGACGCCTTGAATAAAGAAGGCTTGATGAACTAAAACAACGAGATAAATGGATCGGAGTGTCACATTCCGACACGTAGTATTAGGGAATCGGAGTGTCACGTTCCGACACGTAGTATTAGGGGATCGAAGTGTCACGTTCCGACACGGTAATAATAAAGAGAATGAATCTTAAATTATGTTAATATACTAAAATTCAAAGAACCTATTTCCTAAATGAGTATGGTGTGGAGGCTTGAGTCCTCATAGGTGTGCTTGGTGTTGTTTCCAATTGTTCTTGTACTTGTTGTTGTCACTTATTGAGTATTGTAGTTGATTTTATATTATTATTCAGTATATATTGCTTTCTATTTTGAGTTGGCCGAAGATACCTACTCAGTACGTGTTCCTTGTACTGACCCCTACTTGTATTTTTCTCTTTGTTATTTGTGGAGTGCAGCAGACGTGCCATCGACTTCGACTCGTCCACAACTCTAGCCAGTCTCCAGCATATCATATTTCAGGGTGAGCTATTGTTCCTAGCTCGGACTGGATTCTCTCATTCACGTCTTGATGTCCATGGAGTTCGGAAATGGACCATCTGTTTACTTATTTTATCTTCTTAAATACTCTTGGATTTTGAAATTTGAGGATAGTTGTTCTTGGTGCGATGACTTCCAGATGTTGGGGATGATAGTTGATAAACTTTAGAAGCTTATCTATTGGTTATATTAATAAATTTTTGAGTCTTCTGCATTATATTTTGTTCATTATGGTTGAAATACTGGTAAATGTTGGGGTTTAGATTTTTTGGTTCGCTCACATAGGAGGATAAGTGGGGATGCCACTCGCGACTCGTTTTGGGTCGTGACAATGGAAGTACAGACCAGTAATAGAAGACATGAAAATCACACTTCAAGGAAATAAAATGAGAGAAGGAGCTATGTAACTTCAACACATTACTTTAAGAGATTAATGACACAATTGACTTCAAACAACAAATAGGAGGATTCACAGACTTACTTTTGCAATTACCATTTCCATACCAGCACATGGGGGATAATTACACAAGCATAAAATAGTGAACAGTTAATGAAGTAGTCCAAGAACATATGATATTCACTTCATTGATATTAATTGCAGGTGTCAGATTTCATGCAAAAGAAAATATAGAATCGAATGACCTTACATACCTTATCCTCGGACTGATATACTATCACGATTCAGCCTCCCCTTTTTGGTTTTAATCTCAATTTCTTCAACTTCTCCTTATAACTTGAATTCTTTTAGAACTTCATCGCCCCTTCACACTTGAACCAAAGAAGAAAGAAAGGTATTTTAATAACTAAGAAAGTGAGCAGTAACTTCTGAAATTATTCTGCCTTTGTAGCTATGTTAGAGCATGAATAACATGGTTTCCTAATCATTCATTGGAGAATTAAACTAAATTCATAAGTTTTCACATACCTTTGTTTGCATATATAAGGGTTTCTTCAAGAATCCTAGAAAACTTTAAGGCTGTTGGTTTAATTCTCGAGAGAAAAGAGAGAGAGAGCGGGACTTAAATTTTATTTTTATGTGTTAAAATGGGTGAAAAATATCTTCTAATATTGGATATGCATAAAGCTTTTATTGACCACAAAAAATATCCTCTACAACCTCCTCTTTTTGGGGTCCATTTTCAGCCACTAATTTGTCAAGTACGTGATGCACCAGCTTGTGCACATCAAGCACCTCAAAAGGTAAAACAAGATGTTGCACCTAGTTCCTTTCACTTGGGTTTTACCCATATTGGCCTTGGCAGATTTGGCTGCTGGGATTTCATTCAAATTTTATTTTCATTTAATAAGTTTGGACTTCAAGAGACAGACAATTAATATAAGCCTAAATTTGGTCCATCAAACTTGGCCCTTTAACTATATTTTAGTTTAAGTAGGTGATGCAGCTGCTAGATTAAATTAATCCAAGCAAGCAGTTCAAATATTTTATTTCAATTTCTGAATGTTAATCCCTTATTCTTCAAATTAGCACTTAAATTTTAACTTTAAGCTCAATTGCCACCTTACTGTATCTACTTAAATAATTCTGTCAGTGTTAACTTGCAATACAAATGCTGAAATGTGCAAGGCGTTACATCACATTCCGATTTAGTTTAAACCAGCACTAACCATATAATAAATATGATCCCTCACCTACACTATAAGTCTATCTCAAGTATCACATGAATAGAACTAGCATATACATAATTGAGGCCATCACATCCTTCCCCCCTTAAAACATTCGTCCTCAAATGTTAGCAATACTGTCCATCCCAAACAAGTTCAAGCCTAAGTTAGTACTACTATTAATCACATTGAACATATAAAGGGATAATGCCCAAGTACCCCCTAAAAAATCTATGCCCAAAATCTCAGAGATACACTTATATTATACTAAGGTCCTATTACCCCCCTCAACTTATTTTATTAATAATTTTTTACCCTTTTTAGCCTACGTGACACTATCTTGTGGGCCCAAAGTTGATTGACTTTTTTTTCAAACTAGTGCCACGTAAGATAAAAAGGGGTCGAAAATTACTTATAAATAAGTTCAGGGGGGTAATAGGACCTTAGTATAGTATAAGTGTGTCTCTGGGATTTCGGGCATAGGTTGAGGGGGTACTTGTGCATTTTCCCAACATATAAACTTATACTTACTTGTCAACACCTCTATTAACATTTTGATCTTTCTCACCAGTCTTGAATAGGTGAGGATACTTCAATTACGTTGCTTTTTCCGCTTCAACTATTACCCATATGGAGTCAAACTTCCGGAATGAGCGAGGCAGTGACGAAATCGATGTTGATCATGTCCCGTTTCCAAATTTTAAGTTCTATACGTTGCATGTAACCTCCGGGCTTTTGATGTTCTACTTTTACCTATTGACAATTTGGACACTTAGCACAAATTCTGCAATGTTCTTCTTTATGTCCCCCCACCAATACATTTCTTTCAATTCATGATACATTTTAGTTGACCCTGGATGAACAGAGTATCTTGAATTAAGTGCTTCAATCATGATCCTCTTTCTTAGTTCATCTATATTAGGTACACACAATCTGTTTTGACATCGAAGTACTCCGTCTTTGTTAAGCTCAAATGCCTTTGTCATACCATGTAGTACATCTTTTTAAGTTGTAAAAGAATTGGATCAGTGTACTGCTTCTCTTTCACTTCCACTACTAATGAGGATTCTGCCGCATTTTGCACAATAACCCCTTCGTCTTGAGATTCAACAAGGTGAATCCCAAGTTCACTAGTTGGCACAAATCCTTAGTCATTCCTTGTCTTTCGACACACAGACTTCCTATAAGTGTTTGCCATTATTTTACGACTTAAAGCATCAGCTACTATATTAGCTTTACCGAGATGATATAAGATGTCAATGTCATAATCTTTTAATAGCTACAGCCACCTTCACTGCCTCAGATTTAAGTCCTTTTGCTTAAAGATATATTGCAAGATTTTGTGATCAGTATATATGTCAACATGAACTCCATACAAGTAGTGGGGCCATATTTTCAAAGCAAACACAACTGCTCCTATCTCTAGATCATGGGATGGATAATTTTTCTCATGTGGCCGCAGCTTCCTTGAGCCATAAGCTATAACTTTACCATGCTGCATCAATACACAACCTAAGCCCACTCCGTAGTTTATTTACTCTTTAACTCTTGGAATATTCTTTCACACTCATCCTCCATTGAAACTTGGTTTCTTTGTGTGTTAGCTTTGTTAAGGGTGCACCAATGGAAGAAAATCCTTCAACAAACCTTCTCTAAGAACCTGCCAATCAAAGAAAACTATGGATATCTATAGGCGTTATAGGTCTTGTCTAGTTTTTCATGGCTTTTATCTTCTGGTCATCAACCCTTATTCCTTCATCGGATACAATATGACCTAGAATGCCACAAATTTAAACCAAAACTCACATTTCAAGAACTTTGCATACCATTTACGATCATAGAGAATTTGTAAAACTTGCCGCAAGTGATTATCATGATCATCTTTCGATCTTGAATACACCAAAATGTCATCTATGAACACTATCACGAACACATCAAAAAATGGCTTGAACACCCTTTCATCAAATCAATAAAATCTGCTGGTGCATTTGTTAGCCCGAATGACATGACTAAGAACTCAGAATGACCATACCGTGTTAGGAAAGCTGTCTTGGGTATATCTTTGCTCTTGATCCTCACTTGGTGATAACCTGACCTCAGGTCGATCTTTGAGAAAAACCTAGCACCTTGTAATTGATCAAACAAATCATCAATTCTAGGGAGGGGATATTTGTTCTTAATCGTTACCTTATTCAACTGCCGGTAGTTGATACACATTCTTAATGAGCCATCCTTTACGTGTACAAATAAATGGGTGCTCCCCATGGGGACATTCTAGGCCTTATGAATCCTTTTTCTAATAAGTCTTTTAATTGCTCCTTTAACTCTCGTAATTTTGTCGGAGCCATTCTATACGGAAGAATTGAGATAGGTTTAGTATCTGGAAGCACATCAATACCGAACTCTACTTCTCGTTCTGGAGGCAAACCTGGAAGACCTTCAGAAACCCATCTGGAAATTCATTTACCACCGGAATGGATTGAAGGGTTGGTGGCTCCGCATTTACATTTTTCACTCTAACCATATGGCATATGTATACTTTGAAAATCATCTTCTTTGCCTTAAGATAAGAAATAAATTTACCTCTTGGTGCCTCAATAATACCTTTCCATTCGAGGACTACCTCTTTTGGAAACTGGAAATGCACTATCTTAGTTCGGCAATCTACTATGGCATAACAAAAAGCTAACCGAATCCATGCCCGCTATAATGTCAAAAATCTACCATGTCAAGATCAACAAGGTCAGCCAATGAATCGCGACCACAAACAGTTACAATGCAATAACGATAAACCCTTCTAGCTATAATGGACTCACCAATCGGTGTAGATACTTCAAATGGCTTCATTAATAATTATGGTGTTCTTTTGAACTATCCAACAATCAATGTTGTAACATATGATAGTATAGATCCCGGATCAATTAATGCATATACAATATGTTAAAAGATGGACAATGTACCAATAACCACATCCGATGAGGCTTCTGAATTTTTTCGATCCCCTAGTGCATATGTATGATTCTGACCTCCACTAGAACTAGCTGCTCCCCTAGCTCTGCTACTACTACCTGTAGGAATACGTAGTCCCCTACCTAAAGAAGGGGTTGATGAGGTTGATGCAACAACTGATCTAGTTGGTTGTGCAACGCCACCCACTCTCCTATGAGGGCAGTTTCTCATCATATGCCCTGGTTTGCCACACCAAAACCAAACATCTTTCCCAAACCTTCATGCACCGAGGTGATTCCTCCCACACTGTTTATAAGGCTATCTATCGTGGAGGCCTTGATTGGCTCGTACTTCCCTGCTCTTGATGACTCACTATTTGTGAGCCTTGGCTTTCACTTCTATGCCCAAACTGATTGCCCCTAAACCCTTGGAACCGTAGTGGAGCACTAGTTGTAGAGTAGAAAGATGACGGCCTAGGTGGTCTGTTAGAGAACCGAGGCCTAAACTCACCTTGGGATTGTGTATACTGCCCCATGAATCTGGACCTCTTAGAATGCCCTGTTTCCGACTCTTGTTTCCTTCTTCTTTGCCTTTGATCCTCCAAATTTTGCGCAAAAGCCTGCATCCTTGCTATATCCATATCTTTATTCAACAAAGTAATTGTACATTCTCTAATAAGATATGAATCTAATCTATCCACAAATCAATGAACTCTATCCTCCATAGTAGGAGCATACCTTGCCAAGGAATTAAATTTGAGACTATACTCTCTAACACTCATATTTCCCTAATGGAGATTTAAGAACTGATCCGCACGGGCTTCTCAGAAATCCAATGGCAGATGATGGTCAAGGAATGCCTTTTTGAACTCTTTCCACGTAGGTAAAGGTGCATTTGTTCCCCTATATTTCTTCCAAGTTTCATACAACAATATAGCCAAACCATTTAATCTGTATGCAGCTAGCTCAAGTGCTTCTTTACCACTTACATGCATAATATCCATAGTGCGTGTGATTTGATCTATAAAATCTTGTGGATCTTCATTAGGATCTGATCCGGTAAATAATGGAGGTTAAAGGTTAAGAAAATGATGTATCCGTGTTCCAGCTGATCTCTCTACACCACTAGTACCTGCAACTTGACCTTCTTGTCTTTGGCCCATTACCAGCAACTATACAAGTCAATAATTGGACTGCATTCCTCAAATCTTGCTTGGTAGCATTGATAGGGGGTTCCCGAGGTTCATCTTCCCTCCTTAGTTCTCCAGGAGATGGAGGCGTCGGGGAAGTCTGTGATAGAGACTCATCTTGAGCCCTACTTTGATCAGCTTGACTTGGTGGTGGTTTGATGGTCCCTGCTTGGGCAGTAACATGTACTCGTTTACTAGTACATTTACTACTTCTAGTAACTGGCATCTTTTCTATAATAAAACAATTGAGAAATTAGATATAATTCACCTACAACACTGGTTATATCGCACGATCAAAGAAATGAAAGAAATGAGACAAATCCTACATGTCCCGTAGCTTTCTGTTTATAGATGTGGTGCACAGCACATCCATAGGCAAGACTCTAAACAGATACGACTTTGTAGACTCCCTAGGATGACCTGCTCTAATACCACTTTTTGTCATGCCTCAAAACCCCTTAAGATGGGCAGGCACCCAAGGCCCTAAAGGCCCGAGAGAACCAACGTGCAACCTGTTCTTACTGTGCATATAACAATAACAATTGTGACAAGTTCACCTAGAATGCAGCAATACAAAACTACATAAGTAGGTCCAAAAGTTATACAAAAAATGGCAGTTGAGGCCACAACTCCATAAGACACAACTAAACCATGTACATACATCTACAAATCCTCTAAAAGATAGAAAACTGGAGTATGTCGGGACAAACCCTGACTTACCCTTAACTACGATACAATACCAAAATTAATTTACCAAAGTCTCAATAAATCTCCGAATAAACTTTTAGCTCACCCAAAAGTAAGAGGATTTCATGAATAGATTGGCTGAAAAATGCAAGTTCACATTGGTGGGGAAGTTCACCAACCCCATGCCTAAAATTGAGTTGATTCGAAGAAACTTCGTTATTCAACCCCAACTTTTTGGAGGTGTAAATATTGCTCATTTCAATTCAATACATGTGTATATTGATTTGGATAATGAACTTGATTACAAATACTATGTGGACTACTCAAAATATGACCATTAAAGGCAAATTAATGAGGATCCAAATATGGACTCCTACTTTTAAGCCGAAAGAGGAGACATCTATAGTTCTTGTTTAGGTAGTTCTCCCGGAATTACCTTGGCATTGTTATACCAAGGATTTTTTTTCAATTTTATTGGAGGATGTTGGGAAAGTTCTCTACTTGGACACAATCTCTGTTCAAAGAACTCGGGGTAGTATGGGTAAAGTGAAAGTACAAATTGATCTAATAAATCGTAGCTCGGGAACTGGACAATATTCTTCCCCATCGTTCTCTTTGTCCTCCATGGTTTGACATGCAGAACTATTGAGACCTGCCGGAGCTCCGACGACATTATTGGAAATTGTATTGTCAATGATTCCAACATTAAAATTACTTGAGATCGCAGTAAGATGTTCCACATATTGTGGGGATGAAACCCTACTACTCGAATCAGCTCAAATCTGACCAGAAGTTGGTTGAATTTGGAGTGGCGGTTCATACACCTTAAATTCCCTAACCTCCAGCGAGATTGTTGAAATTTGTGTTGCCAACAGTTCAACCGTCCAAATCCCTTGGACGCGTTGAGATGCTCGTCATAGTGTGAGGCCTGTATTATGTATATGCTCGTTCTATTCATGTTATACTTGACATAGACTTATAGTGTAGGTGAGGGATCATGTTTCTTATATGGTTAGTGTTGGTTTAAACTAGCTCAGAAGGTGATGTAATGCCTTGCACAATTCAGCATGTGTATTGCAAGTTGACTCTGACGAAAAGTATATAAGTAGATATAGTAAGGTGGTAATTGAGCTTTAAGTTAAAAGTTAAGTTCTAAGTTGAAGAACAAGGGATTAACGTTCAGAAATTGATATAAAATAATTGAGCTGCTTGGTTAGCCTAATTTACGCTAGCAGTTGCATCACCTACTTAAACAATAATATAGATTGACCAGACTTAGGCTTATATTAATGGGCTGTCACTTGAATCCCAAACCTAATAAATGAAAATAAAATTTGAAAGAAATCCCAAAAACCAAATCTGACAAGATCCAATATGGATAAAGCCCAAGTGAAAGAAATTAGCTGCATCACCTAGTATGACCTTTTGAGCTGTTTAATGTGCACAAGCAGGTGCATTACCCACCTGACCAATTAGTAGCTGAAAAATGGACCCCAAAAAAAGTTGGTTCTAGAGTTTTTGTGGTCAATAAATCTCTATTCATATCCAATCTGAGCAGATATTCTTCCCCATTTTAATACAAAAAAATAAAATTTAACTCCAGCTCTCTCTCTCTCTCTTTTCTCTCAAGGATTAAACCAATACCCTTAAAGTTTTCTAGGGTTCTTGAAGAAACCCTTATATCTGTAAACCAAGGTAAGTCAAAACTCATGAAATTAGCTTAATTCTCCAATGGATGATTAGGAAAATATGTTACTCAGGCTCTAATATAACTACAAAGGCAGAATAATTCCAGCACCTAGTTCTAACTTCCTTAGTTATTATAATATCTTTCTTTCTTCTTTGGTTCAAGTGTGAAGTGAAGCTGGAGTTCTAAAAGAATTCAAGTTATAAGGAGCAATCTCTATAGAAAAAATAGCAACAAAGAGGCAACTCCAAGGATAGAAACACTGATTGTCATGTGGTTCAATCCGAGGATGAATTTGATCATGATACTCAGTCTCTAGAAGAAGAACCTGATGATGCAAAAGAAACCAATAATCATCCGTTCAAGTCTTTTGGATCCACTTTCCAAAGTGAATTCTAAGAGGAGATTCAGGAAATTCCTAATCAACAAGGGTTGTCTCCTAGAGGAAGGAAACAGTCACACACATCAGACAAGCTACTCACACTACATCTGTGACCTATAGCAGACACAATACTAGGTCCAGAAGTAAAGGCTTTTAATGTTTAAAGCCATCTGCTGGAATGCTAGAAGTATCAACACCCAAGGATCATTGAATACACTCCAAAATCTCAAGACAATAAATAATCTTGATCTGGACAAAGCTGTGTCTAATCCCAATGGAAAAATATGGATGTTATCGAATTCAGACATGAATTGTGAAGTTTTAGAATTAGACAACCAACATATTACTTGTGTGCTATTCAACATGTCGAATATCAGGGGACATTTATTTATTCCTCTATATATGCAAAATGCAACATATTACTTGTGATATTCAACATGTTGAATATCAGGAGAAATTTATTTTCTTCCTCTATATATGCCAAATGCAAATTTCTCCAATATGAAAATTCCTTGGTGCACTATTAGAGACTTCAATGTTATTACTACTCCTGAAGAAAAAAATGGGGGTCTACCTTAGAACATGAATAAAAGCTTCGAGTTCATCGGTGTTATTTAAGGTTGTGATCTTGTCGATATTGGGTATAGTGGTCAACACTTTACTTGGTGTAATAAAAAATTTGAGGAGCATAGAGTGTGGAAGAGACTTTATAGAGCTATGGTGAATGATCTATGGTTGGAAAATATGCCCCAATGTACCAGCACCCATTCGCCTACAGTTGGGTCTGATCATTGTCCTTTACTTATGGAAGTGATGGTAAGATCGGAAAAAAATTAGCAAATACTTTATATTTCTTGATTGCAGGACTGACCATGTTGGTTTTGAATCCATTGTTAAAGAATGATGGGATAGGGAGGCTGAGGGTAATCCTATGTACATTCTTCTCCAGAAAATGAAAAGGCTAAGCTCCACTCTTAGTTCTTTGTCAAGAAAAGTATGGAGATATTTTCAAGATTGTTAAAGAGTATGAAGAAAATGTTCACCAAGCTGAGAAAGAGGTTATCATCAACAATACCTAGGAGAATAGAGCTAAGCTCCATTATATCAATGAATAATATATCAAATATTTTAAGTTGGTGGCTTCCATTTTAAGGCAGAAATCAATGTTACAGTGGTTCAAGGAAGGTTACACTTACTCCAAATATATCCATGCTATAATGGGGGAAGACGAAGAAAATTATTCATTCACAAAATCTGTATTGATGATGACAACTGGATACAGGGAGATGAGGCTATTGTTGTTGCCTCTGATTACTTCCAATACAGTTTTCCTTGTACATATAGTAGAGTGAATGAAGGCATTCTACAACACATTCCCGGAATGATCAATGAAGATCAAAATACAAGGTTACAGTCAATGCCTACTATGGATGAGATAAAGCAAGTGATTTTCTCCACGAACCCCAATTCAGCCCAAGGTCCTGATGGTTTTGGAGGCATGTTTTATCAAAGTTGTTGGAATATCATCAAATTTGATCTTTCTGGAGGCTAGTAAGTCATTCTTAGGTGGTTGTGATATGCCCAAATTCATCTCTCGTGCATGTTTGGTCTTGCTTTCAGAGGTTGATCATCCTAACAAGTTCGGTGAATTTCGGCCTATTAGCTTGAGTAAATTCATTGACATAAATTATTTCTAAATTGTTGAGTATCATATTGTATTCTATACTTCCTCATCTTATGTCTGACAATCGATCGAGGTTTGTTAAAGGTAGGAGCATTTATGAGACAGTATGTTGGCTAAAGAAATCACTCGTGGAATCAAGAAACTTAATGAAGGTGACAATGTGGTGATCAAAATTTACATGGCCAAGGCCTATGATAGAGTTTTTTGGGCCTTAACTTGCTTGGTTATGAGGAAAATGGGGTTTAGTGAGATGGTCATTGACATGGTTTGGCGGATTATGAGCAACAATTGGTACTCCGCTATAGTGAATGGAACGAGACATGTTTCTTTCACTGGACTAGGGGTCTTAAACAAGGCGATCCTCTCTCTCCGGCCCTATTTATTTTAGGCGCGGAGGTGTTATCCGGAATGCTGAACAGTCTTCATCAAATTCAAGGCTACAAAGGTTTTCATATATAGCCTAGGGGTCCACAAATTAACCATTTGAGTTTTGCTGACGATGTGATTATTTTTGTATCAACTGACATATTCTATTTACATCTCATTATGCCTATTCATCAATAAATATAAAACCTATTTCATAATTCCGGAAAATACCCCAATCCACATTATTCAGTTGATCTCTGGTTTTATTCAAAAAGGGAACCCTATCACCTAGATTGGTTGTCCTCTCTACATAGGTCGGCAAATAATTATTTTTTATTCTGATCTTTTTGCTAAGGTGGTGAAGAAAATAAGCGGATGGCAATCCAAAATTCTTAGCTTTGGAGGAAGAGCTACTTTGATAAAATGTCCGACCCAACCCGATGGGCCGTGACTAGTGCCCGTTTTGGAAACCCACATACAAACCTGCTAAGTATAACCAACTGAAACTAAGACTATATGGAATTTAATCAAATTAAACAAACTCCAACATCATATATATATATATTTATATAAAGAGGATCTTTCTCATAAGGAGTCATAACCATTCAACCGTAACAACATATGTGAGCCGACAAGGACGCCACTATCAAAAGCATAATTACATACGTAAGCCGACAATGCTGTCACTACACAATACACAATGATGTACGCAGCCGACAAGGCTGCCCCTGTACAAGCGGACATCCCAAACAAACCATGTCCAAACCATTATCCAAAACATATATATACAACCCACATAATGTCCTTAGACCTCTAAGAGTACAGTAGTGAAACTCGATGGGACAGGGCCCCGCCATACCCTTAGACGAGCAAAATACTACACAAAAAGTTATTTACCAAAACGACTGGGCTACAAAAAAGTGGAGCTCTCCCTATCAGCAGAGTAGATATCCTAGGCGGGAGATCACCGAACTGTGCGTCTACAGCTGCGGGCATGAAACGCAGCCCCCCGAGGAAAGGGGGGTCAGTACGGACAATGTATAGAGTATGTAAAGCATAAGGTAAATATGATAGGATACCAATATGGCAATTCGAAACAAAATATCGCTGCATATGTACCCTTTTAAGTGAAAATCATGCATATCTTTACATATAAGGTGCCCAGCTTCCCTAGTAAGGGGCTCGGCGGAATAATACTCACATCATCTCCGTCATCATCATCCTCATAACCATCCTCATCACCAATCATATATATAATATACATACCCGGCCCTCTAAGTGAGTGACTCGATGACATATGCAAGAAACTCACAAACATTACCCGTCCTGGGACTCGGTGAAATGATAAATGACTCTATGCACGAGCAGAATATTATGAGCAACCATATGCAATTAAAATCATTTCTTATAACTCAATAGAACAATCAACGTGAACCAGCAAGGAGTATTACCAAAGATTAACGTTTTATCAAAATTATGAACCTTTAATACGATATACAAACGTAAAATCTCAATGACTCTAAGAAGCACTACCATAGATATGAGAAATCATCATAGCCTTAGACATTAGCAATATATAGAGGAATAATTGTGGAAGCAAGAATATCCGTCACCTAGACTCACTAGAGGTAAGTATCAAACCTGTCCGTTATTTGCTTATTTTTAAATGTCATGCCAAACAAAGAAAGAAGACACAGCGTTAAATACCGTATAGTCGATCCGCACGTCCAATATTTACTGCTCAAGCTATTAATCTATAACAAGCAACAATCATGCCGCAATTAGATAAACGTCGCGCTTTACTATCTTGTAAGCTAGCTAATAATCTAACAAAAATCCGGTAGCACTTCCCCTATTTTCCTCACTTCGCCCCAATCCGACAACAACCCAAATTATCCACAGCAATACCAATAACACATATAACCCAACGAATCATATTAAACAGCCCCCTCCCCAAAACAGTTCCGTCTCGGCAACCATAGCAGCGAAGCAACGATACACCGATTGATAACTCGTTTTATAATTTGCAACACATCTACCTTATCATATTAATCCTTTAGAGTATATACTCATAATCACATTTAAAATATACATAACGCCAAAATAGAATTTTCCCGCAGTTTGACTTAATAAAAAAAATGCCCAAGCACCAACACGACACCACTAATAATCCGATTATGGTTTCCGTTCATACTTAGCACATTCAATAACTAAAACAAACTTTCTAAGCTACTTGTCACTCCTCCTTCTTAGTATTAATGGATAATTAACAAAGGTATTCTAAAGAATTAACACACAAAGAAAGGGGATTATTAACCAAATTATTTGCAGCTGCTGGCCAAGAGTTGTAGGGTTGTTTCTCCATTTCCATGGCTGCCAAAGCCAAGTGGTGAAGAAGATGATATGCCGCAATGCCTTTCACCACTTTATTTAGTATGGAGTGGATTTCTCCACCACATTTATAATATGAAGTGGAGGCAGCCCGCCTCTACACGTGTCCACTAAGGCCAGCTCCCAATCTGTTCCCTTTTTTTATTTTTGCCTTGAGTGGTGGGGCCCACTAGATTAAATTAATCCTAATCAACTACTAATTAATCCCTAACTTAAAGTTAATCGCACTTACATTAGCCAAATCATACTTAATATCACATTTGGAATTAAAATCCTTGCCTAATATTTCTTTAATCACTTGGAACTTAAAATAAATTCTCGTTCCCCAGACTTATGTCTACTAGATCATGACGCGCACTACGTATATAAAAAAATACGAGGCATAAGATCCTCCCCCCCTGAGGAACATTCGTCCTCGAATGTTAAGTTAGCGTCTTACAAAAACAAATTCAAGCGAGGTCTCTCTAACAGTTATACCTATCAACCTGCATTCTGTAACTTACAGATGCATCACAGAGTCACAACTTACTACATAATCTCGTTTATCAATCAATATAGTCAAGCTAGGAATTGAAATACCTGCAGCTACGGGGAACAAGTAAGGATACTTATTCTTCATTTCGTCTTCCGCTTCCCAAGTCATCTCCTCCCTATTATTATTTTGACACAACACTTTGATGGAAGCCACATCCATAGTACGTAACCTTCTAACCTGGCGATCAAGTATAGATACGGGTTTCTCCTCATATGACAACTCCTCTGTTACCTGAACATCATATACGGGGAATACTCTAGAAGGATCACCAATACATTAACGAAGCATCGATACATGGAAGACTAGATGTACCGCCTCTAAATCAGATGGTAGATCTAACTCAAAGGCAACCTTGCCTATCCTACGAACAATCTGATAAAGCCCAATGTATCTCGTACTGAGCTTCCCGTTCCTGCCGAATCTCATCACACCCCTAATGGGTGATACCTTCAGGAATACCTAGTCACCAATCTAAAACTCCAAATCTCAATGCCAATTATCTGCATATGACTTCTGTCGACTCTGGGCTGCTAATAATCTTTCTTGAATAAACTTCACCTTGGCAACAGCTTGCTGAATCATATCCGGGCCTATTAACTTAGTCTCGCCAACATCAAACCAACAAATAGGTGATTGCACTTCCTCCCATATAAGGCCTCGTATGGTGCCATCTGGATACTAGAATGGTAGCTATTATTTTAGGCAAACTCACTGAGCGGCAAGTGGTCATCCTAGCTACCTTTGAAGTCAATAATACAGGCCCACAATCCCTTCTGAAACGATCTCCAAAAGTTTGCTGTAAATTGAGCTCCTCTGTCTGATATAATGGACGTGGGAACCCCATGAAGTCTCATTATGTCCCTGACATATAACCTCGCATTATCTTCAGCCGAATAAGTAGTCCTGACTGGAAGAAAATGGGTCAATTTCAATAACCCATATAGAGTGATACTTCCGTTGAGTGCGAGGTAAGCCTGTAATGAAGTCCATATTAATCAACTCCTATTTCCATGTCGGGATCTCTATCTCCTGTAATAATCCACCAGGCTTTTGATGTTCAATCTTGACTTGTTGACAATTTGGGCACTAAGCAAAAAACTCCGCTTTGTCCTTTTTCATGCCATCCCACCAATATAAGCATCTGAGGTCATGATACATTTTCGTTGACCCTGGGTGAATTGAGTAACGGGCAGAGTGTGCCTCTCCTATAACCTGTCGTTGTAGCCCTGCAATATCAGGCACACACAATCTGCCTTCATATCGTAACACTCCGTCAGGTGTGACCTTAAATGGGGTCTTTTCATTTTGAAGAGCTGCATTCCTATACTGTGCCAGAATAGGGTCCTTGTATTGGTGTCTCTTTACCTCATCTATGATTGAGGACTCAGCAACCTCTCAAATAGAAACTCCACTATCTTCTGAATTACCCAGACGGACTCCAAGGTTGGATAGCCACTGAATCTCCCGAACCATATCCCTCCTTTCTGGTTGTCTATCTTTCAAGCTACCCATGGACTTACGGCTAAGAGCATCTGCTACAACATTCGCTTTTCTGGATGATATAAAATATCAATATCATATTCATTTAGCAACTCTAACCAACGCCTTTGTCGTAAGTTCAGCTCCTTCTGTTTTAAGATATATTGGAGACTCTTATGATCTGTATAGATGTCCACATGGACACCATATAAATAATGCCTCCGTATCTTCAAGGCATGAACCACAACTGCTAACTCCAGATCGTGAGTAGGATAGTTCTTTTCATGCTTCCTAAGCTGTCGGGAAGGCATAGGCTATAACTTTGCCATGCTGCATCAACACACATCCTAGCCCAACACCCGAAGCATCACAATAAATAACATAGCCGACTGGTCCCTCCAGAAGAGTTAGGACTGGAGCTGTAGTCAATTTGTCTTTTAATAGTTGGAAGCTTCGCTCACAAGCATCAATCCACTAGAACTTGGCTGCCTTTTGAGTTAGCCTTGTCAAAGTCGCTGAAATTGAGGCAAACTTTTCTAAGAATCTTCTGTAATATCCTGCTAACCCTAGAAAGCTGCGTACCTCAGTAGGTGTCGTAGGTCTGGGCCAAGTCTTTACCGTCTCAATCTTCTGCGTGTCTACCCGAATACCATCAGCTCCAATAATATGCCCCAAGAATGCCGCTGAAGTCAACCAGAACTCGCACTTAGAAAATTTAGCATACAACTTCTGGTGCTGAAGCACCCTAAGTACCGTCCTTAAATGGTCTGCATGCTCCTCTTCTGAACGTGAATAGACCAGAATATCGTCTATAAATACAATAACAAATATATCAAGGAATGGTTTAAATACTCGATTCATTAAATCTATAAACACCGCTGGAGCATTAGTCAGCCCAAAAGACAGCGCTCTAAACTCATTATGCCCGTATCGGGTCCGGAATGCCGTCTTTGCAATATCTGCCTCCCTTATCCACACTTGATGATAACCTGACCGCAAGTCTATCTTTGAAAAACACTTTGCACCCTGCAACTGGTCAAATAGATCGTCAATCCTTAGGAGGGGATACCTGTTCTTTATTGTTACTTTGTTCAGCTGCCTATAATCAATACACATCCGCAGTGACCCATCCTTCTTCCTCACAAACAGAACCGGTGCTCCCCAAGGTGACGTACTAGGCCTGATGAAGCCCTTTTCTATTAAATCCCTCAATTGCTCTTTCAATTCTTTCAACTTAGCAGGTGCCATTCTATAAGGAGGTATAGATATAGGCTGGGTATATGGCAGTACATCTATAGTAAACTCTATCTCTCGTTCTGGAGGAAGGCCTAGAAGTGTCCTCGAGGAATACATCGGGAAATTCATTAACTATCGGGATTGGTTGAAGAGTCGGTGCCTCTACCTTTATGTCATGCACCCGAATCAGATGGTAAATATAGCCTTTTCTAACCGTCTTCCCGGCCTTAAGGTATGAAATGAACTTACCTTTTGGCGATACTGTACTCCCCTTCCACTGTATAATTGGTTCCCCTTAAATTGAAATCAAACTATCTTACCTCTGCAATCAACATTAGCATAACAAGCACCCAACCAATCCATGCCCATGATAATATCAAATTCAATCATATTTAACTCTATTAGATCTGCTACGGTATGACGACTATATATAACTATTGAACAATTCTTATATACTCGCGTAGCTATGACAAATCTCCTACAGGTGTAGCTACCTCAAATAGTTCTATCAACTCAGACACTATTACGATCCTACTAGCAACAAAGGGAGATATAAATGATAAGGTTGAACCTGGTTCTATCAATGAATACACACTTTGGGAGAATAGTGATAATATACCTGTGATCACATTAGGTGACGCCTCGTGATACTGCCTATAGTCAAAGCTTATATACGGTTCGAGGGACCGCTAGAATTTGAAGCTGCACCACATCCTTTACCACGGTCTACTGGCACCTGAATACCCTGCCCCGTAGGGCGCATAGCCACAGAAGAAGATGAACCAGCAACGGACCCAGTAGGCTGTGCCATACCACCTGCACTACCTCTAAGGTGACACTCCTTTATAGTATGGCCCTGAAAGCCGCAAGAAAAACATGCACTTGTAGCTCAACGACATTTCCTAGGATGGGACCTACCACAGTGAGACCACCGAGGCAAAGGTGGCCTGGACTGGCTCAAACCCCTACCCATCTGTGACCTCGATGCCCTAGAGCTCGGACCAGCTTCCGAATATCCCATAAGATCGAACCCCCTACCAATGAAACGTGGGGGTGCACTCTGTGCTGGCTTGGAAGAAAATCTAACATGCTGCTGAGACTGCCTGCTTCAAAACTCGTCAGGATAACCTTATGATCTAGCCCTCTTATGCTGGCCTATAATATAATCTCTATCTAGTTGACGTCCCCGGTGCCGATCTTCTACCCCCTATGCATATGCCTACACACGAGCAATGTCCATATCTGGCTGAAGAGTCAATGCCATACAACCGTCAATCAGATAACGATCCAATCACATCACATAACGATGTACCCTGTCTGCCATATCAGCCACAATAGTAGGTGCATGCCTAGCCAATGAATCAAACTCGAGGTGATACTCTCGAACGTTCCTGCCATTTTTCTTCAAACGCAAGAATCTATCAACTCTAGCTCGCTTCATCTCTGGAGGCAGGAAGTGGCCCTGGAAAGCCTCCACAAATTCATCCCATATCGCTTGAGGAGCACCCTCGCCCCTAGATAACTCCCAAGACTCATACTAGTTAATAGCTACATCCCGCAAACGATACGTAGCCAACTCAACAAACTCAGTCTCCGAAGCCTTGATTATCCTCAATATACGCTGCATCTGACGAATAAACTCTTGCGGATCATCCTGGGGCCTTGACCTAAGGAACTCTGGAGGATTACAACTTAAGAAGTCACGAGCCGTTAAGCTATCAGATCTGTCCGCATGATCAACTCCTAGTCCATGCCTGCGAGCCTAACCTGCTACTAATCTAGTCAGCAACTAAACCACATCTCTCATGGCCCTATCCTCCGCCCCTGAGTGAGGAGCAGGAGGTTCAAGTGCTGGGGCCTCAGGGGCTGGTGGTGTCCCCCGAACTAGAGCTGCTGCTGCTCTAAGCTCCTCTGGCGGTGGCGGTGTAGCAGAGCTCTCCGACTGGAGCATAATACCAAGCATAGACTGGGCACGGGCCCTAGTAGCTCTCCGGGTCTGACTAGTACCTTCTGCTACCGAGTTTCCCTTCTGGGCGGCTGTCGCTTTCTTTGAAGGCATAGCTGAAAACACACGGATTCGTTAGAGAGGGATTATCCTGTTAATATTGCTCTATCGCACGATCTAGAATAAGAAGAAAGGATGACATCCTAAATGTCCTGTAGCTTCCTGTTTATAGATGTGGTGCACAATACATCGATAAACAAGACTCTACTAGACACGGTCTGTAGACACTTCCAAGGAAGAACCACTATGATACCACTCTTTGTCACGACCCAAACCGATGGGCCGTGACTAGTGCTCGTTTTGGACACCCACATACAAACCTGCTAAGTATAACCAGCTGAAACTAAGACAATATGGAATTTAATCAAATCAAGACAACCCTAACGTCATATATATATAAAGAGGACCTGTCTCATAACGAGTCATAACCATTCAACTGTAACAACATACGCGAGCCGACAAGGCCGCCACTATCCAAAGCATAATAACATACGTAAGCCTACAAGCCACTACACAATACACAATGATGTACGTAGCCAACAAGGCTGCCCCTGTACAAGCGTACATCCCAAACAAACCATGTCCAGACCATTATCCAAAACATATATATACAACCCACATAATGTCCACAGACCTCTAAGAGTACAGTAGTGAAACTCGACAGGACAGGGACCCGCCATACCCATAGACGAGCAAAATACTACACAAAAAGTTTAGTACCAAAACGACTGGGCTCTGGAACAGTGGATCTCTCCCAATCAGCATTGTAGATATCCTAGGCGGGAGGATCACCGTACTGTGCGTCTACACCTGCGGGCATGAAACGCAGCCCCCCCTCCCCCGAGGAGAGAGGGGTCAGTATGGACAATGTACTGAGTATGTAAAACATAAGGTAAAGATGACAGGATATCAATATGGAAAGTCAAAACAAAATATCGCTACACATGTAACCTTTTAAGTGAAATCATGCATATCTTTAACATATAAGGTGCCCAGCTTCCCTAGTAAGGGGCATGGTGAAATAATCATCACGTCATCTCCGTCATCATAATAATCATAACCATCCTCATCACCAATCATATATATAATATACATACCCGGCCCTCTAGGGAGGGACTCAGTGACATATGCAAGAAACTCCGCACGAACATTACCCGGCCCGGGACTCGGTGAAATGATAAATGACTCTATGCACGAGCAGAATATTATGAGCAACCATATGCAATTAAAATCATTTCTTATAACTCAATAGAACAATCAACGTGAACCAGCAAGGAGTATTATCAAAGATTAACGTTTTATCAAGATTATGAACCTTTAATACGATATGGAAACATAAAATCTCAATGACTCTAAGAAGCACTACCATAGATATGAGAAATCATCATAGCTTTAGACATAGTCGATATATAGAGGAATAATTAGGGAAGCAAGAATATACGTCACCTAGACGCACTAGAGGTAAGTATCAAACCTGTCCGTTATTCACATACTTTTAAAAGTCATGCAAAACAAAGAAAGAAGGGACAGCGTTACATACCATATAGTCGAGCCACACGTCACATATTTACTGCTCAAGCTATTAATCTATAACAAGCAACAATCGTGCCGCAATTAGATAAACGTCGCGCTTTACTATCTTGTAAACTAGCTAATAATCTAAAGAAAATCCGGCATCGTCCCAATCCGACAACAATCCAAATTATCCACAGCAATACCAATAACACATATAACCCAACGAATCATATTAAACAGCCCCCTCTCCAAAATAGTTCCATCTCAGCAACCATAGCAGTGAAGCAACAATACACCGAGCGATAACTCGTTTTATAATTCGCAACACATCTACCTTATCATATTCATCATTTGGAGTATATACTCATAATCACAATTAACATATACATCACGCCAAAACAGAATTTTCCCGCAGTTTGCTTTAATCAAAACAGCCCAATCACCAACACCACATCACTAATAATCTGATTATGGTTTCCGTTCATACTTAGCACATTCGATAACTAAGACAAACTTCCTAAGCTACTGGTCACGCCCCCTTCTTAATATTAATGGATAATTAACAAAGGTATTCTAAAGAATTAACACACCAAGCAAGGAGACTACTAACCAAATTATTTGCAGCTGCTGGCCAAGAGTTGCAGGGTTGGTTTCTCCATTTCCATGGCTGCCTAAGCCAAGTGGTGAAGAAGATGATATGCCGCAATGCCTTTCACCACTTTATTTAGTATGGAGTGGATTTATTCTCCTCATTTATAATATGAAGTGGAGGCAGCCCCCAACTACACGTGTCCACTAAGGCCAGCTCCCAATCTGTTCCCTTTTTTATTTTTGCCTTGAGTGGTGGGGCCCAATGGATTAAATTAATCCTAATCAGCCACTAATTAATCCCTCACTTAAAGTTAATGGCACTTACATTAGCCAAATCATACTTAATATCACGTTTGGAATTAACATCCTTGCCTAATATTTCTTTAATCAGTTGGAACTGAAATTAAAATCTCATTCCCCGGACATACGTCTACTAGATCATGACGCGCACTACGTATATAAAAAAATACGAGGCATAACATAAAACATGTCCTAAAATCAATCCCCATACATACGATGGCTGCAATTTCTCCTCGAAAAACCATCATTCATTGCATGAAGAGAGTGATTGCATATTTCTTTTAGGGTTGGGTAAAGAGAAGAAAAAATATCATTGGACGTCTTGGGAAATTCTTAGCTATCCTACGAGGAAGGGGGCATAGGGGTAAGAAAGCTTGAAGATATTTGCACCTCTTTACAGTTTAAGGAATGGTGGGTACTTAGAACTAAAAAATCTTTATGGGCCAATTCCTTAAATCCAATTATTGCCACAGACCTCATACAGTTGGGAAGAAACTTGATACTGGCGAATCACTAGTTTGGGGATATATGATGAGAAACAAACCCATTGTTGAAGATCATATCAAGTGGAAAATTCACTCAGGAAGCTGTTCATTTTGGTGGGACAATTGGTTGGATGATGGGCAATTTGGATGCAAACTAACAGTGGTTTGTTTATGTGTTCTTCTGTCTGGGTAATTATCAGAAAAAAGGGAACTCTAAGTAGGATTAACACTCATACTTGGCCTAAACATATCCCCTTCAATGTATCCTTTCGCTGTAGAGAGCATTAAGAATCAAACTGCCCACAAAGAAGAAGATCACTAAATCTAGAAGTGATCCGCTCATTTGTTCATGCTGTAGAATTCCAGGTTGGGATAATATAGACCATGTATTTTTTGTTGGCTATTTTGCTGCTCATGTGTGGAATTTTGTCTCAGTACTGGTGGGTACATACCACAGAACCGTTCCTATTAAATATCATGAAGTAGTGAGGGCTTGAAACCAACAATGAGGCCCACAAACTATTATTGCAGTCATTACCCTTTTTCATCTGTTGGAACCTCTGGAAGAATAGGTGTTCTATCAAGTATGGGGGCAAACAATCTAGTATTGCCAGATTTAAGTTTACTATTCTCAAAAAAATTAACAACCTGCTACTTTCTGCATTTCCTTACCTCCAATGCCCTCACAGTTGGAATGAGCTTGTCAAAGGGGTGGAGGGCTGGAGATAGGAAATCCAAGTGAAAGAAGTTAAATGGATCAGTCCTCCAAATAATATCTACAAATTAAACACTCAATGGAAGTGCCCTTGGTAACCTTGGACATATCGAAGGTGGGGTTATATTAAGATATTCCAAAGGTGGCTTAGTGTATGCATTCAGCATTCCTCTGGGAAAAGGCACCAATAACCAAGATGAAACCCTGGAAGCCTCTCATGGCTTATAGTGGTCTCTCCAACATAGCTACAAAAGGATCATTCTTGAGGTGGATTCAGAATTACTTACCAAGTGGCTTACTCATAGAATCAAACCTCCTTGGAGCATACAACATCTCATCACTACTCTCAATAACACTATCGACCAGCTGGAGTTTTTTCAGTATAGACACACTTACAGGGACGCTAACAGTACTGCAGATTTTCTTTCAAAAAGGAGTCAGAAATCAGACATTATCCAACATTACTACACCCACCAGCAATTACCGGTGGAGGTCAACGAATGTTTTTTTTCTAGAAATGATGGGATGTCTAATTTTAGAAGAAAGAAATGAAAAGAATCAAACAACCTCCATGAAGGTTTTTCCTTTCTCTTCATATGTATTTATCTTAAATATAGTTTTTAATAGGTTTAGCTTGTATTTTCTTCTTGCCTTTGTAAGGGAGTGCCTCCCTTATTTATGTTTCCTAGTTCTTTTGTATCGAGAGGAGTCCTCTCTTTCTAGGTGCTTAGAACTTAGGTTTCATCTTATAGAACGGGGATGAGTTGACTATCCTTAGTAGGAAGGTCGACTCTTGAACCACCATAGGATTAGAGGTAAGGATTATGCCCCCATCTTTGTATTGTGCGTTTCATTTGTTTATGATAAGGCCTGGGGGTGTTTCTAAGATCCTGACCCTTCAAGGGTTGTTAAACTAAAAAAAAAACCAAAACATAAACATTAAACACTAAATCATTGATATGAACCTCAAATGTCAAGACCTCAAAATGAACTAAGGTGTTTAAAGCCTTGCATGTGCCTAAAAATTTTGTTAACATGTTAATTAATTGTTTTAGATCTTGTATAATTTGAAGTGGTTTGGAGGTCAATCGTCCAGAACGTTCAAAAGTTGGTCTTTGGATGTACTAGTGTTTTCTAGTATTCCTTTGTATGTTTTATGCGTTGTATGGGGTCTAAATTGATTGTGTAGGGTCCTAACTCGTATATGGTCATATATAGGTTTGAAACATCCGAGAAAGACTCCCCAAGGACCACCGAAAGGGTCCTTAAGGAGGAATCAAAAGCTGGTAGTGGATTGCCTAGGCAGTGTACAAACGACGCCTTGCAAGCGACATCCCGTCATTTGACCAATGGTCCGTAGATTGGAAGCGTTGCTCAACACTTAGAAGTGTGAAATGAACCCACCCCCCAAGATGGAGCCTCAGTCGCAAACAACGGTGGTGTACGACAGGTCGTCGCCTCTCCAATGGTCCGTTGACTGTCCTCGTCGATTGGACCTGCAACAACACTGCCAGGGGTGAATTGGGAAATTTAACCCACGTCCTAATTAAACTATAGGCGGATAATTTTGGAGTTTTTAGGTATTTTAAGTTAGTATATAATCCTTAACTCTAATTTAGAACTCATTCTTTAAATCTAATATTTCCCTTTCAAATCAAACTCTCCCAAACCCCAAAACCCCCATTAAAGACCAAGCTCAAGAACAAGACATAGAGATGGATTCTTGGAGTCTTCTTCTTAGATTTTCGTGGGCTTTCTAATGTAGAAGGTACGGTAATACTTCATCTTTAGATAACTATTCATCTATGGAGTCCTTTTAAAGCTTTTTTCAATCATGATTCTAAGTCAAAAATCTCATCTTTCAATCTAGTCATGGGTTCATTGTTAAAGTGATTTCAAAAGAATTCTAATGATGATTATATGATTAATATGTGGTTTTAACATGATTTTAAATCCAATTCCATGAAGAAACCATGATCTCTTTATCCTCTCAAATTATGATATATTATGGGTCTTGTGATCTTGAATAGATTATGATTCAGTTGTTATTAGATTATAATATGTTGATTAATCTTAGTCTTATCTATATAAATTGATTATGAATTATGGATAATTGATCAATGATGATCATTAGATTGGAGATTTGGTAAGTAGACCCATTTCTTTTAAATAGCTTAGAATATATATTGAATTGTGTTGATTGGTATAGTCCACTTATGGTGGTGGTGTTTACATTTTTGTACATGTTTATGTGTTATGATCATGGCATTGAAGGCATTAGATGCAAGATAAATTGATATGATGATTTCCATGTATAGGAAGTTGAAGGGTGTAGCCTTGATTCTAGTATCATGTCTATGTGAATTGAAGTTATGTGTATAGTATTCTACACTAGTTGCATGATTTAGGTTTGTGGACGATGTTGTGTATATATGATAATCATATTAGGGTTAGATTTTGTCTATATGGCTAATGATAATGAATACTCTAGGAGTTTCCTATTCTAATGTTGAATATGTTCTTGTTTCGTATGATGCAATGTAAGTGTATGTAGTCTATTGTCCTTAATACTCTATTCTATATATATATGGATTGAGACTTGAGAAATGTTGTAAATGTGTTGTGTTCTTCAGAGAGTGGCTTCATCAATGTTATGATCATGTTGAACAATGTACATAGACACACTTCATGAAAATCCATGAATAGGGTAGATTCATGATGACTAAGGAAAGGGTAGTTCTCCCATGCATCATTACCTAAATCTATGCATGTAAGTATATGATTAATGAAGTTATGAATATGTGTGTCTAGAGGTGTTTAGTCAGATCTTATATTTGTATGCACACACACATGATTGTACGAATGGCAGACTTATGGGAAAGGACATTCTCATATGAGGTAAGGTCTATGATGAAAGGACACTCCCATGTTAGAATCCTTGGAGCTACATTATGTGTGAACGAACAAGCTCCTAAAGCCTTTTTTACGAATTGATTTACTAAAGGCTTAAATATGTTTAAAAAGGGAGTTTGACCCTAGCACCGAGTGAACATGGCAATGAGAGTTGGAGCTTCACGTTAGTAAGTCTGGCTTCCCCCAAGAGAACCTTCATGTTTAGCAAGTCTGGGTTCCCAACATAGATATTGTCTCATGAGCATTATCCATGTTCCATGACTACATTCCCTCGTAGGTTATACCTAGTGGATTCAACCTATATAGATATGTACGATTGGTTACAGCTTAGGCAAGTGCTAACCCTCTCTTTTCGATGTGGAAGAACACCGTATTCCATATAGCCACATGGTCTATGTCGATTATGGATATGTATCCCAATGTATGAAACGAAATAAGATAATATTATGGACTCTAATCATAAATCCTTCAGGAGGTTACTTAGCATAGGTAGGACTATCGACCCTACCCATGCATTGCACTAATGAACCCCAAGGATAAGATTAGTACTTTTATGAATGTAAGATTTATGTTGTGTATGTATGACGTGTATGAATGCATGTTAAGTGACTTTACCAAGACATGGATTATGTATATGCCTGTGAAATGCACTTATGACTTCTAAATGAGTTTACTTAGTATATGTGGGGTTTATGGGACTCGATGTGTGCATTGAAAAAATAATCTTGTGAAGGGGTTATGAGGGTGGTTTACTTATTGTAACACTTCGAAAATCCACAACGTTTCTTAAAGCCTACACAAGTGTCAGAGATATACACACTGTTGTAAAAAACATTTTAATGAAAATATGTCATTTACAAAGTATATAAAACCAAAACGTCCATGACGTCCGAAAACTAGTTCTAGGAGGTACTGCATGCCTTAGCTTATTTGACAAACTTTTAGGAGTCGAAAATCCATGAAAATTGGTGGAAGGGTATATAACATGTATTTAAGTCTATTCATGGTTGAAACGTCCAGGTAAGACTCCCTAAGGATCAACCAAGTGCCCTTGAGGAGGATCCTTGCACGTTGGAATCAACACAGCATGGGCAGTGTGTAACCACGAGATGCAATCGACGATCCATGTGTGGAATGACGGGGTGTGTTTGCCAACCATTGATCAATACAAAAAAATTATTGGAGCCCTTGCCTGCACAAGTCTCTGATAAGGACCACAGATGTGCAGCATAGAGGAGGGATGATCCATCGACTGACCAACGATCCGTCGATCGTGGTCTTGTCGATGGGGCCTTTAATTCATGCACGTTTTAAGATAAGTCTTAACTAATTAATAAAGGGGTTTGGATGTTATATAGGGGATTAGGGAAGCCTAATTAAGTTAATTTACCCCCCATAAAAAGACCCCAACCCCATTAATCTAATTACAATTGTCAAAAGAAAACTCTCTTCTCTCTCTTATTTCTCTCTCTATTGGAAGACACCATTGAATACAAGCTAGGGGGTGGATTTGGGGGCTTTAAAGGGAGGATTTCACCAAAAGTTCTTCATCAAACATTGCGGTATGGGATCTAATCCACCTTTTTGAGACCCCTTTCCTCGAAGGGTTCCTTCAAAGTAATTTCAAAAGTTGATTTTTCATGTGTGTCTTTCTCAATCTCAAAAATTATTAATTGGTTTTTTTATGATTTATATTGGATAATATGAATTTAGTTACATGTATTCTAACCTAATTATGATATGTCTTGATGGTTTGGTCTAGTTTGTAGAACATGACCCTTAATCCTTAACCCTAGGTTTGATCTTGATATGAATTTAGTTGAAATTGACTCAATTGACTTGGTTATTGGTTGAATAACTATTAGATGATGTTGTTAAATTAATCATGAACAAATTAGAGTAATTTGTAGTCTTTCATGCTAGTTCTTGAGAAGATGATCTAAATTAAGAAGTGAATTGACCTAATCATCTTTCTATGATGTAGTGTTGAATTGTGATGTAGTAATTTTTCTAGCCTTGTTATCGTGTTGATTATTTATTTATGATGAGGTATAACCTAATTGGGTTGAATTGAGGATTTATGGTAAGATTTTGATGAGGAACTATGAAGTCTACTTGGAAAGTCTTATAATCTCAATCAATTACTTCCAATTGTAGTTAATTGTGATTAATTCATGATGTTGTATTGGAGTATGTCTTTTATTAGGACTTATAGGGTGGTATGATGTTCAATTTAAATATCTTGACTATGATTATGAGGTTGATTAAGATGTAAATGTTATAACGGTGGTGTGATGTTCAATTTAAATGTCTTGATTATATTTGTGAGCTTGATTAAGATGTAAATGTTATAAGGATGGTAATGATTACAAATGTTCCTTATTATGAATAAAAATGAAAATGTGATAACCTCACTTATGTGATTGTGATTAAAAGGCTATACTCATACAATTCTCATTGAGCTATGATGATGATGATGATTATACAAAGGTTAGACCCTATGACCTACAATGCGCTATGATGATTAATAATGACATTAAAGACATTTCAATAAAGGGACTTAGCTTAGCACCGAGTGAACTTGACAATAGGAGGTGGTGGCTTCCCATAGAGGAAGATTCACCCAATAGTTCCACGTGTAGTGTTGACTTCCCAAAGAGGGATACTCATCCAATGGTTTCCCATGAGACGAGGCCCCAATTGCTTAGTGGTATGTAGAGGGAGAATATCTATCTCTTTGTTCTTGAACTATGTTTCCCCCAGAGAAAGACTAGTTAGTTGATGTACCTGAAAGCTATGTTTATTTTTGGTTGTACTTTGGCCGGTAGACCACCTTCCATCGGTGTAAGGTTTTACATCACCAGGTTCCTCAATTATCTCTTGTGGTCTATGTCGGTTAAGCAATTGTTCCCTAAATTAAATGAACCAATGAGTGATAAACTAACTAAGGTGACTTGAGAGGTTTGACTTAGCCTAGGTAGGGGTATGGGACTCTACCTATGCCTTGCACTAGTTTACCTTGATGGAAGCTCTATAAGGTTAATATTATGTATGTATATGATAATGAATGCAAAATATGATAGTATGATGAGTTTACATGTAAATGATACTATACGGTGATTGATACTTTCATGAAAATGTAAGTGGTCTATGTTGCTAAAAGTATGATGGTGTATATCCTTAAAAGGTTATGTTATGTGAAGTTGAATATTAGTCATGATTCCTGTTGGATCACTTGATTGAGTAAGGCTATGGGGCTTTGCTTGGTTATTGTACTTGTTGGCTTTGTGAGGATTCATGAGTAGTAGTTTTGCTTTATTACGATATGATGAACTTCTATCTATGCTTGTGATGTAATTAGTTGATGGTAGGATTATATTAGATTTTGCATTAAAGTATATTGACAAGTATGTTATTTGCTTTGACTTGATAAGTATGCCTTCTTGAGTTTTATGTTTTCCTTGATGATGCATAAGACTTTCAAAAGTATAAAATAGCATGTTTTGATAAAATATCCCTTTTAGCATGATTTGATCTTATATGTGCATATGGTCTTAGTACAAGTGTTGACTAACCCCATTTCTTCTTTTTCCCCAATATTTTAGGTTACGGTCGTTGAGGTTCTATGAAGACGACTTTTATAATACTTGGATCTCTTGATCATCCATGTAGGGTAGGTCCTCATTTTCCGAGGGCGATTCCACTATCTAGCTTATGGAGTTTGTTTTTTTAGTTAATGACTTCTATGGTTCTTTCTTTCCATTAAGTATGAAACATTGTATAGCCCATGTGAGGCATGTTTAGTGGATGTATTGATTATGCCCAAGTTGTTAAAAGCTTATTAGATGTTTATGAGATGAGACCACTATTATGACTATTATGTCTATATTATACTTTATATATTTATGTGCAATAAAAGTAGAAGACTAAGTAATCTTCCTATACAAAGGGTCTACGTGGACTCAATATATTTGTTATGTGTATGTAGATGTCAAGGTAAATTTCCAAAAAGAAGTAATGAAAAGTTCTAAATTTTTCCCTAAATTTGACATATAAATGTAATGATGTATACTAAGAGGCTAATCTTAGTCCTCAAAGAGGACGAAGACACCGGTCTCGTCGATGAAGCCTGTAATTCCTGCATGTTTTAAGTTAAATATTAAATAACTAATTGTCACGACCCAACCCGATGAGTCGTGACTAGTGCCCGTTTTGGACACCCACATACAACCTGCTAAGTATAACCAACTGAAACTAAGACAATATGGAATTTAATCAAATCAAGCCAACCCCAACGTCATATATATATAAAGAGGACATGTCTCATAAGGAGTCATAACCATTAAATCGTAACAACATACGTGAGCCGACAAGGCCGCCACTATCCAAAGCATAATAACATAAGTAAGCTTACAAGGCTGCCACTACACAATACACAATAATGTACGCAGCCGACAAGGCTGCCCCTGTACAAGCGGACATCCCAAACAAACCATGTCCAGACCATTATCCAAAACATATATATAAAACCCACATAATGTCCACAGACCTCTAAGAGTACAGTAGTGAAACTCGACAGGACAGGGACCCACCATACCCATAGACGAGCAAAAGACTACACAAAAATTTATGTACCAAAACGAATGGGCTCCAGAACAGTGGAGCTTTCCCAATCAGCAGAGTAGATATCCTAGGCGGGAGGATCACCGAACTGTGCGTCTACACCTGCGGGCATGAAACACAGCCCCCCGAGGAAAGGGGGGTCAGTACGGACAATGTACTGAGTATGTAAAGCATGAGGTAAAGATGACAAGATACCAATATGGCAAGTCGAAACAAAATATCGCTACACATATACCCTTTTAAGTGAAAATCATGCATATCTTTAACATATAAGGTGCCCAGCTTCGCTAGTAAGGGGCTCGACAAAATAATTATCACCTCATCTCCGTAATCATCATCATCATAACCATCCTCATCACCAATCATGTATATAATATACATACCCGGCCCTCTAGTGAGGAACTTAGTGACATATGCAAGAAACTCCGCATGAACATTACCCGGCCCGGGACTCGGTGAAATGATAGATGACTCTATGCACTAGTAGAATATTATGAGCAACCATATGCAATGAAAATTATTTCTTATAACCCAATAGAACAATCAACGTGAACCAGCAAGGAGTATTACAAAAGATTAATGTTTTATCAATATTATGAACCTTTAATACGATATGGAAACGTACAATCTCAATGACTCTAAGAAGCACTACCACAGATATGAGAGATCATCATAGCCTTAGAAAGAGCCGATATATAGAGGAATAATTGTGGAAGCAAGAATATACGTCACCTAGACGCTCTAGAGGTAAGTATCAAACCTGTCCGTTATTCGCTTAATTTTAAAAGTCATGCCAAACAAAGAAAGAAGGAAAAGCGTTACATACCGTATAATCGAGCCGCACATCCAATATTTACTGCTCAAGCTATTAATCTATAACAAGAAACAATCGTGCCGCAATAAGATAAACATCGCGCTTTACTTTCTTTTAAGCTAGCTAATAATCTAACGAAAATTCGGCAGCACTTCCCCTATTTTCCTTACTTCGTCCCAATCCGACAACAACCCAAATTATCCACAACAATACCAATAACACATATAACCCCACGAATCATATTAATCAGCACCCTCCCCAAAACAGTTCCGTCTCGGTAACCATAGCAGCGAAGCAACGACACACCGAGCGATAACTCGTTTAATAATTCGCAGCACATCTACCTTAACGTATTCATCCTTTGTAGTATATACTGATAATCACATTTGACATATATAATGCCAAAACAGAATTTTCCCGCACTTTGGTTTAATCAAAACAACCCAAGCACCAACACGACACCACTAATAATCCGATTATGGTTTCCGTTCATACTTAGAACATTCAATAACTAATACAAACTTCCTAAGCTACTGGTCATGCCCCCTTCTTAATATTAATGGATAATTAACAAAGGTATTCTAAAGAATTAACACACCAAACAAGGAGATTACTAACCAAATTATTTGCAGCTGCTGGGCAAGAGTTGCAGGGTTCGTTTCTCCATTTCCATGGCTGCCTAAGCCAAGTGGTGAAGAAGAAGATGATATGCAGCAATGCGTTTCACCACTTTATTTAGCATGGAGTGGATTTCTCCACCTCTTTTAATAGTATGAAGTGGAGGCAGCCCCCCTCTACACCTGTCCAATATTTACTGCTCAAGCTATTAATCTATAACAAGCAACAATCATGCCGCAATTAGAAAAACATCGTGCTTTACTTTCTTGTAAGCTAGCTAATAATCTAACGAAAATTCTGCAGCACCTCCCATATTTTCCTTACTTCATCCCAATCCGACAACAATCCAAATTATCTACAGCAATACCAATAACACATATAACCCAAAGAATCATAGTAAACAGCCCCCTCCCCAAAACAGTTCCGTCTCGGCAACCATAGCAGCAAAGAAATGACACACCGAGCGATAACTCGTTTTATAATTCGCAACACATCTACCTTATCGTATTCATACTTTGGAGTATATACTCATAATAACATTCAACATATGCATAATGCCGAAACAGAATTTTCTTGCAGTTTGCTTTAATCAAAACAGCCCAAGCTCCAACACGACACAACTAATAATACGATTATGGTTTCCATTCATACTTAGCACATTCAATAACTAAAACAAACTTCCTAAGCTACTGGTCACGCCCCCTTCTTAAAATTAATGGATAATTAACAAGGGTATTCTAAAGAATTAACACACCAAACAAGGAGATTAGTAACCAAATTATTTGCAGCTGCTGGCCAAGAGTTGTAGGGTTGGTTTCTCCATTTCCATGGCTTCCTAAGCCAAGTGGTGAAGAAGAAGATGATATGCAGCAATGCATTTCGCCACTTTATTTAACATGGAGTGGATTTCTCCACCTCATTTAATAGTATGAAGTGGAGGCAGCCCCCCTCTACACCTGTCTACTAAGGCCAGCCCACAATCTGATCCCTTTTTAATTTTTGCCTTGAGTGGTGGGGCTCACTGGATTAAATTAATCCTAATCAGCCACCAATTATGAGTGGTGGGTCTCATTGGATTAAATCAATCCAAATTAGCCACTAATTAATCCCTCACTTAAAGTTAATGGTACTTACATTAGCCAACTCATACTTAATATCACATTTGGAAATAACATCCTTGCCTAATATTTCTTTACGTCTTCTAGATCACGATGCGCACTACGTATAAAAAAATACGAGGCATAACAGATGTGACACTTATGATATGACTAAATGAGTTATGACTACGGTTCTAGTGAAGGAATGAGTCCTTATATGATGTTATGAAGTATGTGGCCTTATGTCACGACCCACAAGTACACCCTAGAAGAAGGAGCACTCTTGAGTCATCACAAGGCGTGCTTGACCCTTCGGAGGTCTTATACAAGCCTCTTAGCTATCATTCATTACTTGAGATATGAAAAGTAGTGTGGAATAAAAACTTTTCACAAGAATAACAATAAGAAGGTTTTTATAAAATAGTAGGGAGTAAGTCTCAACATCACAATCCAACTTAGTGACACAACTTAAATATCTTAGGGTCACGACCCTTTACAGTGAAAGAAAATACGTGATAAGTCTTATACAAGTCTTAATGAAAAATTAAAGAAACATAGACTATGTCCTAGAATATATGAGGACATAACGAGTCTTGAGAGAGTCAACTTCCCAAGCCTTGCCTTCTAAACTTCCACTAGCCTCCCACCTATACTTATAGAGTATAGAAAAGTATGGGATTAGTACAAACATTGTACTATGGCATCATGCAAAAACATAAGTAAAAGGGGACATTTTAGTTGGAATAAAGCTTTCATTCTATTTAATTAAAAACCTTCACGAATCTAGTAATAAAACAACATCAAATCATCATTTAACGCATAAAGATACAACTCCCATAATTTTAGTACAAGACTACATTTCACAGCGAACCCATAAAACCCTCACAATCAACTCTTTTCATAACATCTTACAGTGAACCCATTTCCCTTGAAGTTTCCCTATTCAAAGTTATTTTAAAACTCACTAAGGTAAGATATGAAGAAACCGCCCAACACAATCCCTTCAATAAACACCTAAGTGATCCTTAATACTATCAATGATAGGCCTACTTCACCACACTTAACAAGTAAATATTCAATATCAAAGACACTAGAGGAACATACTTGCACTTAAGGACTTGATATAATAACCCTTCTCGAAGACAACTCCCAAGTTACTCTTAGTGCAAAGTGAAAGTAGTCTCCCATACTACTACTTCCATCTAGTGCTCCTTAAGGACTTCCTTAGATTAGGAACACCACATTCATCATTATATAATCTTCATAACTTAAAAATCTTAAACATAACATCATAATACTTCACTTTCATTAGACATAAAGTAACATTACTTCATTTATATCACATAATGACCCATTAATTCGATTTTCACATAAGGATACAACAAGACTCCCTTCAAATCCCTACTCATGTAATGGATAGATAGTGCTCCATACCACAATCTATCCTACGTAGTACACCCTTTAGAAGACTTAGTTCACTACATTCTTTTGTGGGGGATAACTTTAACCGACATAGACCATGAGAGCTAGACATGAAATCTGGTATTAACCCCTACCGGATGAGAGATCCCCACTTGCCTAGGGTAGGGTCATTCTTGAGCCTTTACATGGATTCTTCATTAGCTACTCCTATGCGGGCACATAGTTAAGGGATGAGGAGATTGCTTCTATGTAAACCATTCTCTACTAACGAGAAGTAATCATCTCAAGAGGCACATTGGGTACAACACATTTACTCACAAAATGTAGCCACCTCTTCTTCAAATCCTCTCGGTGCTAAAATAACCACCCTATAGAGTCGTACACATTCGTTACTATAGGTTAAGGGATAACTATTAGACACCACATCTCAACACACAAAGGGTATCCATCCTCCAATCTATCTTGGGAAGCTCTTGGGAATAGTGAGGTTGCTACTAAACAATTCATCTAAACTCACAAAGAGTGTTCACCCCCAAATCCCCCTTTTCATACTATAGAAATAGTAGGGAGGTCTAGACTCTTCATATCTACTCACGAAGAGTGTTTATCCTACAAGATCCCCCCTTTCATTCACTAACTTCATTCGTTCATTCAAAGTGTGTGTGTGAGAGTACATGTGAGCACACCTTTCATATATTCACTATTTTCATAACCTTGACTTCCAAACATGCTTAAACCTTCATTCATCATATTTCACACACTAGAATGCTTCACATATACATACACTCTACTTATCTAGATACACCTTTCAATTCCTAAAATGCCTATGTCAATGTGTTCATTATGTTTATGTAATAGCTTAGACTTATATTTTATGTTGTTAAGGGTCGTTTCTATTCAATTGAGTTGTGTCTTAAGATGACAAAGAGACTTAGAGTATAATTATGTACTTATGAAATTTGACATATATGAAGTGATAATTCTAGCATATGATGTGCTATGAAAAGTTTTAAATTTTTCGTTATTTATGATTATCAATGAAAGATGTCTAAAAACTTGTATTAGACCTCACGACCCGAAAGTAACCCCTAGAAGTTAGGAGGAACCCTCGTTCCGTGGCCGGGCATACTTGACCTTTTGGAGTCTTGTACAAGCCCTTTAACTACCATTCATTACATAAGACATGAAAAGTAGTGCGGCATTAAAACTTTTCACGAATAATTTAATAAAAGGAAATCTTTCATAACTACTTAAGAAATCTTATCGTCACACAACAAACTTAATGACACGACATAAATAACTTAGGGACACGACCATTTACATTGAAAGAAATACATTATAATTCTTTAACTAAGATATGAAGAAACAGACTATGCCCTCGAATATGTGAGGACATACTTTATCTTGAGGGTAACTTTCCCAAGCTTCATCTTCTAGACTTCAACCTTGAAAATTCTTCCAACCTATACTTATAGTATAGAAAAGTATGGGTTAGTACAAATAATGTACTAAATATGGAATATGCAAAAACATGCGAAAAGGGACATTTTAGTAAAATAACATTTCATGCAATTTAAGTAAAGTAGTTGTGAATTTAGAAGCAAATTAACATGAGAACCATCGTTTAATACTTAGAGAATAACTCACACAATTTTAAACCAAAAGGGAACTTTTACAGTAACTTCATAAAACTTACAATGAATTAAAAAAATGCCATTATTGTGAACTATTATGAGCCATCACAATGAATCACTTAAATCATTTACAATGAATTCAACTTGAGCAATTACAATGAACTATCGTATTCTAAATGAGTGAACTTCCATGGCCAAGCGAAAGAGAAAGTGATCTCATTTTCCGTAAGAGTTTCCCTAACTCGAGATTATCCTAAGACTCACTAAGGTAAGACATGTATGCATATGACTTCTTCAATACACACCAAAGCAAAACCTCAAGACTATCCCATTTGACTTGCTCAACTTGGGAGAAACAAGCCCCTCAATCAATGGAAATACATCAAAAGACACCCAACAAGCCACCAAAGTCTTCCCTTTCGAAATGCCTACTTAGTGCAATAGGTATAGATAGCGTCCCATACCACCACCTACCCTAAGTAGCACATTCTTTTGGAAGGTTTTGCACAAAGTCTTCCCTTTCGGGAGGTCCTACCTATTGCTACAGAAAGATATCATCCCATACCACCACTATCTTAAGTAGTACGTTCTTTTAGAATACTTAGTTCATTCAATTCAAATAAGTTTCACAAAGACTCCCCTTTCGGATTGCCTACCTAGTGCAATGGATAAATAGCATCCCATTCAACTACCTACCCTAAGTAGAACACTTCTTTAGAAGACTTAGCCCATTCATTTATTTTGTGGGAGTTAGCTTAACCGACATGAGAACTAGACATGGAATCCCGATATTAACCCTATCGGATGAGGGATCCTCATTTGCCTAGAGTAAGGTCATTCTCTTAGCATTTACTTGGTTTTCGCGATAGCTACAGCTATGCGGGGGCATAGTTAAAGGATAAGGAGATTGCTACTTAGTAACTCATTCTCTACTAACAAGGAGTACTCATCTCAAGAGGTACGATTGGAGAGTACAACATCTCAACTCACGAAGTGTAATCACCTCTCCTTCATATCCTCTCGGTGCTAGGCATAACTTCCCACGGATTCTCAACATTATAGACTATAGGTTAAGGATAACTAGCTAACACCACATCTCAATTCAAGAAGCACATTCATCCTCTAACGTATCTTAGAAAGCTAATGGGATGTAATGGGGTTGCTACTAAACACTTCATCTGAACTCACGAAGAGTGTTCACCCCAAAACTCTCCTTTAGTACTTAACTTAGCTTCGTTCATTCATTTAAGTGTGAGAGTGTGTGTACATGTGAGCACACCTTGCACATAAGCTTTACTTCATTCTTAGTTAGCTTCTATACATGCTAAGAACCTCATTCATCACATCACACTTACATACTTCATATAGTCTTATAAGTCCTTTATACATAATCCTTAAAATCACTTAACAAGTTTCATAGAGCAATTAACAAGAATAACTTCATTCAAGCATACACTCTAGTCTACTTCACTTAATCACTTCATGAGGCACATTTAACAAGAATAGCATAATTATCATATTACTTCACATAACAAGCCTTAATAGCCTCATTCACAATAAACTAGTAACTTTACATTCATACAATTCAAAAAAACACCGCCACTAAGAAGGTGGACCACACCACCCAAGAGCATTTTAAAATTGAAACTTAACTGAACATAACCAACTTACCCTTTAATAAATGCTTTCACCTTCACCATAAGAAATCAAAGCTCAAACATTACCAATTCATGCTCATATAACACATCTTAAGCCATCATTAGATGAAAAGATTTAACATGATTTCATTGAAGTTTTAACCATAAAAACATCAACTAACATTAGAAATATCATTAATAAGTCGTTTTCATGCAAGACCCATATTTAGAGTTAAAGACTTCTAGGATTGAGAACCCATTTTAAAAATTCATTAGAAGGGACTCCATGAATGTAAGAGAGTTAAAGGATGGATACCATACCTCACATTTAAGAAATCCCAAAGATTTTTAGATGAAGAAACAACCATCCGCAACCCTCCTAGCATTTCTTGACTTCTAGCTTTGATGGAGACTTAAGAGAATCTCCTAAGAGTGGGGTTTTGGGTTTTAAGAAGAGGGGTCTAAAATGAGGTCTTAGGTTTTAGACCACTCTAATATACCTAATAAACACTAAAAAAGACGCCCTAGGGTCATAAAAGACTTGGGGTGAATTTACCAAACATCCAAAGCCAAGGCAACAACTTAAAGCATTTGGTAGAACTCACAGACGAGACCTAACCAACGGACTGTCTGTGCATCGAAGGACCGTTGGTAGGGTCTCATGGTTTGACACTTAGCTCCAAATGGAGCTTGGATATGCTGTATTTCAGGGACGATCGATGCCATAGGTCGACAGACCATTGTTTTACCAACGGACCGTCCTTAGGGTCGTCGTTTGGTCACTGCTTTGCGGTTTGGTCCACGTCTTCGGCCCTTCATTTAGGGCCTCTTGTGGGTCCTATGTGGGGTCGTACCCGGACGTTAACCCATAAACTAAGTCATAAAAACTAAGTCATCTAGGTCTTAGGAACATCTCATGCAACTTTCAAGCAAAACGAACACATACAACTCACTCAAAAAGCTGAAGACACACAAGTGCTATCTAAGGTACACCTTTCGAACATCAACGACGTTCTTGGGAGTTTGACCTCCAAAATTAACCGAACTTCACACACTTCCTAAGAACACTAAAGTAACTCATTTTAATTTAGAATTACCTCAAGAAACAACCACGAGGCTCTATTTCAACTTAGTTCATTTTGGGGCGTTACAATCGAGTACGCCTTGTTACTTCTAGGGGGTGCTCCCCGGTCGTGAAATTAAATTCTAAACCCTAATATATAAGAAAAAATAAACCCTAACCTAAACCTAAACCTTAAGCAAAAAAATGAAAACCCAAACATTCAACACTAAACCAAAAATTTTAAACATCAAATCCTAAACCCCAAAACCTAAAACTTTCAAAAACACTAATCTTATCTTTAACCCTAATCCTAACTCTAATTTGTAAAACCTAAATCCCAAACCCATAATACAAAAACCCAAACATTAAACCCTAAACCATAGATATTGAGCCATAAATCCTAAAACCAAACCCAAAAACCTATAAAAATATCCTATACCCTATCACTAACACTAACCTTTACCCTAAATTATATACCTTAAACACTAAACCCATAGCCAAAAATATAAAAAGCCAAAAATTAATACTCAACCGTATCTCAAATCCTAAATCTCAAACCCTAAAACAAAAAATGTTAAACACTTAACCATAACCCTAACCCTAACCCTGAACCCCCTAAATCCTAAACCCAAAGAACAAAATAACAAAACTCAAACATTAAACACTAAACCGTAGATATTAAACCTCAAATGCTTAAACCCTAAATCCAAAAATATGTATATTAAAAACTACACCCTAACCTTAAACCCTAAACCTTAGTCAAAAATACGAAAACCCAAGCATTAACCACTAAACCGTAGATTTTAAACCACAATCCCTAAAACCTAAAGAAAAACCTACACCTAACCCTAACCCTAACCATAAACCATAAACCCAAAACCCCAAGCCAAGAATACCAAAACCCAACCATTAAACACTAAGCCATAGGTTTTAAATCACAAATTCTAAACCCCAAAATCCAAAACCTTAAAAAAAACCTACACCCTTACCGTAACCATATCCCTAACCCTAACAATATCCCTAACCCTAAACCCAAAATATAAAATACCAAAACCCTAACATTGAACACTAAACCATAGATATAACAACTCAAATCCTTAACCCAAAACCTGAAACCTAAAAAAACCCTAAACCCTAACCTTAATCCTAACCCTAACATTAAATCCTAATACCGATATTCAAGCCCGCAATTCCAATACAAAAACATTAAATACTAAACCATTTATATTAAACGACAAATCCTAAACCCCAAACACTAAAACCTGATAAAAATTAAACCTAAATCTAACCCTAAACCCTTAATTCTAATCCCCAAGCCAAAAATATCAAAACCCAAATAATACACACTAAATTGTAGATATTAAACCTCAAATCCTAAACCCTAAACCCTAAAAACTAAAAAAAACAAACCTTCCCTAACCCTCACCCTTAAACCATTAAACCTAAACCCCAAGCCCAAAATACAAAAACCCAAACATTAAACATAAACCATTGATATGAAACCTCAAATCCTAAACCCTAAAACATAAAACCTAAAAAACCCTAAACTCTAGCCCTAACAATAAACCCTTAACCCTAAACCCTAAACCCCAAGCCCAAAATTCCAAAACTGAATCATTTAAAATTAAATCACAAATATTAAACCTCAAATCCTGAAACCAATCCCTAAATACTAAAAAAACCTAAACCCTAAACCTAACCCTAACCCTAAACCCTAAACCCCAAGACCAAAATACCAAAACCCAAACATTAAACCATACCCAAACCCTAAAACCTAAAAAAATCCTATACCCTATACAAAAACCCAAACATTAAACACAAGACCATAGATTTTAAATCTCAAACCCTAAACCCAAATCCTAAAACCTAAAAAAACCACTAAACCATAAAACTAACCCTAAATCTAACTCTAAACCCTAAATCCCAAACCCAAAACCCAAAAACAATAAGCACTTAACCATTCATATTTAACCTCAAATCCTAAACCCAAAATCCTAACCCTAACCCTAACCTAATACTAAACCCTTAACCCTAAACCCTAAGCCATAAAGGCTTATCCTTTGTGATCTAAAGGAACACTTAGGCATGTATTGAAGAGTATTTATGGTCCGTCTCTCATGTCTTATTTTGGTGGGTCTCAAGATAACCTTAGATGGAGGGAGGGTCTATTATGATGTAATGGTTTGTGAAATGAATACGGTTATTCATATATGTGTTTATTGACTTGAAAGATATTTGTTGTACTCATCTTATGACATTTCAACCAAGAATAGCATGAAAAGCATATCTCAAATAAATGTCCCTTTCTCATGATTTTTTCATGGTCATCATCTTATTGCATATTTGTACTAACACCATTTCTCCATGTTTTTACTATAAAGTGTAGGTGGCGGTTATCACGACCAGAGATCACCCCCTAGATGTAATCGGCGTCGTCGTCTTCAGAGACAACATAGAAAAGCCCTTAGCATTTGTCATAACATATCATAAGTCAAAATGTTGAACTAAGACGTTTTACATATTGAGCTATACATAGACCTCTCAAATACTATATAGGGAGTTTACTTAGACTCCTCTAGTATGAAGCTTACATAGGCTTCTCCCATATGAAGCTTATATAGGCTTCTCATTTAGTCAACATAACCAATGTGTAAGAATTTAGTCTAATAATACTGTCTCACATAAAACCATCTAAAACGAAATAGAACTTTTGGGCATAATGCTTACAGAAATTCACATTTGCCACATAGGTCTTACAATAATATCTTCAACAATAAGAAAGAAACGAATGTCTTTAAACAATATCAATGCTACTAAGGTAGAATACGCGGCACCATCCTTGAACTAGAGGATCTACCAAAACTTGGGGAGAAGTCCAAGTCTTCTTAATCTTGATACCTCAACGGCTCACACATACATTATTTGGGAAAGGGAAAAGAATATGGGTTAGTACAACCACATGTATTAAGTATGGAAATATATGCAAGTAAAATCATTGAACTCATGCTTAAAAGGGCGTTTAGTTCAAACCATGCTAAATTACTTTCAAAAGCCTTTATGCACAATCAAGAACATATTCAAGCCATTAGAGATAACATCACTCCAAATAAGTCCATATTCAACACAAGACCAATATCATCATCAAGTCAAGTCAACATGGATATTATAAAGATAAGTCATATCAATATGAATGCTATCATATCAAGACCATATAAGCATGAGTAAATCTAACATAATGTCATTTCAACAATTCATGTAATAGTTCATGACATCACATCATATAAGACTCTTACTCACAACCCATTCCCTAGGCCTACAAGTGCAATGCTTATGTGAAGTATCATAACACCCACATAGTCAAGTATACCAAATAAAGGATCATAAGCAATGCAACCATTTCATATATCTTCATATCATGCATGTTATTCAATGAAACTAACATCACATAGGATCATAAACATATAAATTCATCATAAAGAATTCATTCATATCATAAGTACGTAAGATCAACCTCCTAGGCCTTCTCTCAAGGTCAACTTGTACCATGTATAAGTAGAGTCCCATACCCCTACCTAAACTTAGTAGAACCCCTTAAGTCACCCTAGTTAGTGTTCAATTCATTACTTTCATTTAAATTTTGGGAACAACCGCCTTAACCAACAATAGACCATGTGAGATAAACATGGAATCTAGTGTCATGAAATCCTACAACGAAAAAAGGTGGCCTATTTGCAAAAGTAGGACCAAAACATGAACATAACATTCTAGGTGGATCCACTGGCTAGTATTCCTATGGAGCAACATAGTTAAGGAACTAGGATATATGTATTGAACCATATACATACCCATTAGCAATTGAAGTCCTCATCTCTTGAGCACATTTAGTGAATCTCCCTTCTATGGGGAGACAACACCTCTAATTGTCAAGTTCACTCGGTGCTAAGCTAAATTTCCTTTTTGAGATGTCTTTAAGCCATTCTTAATCATCATAGCTTAATATAGGCCATAGGAGACTAACCCCTTGCATACATCATTAGCTCGTTAGGTATTTCATGAGAATGTCCTTTCATAGATACCCTTCAATTATGAGATTAACACATCGTAATCCTATCATAGTATGGCACACAGGTGATTCATATTCAACCTTGTATCATCATAACCTTAACATAATCTCACAATTCACATAGCCAAGACATTTCATCGTAATCATCGTATCATTATCTTCTTAATCTAATCACATATAATACTTCAATTGAATACTATTATCAAGTATAAACCATCATTATTGAAGTAGAGAACTCAAGATCACAAAGCCTTACCAATTCGCCTTCATGCGCCTACTTCAAGACCTTACCATCAATGCAGTCATATTCATCCATAAATCCACTTAACAAAATCATATCATAGTAATCTAAACAAGAACTAAGTCAATTGAATCATCACTAATCTATTCAACCTAAATTCATAACCTAGGGTTAGGGGAAAAGGGTTCAATCATGATTTCTTCCATAGAACTAGGTCAAACACTAAGAACTATAACAATTAACCAATAATACATCATATCTATCAATAACAATCAAAGGATACCAATATCAAATCAATTTCGTAATTAGTAGAAAATCCCATGATTTTGTCAACTTTAAAATAAACCTTGAAGAGCCTCTTAGGATTTCTAAGTGTTTGATGGAGAAAACATTATGCCTTGAAGCCCTAGTCCACCTTGAAGCTTTGTCTTCAATGGTGTCTTTAATAGAGAGAGAAAGTAGAGAGAAGTTGGAGAGAATTGGGTTTGGGAATTGTGGAGTGTAAGGTTATTTTAATGAGGTTTAGTCTTTATATAGTCCCTCAACTAACTAAATTAACCACCCCTAACCCTTAATTAATCACCTAAGTAACTAACTTATTAATTCTTTTAACTTAAAACTTGGCAGTGAAATAGACCCCCAAACCATGAACCCCCGACCTATGCCCTATAGTCCCATCGACGACACCGTACTACAAGTCATCATTTGGGATAGAGACTGGTCTTTTGGTCCATCCTAGACAAGTGACTAAGTTTCAACCTACGAGGTCATCGAGGAGCTTCAATCAAACGACGGCTCATCGCTTGGCTCGTGGATGCACACAGTCAATTTATAGATTTTAGGTCTAAATGGAAGGGTCCTCCTTAAGGACCCTTAGTCCTTGGGAAGTTGTACCGGACGTTTCAACCCTAAATACACTTTAAACACATGTTTAGCACCTTCTACCAAACTTCACTAATTTTCGACTCTTAAAACCCCATGAAACATGCCAAGGCACACTAGTACTTTTTTCTCAACTCTCCAGATATTATTGTCATTTTTTGATGTTTTGACTCTAACACTTTCTAATAGTTTAAATACATTATATTAGGCCTACAAACAGTGTTTCAAGTCTTAGTTCATCATGTGAGCCTCTAGACTAAGTCATGGACTTTTGGAGTGTTGACTTAAGGTTCATTGGTCGATTAAAGAGCTTGGACTTCTTCAATCCTTGGGTATATCCTCAATGATTCGAGGACACTTATATTAGATAATCTTTAACTTCATGTAATAGACTCGAGTAGATTTCTTTTGAATGTAGAGGGTCGTTTCCCTATGATATTAAGACGTGTCTAAGGTGGCAAGTGTCGCGATGTTCTTCTTTTATTTTATAAAAGAGATTCCACTTGTTGTCTATATTTTTAAAAGTTCTACATTCTGTACTAATTGTAATACCTATGTGATAAATGAAGGGCTTGTATAAGACCTTCGAGAGGTCGAATACGTCGTATCGCAACTTGCGGGTGCTCTCGGGTCATGACACTAACCCTAAACCTAAATCCCTAGCACAAAATACTAAAATCCAAGATCTTTATCATTCAAGACATCCTTTAAGCATCCACAACCTATACTTTATGTAAAATGTAGAGAAGAATTGGATTAGTACAAGAATGCACTAAGTATGACAACCATGCAAAACCATGCATCTAAAAGGGACTTTTTCTCTTGAAAATCATATTCCATGCCATTTTGAGTAAATCCTTCTGAAACATTCAAACAATAGCATTTACATCATTCTCATACTTCATAAAAACACAACCAAAGTCCAAACATCATAGAAAAGCAAATATTTAATTTAAGTCCAATTTGAGGTCACTTTAAAGTGAGCTCATTTCTCTTTATAGTGAACTAATTCTTTTAATTCATTAGACTCCCAAGTAATCCTTTAGGGATGGTGCAATGTATCACCTTAGGACCATAAGGAAAATCATACATATCATTTACAAAAGACAACACATACCATCATAGAAGTATAATACCACATTAACATAGTTAAGTCAAGACCTTCATCATATAGTCAACAAGATAAACATCATGCATAAAGACTCATATCATGCACATCTTCATAACAAGTACACAAATACTACAATGTCATGCATAAGGAACACATACATGGTGACATGCATTAGAACACCTTCCTAGAACTTCCTAAGGAGCTACTTGTGCAATGTCTAGGTGGGTTCATTACTTCCACCTATCCTAAGTAACCTCCCTTAAGTCATTCTATTTAGGGTCCTGGTCATTAACTTCCATTGTCCATTTTACTTTTGGAAAACTATAACCTTAACTGACATGGACCATGTGATGTTAAACATGGAATTTAGTGTTATAAAACCCCACATTAATAAAGGGTGGTCTACCGGCTAAAGTAGAACCAAATGATACATAGCTTTATAAGTCGATCCAGTAGCTAGTAACCTATGGTGGCAACAAAGTTATGGAATTTGGAGGTACATCTAAAAACCCTTTTTATGCCAAGATTAGGAATTATGGTTATTCACTTATGGAAACCCTATTTATGCCCATTTAGGCATTGTAGTCAACTACCTTATGAGATTTATGGTGACCTACCTTCCTATCATAGGAAGGGACACACACTCATATTAAAGTTCACTCAGTTCTAAGCTAAGTTCCCTTCATTGGAAACCTTTATTATAATTGTAATTTATATATTATAGGATTAGGAGAGTCATACCCTCATATGCTCAACTCATTGGTCATAGATGGAAGTTCATTAATCCAAATCATGTAAAGAATCTATTCACATGAACATAGCATATGTAAAGCATCATCTAGTTTAGGGTACACATGAATACACCATTCAAGGCTCCTTTCTTGACTAGATGTTCATACATGGGTGTGTGTTTATACATATATGTGAGCAAACCTTTAACATAACACATTAAGTCACACAAGTTCATACATACATATTCATACATGTAGCAACCAAAACTAAACTATCCTATCAAAGGTACACATGTGCAATGCATAGGCAAAGTCCCATACCCATGCACATACTAGTTCACCTATCAAGTCACCGTAGTAAGGAATACATAACATATTTCACATACATATACTTTACATGCATAGTACTGGACACTAGTGAATATGAGAACTACCTTTCATTCAGACACAATGACCTATACTACTTGTAACATGCATGTAAGCGAGAGTGTGTGTACATTGACCAAAATGATCACATAATGGATATCAATAACTTATTGAGGCAGACACCCTCTTAGACCACATTAAACTTCCAAGCACATACATAGGACACAACACATAATAGCATAAGAGACAAGATAATATATACATTATAATCAAGACTCCTAACTTTAGCTATTTACACTTTCATATAAGGGGTACATGGGTAGAGGCTATTAGAAATTTTAACGCATCAATGGCAGAACCTATACAATACCCTAACATGAATATACACACATGCTCATACAATAGCCACACAACCAAGATCCACTACTAGAATAGGAAGATAGGCAAAATTACTCATAAGGTGATCATTTAAATCTCTAAATCATATATTCATCAATTTGTCTTCAAGGCCATGGTCAACACATATATAATGACAATAATATAAACACCTCCACCATAAGTGGACCATACTACACCATGCCATACAAGACTTCATCAACATTACTATAAAGAAATAGAGAAATAGAAGAGTAGAGGGAATAAGCATTCTTACCAATTTCTCACCCTTTGATCATCATTGATAAATACACCTTATTCATCAATAAAACACATATATGGCAGTATATAAATGTTCTTTAAACATATAAGAAACCATATATAAGTTGCTTCAAGATTATACTATAACATAATACAACATATCAACATACAAGGGAAGTAGAATAACATAGATCATTAGCTAATTTCCCTTGCATATATTTTAGATCATATTTCATACATATTATAAGTCTAAGGAACTATCTAAACCTGCATATAGTCATACTGAAATCATAATTACAAACCTTCAAGATTAAGGTTACTACATAAGGAGATTTGGGCTTATTGATTTGCTAGAGTATAGAAGACTGTACCAATACTATGAACTCTCTAAGCCTTTGATCATCATTCATATTTTATCAACAATAAAATCATTAGGCAGTAGCTAATTATATAATAAATTAAGGTGAAATCATGCTTCATCTAATCACAATTCGAGATCCATCACACACTTAGATTTTTGACTTCATAGCCTAAAGGAATCTAGATAAATTCATGCAATCCTTTCTTAATTTGATCATTAAGGATATATAACTACAAAATTAATCCATTATATCACCGTAAAACAGTATCTACAACAGTTTGTACATAATATACATAATCAAAACTCTACACAAGCGATCTCACAATTGACTTCAAGGCAACATGTAAAAACACAGGCTATTCATGTTCAAATCTTCATATATATCATCATGGACTGATCATCATTAATTCACCATCAATTAACGTAAATAACAATAAACACAAGCAATTCAATTTAAGAGAATTACCATTTAATCAAGAATAAGCCATAATCACAAAACCCATGCAAGAGCTAAACCAAATTTGGAAGGAACATAGGTTCATGATTCAATAGGCATGAAATCAAGTTAAAAGCACTGTATTAACTTCAATTTTTCATGATTTAATCATTAAAAGGGTATTGAGAAAGAACCCATGTTTAGATTGGAACATTGGAAACTTGATCATAAGATTTCTTTGAAAAACATTGAGAAGAACTCTCCAAGTGAAAGGTTACTTGAAGATGAAGGATTGCCATACCTTTTATTAGTTGAAAATTTCTTAAACATGATGATTCATCCATGGAAAACCTAGCTTGAATCTGTTCTTGAGCTTCACCAACAATGGTGGTTTCTAGAGAGACTATTTTTGGAGAGAAAGGCTTAAAACATGTGGGTTGATATTCTAATTGTTGATCACGTTTTTGATGACTTGTATACGCCCAAAATTACTTAAATAAACCCATAATAATTAGGTTAGTACGTGGGGTGAATTTCCCATTCACCCGTTGAATTAACAGCACGCAGGCTGCTAGTTGCAGGCCACCTTTGACGATGGCAATGACGGGGCATCGAGGCCATGACGGGTCGTGCCTGGCCTCCGTCGCCTAACACTTAGCTAAAATTTTCTTAATACCTTCCCAAGGCATGTATCCCTCGATGAGAACTGTTCAATGGGATATTATTGGACCAATGATCCGTCGTTGGGTCTGTCAATGGACACCGCCCAGGCAGTATCTGAGGAAACTTTGGGTCCTTCTTTTGGGGCCTCCTGTGGGGCCCTTTAGAATTCATACCTGGACGTTTCCAACGTGATTATGAACCTTAACAAGTTATATACCTTCAACTTAAATTTCATCCAAAACAAACACTTATGACGTCCAAATAGTTCAAGCTTCATCATGACATACGATGAACGTCTTAGGGACTATCTTTCGTAGGCCTTGGACCTTCTTGGGCGTTTGACCTCCAATTTTCACAAAACTACATATAGAAACATTAAACATCATTATAAACCATTAGAAGACTTTTTAAACTCATTTCATACAAATTTAAGCATGCATAGACACATAAGGCACATAAGCGACTAGTCGTCGAACGTCTTGGTCGTCCCTTGATGTTCGACTTCCAAATCACTTCAAACTTTGCACACTACCTACAAACAATATAATAAGAAATTTTAGGACCTTAGAAACTTAAGACGAGCATTTTAGGATCTAGACACCCTATCTCATTTTTGGGTCTTACAATATCCCCTACTTGGGAACATTAGTCCTCGAATGACACTTAGGGCAATTTAATCACAACAAGGACTTCAATGCATATAAGAGATGTTCATAACATTTAAAATATCATCAAATCATTTTAGCACTCAATACACACAAGCAAGCAAAACCATTATTCACTTACTCTCTAATGCATCAAACACAAAGGTCCTTTTCATGTTCATAGGAGAACATCCTTCTCCTAATCAAAACATGATCATTACATCTTAATTCATTACAAGAAAATCTTGAAAAGATACTCATAGGCGGATCATAACCCATACTCAAAGTTACTTAAGCACTCATAAATGCACATAAACTTGAGTTAATTGAATTACAAAGATCTTCGTTAGTTAGACATAGACACATGAAGGTCATTTTCAACCATACCATACATAGTTGTGTCCGTGGACGTAATGTCCTTTTCCTCAACACACTTACATGTATCCTGAGTTCACACCTTAGCAAGGTACAAGGTCAATTCTTTTTAAAATGAGAAATTCTCAACTTTTGAAACCAAGACATGAGCACGTATTCTTCCTAGTGAAGTCTAAAGGGTTGATCACTAAATACATCAAAATTAGGAAACCATTTCACAAAGTTTCATTTTCTAACATAGTACTCACCCTTACAGTAAGCCTCATTTTAGAAAAATAACACTATTTATAGGCACAAACATGAGCACTTAGCTAAACATACTTACACTTTTCAAGAATGAGCCTATAATTATGCATTCCAAATCATAAAATTCACATAGTTTTCAAGAGATTCGACATAATTCATTTGAAATAGACTCAATTTCCATTATAAGGCTAAACAATTTACCTCATAAGCTACTATTACAAAATTCCTATCTTATCTTATGAAGTCAAATGCATAACTAGCATATCAAGATGTAATTCAACATGAGAAAACATGGATTTTTATCAAAAATTTTCTTTCATGCACTTGGAATATTCATAATATCTTCAAGGTAATGTCAATCAAGACATACCAAACATGTAGAGGTTATGAAATTCATACTTTATGCAAAACTCTATTCATGAACAAGCTTACTAAAATTTCAATAGATTCAAGATCAAATAAGAATAGAAGGTCAATGGTAGAAAATATCTACAACCTTACTACTCAATCACCACCCCCCACTTAGGGTAAACCCAATTAAGAGCAACTTAGTCCAACCTCAAGAGGATCTTAACTAAACAAAATTCATTTTCATCACTTAAAGTGATTTCTATTTCAAAGGGATTTACACTAAATCAATATCATAAAACAAAAGTATTCTAAACCTTATGAACTAGGCAGTTTATCCACAATTATCAAGTTAGGTCATCTCATTCAACTACATAAGGTTTGTATACAATACAATTGACACCAAGGTCATACATCATTAGGGGAAACAATAAAGAAGACTTAGTCTTAAGTACTCTTTCTTTTCTTTAAACATTAATGTAAGGTAACTTCTAGGTCAAACAAACCCACATCATCACCCTGCAAGGATAAGAGTATTACCCCCAATTCTAGGGTAAACACCAATTCCACGACATTAAGGGACTCACAATACAATAAGAAACAATGTTATGACTCATCATGTGATAAGACTCTCCTTCTTAATTCCAAATAGCAAAACTTCTTTTCACATTCATTATCATGTTGATATACATCAATTCTATACACATTTCAACCACATCAAATCAAAGAACAATTTAGTTGATTCTCCAAAAATGTTATAGTAAGTTTCCTGGCTTTATAGTGAGCATGCTTCCAAACATCCAAAAATGCAACATTTAGACAATTGAGGGGACAATCATGGAAATATAAGATACAAAGCTTTACCAACTCAGCCTTCATAAGCATGCATACTATCATCACAACTAGGATCAAGTCTTTACAAAGGACACCAATTTATACTAGCAACTCATCAAGTACCACTTATATACAAAGGAAAACAATGCACACTTTTAAACACATATTCTTAGGGTAGCTTACTTCCATAGGTAATCACTACACATCTCAAGTTCAAATAATAGTATCAGGCTACCAACATATAATGTCATATAGTGATACAACATTCCAAAAAAACTCATTTTATCCTTCATAACTTCTAACATACTTTAACTATATCACGACAAAAAAATTTCAACATGACATGCTATTTCACATATAGCCATAATTGGCATCACATCATCAAAACATACCAAAATTCACCTTCACACATACTCATCAAACCATAACACCGAGATATGCATTTAAACTCACCTTTTCTCCCTCAAGAATAGAGATAATCTCATCCAAGAGATCGCATCTAAAATACCACCGAACAAAAAACATAAGAGAGAGATCTTATAGAGATAAGTTCTATGACACGATATGAGAATGATGAAGAAGGGAAACTCTATCGTCCTATATCCTCTCGTACTATTTGATGTGTCTCAACTCACCACCAATGATACAAGACTCTAATAGACATGGAAATATGAGACTTCTTGGACCCTAAACCACCTTTAAAAACATCGTGCTCTAATACCACGTTTTTCACAATCGGGGAAAACCCCCTAGAAGTAGCATGGCGTACTTGACCTCTCGGAGGTCTTATACAAGCCCATTATTATCATTCATCGCATCAACATAGTAAATTTAGCGAACAATTTAAAACTTTTCATAGCACCTCATATGCTAGAAACTTTACTTCATATATATATAAAATATATGTCATAATACATATATAGACTCTACGTCTCTTTGCCATCTTAGACTCAACATTATTAGGATACATTAGAGACACGACACAAATTACATAAATATAAAATATTTAAAGACTTTACAATAAATACACATTAGGACATCCTTGGACTTAAGGAGTCCTTTCCTTGAGCTTGAGAATCACCTATCAAGATCTTCATCATTCAAAACATCTTTAAGCATTCATGACCTACACTTTGTATAAAAAAATAGAGAAGAACGGGATTAGTACCAAAATGCACTAAGTATCGCAACCATGCAAAAATATGCATTTAAAAGGGACCTTTTTTCTTGAAAATCATATTTCATGCCTTTTGAGTAAATCCTTATGAAACTTTTAAACAATAGCATTTACATCATTTTCATACTTCATAAAAACACAACAAAAGGCCAAATATCATTGGAAAAGCACATATAGAATTTAAGTCCAATTTGAGGTCACATTACAGTGAGCTCATAACTCTTTACGGTGAACTAATTCTTTTAATTCATTAATCTCCCAAGTAAACCTTCCGAGATACTTGGTGCAATGGATCACCTTAGGACCACAAGGAAAATCATGCATATCATCTACAAAAGACAACACATACCATCATAAAAGTACAATACCATATTGACATGGTTAAGTCAAGACCTTCATCATATAAACAACAAGATGAATATCATGCATAAAGACCCATATCATGCACATCTTCAAAACAAGTAGACAAAATACTACAATGTCATGCATAAGGAATACATACACAGTGACATGCATTAGAACACCTTCCTAGAACTTCCTAAGGAGCTACTTGTCAAATGTCTAGGTGGGTTCATTACTTCCATTCTATCCTAAGTAACCTCCCTTAAGTCATTCTATTAAGGGTCGTAGTCATTAACTTCCATTGTCCATTTTACTTTAGGGAAACTATAACCTTAACCGACATATACCATGTGATGCTAAACATGGAATTCTATGTCATAAAACCCCACATCGATAAAGGGTGGTCTACTGGAAAAAGTAGAATCAAATGAGACATAGCTTTCTAAGTGGATCTACTAGCTAGTATCCTATGGTGGCAACGTAGTTATGGAACTTTGAGGTACATTTGAAAACCCTCTTTGTGTAAAGATTAGGCATTACAGTTGTTCACTTATAGAAATCCTATTTATGCCCATTGAGGCACTATGGTTATCTACCTCATGAGATTTATAGTGACCTACCTTCCTACCAAAGGAAGGGACACACAATCATATTCAAGTTCACTCGGTGCTAAGCTAAGTTCCCTTTATTGAAAACCTTTATTATATTTTACTTTATAAATCATAGGTTTTTGAGATTCATACCCTCATATACTCAACTCATAGTTCATAGATTTTCATCAACCAAATCATGTAAAAAATCCATTCACATGAACATAGCATATGTAAAAAGCATCATCTAGTTTAAGGTGCACATGGGTACACCATTCAAGGCCCCTCTCTTCACTAGATCTTCATACATGTGTGTGTTTATACATATATGTGAGTAAACCATTCACATAACACATTATGTCACACAAGTTCATACATATGCAATGCATTGGCATAGACCCATCCCCATGTAGAAACCAAAATTAGAACTATCCTATCAATGTACACATGTACAATGCATTGGAAAAGACCCATACCCATGCCCATACGGTACACCTATCAAGTCATCCTAGGAATACATAACATACTTCACATACATATACTTTACATGCATAGTAGTGGACACTAGTGAATATGAGAACTACCTTTCAGTTAGACACAATGACCTATACTACTTGTAACATGCATGTAAGTGAGAGTTTATGTACATCGACCAACATGATCACATAATGGCTATCAATAACTTCTTGAGGCACACACCCTCTTATACCACATTACACTTCCAAGCACATACATAGAACACAACACATAATAGCATAAGAGACAAGACAATATATAAATTATAATCAAGACTCCTAACTTTAGCTATTTACACTTTCATATAAGGGGTACATGAGTAGAGGCTATTTGCCATTTTAACACATCAATGGCAGACCCTATACAATACACTAACATGAATATACACATGCTCATACAATAGCCACAAAACCTAGATCACTACTAGAATAGGAAGATAGGCACAATTATTCATAAGGTGATCATTTAAATCTCTAAATCATATATTCATCAATTTGTCTTCAAGGCCATGGTAAATATATATATAATGACAATAAGATAAACACTGCCACCATAAGTGGACCATACCACACAATGCCATACAAGGCTTCATCAACATTACTATAAAGAAATAGAGTAGTAGAAGAGTAGAGGGAATAATCTTTCTTACAAATTTCTCACCCTTTGATCCACATTGATCAATACACCTTATTCATCAATAAAACACATATATGGCAGTAGCTAAATCTACTTTGAACATATAAGAAACCATGTATAAGTCGCTACAAAATTATACTATAGCATATTAAAACATATCAACATACTAGGAAAGTAGAATAACATAGATCATTAGTTAATTTCCCTTGCATTGATTTAAGATAATATTTCATACATATTATAAGTCTAAGGAAGTAGATAAACCTGCATTTAACCATACTGAAATCATAATTACATACCTTCAAGATTAAGTTTACAACATAGGCATTTAGGCTTATTGATTGGCTAGAGTATAGAAGACTTTATCAATACTATGAACTCTCTAAGTCTTTGACCATCATTCATATTTTATCAACAACACACTCACTCGGTATTAGCTAATTAGATAAGAAATCAAGGTTAAATCATGCTTCATCTAATCACAATTCGAGATTCATCACACACTTAGCTTTTTGACTTCATAGCCTAAAGGAATCTAGATAAATTCATGCAATCCTTTCTTAATTTGATAATTAAGGATTTATACCTACAAAATTCATCCATTATATCACCCTAAAAAGTATCTACAGCAGTCTATACATAATTAAAACTCTACACAACCGATCTCACAATCGAATTCAAGGCAACATGTAGAAACATAGGCTATTCATGTTAAAATCTTCATATATTTATTATCATGGACTTATCATCATCAGTTAACCGTCAATAATTTAAACAACAATAAACACAAGAAATTCAATGTAAGAGAATCACCATTTAATGGAGAACAAGCCATAATCATAAAGCCCATGCAAGTGCTAAACCTATTTTGGAAGGAACATGGGTTCATCATGAAATTGGAGTGAAATCCCTTTCAAAGCACTGTATCAACTTCAACTCTTCATGATTTAATCATTAAAAACGTTTTGAGAAAGAACCCATGGCAAGATTGGAAGATTGGAAACATGATCATAAGATTTCTTTGAAAAACATTGAGAAGAAGTCTCCAAGTGAAAGGTTACTTGAAGAATAAGGATTGCCATACCTTTTATTATTTGAAAATTTCTTAAACTTGGTGATTTATCCATGGAAAACCCACCTTGAATCTGTTCTTGAGTTTCACCAACAATGGTGGTTCTTGAGAGAGTATTTAGGAGGGAAAGTCTTAAAACATGTGGGTTGATTATCGAATGGGTTGATAACGTTTTTGATGACTTATACAAGCCCAAAATTACTTAAATAAACCCATAATAATCAGGTTAGGACGTGGGGTGAATTTCTCATTCACCCCTTTAATTAACAGCACGCAGGGTGCCAGGTGCAGGCCATCTTCGACAATGGCAATGACGGGGCATCGAGGCCATGACGGGCCGTGTGTGGCCTCCTTCCCCTTACACATAGCCAAAATTGGCTTAAGACCTTCCCAAGGCATGTATACCTCGACGAGACCTGCTCAACGGGCCGTTGATGGACCAAGGATCCATCGTTGAGTCCGTCAATGGGCACCGCCCAGCAGTGTCTTAGGCAGCTTTGGGTCCTTCTTTTGGGGCCTCATGTGGGGCCCATTAGAAGTCATACCCGGACGTTTCCAATGCTATTACGAATATTAACAAGTTATAGACCTTCAACACAAATTTCATCCTAAACAAACATCTATAAGACGTCCAAACAGTCCAAGCCCCATCATGAAATACGATGAACGTCTTAGGGGCTATCTTTCGAATGTCTAGGACGTTCTTGGGCGTTTGACCTCCAAACTTCACGAAACATCATATAACAGCATTAAACATCCTTAATATCCATTTAAAGACTTGTTAATCTCATTTCAAACAAATTTAAGCATGCATAGAAACATGAGGCACATAAGCGACTCATCGTCGAACCTCTTGGTCGTTCTTTGATGTTCGACTTCCAAATCACTTCAAACTTTGCACACTCCTCTAAACAATAAAATAAGATATTTTAGGACCTTAGAACCTTAATTCAAACATGTTATTCTCTAGACACCCTATCTCATTTTGGAGTCTTACACCATAATATTAGACCTCAAATCCTAAACACCAAACCCTAAAACCTAAAAAAATCCTAAACTCTAACCCTAACCCTAAACCCTAAACCTAAATCCCAAAATACAAAAACAAAAATAATAAACATAAACCATATATATTAAACCTCAAATCCTAAAACCCAAACACTAAAACATAAAAAAACACTAAAGCCTAACCCTAACCCTAAACCTAATCCTAAACCTTAAATCCTAAACTCTAAACCCAAAATACCAAATAATAAACATTAAACTAAAACTTGGGGAAAAACCTAAACCTTAACCCTAACCCTAAACCTAACCCTTACCTTAAACCCTAAACCCCAAGTACGAAACTAAACCATAGATATTAAACCTCAAATAGTAAACCCCAAACACTAAAACCTAAAAAAACCAATCCTAACCATAATTCTAAAATTAACCCTAATTCTAACCCTAAAGCAAAGCCCAAAATACCAAAACCCAAAAATTAAACCCAAAAACTAAAATTTTAAACCTCAAATCTTCAACCCCAAAACCTAATGCCTTAAAAAATCATAAATCCTATCGTTCACCCTAACGTTAGCCCTAACCCGAATCATTAATCGTAAACCCTAAATCCCATACCAAAATACAAACACCCAAACATTAAACACTAACTCATAGATATTACAATTCAAATTCTAAAAAAACCCTAACTGCAACCCTAACCTTAACCCTAAACCATAAATGCTAAACCCCAAGCCTAAAATACCAAAACCCAAACATTAAACAATAAACCATAGATATTAACCCACAAATCCTAAGCCCCAAACACTAAAACTTAAAAAAGCTAAACCCTAACCGCAACCCTAACCCTAACCCTAAATCCCAAGACAAAAATACCAAAACCCAAACATTAAACATTTAACACTAAACCATAGAATCTGAATTATAAATCCTAAACCTAAACTTGAAAACCTATAAAAGATAATAAACCCTAACCCTAACTCTAACCTTAACCACCCTAACCCTAAACCTTAAACCTTAAACCCCAAGCCCAAATTAAAAAAACCCAACATTAAACAATAAACCGTAGATATTAAACCTCAAATCCTAAGCCCCAAATCGTAAAACATAAAAAAAATACTAAACACTAACCCTAATCCTAACCCTAACCCAAACATCAAAACCCAAATATTAAACACTAAATGATAGATACTAAATCTCAAATGCTAAACCCTAAACTCTAAAACTCTTAAATAAAACTACACCCTAACCCTTTCCTTAACCTTAAACACTAAACCCTAAGCCCAAAATATGAAAATCCAAACATTAAACACTAAGCCATAGATTTTAAACCACAAACCCTAACACCATCAAGAAAACTCTTAACCCCTAACCCTAACACTAACCTAAAACCTAAACCTGAAAACCAAGCCCAAAATACAAAAACCCGAATATTAAATACTAAACAATTCATTTAAACCACAAATCCTAAAACCTAAAAACTTAAAAAAAAACTAAACCCTAACCATAACCATAACTTGAACCCAAACTCTAACCCTAACCCTAATTCTTAAATCCTAACCCCTAAACCCAAATCCAAAAATACCAAAACCTTAACACTAAAAACAAAAGCATAGATATTATAACTCAATCCGTAAGACCAAACCCTAAAACATAAAAATAACCCTAAAGCCTAACCTTAACCCTAACATTAACCCTAACCCTAACCCTAAATGATAAACCCTAAATCCCAAGTCTACAAATACCGAAATGCAACATTAAACACTAAACCATCGATATTAAACCGAAATCCTAAACCCCAAACCCTAAAACCTAAAAAAATAAAAAAAATAAAATAAACCCTAACCCTAAACTCTAAATTTTAAACCCCAAGCCAAAAATACCAAAAATTTTCTCTCTCTAAAATTTCTCCCTCTAGGTGCTCTAAAAAGCTGGTTAATGGAATTGAGAATGGCATTGTCACCGGTGAAGCAACGCCAGCCATTGGATAAACAACATTCATCACATCCGTCTACTAATGATCCTTCTCTTCAAAGTGATTCCACAAATTCATGCAACAATTCTTCGAATTTGAGGTGTGAAGAAGCGATCCATGTCACAATTTAAAAAGAGGAATTGGATTGGTCAAGAAGAATGATGGAAATGGTGAATTCTGGTTTGTTAGTGATCAAATCGTAGGAGGATATGAAATCGACATCCCAAGATTCATCTAAAGATGAAAAATGAGTGAAGTTCATTAATCCTACTGTTAGATTTAGTCATGAGATTGTAGATCAACAAGTGATAACATTGGCAACATGGATGACACTAACATGAGTGACATGTACCCCTCAAGACCATTCATAGGATCTCCAATGCCTACAAGCAATGTTCATGAAAAGGGAAGCATTAGAGGAGACTGAATGTCAACAAAGAAGGACATACAATATGTTTACATAACATCAAATTGAAAAGGAAGAAGGAAAGAGGCCATGTGTGCAAATGGCCATTTCATGAATTCAAGAATTCACAAAAGAAGGCAACCAAACAAGGCCCTTACCTCATCAAGGGCAAAATTGTTAAAGAAGTGTCTTCTTTATTTCCTCAGTATAAATATTAGTCTTTTATCATTTTGCAAGACATAGACTATATTGAATATTGACTCTAAAATTGTAGTATCTTCTTTGTGAGTAATTAGGGTGAATCTTGGGATTGCTAGTTAACTTCTTGAGTTTGATTAGTCTAAGTGTTACCACTTTGTGATTCTTGGTTTACTTTGATTATTCTTTCTTTGGTTGAATTTAGGTTGTTAAAGTCAATTCGGAGGTCAGTATTTTAGTCCCTTGTTTCCCATAATTTTAATAACTTGAGTATTAATTCACATGTATTTTTATTTCTTTGTGTCTTTCATTGTTTGATCTTTATCATTTGGTATCAAGAGCCTAAGTTTAGATTTGTTCTTACAAATCTAGTCTTGGGTTAAATAAATAGTTGAAATTTTTTTTGTTTTGTTTTGTTGTTGTTGACACTAGATACTTGTTTCCTAGTGTATTTTGAGTCTTGGTTTCAAATTTTGTTCAATTTGAAGTTGTAGAAGTGAAATTACCATTAAAGGATTTCAAGCTTTTCAAACTTTTCAAATTCTGAAAGTGGGTCTTTTGATAGAGGAGAAATTGGAGGTTAATAATTAGTGGGCTTTGTTCATTTAGTTGAAGGGAAAATCCTTAAATTTGAGCCAATTTTGAGTTGATTTGAGTGTATCGAAATGAAGTGTATGTTCTTCGTGTTCTTCAAGTTGTTCTTGAAGAAGAAGAAAGAAGAAAGTACATTTGATCCAACTTTTCAAGTCAATGTTGGTCAAATGTTTTTTTTGGGGTCCATTAGTGAAATTTTTTAAAAAACTTGAAATCTAAAAAAAAATTAAAATCTTTTTTCCACGTAGACTGAAACGTCAGCAGCCACATCAGACACATTGCCACACCAGCACCACACAACATTGCATCAGTAGCCAGCGCAGCCGCCAGCGCATCAGAGAGGCAGCTAACAAGGCCCAGGCGCCTAGTCAGTACGTGAGGCTCACTTTCAGAGGCTTAAATGTGCAGGTTTTCCCTTGACAGCTCTAAATTATTTTAAGTATGGGAAGTTTTTTGGACCTAGAAATCTTTCTAAATGTTCAAAGTTTGTGATTTCTTTCCGATCATTTTCCCAGGAATTCCTCAACTAATAAACAATTAATTAACGTTTTTAATTACTACTAGTTTTAATCATCAAATCATCCAATCAACATCTTACAAGTGATGAACTTTTTTTGAGGCTTGAAATTTTTCGAAGTGTCCAAATTCACTTCTTCTTCTAAACTCATTTTCCTTTTTTTTAACTATTTAACAATTAATTAACATATTTGATTGCTTGTTAACTATTTTTAATCATCAAATCATTTTATTGATACTTCAAATTAAGTAACAAGTAGTAATCTTCTAATTTTGTTACTTGGTTTATCTTGAGTCCGAATCTTTTGGTACTTCTTTATTCTAATTTTCTCATCTTAATTCGTTGATAACCTTCTTGATTCAAGTCCGTTAATTTTTTTTGGGTCATCCTTCTTTCACAAAGGATAGGTGATCTTGAGTTGATTGAAAGGAACTAGTTCACTATCAATTTTGAGAGGACACCATAGAAGGTGAGTTGAGAGTTAAGTACGAGTGAAGTGAGGCTTTTGCTACTAACATCGTTTGTTGAGTTTTGTAGGCATCATGTCTAATTCAAATCCAATTGGGGAGAGCTCGGAGAACATCATGGAGGTTCTTGCCAATATCTCTAAGCAAGTAGCAGAAATGATTGGAAGGATGGGAGGTATGGAGGAAAGGTTGATACGGGTAGAAAGTGAGAATAGAAGGATAAAACATCAACCCAAAAATGAGGATATAAAGAGGACATTGGTGCATTCCTCCACCCTTACTCCGGAACAAGCTTATAATCTATGTTCTCCTCCACAAAGCCGTAACTGAAACTACCAATGCCCCACTTTCAAAACTCCAAACCCTCCAAACCATCTAAGAAAACCTACAACACATCAAATCCACATGACCCACCATAAGAGAATCTTCCTTTTTTGGCCAACCAATTCCAATATCAAACTCCATTTAAAAATGATTCAAATGCATCTTTTCATGAAACCTACACATCACACCCATAAAATGCACCACAAATTCCCTACTATGACTACCAATACAAAAATACTCTCTATGATGAGATTAATGAGGATTTCAATAACGATGAGTTTTGGGGTAGAGATGGAAATGGAGTACAAAGAAAAGGAGTAAGACCTCAGTACTTAGGGTGGGACAAAGGTAGGGGAGATCAAGATAGGATGAGATATAGATGAGATAGGATAGGATATAGAGGAGATAGGATGGGAAATATAGAAAATAGGTTTACGGAGAAGAATGATCAAGATAGGGGCTTGAACACTATCAAGGTCACACATCCAAGTTTAAAGGAAGTAATGACTCCGATGAGTTCTTGGAATGGAAAATTTAAAGTGAACGGATCTTTCTCACAAATAATATCTCTGCATCTTTGAAGGTGAAATATGCTCTGACGAAATTTGAGAGGTACGAATCAACTTGGTGGGAGTCCAAGAGGAGGGAAAGGTAGAGTCATCATAACTACGAATTACCTACTTGGCAAGAGTTGATTACACTTATAGAGTTGAAATACTTGACTCCAAACTACTACCAAGAGGTGCTTAAGAAGGTGCACATGTTGAGACAACGTACCAAAAGTGTAGAAGAATATTACTATGAGTTTATGTCTAAAATTTAAGAGATCATGGAATGTACTATAATACGATTCATGGAAAACTTGAGATATGATATATTGAATCCCTTGAAGCTTAAGAACTATGAGATTCTTGAAGCGGCTTTCCATGATGCCCCAAAGGTAAAAACAGATTTGAAAGAAGAAAAGTCATGCAAGGCTAAAAGTTCTTTAACTTCCACATAGAGCACAGGTTGCAATAATTGGAAGACGACATCCAGGGAACAAACTAAAGGTGGAGGTCAAGCTAACCAAGTAAAGCTTGATTATAAATCCAAGGCATGTCAGAAACCACAAGGATGTAACTATGTTAAACCTAAATTTCCTCGACCCTCTACAATTCAATGCTTTAGATGTCATGCGAAGGGACATGTTGCTAGTGAATGTCCAAATAAAAGAACAATTATTGACTTTTGTGATGGATATAATACAGAAGATGAAGATGAGGGAGAAGAAATAAATGAGGGAGGGAGAGATAGGAGTGAAGGAGAGGAAGGTGCTTCGGGGGATGAAGAAGAAAGGTTGGATGAGAGGGTGAATTTTGCTTGCTACATGGAGAAGGAAAAGTCTTTGATAAATGATGATGAAGACTTGAACATGAATGCCAATCTTTCATGTGTTGTGAGAAGAATTGTGGGGGCCCTTGAAAAAGAATAACTTGACCAAAGGTAGAATTTATTTCATGATAGATGCAAAATCCAAAATAAAGTGTGTTCCTTAATCATTTGTCACGACCCAACCCGATGGGCCATGACTAGTGCCTGTTTTGGACACCCACATACAAACCTGCTAAGTATAACCAACTAAAACTAAGACAATATGGAATTTAATCAAATCAAGCCAACCCCAACGTCATATATATAAAGAGGACCTGTCTCATAAGGAGTCATAACCATTCAACCAGAACAACATACGCGAGCTGACAAGGCCGCCACTATCCAAGGCATAATAACATACGTAAGCCGACAAGGCTGACACTACACAATACACAATGATGTACACAGCCGACAAGGCTGCCCCTGTACAGGCGGACATCCCAAACAAACCATGTCCAGACCATTATCCAAAACATATATATACAACCCACATAATGTCCACAGACCTCTAAGTACAATAGTGAAACTTGACGGGACAGGTCCCCGCCATACCCAAAGACGAGCAAACGACTACACAAAAATTTATGTACCAAAACGACTGGGCTCCAGAACAATAGAGATCTCCCAATCAGCAGAGTAGATATCCTAGGCGGGAGGATCACCAAACTGTGCGTCTACACCTGCAGGCATGAAACGCAGCCCCCCGAGGAAAGTGGGGTCAGTACGGACAATGTACTGAGTATGTAAAGCATAAGTTAAAGATAACAGGATACCAAATATGGCAAGTCAATACAAAATATCGCTACACATGTACCCTTTTAAGTGAAAATCATGCATATCTTTAACATATATGGTGCCCAGCTTCTCTAGTAAGGGGCTCGGAGAAGTAATCAGAACATCATCTCCTTCATCATCATCATCATAACCATCCTCATTACCAATCATATATATAATATACATACCCGACCCTCTAGTGAGGGCCTCGGTGACATATGCAAGAAACTCCGCACGAACAATACCCGGCCCAGGACTCGGTGAAATGATAAATGACTATGCACGAGCAGAATATTATGAGTAGCCATATGGAATTAAAATCTTTTCTTATAACTCAATAGAACAATCAACGTGAACCAGCAAGGAGTATTACCAAAGATTAACGTTTTATCAAGATTATGAGCCTTAATACGATATGGAAACGTAAAATCTTAATGACTCTAAGAAGCACTACCATAGATATGAGAAATCATCATAGCCTTAGACATAGCCGATATATAGAGGAATAATTGTGGAAGCAAGAATATACGTCACTTAGACTCTCTAGAGGTAAGTATCAAACCTGTCCATTATTCGCTTATTTTTAAAAGTCATGCCAAATAAAGAAAGAAGGGACAGCGTTACATACCGTATAGTCGAGCCGCACGTCCAATATTTACTGCTCAAGCTATTAATCTATAACAAGCAACAATCGTGCCGCAGTTAGATAAACGTCGCACTTTACTATCTTGTAAGCTAGCTAATAATCTAAAGAAAATCCGGCAGCACTTCCCCTATTTTTCTTACTTCGTCCCAATCCAACAACAACCCAAATTATCCATAGCAATACCAATAACACATACAACCCAACGAATCATATTAAACAGTCCCCTCCCTAAAACAGTTTCGTCTCGGCAACCATAGCAGCGAAGCAATGACACACCGAGTGATAACTCGTTTTATAATTCGCAACACATCTACCTTATCGTATTCATCCTTTGGAGTATTATATACTCATAATCACATTTAACATATACATAACACCAAGACAAAATTTTCCCGCAGTTTGCTTTAATCAAAACAGCCCAACCACCAACACGACACCACTAATAATCCGATTATGGTTTCCTTTCATACTTAGCACATTCAATAACTAAAACAAACTTCCTAAGCTACTGGTCACGCCCCCTTCATAATATCAATGGATAATTAACAAAGGTATTCTAAAGAATTAACACACCAAGCAAGGAGATTACTAACCAAATTATTTGCAGCGGCTGGCCAAGAGTTGCAGGGTTGGTTTCTCCATTTCCATGGCTGCCTAAGCCAAGTGGTGAAGAAGATGATATGCAGCAATGCATTTCACCACTTTATTTAGTATGGAGTGTATTTCTCCACCTCATTTATAATATGAAGTGGAGGCAGCCCCCCTCTACACGTGTCCGACCAGCTCCCAATCTGTTCCCTTTTTAATGTTTGCCTTAAGTAGTGGGGCCCACTGGATTAAATTAATCCTAATCAACCACTAATTATGAGTGGTGGGTCCCACTGGATTAAATTAATCCTAACCAGCCACTAATTAATCCCTCACTTAAAGTTAATGGCACTTACATTAGCCAAATCATACTAATATCACATTTGTAATTAACACCCTTGCCTAATATTTCTTTAATCACTTGGAATTTAAAATAAAATCTCATTCCCCGGACTTACGTCTACTAGATCATGACGCGCACTATGTATATACAAAAAATACGAGGCATAACATCATTGATAGTGGAAGTTGCACCAATGTGGTGAGTAGTTCCCTGGTGGAGCATATAAAAATACAAATCAGCAAGCATCCCAATCCTTATAAGCTACAATGGCTGAATGAGAGTGGGGACATGAAGGTCCTCAAACAAGCAAGTATTCGGTTTAGTGTGGGAAATTATAAAGAGGAATAGGTTTGTGATGTGGTTCCCATGTTGGCATGTCACCTACTGTTGAGGAGACCTTGGCAATTTGATAGAGATGTTGTGCACCAAAGTAGATCCAAAAAATACACTTTCGTGATTGAAGGTAAAAAGTCTCTACATATCAAGTCAGTGAGGACTATCTGGTTATGAAGGGACAAAAACCACAGAGGCAAAAGGTCCACCATCGTTCCAAAAGAGGAGAGTACCTTGGCTTAAAATAAGAAGAACATGTGCATGATAACAAAGCCAAGCATGTATTTAAAGGGTGTTGATGAAGGAAGCTTGCTAATGTGCCTTGTTAACACCAACCTTTTGTTACATGCTAACCAAGATACTAGCACTTTGCCTAGTATTATATCTTCTCTTTTGCAGGAATATGATGAACTATTTCCAGTTGAGATGCCCGCTGGATTACCACCCTTGAGGGGAATCGAGCACCAAATTGATTATATACCGGGTTCACAAATTCCCTATAGTCCAGCTTATAGAAGTAACCCAGCAGAAACCAAGAGCTATCAGGCAAGTGGAAGACATTTTTGAGAAGGTGTTGATCAAAGAAATCCTAAGTCCTTATGCCATACCAGTAATTCTTGTTCCCAAAAAAGATGGCACTTGGAGAATGGTATATTGATTGTAGAGCCGTAAATAAGATCATAGTAAAGTATCGCCATCCCATTCCTCGACTTGATGATATGCTTGATAAGCTATGTGGTTCTATTGTTTTCTCCAAGTTTGACCTTCAAAGTTGGTATAATCAAATTCGGATGAAATCGGGTGATGAGTGTAAGACGGCTATCAAGACAAAGTTTGAGATGTATGAATGGCTTGTGATGACATTTGGATTGACAAATGCCCCAAACACTTTCATGAGATTGATGAACCATGTTCTGGAACCTTGTATCAACAAGTTCTTTGTGGTCTATTTTGATGATATTCTTGTGTATAGTAAGACAATGGAGGAATATGTATCTCATTTGAAACAAGGGTTTGATGTTATACTACAAGAGCATCTCTTTGCTAACAAAGTTGTGTTTTTGGGTTTTGTGGTTAGTGCAAATGGGATTGAGGTCGATAAAAAGAAGGTGGAGCCCATCAAGACTTGGCCGACCCCAATCAGTACAACCGAGGTAAGAAGTTTTCATTGGTTAGAAAGTTTTTATCGGCAATTTGTGAAGTTCTTTAGTTCAATTGCTTCTCCTTTGACTGAACTGATCAAGAAAGATGTACCTTTTGTATGGGGAGAGGAGCAGGAGAAGTCTTTTCAAGCTTTGAAATTGATGTTGAGTTCTGCACATTTGCTCCAATTACCCAACTTTGATAAGAACTTTGAAATTGAATGTGATGCTCTAGGTGTTGGTATAGGTGGTGCGTTGATGCAAGAAGGAAAATCATTAGCTTTCCTTAGTGAAAAGATAAAAGGAGCTACACTCAAGTACTCAATTTATGACAAGGAATTGTATGCACTTGTGCGAGTGTTGGCTCATTGGCAACACTTCTTGTGGCACAAAGTGTTCGTGATAAGGACCGATCATGATTCCTTGAAGCATCTTAAGGGGCAATACAAGTTGATCTAGCCACATGCTAAGTGATTTGAATTCATTGGAACCTTTCCATTTGTGATCAACTACAAGTAAGGCAAGGAGAATGTGGTAGCGGATGCTCTATCAAGAAGGTTTGTCTTAGTCAGTACCTTGGTTTCTAGAATGATGGGGTTTTAAATCTTAAAAGGATTCTATTCTAGGAATTCCAACATTAATATTACTAAAGGGAAGCAAGTTGATAGGTACCAACTGGTTGATGGTTTTTTTCAAAGAAGGTCGAGCATGAGCGCCCATGATCTCATGGAGAGAGTTATTTGTCAAGGAGGCTCATAGTGGTGGTTTGATGGTACACTTTGGGGTACCAAAACACTTGATATTCTTAAGGAGCAGTTCTTTTGGCCCAAGCTGAAACATGATGTGGAGAGGATACAATGTCTAGAATGCAGGCAAGCAAAATCCACGACCACACCCCAAGGTAAGTATACTCCTCTTCCTACTCCTAATGGTCCGTGTATGGATATTTTTATGGATTTTATTTTGGGACTGCCCAGGACTAAAAACGACATGATAGTGTATTTGTGATAGTGGATAGATTTTCTAAAATGGCTCATTTTATTCCATGCCATAACTGTGATGATGCATCCCATGTAGCATTTTTGTTTGTTATCAATGTGCTTAAATTGCATGGAGTCCCTCAAACCATTGTTAGTGATCGAGATTCCAAGTTTCTAAGTCATTTTTGGAAGAGTCTATGGGTACACTTAGTGCCAAACTTCTGTTCTCTACTTCTTGCCATCCTCAAACGGATGGACAAACCGATGTAGTCAACTGGACTCTTGGAACCATGCTTCGACGCATGATTAGAGGAACCCCAACTAATTGAGAAGACAGTTTACCCTTGATTGAATTTTCATGTAATCGATCTTTCCACTCCTCTATTGGAATGTCTCCATTTGAGGCCTGCTATGGTTTCAAACCTTTGTTTCCACTAGCTGCCAAGAAAAGGGCAAAAGAGATGATTAACCTTCATGCCAAGGTCAAAGAGTCCATTGAAATGAACAATTCAAAGGTGTCCATTCAAAAGAATCAAAGGAGAAAGGAAGTGATCTTCAAACCAGATGATTGGGTATGGGTGCATTTCCGAAAGGAAAGGTTTCCACAAGTACGAAAAGGGAAGCTAAGCCCAAGAGGAGATGGACCCTTTCTAATGATTGACCTACCAAGTGAGTATAATGTTCATAATGTTTTCAATGTTACTGATTTAGTGTGTTGTAGGTATCCTTTGGATTGGAGGACGAATCATTTTCAAGAAGGGGAGGATGATAACATTGGCAGCAGGGATGAAAGTAACATGAGTGACATGTACCCCTCAAGATCATTTACACGGAGTCAGGCAAAGGATCTCCAAGGCCTACAAGAAATGTTCATGAAACAGGAAGCATTTGAGGGGATTGAAGGTCAACAAATAAGGATATACAATGTGTTTACATTACATCAAATTGAGAAGGAAGAAGGAAAGAGGCCATGTGTGCAAATGGCCATTTCATGAATTCAAGAATTCACAAAAGAAAGCAACAAAACAAGGCCATTACCTCATTAAGGGCAAAATTTTCAAAGAAGTGTCTTCTTTATGTCCTTAGTATATATATTAGTCTTTCATCATTTTGCAAGACTTAGACTATACTTAATATTGACTCTCAAATTGTAGTATCTTCTTAGTGAGTAATTAGGGTGAATCTTGGGATTTCTAGTTAACTTCTTGAGTTTGATTAATCTAAGTGTTATCACTTTGTGATTCTTGGTTTCCTTTAATTATTCTTTCTTGGGTTGAATTTAGGTTGTTAAAGTCAATTGGGAGGTGTCGGTTTTAGTCCCTTGGTTCCCATAATTTCAATAACTTGAGTATTAATCCACATATCTTTTTATTTCTTTATGTCTTTCATTGTTTGATCTTTATCAACAAGAGAGACTATCTGATGAGCATATTGATTTTCTATCATGTTCTTTTGCAGAAATTGTGAGTGCTTGGGAGGTTGCAAATCGTGCAGGAGGAGATCACAAATCACTGGAGGAGCGATTTGACTCTCGCTCGAATTCTGCTGAAATAAATGTCAATCCAAGTATTGGGGTTTGTTTGCTGGGTCATGGTACACAACATACTAAAAAATCGAATCGAATGGTAGTTGATCTTGTGGAGCTGTCAATGTTTTGTGGTGGAGATGGTGGAGCTCTGATCATCATTGAAGATGAAGGGTGTCATGAAAAGTTTCCACGAGTTGAAGGTGATCAATCTAAGGTAATTTCTGACTATCCTAATCCACAAGAATCTACTTCTAGTATGTTGCAAATTCAAGGAGACATTGCATAAGAAAGATGTGAGAATCTATGATGCAAATATGAATCACTTCCGTATCTAGAAATTTGGAACAGAGTACTTCAAGAACAGGTCAAGATGCAAGGGTGAAACCTAATCTTGATCAACAACAGGAATAACAGGTTCTTGGTATAACACGTAAAAAGTATAAAGGCTGGAACGTAGGTAAGATTAATACTCTTACCACTGCTTCTCATATTCTCAGTACACAAATAGATAGGGAGAATGTTGGTTTAGCTGCTGTTCATAAAGCTGGTAGTAGTGGGAATGGTGGTTCTGGTAATACCAAAAATACAGGAGTTGGGAATGTTGGCTTAGGTGCTGTTGGTAGTAGTGCGAAGAGGGATTCTGGTGGTATTCCAAATGCAGGTGTTGTGATGCAGCAGCCTCCATATCATCCGCAACCTTTTCCCCAGCAACAAACCAATTCATTTCCACAATTTTCTAATAATTTTGCGAGACATAAGAATCAACCTACTCCAAATATTAAGGGACAGAAAGTGTATGGTCATGGCCAGGAACAATCAAAGCAAAATGTGGAAGATTGTTATACAAACAAGGTGGACCTGCAATCATCTTTAGTGTGGAATATTTTCTAGTTAATTGGCCTGATAGATGCGATTTCACTCTAATTGGTAAGTTTAGTAATTCAATGCCTAGGGTGGAGTTGATTAGACAAAGTTCATCAATCAAACTCAGTTATCAGGTAGAGTTAACATTGCCCATTTCAATGCTAGATATGTATGCATTGATTTGGATAATGAACTTGACTTTGTAATGGTTTGGACAAAACAAAGAAAGACCATTGAGGGGTAGCCTATGAAAATACAAACTTGAACTCCTACATTTAAACCTATTGAGGAAACTCCTACCGTTCCTGTTTGGATTTCTTTTCCAGAGCTTCTTTGGCACTGTTATTATAAGAAGATCCTTACAGCTATGTTGTCTCCTTATGGTAAAGTTTTATATTTAGACAATGCACCAATGAATAAGACAAAAGGTAGCATGGCAAGAGTTAGGATTCAACTTGATATCACAAAGGATAGAGACCTAAACATGTTTGGCTTGGTTATGATGAAGAAAATTTGAATAAAGAGAAGTGGCAAAGTTTTGAATATGAAAACTTGCTAGTTCACTGTCCTTATTGCAAGCATCAAGGCCACATGATCACTAATTGTAATGTAAAACAAGGTATGAGGAGTTTTCTCAAAGAAAGGAGTTGGAATCTGGGAAAAAAACTAAAGGCAATGCAGACCAAAATGAGTGTGCTGCTCCAGTGGGTTTGCTGCACAGGAAACAAGCAGGAGTCAACACAACAACTCTACAAAATGTACAACAAGTATCAAAGCAAGGTAGTAAATGGAAAATACAGAAAGAAAAGCAAAATAAGAAGCAAGAACAAGTTCCTAAGACAACTTGGGTACCTAAGGACATGCAGAAGCCAGAAGTTGTTCAGGAGGGAAAATTTCCACATAAACAGATAGACATTTAATGTTTCTTCTTCTAACAATTTTATTGATCTATATAAATAGGAACATGGTACAGGTACACAGTCGCAGCTGTAAACTGGCACTAATGCACCAAAAGAAGGCATGAGCATTTCTGTTTCCAAAGATGTGCAGACAGTTCAGAATTTGCAGCAAACAGGCCATGCATGCCATGCACATATTAATGTAGGTAAATTTCAGAATGAAACAGCTATCACAGGCATGATTTCACATCCTCATACATCATAGCGCAGTCATATTATTTGTGAGACTAATAAAATTTGTGTAGATGTGGAAGGAAGTGAAAGTCTGGAAACTAAGGAGAACATAGAGACTGTTTTGCAGGAGAAAGAAATACAAATAAAAGGGTTGGTTAATGATAAGCAGGAGGGAGAGTGTACCAGTCCAGTTTCTCTACAACAGGGTGATGATGATCAACTCTCAGTTCAAACATAGTCTCCTGCAGACAGCAATAAAAGTCAGTAGCGTGGTATGGATGTTCAAAAAAGGGTTGAAGGAGGTTCTCCTCAGAACAGTAACAAAAACTCAAAGACAAGATTAAGAAAAGAAGGGATGCCATTAAAAAAAAAGACGAGAGAATGAGCATAGCACACTGCTTGGGACTGCACAGCAGGACAACAAAAAAGAGTTGAAGAAGTGGATGAATATAGCCATATAGAGTCTGAAGATGAGTATGACGAAGATACTCGTTCCTTAGACAATAATGATGATGAAGAAAAGGTTAAATCCACCTTCCACACTGATCATGAAGAATAAATACAAGAAGTTAAAGAAAAACGAGGGGTGTCACCAAGAGGAAGGAAGACTACAAGACATAATCTTAGTTCGGAGAACACTAGAACGCCAATCACAAGGGCTAGGAGTGGAGACTTATGATAATTCTTCAAGTCATTTAAAGTACTTATTATATTTTTTCATGTTGAATAAAGTAGATGTACAATCTGCTTATCATCCTAGTCATTATTAGAATAGATTCTTTTATTATTTATAGACTTTTCGTGTAAAGGGAAGATTCTACCTCGTTTATGTATTCCTAGTAAACTATGTATTAAGTTGGATTCCTCCATAGGTGTTTAGTTTATTTCGAATACAACATGATGTATAGGGTTGAGTTGACTAACCTTAGTAGGTTTCTCGATTCATAATCCACTTTAGGATAGGAGGTAAGGTTTATTGCCCCTCTATGTACTTCTTAATTCAATAAATGATAAGTCCTGGGGGTGTTTCTCAGCCCCTGACCCTCCTCCACAAGTGTCGTTCAATTAAAAAAAGCCAAAAATACAGAAACCCAAATATTAAACACTAAACCGTAGATATTAAACCTCAAATCTTAAACCTCAAACACAAAGACCTATAAAAGACCCTAAACCTTCCCTAACCCTTACACCCTAAACTCTAAACCCCAAGCCCTAAATACCAAAATCCAAATATTAAACACTAAACCATTGATATTAAACCAATAATTCTAAACCCTAAAACCTAAAAAAATAAACCCTAAATTTTAAACCCCAAGCCCAAAACACCAAAACCAAATCAGTTAACATTAAACCATATATATTAAACATCAAATCCTAAATCCTAAACTCTAAAACCTAAAAAAACCTAAACCCTGTACCCAAGCCCTATACCCTTATCCTTGGTAGTCTAAACAATCACATAGGTATGTATTAAAGAGGTTGTATGGGAGGTCTCTTCAAGTCTTACTTAGGTGCTGTCATGACCAGGGAGCACCCCTTTGAAGTAACACAACATACTCAACCTCTTGGAGGTCTTATACAAGCCTATAGACATCATTCATCGCATAATCATAAAAATAGCAGAAAATATAAAACTTTTCATGGCACATTCGGAGACACATTCATTACATACAAAAAATTACTTCTCTTTTTACCTCAACATCTTTCCTTAAGCAACCCTCAAGTGTACATAGTACAATGAATCACCTTGAGGTTGCCTTAGATGTATCTACACTTAGCCTTCATCAATACAACCACATACTATTCATAGAGTCATACACATATTGTAAGACATAACCTTCACATAAGAACCATCACCTAAGAAAACCCCCAAGTCACACTAGTGCAATGTACAAGTAGCATGTCACAATGCTACTCATACCAAGCGTTCCCAAGAAGTCACCCTAGACTAGGCATATCATATTCAACAAGTCATAACACCTTCATTTATCACTAGACATAAGACCACATACTTCATTTGCTATACTTTAGTCATAAATCATTTAGTTCATATCATAGGTAAACCACCCCAACAACTCCTCCACCAGCTAACTTGTCCAATGTACACAAGGAGTCTCATACCCCACATATACTAAGTAAACTAATTTAGAAGCCACAAGTGTAACTCACATGCATAATCATAATTCATACTTAACATAGCTAAGTCACCTTTACATGCATTCCTACAATTCATACATAACATAAGTCTTAATTTCATACGAGTTTCCAATCCTATCCTTTCTTGAAGTCCTCTAGTGCAATGCATGGGTAGGGTCCATACTCCTACCTATACTAAGTAAACATCTCAAAGAGTTATGGTTAGAGTTCACATTCTTATACTAGTTCATTTATTAAGATTTGGTAGACATAAAAATAACCGACATAGATCATGTGAGCTACATGGAATCTGGTGTTCTACTCCCAAATCTAAAAGGGTACAGTTTACCAAGGTAGGACCTTCATGCATAATAGCTATTCTATTGGATCCACTAAGCTGAAACATATGGGGGCACATATTTATGGATCAAGATGATTGCTAATAGAAACCTTGACTTGCTAAATGTGGAGGTTTCCATCTCATGAGAAAATATCTTTGTTGGGAACCCGGACTTGATAAACGTTAACCTTCTCTTGTGGGAAGTTGGACTTACCAAACGTGAAGCTCCCACACTCATTTTTCATGTTCACTCGGTGCTAAGCTCAAACTCCCTTCTTAAATATCATAAGCATTTATTTAACATTTATTCGTAAAGATTAGGATTTAGGGACTTGCCCCCTCATGCATATATATCTTAAAGGTATCTACGATGAGATGTCCTTTCATCATAGAATATATCTTATGTGAGAAGGTACTCCCACTTAATTCTATAATTCATACATTCATGTGTGTGTGCATACATATGTGAGACATACTTTTACATAAACACCTCTAGGCAACACATGTTCATAATTCATTAATGATATACTCTACATTCATAGTAATAGATAAGGGTGCATATGAGAACTATCCTTTCAATTGACACCATGAATCTATCCTACTCATAATTAAGCATGAGAGTGTTTGTTCATATTGGTCTTCATGATCGCATAAGAGTAACAACTTAGTTACTTAGGATACCTATACAATGTATCCCTCAAGTCATGACCAACTCATGAATAGAACATCTAGGGAATCTAGGTCACACACCCACATTACATCATACAAGACAAGAGCATATTCATTCATTAGAATAGAATATTCCTAACATGTATAAGATCATATGAATTCATATAGGGTCCATATAGGTAAGGTCATAATAAAAGAGTATTCATCACAACTAGTCATGTAAGCCATACCTAACCCTAACATAATCATCACATATACATAAAATCATCAATAATCCTAGATCATGATACTAGAATAGAAGACTACACACATAATTTCATAGTCATGATATTCATCATTTAAACCCACTCTACATCTATTACCTTCTAGGCCATGATCACAGCATACAAGTATAGACAAGAAAGTAATCACCACCACCATCAAAGTATCATACAAAGTAACACAATTGAATATACATTCTATGCTTATACTCACCAAGTTATGATCATCATTGATCAATTCTCCACTATTCATACTCAATTGACATAGATAGAACTAGGATTAAGCAATACCCTAATCTAATAACAATTGGATCATCATCTAATCTAGATCACAAGACTCACATTATAGGTTAAATTGAGAGATTAAGGAGATCATGGGTTCTCATGGAATTGTATTTAAATTCATCTTCAAAATAGTAACTAAACATAAATTTAGCATTAGAATGACTTTGAAATCAATTTGCAATGAACCCATGGCTCGATTGAAAATTGAGAATTTTGATCATAGAACCACATTGGAAAATCTTTGATAGAACTCCTTAAATGAATGATTAAGTAAGGATCAAGGGTTACCATACCTTAATACAAGAAAATCCCACACATTTGGAGAGAAAGCACTTCAAAATTCATCTTCTAGCTTTAGCTTGAGTTTGGCCTCTGATGGATGTTTGAGAGAATTTTGAAAAGAAGAGGGTTTTGGATTTTTTATTTCTTATTGGGTATTGGGGTTTTGCCTTTGGAAAGGGCTTTAATATGACTTATAACCCATTTATAACCGACTCCAAAGTACCCAAAATACCCCTACATTAATTGGACCTTTTTAGATAAGTCAAACTTAACTTTCATTTTTAGAATTGTCATCGGGGAACAGGTCCGCGTTGCGGAGCTGTTCCAACATGATTTTTGGAATTAAATTTTTGGACAATAGAGTCCACTACATGTCCGCGATACGAAGGAAGAATTCAGCCTTTGGAGGAACAAGTCTGCGAGGCGAACATGTTCCTTTCATGTAAAAATTCTACTGCCTTGGGCACCTTGTTGGCCAATGGTTGGGTCATCCTCAAGGACCCCTAGGGCGGTCCTTTAGGAGTGATGCCCAGATGTTGTGAACCTAAATACGATCATATACATGTTGGTGTCGTTACACATTAAACATACAAAGGCACACTAGAACACACTAGCACGTCTAAAGATCAATTTTCGAATGGCTTGGTCTTTCTTGGACGTTTAACCTCCAAACCAGATCAAATCCAATATACCAGCTCTAAAATACTTCATTAACAAGTTAATAATATTTTTAGGCACATGTGAGGCTCTATATACCTTAGTTCATTTTTAGGGGCTTGACAATATCCTCCACTTGGGAACATTCATCCTCGAATTACACTATGAATTTTTAAAACACTTTCAATGACTCAATGACCCATATAGAATCTCACAACAATCAACATGTCATCATATAACAATGAATGCATCAAAGTTATAATGAACATCAACTTCATACAATTGAGTAATTAAAGTAACATAATCGATCATGCATAATTTCTACAATTATTTCCATGCTTACATACTTCTTCAAACTCATTGACATTTGGAGGAACTACCTTCCCCAACTTTGGAATGCTCATTATTTCATCATAAGGTTAGAGACTAATAATGGATCTCAAATGCACACATAGGCATAATCCACGCTTCAACTCATGAGAAATTGTGACGACCCTCTTAGTCGTTTTATAAATTTTAAATATTATTTTTATATTAACATTATTTGTAGCTTTTGTAAATAATTTATAGATTATAAGAATGAGTTACATGATTTTCGGACTTAATAAAGGATTATTTTGTTACAAATAATAATTTATATAAAAAAAGAAAAGAAAAATAAACAAACAAATAAATAAGAAACTAATAAGATAAATAAGGAGGAATTCCCTATATTGTTGAAAGTAAATAACGAGGAAACAGAGAAAAAAAAGAATATCGCGGCTGATGAAGGAATTTTCAAATATTACTGCGAGGACATGGTCTTACAAATTATTTCAGGTAATAAGAATTGTTTTGCGTTTCCTTTTAAATTATTATTATAATGTTTTGGTAATATATTGTTATGCCTCGTATTTTTATATGTAGTGCGCATCATGATCTAGTAGACGTAAGTCCGGGGAATGAGATTTTATTTTAATTCCAAGTGGTTAAAGAGATATTAGGCAAGGATGTTAATTCCAAATGTGATATTAAGTATGATTTGGCTAATGTAAGTGCCATTAACTTTAAGTGAGGGATTAATTAGTGGCTGGTTAGAATTAATTTAATCCAGTGGGCCCCACCACTCAAGGCAAAAATAAAAGGAATCAGATGGGGAGATGGCCTTAGTGGGACACGTGTGGAGGGGGGATGCCTCCACTCCATACTATAAATGAGGTGGTGAAATCCACTCCATACTATAAATAAGGTGGTAAAATGCATTGCAGCATATCATCTTCTTCACCACTTGGCTTAGGCAGCCATGGAAATGGAGAAAACTAACCCTGCAACTCTTGGCCAGCAGCTGCAAATAATTTGGTTAGTAATCTCTTTGCTTGGTTTGTTAATTCTTTAGAATACCTTTGTTAATTATCCATTAATACTAAGAAGGGGGCGTGACCAGTGGCTTAGGAAGTTTGTTTTAGGTATTAAATGTCCTAAGTATGAACGGAAACCATAATCGGATTATTAGTGGTGTCGTGTTAGTGTTTGGGCTATTTCGATTAAAGCAAACTGCGGGAAATTCTGTTTTGACGTCATGTATATGTTAATGATATTATGGGTATATACTCCAAAGGATGGATACGATAAGGTAGATGTGTTGCAAATTTTAAAACGAGTTATCGGTCGGTGTGTCATTGCTTCGCTGCTTCGCTGCTATGGTTGCCAAGACGGAACTATTTTTTTGGGGGGGGGGGGATCTATTTAATATGATTCGTTGGGTTATATGTGTTATTGGTATTGTTGTGGATAATTTGGGTTGTTTTCAGATTGGGACGAAGTAAGGAAAATAGATTATTAGCTAGCTTACAAAATAGTAAAGCGTGATGTTTATCTGATTGCGGCACGATTGTTGCTTGTTATAGATTAATAGCTTGAGCGGTAAATATTGGACGTGCGGCTCGACTATACGGTACGTTACGCTACCCCTTCTTTCTTTGTTTTGCATGACTTTTAAAAATGAGCGAATAAAGGACAGGTTTGATACTTAGCTCTAGAGCGTCTAGGTGACATATTCTTTCTTCCACAACTATTCCTCTATATATTGGCTATGTCTAAGGCTATGATGATTTCTCATATCTATGGTAGTGCTTCTTAGAGTCATTGAGATTTTACGTTTTCATATCGTATTAAAGGTTCATAATCTTGATAAAACGTTAATCTTTGATAATACTACTTGTTGGTTCACGTTGATTGTTCTATTGAGTTATAAGAAATGATTTTAATTGCACATGGTTGCTCATAATATTCTGCTCGTGCAAAGAGTCATTTATCATTTCACAGAGTCCCAGGCCGGGTAATGTTCGTGCAGAGTTTCTTGCATATGTCACCGAGTCCCTCACTAGAGGGCCGGGTATGTATATTATATATATGATTTGTGATGAGGATGGTTATGATGATGATGATGACGGACATGATGTGATGATTATTTTGCCGAGCCCCTTACCACGGAAGCTGGGCACCTTATATGTTAAAGATATGCATGATTTTCAAATAAATGGGTACATGTGTAGCGATATTTTATTTCGACTTACCATATTGTTATGCTGTCATCTTTACCTTATGCTTTACATACTCAGTACATTATCCGTACTGACCCCCCTTTCATCGGGGGGCTACGGTTCATGCCCGCAGGTGTAGATGACAGTTCGGTGATCCTCATGCCTAGGATATCTACTCTACTGATTGGGAGAGTTCCACTGTTCTGGAGCCCAGTCGTTTTGGTGCATAACTTTTTGTGTAGTCTTTTTCTTGTCTATGGGTATTGTCCCATTGAGTTTCACTACTGTACTCTTAGAGGTCTATGGACATTATATGGGTTGTATATATATGTTTTGGATAATGGTTTGGACATGGTTCATTTGGGATGTCCGCTTGTACAGGGGCAGCCTTGTCAATTGCGTTCATCATTGTGTATTGTATAGTGGCAGCGTTGTCGGCTTACGCATGCTATTATGCTTTGGATATTGGCAGCCTTATCGGCTCGCGTATGTTGTTACGGTTGAATAATTATGACTCCTTATGAGACAGGTCCTCTTTATATATATATATATATATGACTTTGGGGTTGGCTTGATTTGATTAAATTTCATATTGACTTAGTTTCAGTTGGTTATACTTAGCAGGTTTGTGTGTGGGTTTCCAAAACGGGCACTATTCACGGTTGGGTCGTGACAATGAGTGGTATCAGAGTGGTTCTTCCTCGGAAGTGTTTACAGACCATGTCTAGTAGAGTCTTGTTTATCGGTGTGTTGTGCTATAAACAGGAAGCTACAGGACATTTAGGATGTCATCCTTTCTTCTTATTCTAGATCGTGCGATAGAGCGATATTAACAGGATAATCCCTCTCTAACGAATCCCTGTGTTTTCAGCTAAGCCTCCAAAGAAAGCGATAGCCGCCCAGAAGGGCAAATCGGTAGCAGAAAGTACTAGTAAGACCCGGAGAGTTACTAGGGCCCGTGCCCAGTCTATGCCTTGTATTGTGCTCCAGTGGAGATCTCTGCTACACCGCCAGAGGAGCTTAGAGCTGCAGTCGCTCCAGTCTGGGGGACACTACCAGCCCCTGAGGCCCCAGCACCTGAACCTCCAGCTCCTCAGTCAGGGGCGGAGGATAGGGCCATGAGAGATGCGGTTCAGTTATTGACTAGATTAGTGGCAGGTCAGGCTCGAGGCATGGACTAGGAGTTGATCATGCGGACAGATCTGATAGCGTAAGGGCTCGTGACTTCTTAAGTTGTAATCCTCTAGAGTTCTTTGGGTAAAGGCCCCAGGATGATCCGCAAGAGTTTATTCGTCAGATGCAGTGTACATTGAGCATAATCAAGGCTTCAGAGACCGAGTCTGTTGAGTTGGCTACGTATCGTTTGCGGGATGTAGCTATTAATTTGTATGAGTCTTGGGAGTTATGTAGGTGTTGAGGGTGCTCCTCCAGCGGTATGGGATGAATTTGTGGAGGCTTTCTAGGGCCACTTCCTGCCTCCAGAGATGAAGCAAGCTAGAGTTGATAGATTCTTGCATTTGAGGTAGAATGGCAGGAGCGTTCGAGAGTATAGCCTCGAGTTTGATTCATTAGCTAGCCATGCGCCTACTATTGTGGCTAATATGGCAGACAGGGTACATCGTTATGTTATGGGATTGGATCGTTATCTGATTGACGGTTGTATGGCAGTGACTCTTCTGTCAGGTATGGACATTGCTCGGGCTCAAGCATATGCACAGGGGGTGGAGGATCGGCACCGGGGACGTCAGCCAAAAAGAGATTATAATAGAGGCCATCATAAGAGGGCTAGATCAGCAGGTTATCCTGACGAGTTTCGAGGCGGGAAGTCTCAGCAGCATGTTAGATTTTCTTCCCAGCCAGCACAGAGTGCACCCCCACGTTTCATAGGTAGGGGGATCAATCGTACGGGTTATTCGGAAGCTGATCAGAGCTCTAAGGCGCCAGGGTCACAGATGGGCAGGGTATTCAGGCGCCAGCAGGCCGTGGTAGAGGACTTGGTGGAGCTTCCAGTTCTAGCGGTCCCTCGAACCGTATATATGCTTTGACTAATAGGCAGGATCAGAAGGCATCACCTAATGTGATCACTGGTATATTATCACTATTCTCCCAAGTGTGTATGCATTGATAGACCCAGGTTCCACCTTATCATTTATATCTCCCTTTGTTGCTAGTAGGATCAGAATAGAGTCTCAATTGATAGAACCATTTGAGGTAGCTACACCTGTAGGAGATTTTGTCATAGCTACGCGAGTATATAAGAATTGTTCAGTAGGTATATATAGTTGTCGTACTATAGCAGATCTAATAGAGTTAAATATGATTGAGTTTTATATTATCATGGGCATAGATTGGTTGGCTGCTTGTTATGCTAATGTTGATTGCAGAGGAAAGATAGTTCAATTTCAATTTCCAGGGGAACCGATTATAGAGTGGAAGGGGAGTACAGTATCGCCGAAAGGTAAGTTCATTTCATACCATAAGGCCGGGAAGATGGTTAGAAAAGGCTATATTTATCATCTGGTTCGGGTGCATGACATAAAGGCAGATGCACCGACTCTTCAATCAGTCCCGGTAGTTAATGAATTTCCTGATGTATTCCTAGAGGAACTTCCAGGCATTCCTCAAGAATAAGAGATAGATTTTACCATAGATGTACTGCCAGATACCCAGCCTATATCTATACCTCCTTATAGAATGGCACCTGCTGAGTTGAAAGAATTGAAAGAGCAATTGAGAGATTTGCTAGAAAAGGGTTTCATAAGGCCTAGTACGTCACCTTGGGGAGCACCGGTACTGTTTGTGAGGAAGAAGGATGGGTCGCTGCGGATGTGTATTGATTATAGGCAGCTGAACAAAGTAGCAGTAAAAGAACAGGTATCCCCTCCCAAGGATTGACGATCTATTTGACCAGTTGCAGGGTGCAAAGTGTTTTTCAAAGATACACTTGCGATCAGGTTATCATCAGGTGTGGGTAAGGGAGGCAGATATTCAAAAGACGGCATTCCGGACCCGATACGGGCATTATGAGTTTAGAGTGTTGTCTTTTGGGCTGACTAATGCTCCAGCGGTGTTTATGGATTTAATGAATCGAGTATTTAAACCATTCCTTGATATGTTTATTATTGTATTTATAGACGATATTCTGGTCTATTCACGTTCAGAAGAGGAGCATGCATACCATTTAAGGACGGTACTTAGGGTGCTTCAGCACCAGAAGTTGTATGCTAAGTTTTCTAAGTGCGAGTTCTAGTTGACTTCAGTGGCATTCTTGGGGCATATTATTGGAGCTGATGGTATTTAGGTAGACACGCAGAAGATAGAGGCGGTAAAGACTTGGCCAAGACCAACGACACTTACTGAGATACGCAGCCTTCTGGGGTTAGCAGGATATTACAGGATATTTGTAGAAAAGTTTGACTCAATTTCAGCGCCTTTGACAAGGCTAACTCAAAAGGCAGCCAAGTTCCAGTTGAATGAGCTTGTGAGCGAAGCTTCCAGCTATTGAATGACAAATACTACAGCTCCAGTCCTAACTCTTCCGGAGGGACCAAACGGCTATTTTATTTATTGTGATGCTTTGGGTGTTGGGCTAGGATGTGTATTGATGCAGCATGGCATAGTTATAGCCTATGCCTCCCGACAGCTTAGGAAGCATGAAAAGAACTATCCTACTCACGATCTGGAGTTAGCGGTCGTTGTTCATGCCTTGAAGATATGGAGGCATTATTTATATGGTGTCCATGTGGACATCTATACAGATCATAAGAGTCTCCAATATATCTTTAAATAGAAGGAGCTGAACTTACTACAGAGGCGGTGGTAAGAGTAGCTAAAGGATTATGATGTTAATATTTTATATCATCCAGGGATACCGAATGTTGTAGTAGATGCTCTTAGCCGTAAGTACATGGGTAGCTTGACAGATGTACAACCAGAAACAAGGGATATGGTTCGGGAGATTCAGCGGCTATCCAGCCTTGGAGTCCGTCTAGTTAATTCAGAAGATACTGAAGTTTCTATTCGAGAGGTTGCTGAGTCCACAATCATAGATGAGGTAAAGAGACACCAATACGATTACCCTATTCTAGCACAGTATAGAGATGCAGGTCTTCAAAAGGAAAATACCCCATTTAAGGTTAAACCTGACGGAGTGTTTATGATATGAAGGCAGATTGTGTATACCCGATACTGCGGACCTACGACGGCAGGTTATGGGACAGGCACACTCTACCCATTATTCTATTCACCCAGGGTCAACGAAAATGTATCATGACCTCAGATACTTATATTGGTGGGATGGCATGAAAAAGGACATAGCGGAGTTTGTTGCTCAGTGCCCGAATTGTCAACAAGTCAAGATCGAACATCAAAAGCCTGGTGGATTATTACAGGAGATAGAGATCCCGACTTGGAAATGGGAGATGATTAATATGGTCTTCATTATAGGCTTACCTCGCACTCAATGGAAGTATGACTCTATATGGGTTATTGTAGATAGGCTGACGAAATTGGCCTATATTCTTCCAGTCAGGACTACTTATTCGGCTGAAGATTATACGAGGTTATATGTCAGGGAGATAGTGAGACTTCATGGGGTTCCCACGTCCATTATATCAGATAGAGGAGCTCAATTTACAGCCAACTTTTGGAGATCGTTTTAGAAGGGATTGGGGACAGAGGTGAACCTTAGCACAACATTTCACCCTCAGACTGATGGGCAGGATGAGCTTACTATTCAGACATTAGAAGATATGTTGCGGGCCTGTATTATTGACTTCAAAAGTAGCTGGGATGACCACTTGCCGCTCATTGAGTTTGCCTATAATTATAGCTACCATTCTAGTATCCAGATGGCACTGTATGAGGCCTTATATGGGATTAACTGCAGATCACCTATTGCTTGGTTTGATGTTGGCGAGACTAAGTTAATAGTCCCGGATGTGATTCAGCAAGCTATTGACAAGGTGAAGCTTATTCAAGAAAGATTATTAGTAGCTCAGAGTCGACAAAAGTCATATGCAGATAATCAGCATCGAGATTTGGAGTTTTAGATTGGTGACTGGGTATTCCTGAAGGTATCACCCATGAGGGGTGTGATGAGATTCGGCAGGAAGGGGAAGCTTAGTCCGAAATACATTGGGCCTTATCAAATTGTTCGTAGGATAGGCAAGGTTGCCTATGAGTTGGATCTACCATCTGATTTGGAGGCGGTACATCCAGTCTTCCATGTATCGATGCTACGTATATGTATTGGTGATCCTTATAGAGTATTCCTTGTAGATGATGTTTAGGTAACGGAGGAGTTGTCATATAAGGAGAAACCCGTAGCTATACTTGATCGCCAGGTTAGAAGGTTACGTACTAAGGATGTGGCTTCCGTCAAAGTGTTGTGGAGAAATAATAATAGGGAGGAGATGACATGGCAAGCGGAAGACGAAATGAAGAATAAGTATCCTTACTTGTTTCCGTACCTGCAGGTAATTCAATTCCTAGCTTGACTATATTGATTGATAAACGAGATTATGTAGTAAATTGTGACTCTGTGAGGCATCTGTAAGTTACGGAATGCAGGTTGATAGGTATAATTGTTAGAGAGACCTCGCTGGAATTTTTTTTTGTAAGATGCTAACTTAACATTCGAGGACGAATGTTCCTAAGGAGGGAAGAATGTTATGCCTCGTATTTTTATACGTAGTGCGCGTCATGATCTAGTAGACCTAAGTCCGGGGTATAAGATTTTATTTTAACTTTCAAGTGATTAAAGAGATATTAGGCAAGGATGTTAATTCCAAATGTGATATTAAGTATGATTTGTCTAATGTAAGTGCCATTAACTTTAAGTTAGGGATTACTTAGTGGCTGATTAGAATTAATTTAATTCAGTGGGCCCCACCACTCAAGGCAAAAAATAAAAGTAATAAGATTGGGAGCTGGCCTTAGTTAGACAGGTGTAGAGGGGGGCTTCCTCCATTCCATACTATAAATGAGGTGGTGAAATCCACACCATACTATAAATAAGATGGTGAAATGCATTGCAGCATATCATCTTCTTCACCACTTGGCTTAGGCAGCCATGGAAATGGAGAAAACCAACCCTGCAACTCTTGGCCAGCAGCTGCAAATAATTTGGTTAGTAATCTCTTTGCTTGGTATGTTAATTCTTTAGAGTACCTTTGTTAATTATCCATTAATATTAAGAAGGGGGCGTGACCAGTGGCTTGGGAAGTTTTTTTTAGTTATTGAATGTGGTAAGTATGAAAGGAAACCATTATCGGATCATTAGTGGTGTCGTGTTAGTGTTTGGTATGTTTTGATTAAAGCAAACTACTGGAAATTCTGCTTTGACGTCATGTATATGTTAACGTGATTATGGGTATATACTCCAAAGGATGGATATGATAAGGTAGATGTGTTGCGAATTATAAAACGAGTTATCGCTCAGTGTGTCGTTGCTTCAGTGCTATGGTTGCCGAAATGGAACTGTTTTAGGGGAGCTGTTTAATATGATTCAATGGGTTATATATGTTATTGGTATTGCTGTGGATAATTTGGGTTGTTGTCGGATTGGGACGAAGTAAGGAAAATAGGGGAAGTGCTGCCGGATTTTCGTTAGATTATGAGCTTGCTTACAAAATAGTAAAGCGCGACATTTATCTAATTGCGGCAAGATTGTTGCTTGTTATTGATTAATAGCTTGAGCAGTAAATATTGGACGTACGGATTGACTATACGGTATATAGTGCTACCCCATCTTTCTTTTTTGGCATAACTTTTAAAAATGAGCGAATAACAGACATGTTTGATACTTACCTCTAGAGCGTCTAGGTGACGTATATTCTTGCTTCCACAACTATTCCTCTATATATCGGCTATGTCTAAGGCTATGATGATTTCTCATATCTATGGTAGTGCTTCTTAGAGTCATTGAGATTTTACGTTTCCATATCGTATTAAAGGTTCATAATCTTGATAAAACGTTAATCTTTGGTAATACTCCTTGCAGGTTCATGTTGATTGTTCTATTGAGTTATAAGAAATGATTTTAATTGCATACGGTTGCTCATATATTCTGCTCGTGCATAGAGTCATTTATCATTTCACCCAGTCCCGGGCCGGGTAATGTTCGTGTGGAGTTTCTTGCATATGTCACCGAGTCCCTCACTAGAGGGCCGGGTATGTCTATTATATATATAATTGGTGATGAGGATGGTTATGATGATGATGACGACGGAGATGATGTGATGATTATTTTGCCGAGCCCCTCACTAGGGAAGCTGGGCACCTTATATGTTAAAGATATGCATGATTTTCACTTAAAAGGGTACATGTGTAGCGATATTTTGTTTCGACTTACCATATTGGTATCCTGTCATTTTTATCTTATGCTTTACATACTCAGTACATTGTCCGTACTGATCCCCCTTTCCTTGGGGGGCTGCGTTTCATGCCCGTAGGTGTAGACGAACAGTTTGGTGATCCTCCCGTCTAGGATATCTACTCTGCTGATTGGGAGAGTTCCACTGTTCCGGAGCCCAGTCATTTTGGTACATAACTTTTGTGTAGTCTTTTGCTTGTCTATGGGTATGGCGGGGCCCTATCCCGACGAGTTTCACTACTGTACTCTTAGAGGTCTGTGGACATTATGTGGGTTATATATATATGTTTTGGATAATGGTTTGGAGATGGTTCGTTTGGGATGTCCACTTGTACAGGGGCAGCCTTGTCGGCTGCGTACATCATTGTGTATTTTGTAGTGGCATCCTTGTCGGCTTACGCATTCTATTATGCTTTGGATAGTGGCGGCCTTGTCGGCTCGCATATGTTGTTACGGTTGAATGATTATGACTCCTTATGAGACAGGTCCTCTTTATATATATATGAAGTTGGGGTTGGCTTGATTTGATTGAATTTCATATTGTCTTAGTTTCAGTTGGTTATACTTAGCAGGTTTGTATGTGGATGTTCAAAACAGGCACTAGTCACGGCCCATCCGGTTGGGTCGTGACATATATGAATTGGAAGAATTATATTGGTAGGAAGTTTTAGGGGCACAAGATGGAGGTTGACATTACTTTCAATTCTTTTTTTTCTGTTGTGAAAAATAGATTGAAATTTTTTAGATATTTAATTTATGCATTTGGATGAATGGGTTATTACTTAGGATGCGTAATAGAATTGCCAGGTTGCCGACACTGATTTATAACCGGCTGGCTTCCATTTTTAACAAATACTATTTTATTATAATGCAATAGGTAATTAAACATTAGGGTATTATATTACTTGAATATCGTTGAAGTTTTAATAATTGGAGGAATTGATACATAAACTACGCCTGCATTAAACGCTCTTGTGCAAATGTTTTCATTAATGGCTATATACATATATGTTAATATATTATAATTGAACAGAAAAAAGAGATTTGGAACAAGTAATTGGCAGTGGCATACGTATTTGAGATGGGTAAGAATGTGATTGATTTCTATTGTCTAATGATTGTCCAATGATGACCTAATAATTGGACAATGATGGCCTAGTCATTGGACAATGATCTTTGGGAAATTGAAGTAAGGAATAGTGACAGTTCATTAGTAAATGTACAAGTCACTGCTGCGCACATATTTAATCTTTGTGCTTTCTTTAAAATAAAAAAAAATGTGGTACCACATTATGATTAAAGTTATGATTTACTGATAGAACTAATCAAATATTAGTTATATGAATATCATAAGATTTATGATACTGGGGAATTATATCTTAACCTTAGGCTTGAAATTGTGAAAAATGCGAGACTTGACATATTAATTGGTATCAAAACCTATGAACTTGACTATGAATTTGGGTGAAATCTTTAGTCTAGCCTAAAAACATGGTAATGTAGGTGTTGTTGGTCTTGAGATCTTATTTTGGTCATTTATTTGAATAGATTGCTTTGAGTTGAAAGTACAACGAAAAGGGAAGGATCAAGTCCCGGAGTGATTATTCAACTATTTGAGGCAAGTGGATTTCTAAACTATTGTTATGTATATGAAATGTGTGTATTTCCTTGTGGTATATATTTAGGAGTAATAGGATTTGGTGATGGGTTAACTCGTCCATATTGATTAATTCTAATGATGAAAATATAGGGTAATAAAAGGCAATGTGAATAATTGCTTGTGTGTGATCTATTGATAATGGAGAATAATATGAAAGGCTTGTTGAATCATTGTTAATGTTGTTTTGAATTGTGCAATGTTGCGAAAATAGTGATCTTCTCATTATTTGTGTGAACATGTCATTTGTATTGTTCTGAAACATAATTGTGATAAGTGTTATGTGAAATGAAAAACAATAAGAATTTACAAAGGTTATATCTCATGTCGTAATGAATACTATATTTCTAGGGACGTATTGCACACCGCGATGGTTTCTATTACCGAGGGACGTGTTGTGCGCTGCGAACGATGAATGGACAAATATGTCGCCCATAGGTCCCGAACTGAGAGATAGTGTGTATCACTAGGTCAGACATGCATCATTATACTTGACATTGCATTCCATTGCATTACACATACTTATCATTAGTGAACTTGATATTGTGTTTTGCTGATCTTGTGATTGCCTTTCTGAAGAACTTGTGATTGTTGAATACTAAACTTGTTATTGAGGATATATAATTTGTTAAAGTTTTATTATTGAGGATATATAATGTGTTGAAGTGTTGTTATTGAGGATATGTAATTTATTGAATTGTTGTTGTTTAGCATATATAATTTTTTTAAGTTTTGTTGTTGAGTTGCGTGCTATGTAAACTGTGATGTGTTAGGTAGGGTTGATTTTTATGCAGGTTGTAGTTGTGGAGGTTCGTTTGCCAGTGGTAGGAGTACCCGTATTTCATCCCCTTAGCTTGTGTTTAGGGATTTACTTGTTGAGTACCGTGTGGTTTGGTACTCACCCCTTGATTCTACAAATTTTTGTAGGTTATGAGCGTAGACTTTTGTTGTACTTGTCATTCTCATCTTTTCCGAGGCTTCTTGAAGATTTGTCAGGTAGTTGTTTCTTTCTCAGCAGACTTTCTTTCTCCTTAATTATGATCTTCTTGTATTCTAGAAACAAGTTCATTTGAGACTTGAGTTTTTCTTTTGAATCAATTGTAATACTTTAGGGGCTTGTACACGTGACTACTAGGTTTTGGGATTTTTTAATTAAGTGACTTATATTTTATTTCCGCACTTTATTGTAATAGTTGAGTTTTAGGCTGATTTTTCTTGGTGGTATAAGAAGAGTGCCATCACATCCATTTTTGGGTTCTGACAAAATGGTATCAGAGCCAGGTTCATTGGTATTACGTGTGTACAAGCCGAGTGTAAGTAGAGTCTTGGGGATTTGTACAGAGACGTCGGTACTTATCTTTGATAGACTATAGTGAGTTTTATGAAAATCTTCACTTCTTGAATCTCTATCGTGCGTACTTGCTCCTATTTTGATTCTTATCGCTTCACTCCATTCACTGTCATTTATGTGATGACTCATGCATAGTTTCTTATGTGAATAATTGGTGTTCGTGTATTGGTTAGATGTTAGAGATGGTATTAAGGTGGAAATGATATACTTATGAAAATAATGTGTTATCATATTTGAAGGGGTTCAGTAAGGTTAGTTACCATAGAAAAAAATATAGTGCAACATCTGGAGTGGTTCGACAATTTGAAGTTAAACGTTTGAAATGTTGGGTGGATAATGACAATGTTACTTTGAAACTACAATTAGTAAAGTTATATAACATGAATGGGTTGCTTAGAAAATAATGAAAATTATGTTGCACAATTAAGGTTTTAATCTTTCATTGATTGTGTGTATATCAAAGAGGGTCATGATATGACTAATACAATTGTATTGATAGGTACTTGGTTAGAATTATAGAGTGTTTTACTTTTGTTATCGACCTAACCTACGAAAGAATGCATATTTCTTGGGGTGAATATGGCACAAATTTGATAATATTTAAGGGTTATTCGATAGGTAGAAATGTATGGGCTATTTGTGTACGATCTTCTCATTAAGTATGATGTATTTTAGAAGTGAATGTAACGGACTTTCACGATGTGGTAATAATGGTATGTGAAAATGGATTGTTGATTTTTAAGTGAAAATACTAACTACTTAAGGAGTCATCTATTGTATTACATGCTCATATAATAAAATTTCGTATTGAATTCATATTTGAAAAAGAAAATAACTAGCTTGTTAGTATGGATGAATGTTTAAGCATTATATATAAGGAAGCCTTTAGTGATGGATCTTTGGTATGGTATTGATGTGTTTAAGTTGAGAAGTGTAATCCGAGGGTTCTACATAAAGGATGGTGATTGTATCTTAAGGACCAAGGGAATGTATATATACTAGAATGACAAAGTAAAGAAAGTCTTAAAGAGTATACTTGTGTGAAGATAGTTGAAGATTTTTGTAAGAAGAGACATGTAAGATTGAGTTGGTCCTTTGTTATTGTTTTGTATAACTGGATTTAAGGTGTCATATTTTGTGAAAAGATGTACTTTGTGGTGATGACAAGAGCTAGCTGAACATGATGGTAATACGAGTTCCTGATAGATTGTGATTGAGATGAAAGTATGTAATAAGGCTTGTTGGTTAAACAAATTTTGTATTGTAATGATGATTTATGAGTATTTATGGTTGAGGTTTGACATTATTTGATGAGTAGCTCGATTGCAACGAAAGTTATAGGAGGCGTTGAAGCACTGCTCGAATAGAATTTAAAGGAGATAGAGTCATAATGAAAAATAAAATAAATAAATTAGAGGGATATAGTGTAGCTTACGTAAAGAGGTGAGAATAACAATATTTTCTTTGACTGGAAGGGTTAAAGAGGTATCTTCAACAAGGTTGAGAATTGGATTTAGAGATACGTGAGTTCACCTTTTTTTCTTTGATTATGGTAATATATAATGTCACAAGATCGTTAGATTGGTCAAAAACTACTGGATAAAAATTGAGAAAGGGGTGTATGGACGTTAATCTCGAGTATGATGATCTCAAGTATGATGATTAATTCTTTCGTGGTTTTGAGTTTAATAATGATGTGGTAGTATTTTTAGCGAAAAATATGATAAGGTCGATGGATAGGTGGTCAATGATAAGTTAATATACGTGAATTTATGAAGTTCTTCAATGTATGAATTAATGTTGATAGATAGTGGGATTGTTTTACACGTTTGGAATAAATTCAAGCTTTTGAATGTAAATTTAGGTTTTTGGTAGAGTTCTTTTCTCAAGGTATGGATTGGTAAGCTAAGAAATGATTGATCTGTCACGACCCGAATCCGAGCCGCGACTGGCACCCACACTTACCCTCCTATGTGAGCGAACCAACCAATCTAACCCTTAACATTTCAACGTATATCAACAGAAAGTAATGCGGAAGACTTAAACTCATTAATAAAAACAATTCAAAACTATTATTATCATCCCCAAAATCTGGAAGTCATCATCACAAGAACATCTACAATCAAATGACTAAACTAAGAGTATTCTAAAAGCTAAAAATACATATGAAGCTAGTCCATGCCGGAAGTTCAAGGCATCAAGACTTGAAGAAGAAGATCCAGTCCAAGCTAGAAGCATTAGCTCACCCTGAATTTCCGATGTAGTAAGACTAGCTTGAATTACTGTTGAGTTGAAGATGATGGCACGTTTGCTGTACTCCACAAATTAACAAGAAGAAAACATAAAAGTAGGGGTCAGTACAAAACACAGGTACTGAGTAGATATCATCGGCCAACTCAAAATAGGGAACAGTATATATCAATATTATCGTAAATCAACTATAAAACTCAACATGTAGCCACAACAAGTATTATATCATTAACAATCTCCGTCAAGTTCACACATGAGGACTCAAGCCCCAATACCATACTCATTTAGGAATCATGTTCGTTAGATTGAGTATATTAACCTCTTTCAAGATTCATTATCTTTAATTCTCTTGTGTCGGTACGTGACACTCCGATCCCTCATATTCATTATTCCTCTTGTGTCGGTACGTGACACTCCGATCCCCTAAATCTACGTGTCAGTTCGTGACACCCGATCCCTAAATCTACGTGTCGGTTCGTGACACCCGATCCCCTAATTCTACGTGTCGGTTCGTGACACCCGATCCCCTAATTCTACGTGTCGGTTCGTGACACCCGATCCCCTAATTCTACGTGTCGATTTGTGACACCCGATCCCCTAATTCTACGTGTCGGTTCGTGACACCCGATCCCCTACATGTGTTGGTACGTGACACCCGATCCCCTAATTCTACGTGTCGGTTCGTGAACCCGATCCCCTAATTCTACGTGTCGGTTCGTGACATCCGATCCTCTACATGTGTCGGTACGTGACACTCCGATCCACTAATATCATTCTGTAAATCATCAAGCCTTCTCTATACCAAGGCATCATCAATCCCATTACTTTAATTCATCAAGCCTTCTTCTATACCAAGGCATCATCAATCCCATTGCTTTAATTCATCAAGCCTTCTTCTATACCAAGGCATCATCCTTAATAATGTATATTAGAGTTTCTTTTCAAGATTTGGGATTCAATTTTTTCAACATGCTTATCTTATCACAATCACATAATCATATTCATGCAAGCATACAAATAAGCATATAGCAGGGTTTACAATATTATCAATACATATCATTCTCTATTAAGAGTTTACTACGAATATCGTAAGAGAAACCATAACCTACCTCCACCGAAGAATTGAAATCAAGCAAGTTAATCCTCAAAGCTTGGCGTTTTCCTCTTCTTCTCGATCATTTCTCTCTCTCCCTTCTTGTTCTTCCTATTTTCTTATTCAAACCCTCTTTCTTTTACCCTAATTAGTATATAGTTAAGAATAAAAGATGGCAATAATACCCCACTAATTAACTTAGGGTTACCTCTTTTAACCCCCAAGAATTTGAGTTATTAATATAAACCCACGAAATCTATAATTAAGGAAAGAATAGTCCCAAACGTCCCTTAAAACGTGTAAGGAAATCCGATTCTGCCTGGGATTTGCGCAACCTGTGACGGGCCGTCGTGCCTGCGACGGTCCGTCCAGCAGGTCGTCGCAGAGTTCAGAGACCCAAATTTCCACCAAGGGTCTGTGACGGTCCGTCCTGCCATTCCGTCACAAAGTTCAGAGAGTCGATTTTTAGTACCCAATTTCAGATTTTGTAAGTGTTTTGAAACGAGACCCTGCGACGGTCCGTCGTGCCCTTGACGGTCCGTCGTGGGGTAAGTCGCTTCTGCCAGTTTTTCCAGAATTGAAGTCTGTTGCTCAAAACGACTAAACGGGTCGTTACATTAGATACCAATTTACCCATCGTTCGTCCCCGAACGATCAAAAGAAGGAAAACAAGGGCGAAAAGGAGTACCTGAATCTGTAAACAGATGTGGGTATTTTTCTCGCATATCCGCCTCCTTCTCCCAAGTGGCTTCTTCAACCGGTCGATTCTTCCATTGCACCTTGATGGATGCAATCTCTTTTGACCTCAACTTGCAAACTTCTCTATCTAAAATAGCAACAGGCTCCTCTTCATAAGACAAGTTCTCATCAAGCAAAACTGAATCCCAACGGATAATGTAGTTTCCATCCCCATGGTATCTTTTCAACATCGACCCATGGAATACCGGATGCACTCCGGACAGCCCTGGAGGCAAGGCTAACTCATAAGCCACCTCTCCTACTCGCTTAAGTACTTCAAATGGTCCAATGTACCTTGGACTTAGTTTACCCCTTTTTCCAAACCGCATCACCCCTTTCATTGGTGAAACTTTCAACAAGACTTGTTCACCTTCCATGAACTCTAAGTCTCTAACCTTTCGATCTGCATATTCTTTTTGTCTACTTTGCGCCGCTAGAAGGTTTTCTTGAATAGACCTCACTTTTTCCATCGAATCCCTCAAGAGATCAGTACCCCAAGGTCTGACCTCGAACGCATCAAACCAACCAATGGGAGACCTACATCTCCTACCATAAAATGCTTCAAATGGGGCCATATCAATGCTTGAGTGATAGTTATTATTGTATGAAAACTCCGCTAAGGGTAAGAAGCTATCCCAATGACCACCAAACTCTATCACACACGCACGAAGCATATCCTCCAACACTTGAATCGTTCGCTTAGACTGACCATCGGTCTGGGGATGGAACGCAGTAATAAGGTCCAACCTAGTACCCAATTCTGCATGCAATGTTTTCCAAAACTTAGAAGTAAACTGCGTACCTCTATCTAATATGATGGATAGTGGAACCCCATGCAATCGCACCACTTCCGAGATGTAAAGTTTGGCTAACTTTTCTGCATTGTAAGTCACCTTGACCGGAATGAAATGAGCAGATTTAGTTAACCTATCAACAACCACCCAAATGGAGTCATACTTACCCATTGTCTTCGGAAGACCAACCACAAAATCCATTGCAATTCTTTCCCACTTCCATTCCGGAATGGGCATTCTCTGAAGTGTTCCTCCGGGCCTTTGGTGTTCTTACTTTACTTGTTGACAGTTTTGACATTTGGCAATAAAATCCACAATGTCACGCTTCATTCTACCCCACCAAAAGTGTTGCTTTAGGTCACGATACATCTTGATTGCGCCCGGATGTATAAAATACCTTGAACTATGAGCCTCTGTCAAAATAGTATTGATCAAATCATCGACGCGGGGTACACATACCCTTCCCTTGATTCTCTAAACACCTTCCTCATCGATTTGTGCTTTCTTAGCCTCTCCTTGCAATACTTTATCTTGAATTCTCCGCAGTTTCGCATCATCAGACTGTCTTCCCTTAATCTTGTCAAGAAAGGAAGATCTTGCCTCCAAAGAAGCCAACAATCCTCCCCTCTCATTTACTTCTAATCTCATCAAGTCATTAGCTAGAGTCTGAACCTCTCTAGCCAATGGGCGTCTAGAAGCTTCCAAGTGAGCTAGACTTCCCATGCTTCCCGCCTTCCTACTTAAAGCATCCGCTACAACATTCGCCTTCCCCGGATGATACAAGATAGTGATATCATAGTCCTTTAGTAACTCCATCCATCTCCTCTGTCTTAAGTTCAAATCTTTCTGAGTAAAGACATACTGAAGGCTACGATGATCCGTATAGATCTCACACTTAACCCCATATAAATAGTGTCTCCATTGTTTTAATGCAAACACTACCGCGGCCAATTCCAAATCATGAGCGGGATAGTTACGTTCATGCACTTTTAATTGTCTTGAAGCATAACCATTCACACTCTTCTCTTGCATTAGTACTGCACCCAAACCAGAATAGGATGCATCACAATAAACAATGAAGTTCTTACCCTCTACTGGCAAGGTAAGGATAGGTGCGGTAGTCAACAAAGTCTTGAGCTTCTGAAAGCTTTCCTCACATTCATCCGACCATACAAATGGGACATTCTGCTTAGTCAAGTTCGTCAATTGGAAAGCAATAGAAGAGAATCCCTTGACAAATCGGCGGTAGTAGCTAACTAACCCAACAAAGCTCCTTATTTCTGACACATTAGTGGGTCTTACCCAATTCTTCACTGTCTCAATCTTAGAAGGATCCACCATCACTCCATCCTTAGAAACGACGTGCCCCAAGAAGGACACCGCATCTAGCCAAAACTCACACTTAGAGAACTTGGCAAAAAGCTTTTTCTCCGTCAACATTTCCAATACCATTCTCAAATGCTCTTCATGTTCCTTCTTGCTCTTTGAGTATACCAATATATCATCAATAAATACGATCACGAAGAGGTCCAAATATGACTTAAAAATCCCGTTCATCAAGCTCATGAATGCAGCAGGGGCATTCATAAGACCAAAGGACATCACTACAAATTCGTAATGCCCATACCTCGTTCGAAAAGCAGTCTTTGGCACATCCGTTGCCCGTATTTTCAATTGATGATAACCGGATCTCAAGTCAATCTTAGAGAAGACACAAGCACCTTGTAACTGATCGAACAAATCATCAATGCGGGGAAGAGGATACTTGTTCTTTATGGTTACCTTGTTTAGTTGTCTGTAGTCTATACACATTCGAAAACTCCCATCCTTCTTCTTTACAAACAAAACCGGAGCACCCCAAGGAGATGCACTTGGTCTAATGAAGCCTTTGTTCAATAACTCTTGAAGTTGTGCTTTTAACTCTCTTAACTCCGCGGGAGCCATTCTATAAGGGGGTATAGAAATGGGGCGAGTACCGGGTTCAAGATCAATACTGAAGTCAATATCCCTATCCGGTGGCATACCAGGAAGATCTGCAGGGAACACATCCAGAAACTCACGAACTACTGAAACCGACTCAATCGAAGGTACTTGGGTAGTGTCATCCTTGAGATGTGCCAAGAAAGCTAAACACCCTTTACTAATCATTTTCTTAGCACGAAGAAAGGAGACGATGCGGACCGGATTGGAAGTGTAGTCACCCTCCCACACTAACGGGTCTGTCCCAGGCTTGGCTAACGTCACCATTTTAGCATTACAATCCAAGATTTCAAATTGCAGAGAAAGCCAAGTCATACCCAGAATCACGTCAAAATCATCCATTTCTAAGATAACCAAATCTACATAAGTGTTGCTCCCCACAAAGTTTACCAAACAAGACCTATATACCTTTTCAACTACCACAGACTCACCCACCGGAGTAGAGACACGAATAGGCATATCAAGTAATTCACAATGTAAATTTATACCATTAGCAAATGAGGAAGATACATAAGAAAACGTGGATCCAGGATCAAACAATACAGAAGCCATGCAATCACAAACCAGAAGATTACATGTGATGATAGCATCAGATGCCTCCGCTTCAGACCGCCCTGGGAAAGCGTAACAATGGGCCCTATCGTTCGTCTGTCCGTTGCCCCTACCATGTTGTGATGTAGTGGCCCCAGTTTGCCCATTACCTCTGCCGTTTTGGTGACCACTATTACCTCGACCACTACGCCCTCCAGAAAAACGGCCTCTACCATGACCACCTCTACCTCTAGCTATTTGGGGTCTGTAACTTGGTCTGGGACAATTTTTCCTAATATGTCCAATCTCCCCACATCCATAACATTCTTTGGAGTCGATCATATGCCCCTCGGAGAAGTGTTGACCGGTCTGAGGTGGTCCCCCAACTACAGTCTGTAGAGAAGACTGAATTGGTCGGACTGAGTAACTTCCTGAACCCTGTCCTCTAGTGTAAGAACCATTAAACTCACCTCCCTTTCGAAGCCTTTTTGATGTCGATGTTGTGGTGAAGTCGTCTGGCTTCACTCCTTCCACTTCTATCACAAAGTCTACCACCTCTTGGAAGGATTTTGCCGTTGCCGCTATATGTAAGGCGGAAATCCGCGATTCTGACCTCAACCCCTTCACAAACCGGCGAATTCACTCTTGGGGACTGAAACATAATTGAGTGGCATATCTTGATAGTGCACGGAACTTAGCCTTATAACCATTAACCGACATCCTACCTTGCTCTAGGCTCAAGAACTCATCCCTTTTCCTATCCCTCAAAGTTCGGGGGATATACTTCTCCATAAACAAACTAGAGAATGAGGCCCAAGTCATAGGTGGTGCCTCTGTTGGTTGACACTCAATATGTGACCGCCACCACATTTTGGTGTTCCCTTGAAATTGATAAGTCACAAACTCAACACCGAACCGTTCTACTATACCCATCTTGTGTAGTAGCTCGTGACAGTCAACCAGAAAATCATAAGCATCCTCCGATTCAGCACCCTTGAAGACTGGAGGTTTCAATTTCAAGAACTTACTGAAAAGTTCATGCTGATCATTTGTCATTATAGGCCCAGTAGTTAGGTGTGGAAACGTGCCTATTTCCAATGGAACATCCATGCGGGGAGCCATAGTAGCCGCATGTTGTACCTCCGGAGCCTGAGGTGCTGGTGCAGAGAACACTGGGGGTGTCTGGCCATGATCAGACAACCCGCTAAGATAAGCCAGAACCTGATTGATCATCTCTGGGGTAGGTTGGGGTGGCATTTCCTCATTTTGCACTTGTTCAGTTTCCCCATCCTCCCCTTCTCTTATTACTTCCTCGGTCGGTGGAGGAGTCACTGCCCTAGTATCAGATGGTCTAGGTGCTTGTCCTCTCCCTCTAGAGGACGTCCTCCCACGACCTCTTCCACAGCCCCTTGCCGCTGTTCTTCCTCGAGCCACAGCCCCAGTGGCTGGCTCAGTTGTTTCTTGTCTGGCCGACGTTGGTGTTGGCGTAGTCGTTGCTCTAGTTCTAACCATCTGCGAAAGAGAATGAAGATGGTCAGATACCAATTCGTATCGCCTAGATACCAATTGGACTCAAGTAGTAGCACGAAAGAAAGAATGAAAGAGTGAAATTTTTCCTAAAGTCTTATAGCCTCTCAAGGAAAAGTAAAGGCGTCCCCCTACCGTTCCTTAAGTCTCTACTAGACCTGTTCTTGTGTGATGAGACCAACGAACCTAATGCTCTGATACCAAGTTTGTCACGACCCGAATCCGAGCCGCGACTGGCACCCATAGTTACCCTCCTATGTGAGCGAACCAACCAATGTAACCCTTAACATTTCAACGTATATCAACAGAAAGTAATGCGGAAGACTTAAAGTCATTAATAAAAACAATTCAAAACTATTATTATCATCCCCAAAATCTGGAAGTCATCATCACAAGAACATCTACAATCAAATGACTAAACTAAGAGTATTCGAAAAGCTAAAAATATATAAGAAGCTAGTCCATGCCGGAAGTTCAAGGCATCACGACTTGAAGAAGAAGATCCAGTCCAAGCTAGAAGCATTAGCTCACCCTGAATTTCCGATGTACTAAGACTGGCTTGAATTACTGTTGAGTTGAAGACGATGGCACGTTTACTGTACTCCACAAATAAACAAGAAGAAAACATAAAAGTAGGGGTCAGTACAAAACACGGGTACTGAGTAGATATCATCGGCCAACTCAAAATAGGGAACAGTATATATCAATATTATCGTAAATCAACTATAAAACTCAACATGCAGCCACAACAAGTATTATATCATTAACAACTACCGTCAAGTTCACACATGAGGACTCAAGCCCCAATACCATGCTCATTTGGGAATCATGTTCATTAGATTGAGTATATTAACCTCTTTCAAGATTCATTATCTTTAATTCTCTTGTGTCGGTACGTGACACTCCGATCCCTCATATTCATTATTCCTCTTGTGTCGGTACGTGACACTCCGATCCCCTAAATCTACATGTCGGTTCATGACACCCGATCCCCTAAATCTACGTGTCGGTTCGTGACACCCGATCCCCTAATTCTACGTGTCGGTTCGTGACACCCGATCCCCTAATTCTACGTGCCGGTTCGTGACACCCGATCCCCTAATTCTACGTGTCGGTTCGTGACACCCGATCCCCTAATTCTACGTGTCGGTTCGTGACACCCAATCCCCTACATGTGTCGGTACGTGACACCCGATCCCATAATTCTACGTGTCGGTTCGTGACACCCGATCCCCTACATGTGTCGGTACGTGACACTCCGATCCACTAATATCATTCTGTAAATCATCAAGCCTTCTGTATACCAAGGCATCATCAATCCCATTACTTTAATTCATCAAGCCTTCTTCTATACCAAGGCATCATCAATCCCATTGCTTTAATTCATTAAGCCTTCTTCTATACAAAGGCATCATCCTTAATAATGTATATTAAAGTTTCTTTTCAAGATTTGGGATTCAATATTTTCATCATGCTTATCTTATCACAATCACATAATCATATTCATGCAAGCATACAAATAAGCATATAGCAGGGTTTACAATATTATCAATACATATCATTCTCTATTAAGAGTTTAGTACGAATATCGTAAGAGAAACCATAACCTACCTCCACCGAAGAATTGAAATCAAGCAAGTTAATCCTCAAAGCTTGGCGTTTTCCTCTTCTTCTCGATCGTTTCTCTCTCTCCCTTCTTGTTCTTCCTATTTTCTTATTCAAACCCTCTTTCTTTTACCCTAATTAGTATATAGTTAAGAATAAAAGATGGCAATAATACCCCACTAATTAACTTAGGGTTACCTCTTTTAACCCCCAAGAATTTGAGTTATTAATATAAACCCACGAAATCTATAATTAAGGAAAGAATAGTCCCAAACGTCCCTTAAAACGTGTAAGGAAATCCGATTCTACCTGGGATTTGCGCAACCTGTGACGGGCCATCGTGCCTGCGACGGTCCGTCTTGCAGGTCGTCGCAGAGTTCAGAGACCCAAATTTCCACCAAGGGTCTGTGACGGTCCGTCACACCTGTGACGGTCCGTCCTGCCATTCCGTCACAAAGTTCAGAGAGTCGATTTTTAGTACCCAATTTCAGATTTTCTAAGTGTTTTGAAACGAGACCCTGCGACGGTCCGTCGTGCCCTTGACGGTCCGTCGTGGGATCCGTCGCTTCTGCCAGTTTTTCCAGAATTGAAGTCTGTTGCTCAAAACGACTAAACGGGTCGTTACATGATCACATTAAGTATGAAGTATTTTGAAGGACTTATGCATTATTTGAGTAGTAAAATTAGTAACTTTTGATTGTTATACCTAAGGGGAGATTACACGTAATGTTTTTTGTGTCATGGAAAGAATTTAAGAGAAGTGAAGGAATAAGAATTCTCATATAGAATCTTGGTTCGTAGTTGAAGGATGTATGAATTTACATATCTATGTTCTAATATGACTAGGGATGTGAATTTGTTCGATATAGACTTACCAAGAATTTATCAACAATTTTTATGAATGTAGGGTTTTAATTTGGATGAAAACACTGAGGGTGCAAGATTATGTGTTCTTATGTGAAGCTAAATTATTCAAATTATGATATGTAAATTATTCATGTTAAACGTTGTGGACCTATAGTTTTACATAATTAATGAGGATTTTACGAGATCAAAACTACTTTGTTGATGAGACGATATATATTGTTATGATGTGTTACATAGGCATTCCATAGTGAGTAGAGGTTATGAGTTTATGGTATTCGAATTATTGGTGTGACCAAGAATTTTTAAGTATTGGTATGAGGTATATGATGGTTTTGAATATTAGTGAAAATTTGGTATCTTAAAATTTTGTGAAATTGACATTAAGTGTGAGTCAACAGTTGTATCTTGATGGTAAAGTACTTTTAGATCAAGAATTAGTGCTACCAGTCTTAAGTGTAACTTGTATTTTTCATGAAATACTTAAATGGAAAAAGAGGGAGCCATAGTTTGAAAATTTTGGAGACGATAATGTGTTTGTTAAGAATATTTTGATACTAGAGATAGTTTGAGAGTAAGGTAGATGACTGGTGTACTTATGTTGTTTGTTGATATTAAGAATGTTAGCTTCAATGGAGTACTGTGAGTGTCACGACCCAAAAAGAAATACGAGTCGTGATGGCACCTATGTTCCCAACATATAGGTAATCCAACCCAACATATTAACCAAACGCAACCAACAAATGGGTAAAAAAAGGCAAAAAAAACTTGGCAAGAATCTCCAACATTGAGTTCCTTAAAGTACGAAATGTGGAAACTAGAAAAAATATATCACCCCAAGAATTGGTGTCTTAAGTACAAGAGCTTCTAAAATTCGATGCAAGTCTGAAACTAAATGACAAATCTAACATAAGGGATATCCTGTCTGAATACTAATAACAGAATAAATAAAAGATAGAGGAAGGTGTGGGCCACGGAACAGCCAAGCAGCTCACCACAACTCCAAGAACTTCATGCTCGGATTCATTTGCTCCACGAGAAGTGCTCGCTCCTACTCAGAATCGAATCTGCACCACAAAGAATAAAACAAGTGTAGTATGAGTACGAAACCAAGTGTACCCAGTATGTCTCATTGACCGACAACGAAGAAGTAGTGACGAGAGTTTATATAAAAAATAAAAATTCTGAAATTATATAAGTATATATATATTACACTCACTATTTAAGTTTCATCAAGAAAGGTAATCAAACATCAAGTACTTTACAAACACCAAACAAAACACATAATCATAAAAAAATGAATGATGTGATGAAATGCAATGCAATTTGATTCTATGTAATGAATTGTCTCAGAATACCCAGTACCCACTCAAACGTATATACATGATACTCCTCGTAAGTACATCGAGAGCTCATGACCTATGGGGGACTCGCGAGGTCCATATACCAACATGGACGATCCCCACGTGTCTGTGCGGACGATCTCAACGCACTATCATAATACCAAACAATTTTTGCACGTACGGTCTCCACGGGCCCAAAATACAATCTTAAAATCTCACCATCCCCAGCACGGACGATCTCCACGTGCCCAACATATACTTAATCTCGTGTCAATGCATGTACACAATATTATTTCAATAAAGGGGATGATGATGCACCTGAATCAGTGAAATATCGACATACTACATAACCACCTCGATTATCAAAACTATACGAGTGTTATAAAGAAAACACAATCACACAAGGATTTCAAGTCAATAATATATCATCTAATGCCCATATGCTTTGGCATTCTCAAATTACAATCCACATTCTATAGTAGTAATTTTCCCTTTTATAACAACAGTATTCGTACCAATGCCCGTCACACCATTGATATGAGACCCCCATCTTTCGCCCTTTCCCCTTTGTCTATTTCATTTTTTCCTTAATTAGGAAACATCCTTCAACAAGTCTAAAAGTCTTAACATACCTTAAGAGTCGAACCTCGTGCCATGAATCTTCAAGATAGTTCCTTCCCTTTTCACAATGTTTTGGAACATTCCCAATCTACCAATTATGTAATATTTGTAAGTAAGTAATTTTTTGTAGACATTCAAATTATTATATGTCTATCATAGACGCTAAAACTCACTCATATTTCCAACCAAACTCCCAATCTTGATATATATTGGTATGCAAAAATTTTCATACTTGCTAAATTTCAAGCCAAGAACTTAACTTTAACATCTCCAAACACCCTTGAATTCAATGTTAAATTATATAATATACACCTAATAATTAATTACATATCTCAATATATCAAACTAATAACTTAATTTTATATATGTATAGAATAAGAATTAACCCCCTCTGCTCCAACGTGACCTTTTTTTTCTTTTTTTTATTCTTCCTAAAATCGACTTTTGTAGGCAACGTGCCAATTTTTTTTTCCAAAGCATCTCTTAATTGCCAATCATTGGCATGAATGTCCAATCATTGGCATGATTACCCAATGATTGGCTTGAGATTCCATCCCTCCCCCCACCATTTTAATACCAAAAAATATAATAATGATAATAAATAAGAGAAAATTATAGACCAACGACCCTCTTTTTTTTTCCAGATCCTGTAACTATGAATATAAATTCCAACTTTAAAATATTCCAATCATTAGAAATCATTAGGAATTCTTACTAACTAAACACCCATTCAATTCAATCTAATAATTTTACTAAAATTATATCTCTTTTAATAACAAGTTACTACAAACAATACGATATCAACAGATTCTTCACGCCAACAATTTATACCACTAATGCATTCTTATGCAGAAAATAGATCGGTTAAGGAAAAACATTTACCTGGAATATTTTATTTTGTTCCTCTTTGTTTTGTAATCTACGCTGCCCAAAAATCAGTTTCTGCCTCTTTTGTTTTCTGCCCTTCTAATGTTAATTAAGTAAAATAAATAAACTAATCCCACTAACCTAAATCAATTAATGGGTCAAGTAAAAAGGTATTAAATGAATTATGGATATGACCCACTAACTATTAACTATATTAATTCTTCACTAAAATTTTTATCAACTAAATACTCTTAGTCTTCGACTAGTTTAAAAATACCCCTTTAAATTGTCAAAAGGAGTCAAACTAGTCCTAGTACTCAAAATGACCTAGCGGGTCGTTATAGTGAGAAGTATGTGGGGTCGGATAAATCGAGTATAGGTACAATCTTAATGGAACCAAACCGGTGAATTGTAGGTAGACCATAATAAGGATAGAGTCAACTGAATAGAAATGTTGATATGGGCAATATGGAGGGAGTATTGTGTTATTCGATTTCGGTTCCGTACATCTTTATTTGACCCACCTTCTTTGTTTTAGACATGGTTTAGGATATGATTTGTTGCATATGCTCATGTGTGGTTCATATCTATGGGTGAATTTCTAGTGGTGGATCGGATGTACTAATCCTATGATTGTCCTCTTGGTAGAGTGACATCCTTAGTCAGACTTGGTCATTTCAATTATGAAAGAGTTAGTGTTGTTTGGGACAGTAGAAATATAATACTGGTTCAACATGCACAACCTTGCATATGAGAACTTATATAAGAGCTTCCATTAATAGTTACAGTTATCCGACAGTGTTCTTATAGGTTTTGCATTTTAGAGTATGCCATTAATAGTGTTTACTTGATCATTTCCTTCTTTGGGTTAGATAGGTTTGATCCTCCCATGATGAGTATCTGTTGCCTAAAGATCACTTTTTTTATAACTTAAGCTCATGGAAAGATTACGTTTTGAGAAGGGAATCTTGATAAAAATCAATGATGATTTGTATATTATGAGTGTTTGGTGGTTAAATCGGGCTGGTTGTAGTCTGTATTGATCCAGAAGTTTATCCTGGTTATGTCGGAAAAGATTTATCTTGATGGTTGTGTTATGTTGAGTTTAGGTTGGGTTTGTGGGTTAGTATGTTTCTTGATAACCACTCTTGATTTATAGATCTTACAAAGTTTGATTCGAAAGTTAAGTTCTAAATAGTTGATCTTAATGGAATAGTCTAAAATATTAGCGACTTGGAGAAATGAATACGACTAGTGGTGTAACTTAAGGTTTCGATAACGTCAGTTAGGCTTCCTTCTTCTTCTTCTTCTTTCTGTTCGAGGAAAAACATGATTTTTAGTGGGGGATAATGTAACGACCCTCTTATTCGTTTTATAAATTGTAAATATTATTTTTATATTAACATTTTTGGTAGCTTTTATAAATAATTTATAGCTTATAAGAATGAGTTACATGATTTTCGGATTTAATAAAGGATTATTTTGTTACTAATAATAATATATATAGAGAAAAGAAAAACAAATAAATGAATAAATAATAAAAAAATAGACAAATAAGGGCAATGCCCTATATTGTTGAAAGTAAATCTACCAACGAAACAGAGAAAAAAAAGTATATTGCGGTTAATGAAGGAATTTAAATGTTACTGCAAGGACATGGATTTACTAATTATTTCAGGTAATACGATTGTTTTGTGTTTCCTTTTAAATTATTATTATATGTGTTGGTTATATATGAGTTGGAAGAATTATATTGGTTGGAAGTTTTAGGGGGGCACAAGATAGAGGTTGACATTAATTTCTATTATTATTTTTTCTGTAGTGAAAAATAGATTAAAATTAATTACATACTTAATTTATACATTTGTATGAATGGGTTATTACTTAGGGTGCATGTGTTAAGAGAATTGCCATGGTTGCCGACACTGATTTGTAACCGGCTGGCTTCCATTTTAAACTAATACTATTTTATTATCATATTATAAAGTAAAGATTAGTATATTCAGAGAGGTAATTAAATATTAGGGGTACTATGTTACTTGAATATTGTTGAAATTTTAATAATTGGAGGAAGTGATACTTAAACTACGCCTGCAATAAATTGCTCTTGTGCAAATGTTTTCATTAATGGCTATATACATATATGTTATGATATTATAATTGAATGGAAAGAAAAGAGATCTGGAACAAGGAATTGGCAGTGGCATACGTATTTGAGTTGGGTAAGAATGTGATTGATTTCTATTGTCTAATGATTGTCCAATGATGATGCGTTAAAGTATATTGACAAGTATGTTATTTGCTTTGACTTGATAATTATGCCTTCTTGAGTTTTATGTTTTCCTTGATGATGCATAAGGCTTTCAAAAGTAAAAAATAACATGTTTTGATAAAATGTCCCTTTTAGCATGATTTGATCTTATATGTGCATATTGTCACATACTTAGTACAAGTGTCGTACTAACCCCATTTGTTCTTTTTCCCCAATATTTTAGGTTACGGGTCATTGAGGTTTTTTGAAGACGACTTGTAGAATACTTGGATCTCTTGATCATCCAAGTAGGGTAGGTCCTCATTTTTCGAGGGCGATGCCACTATCTAGCTTATGGAGTTTGTTTTTTTAGTTAATGACTTCTGTGGTTCTTTCTTTCCATTTAGTATGAAACATTGTATAGCCCATGTGTTACATTTTTACTGGATGTATTGGTTATGCCCAAGTTCTTAAAATATTATTAGATGTTTATGAGATGAGACGACTATTATGACTATTATGTCAATATTATACTTTTTATATTTATGTGCAATAAAAGTAGAAGACTAAGTAATCTTCCTATACAAAGGGTCTATGCAGACTCAATATATATGTTACGTGTATGTAGATATCTATGTAAACCTTCGAATAGAAGTAATGAAAAGTTCTAAATTTTTCGCTAAATTTGACTTATAAGTGTAATGATGTATATACTAAGAGGCTAGTCTTAGTCCTCAAAGAAGACGAAGACACCGGTTACGTCTGAGGGGTAAAATCCAATGTGACACTTATGATATGACTAAATGAGTTATGACTACGGTTCTAGTGAAGGAATGAGTCCTTATATGATTCTATGAAGTATGTGGCCTTATGTCACGGCCCACAAGTACACCCTAGAAGAAGGAGCACTCTTGAGTCGTCACAAGGCGTACTTAACCCTTCAGGGTCTTATACAAGTCTCTTAGCTATCATTCATTACTTGAGATATGAAAAGTAGTGTGGAATAAAAACTTTTCACAAGAATAACAATAAGAAGGTTTTGGTAAAATTGTAGGGAGTAAGTCTCATCGTCACAATCCAACTTAATTACACAACTTAAACATCTTAGGGTCACGACCTTTTACACTGAAAGAAAATACGTCTGAAGTCTTATACAAGTCTTAATGAAAAATTAAAGAAACATAGACTATGTCCTAGAATATATGAGGACATAAAGAGTCTTGAGAGAGTCAACTTCCCAAGCCTTGCCTTCTAAACTTCCACTAGCCTCCAACCTATACTTATAGAGTATAGAAAAGTATTGGGTTAGTACAAACATTGTACTATGGCATCATACAAAAACCAAAGTAAAAGGGGACATTTTAGTTGGAATAAAGCTTTCATTCTATTTAATTAAAAACCTTCATGAATCTAGTAATAAAACAATATCAACCCTTCATTTAATACATAAGGTACAACTCCCATAATTTTAACATGTCACGACCCAAAACGAGCTGCGAGTGGCACCCACACTCATCCTCCTAGGTGAGCGAACCAACAAATCTAAACCCCAACATTTACCAGTATATCAATTATGAATAGTAAAAATAATGCAGAAGATCAAAAACACATTAACGAAATTAATTAAATAAACTTCTAAAGTTTAATACTTATTATTCCCAAAATTTGGAAGTCATCACACCAAGAACATCTATCCTCAAATTTCTAAATCTAAGAGTATTTAAGAAGCTAAAATAAGTAAAAGATGGTCCATGTACGAACTTCAAGATATCAAGACGTGAAAGAGAGAATCCAGTCCGAGCTAGGAATACTAGCTCACCCTGAAATCTGATATGCTTGAGACTGGCTAGAGTTGAGGACGAGTCGAAGTTGATGGCACGCTTGCTGCACTCCACAAATAACAAAGAAGAAAATTACAAGTAAGGGTCAGTACAAGGAACACGTACTGAGTAGGTATCATCGTCCAACTCAAAATAGAAAGCAATATATACTAAATAATAATATAAAATCAACCACAATACTTAACAGGTGGCAATCAACAAGTACAAGAAACATTGACAACAACACCAAGCACACCTATGAGAACTCAAGCCTCCACACCATACTCATTTGGGAAATAGGTTCTTCGAATTTGAGTATATTAACATAATTCAAGATTACTTCTATTTATTATTATCATGTCAGAACGTGACACTCCGATCCCCTAATACTACCGTGTCGGAACGTGACACTCCGATCCCCTAATACTACCGTGTCGCAATGTGACACTCCGATCCCTTAATACTACCGTGTCGGAACGTGACACTCCGATCCATGTATCTCATTATTTTTATTCTGTCAAGCCTTCTTAATGTCAAGGCGTCATCTTAATAGAGAGGATTTAAGATTGAAGATTCAATAGTCTCATCATTCTAACCCACCACAGTTACACAATCACAACATACAAACACACAATCAAGCATAAAGAAGACTTTACAGTACCACCCAATACATATCGATCGCTATTTAGAGTTTATCTATCACATAGAAATAAACCATAACCTACCTCCACCGCAGAATCTTGATTAAGCAAGCTACTTCCCCAATGCCTTTGCTGTCCTCTTCGTCTCTCATTCTCATTCGTTCTCCCTCTCTGTTCTTTATTTATTTTTCTTCTGCAGATTCTTTTTCTTTTACCCTAATTATCATATAATTCATTATGATAAAAGTAACCCACTATTTATTTCCCTATTATCTTCTTTAATCCCCAAGTAAATAGATTATTAAACTTACCCCACTAATTTCATAATTATAATCATGAATAGCCCGAAAAACCCCTTTAAAACTTTTAGCGGAAGTCTGACCAAGTCGGGGTTACGTAGCTTGTGATGGCCCGTCGTATCTGCGACGGTCCGTCCTGCAGGTCCATCACAAAGTTCAGAGAGTTAAATTCAATAGTCAGGTTACGCAACTCGTGACGGTCCGTCATATGTATGATGGTTCGTCCTGCAGTTCCGTCGTGAAGTTCAGAGAGTCGATCCCATTGCCCAGATTTTAGAGTTGAAGTGTTTTGGAACGACAACCCTCGGCGGACCGATGTGCCAATGACGATTCATCCTAACTGTCATCGATGTAATGAGGAGAGCAGCAGAAGAAATTACACAAGTATGGGATAACGGAGTCCATCACGCTCCGTCATGACCATGATAGTCCGTCCCGTGATCCGTCAATCCAGTCAATTTTTATCAAAAATGATTCTACTGCTCGAACCGACTAAACAGGCTGTTACAATAGATACAAATTTACCGATCGTTCGTCCTCGAACGATCACAAGAAGAGAAACAAGAGCGAGAAAGAGTACTTGAATCTGTAAAAAGATGTGGATATCTTTCTTGCATATAAGCCTCATTCTCCCAAGTGGACTCTTCAACTAGCCGATTCTTCCACTGAACCTTGATAGATGCAATCTCCTTCGATCTCAACTTGCGGACCTCTCTATCTAAAATAGCAACAGGCTCCTCCTCATAAGACAAATTCTCATCAAGAAGAACTGAATCCCAACGAATAATGTAGTTTCCATCCCCGTGGTATCTTTTCAGCATAGACACATGAAATACCGGGTGCACTCCTCAGAGTCCTGGAGACAATGCCAATTCATAAGCCACCTCCCCCACGCGCTTCAGAACTTCAAATGGACCAATATACCTCGGACTAAGCTTACCTCGCTTACCAAACCGCATCACCCCTTTCATGGGTGAAACCTTCAGCAAGACTTGTTCACCCTCCATAAAATCCAAGTCCCTAACCTTTCGATCTGCATATTCTTTCTGCCTGTTCTGAGCTGCTAGAAGCTTCTCCTGAATGAATTTTACTTTATCTTATGATTCCCTCAAAAGATCGGTACCCCATGGTCTCACCTCAAATGCATCAAACAAACCAATGGGAGACCTACATCTCCTCCCATACAGTGCCTCAAATGGGGCCATATCAATACTTGAGTGATAGCTATTATTCTATGAAAACTCTGCTAAGGCTAAGAAGTTATCCCAATGACCACCAAATTCTATCACACATGCACGAAGCATATTCTCCAACACCTGAATCATTCGCTTGGACTGACCATCGGTCTGAGGGTGAAAAGCAGTACTAAGATCCAACCTAGTACCTAATGAAGCATGCAATGTTCTCCAAAACTTAGAAGTAAATTGCGTACCTCTATCTGATATGATGGAAAGTGGTACTCCATGCAATCGAACAATTTCTGAAATATAGAGTTTGGCTAACTTCTCTGCATTGTAAGTCACCTTGACCGGAATGAAGTGAGCACACTTAGTTAATCTGTCAAAAATTACCCAAATAGAATCAAACTTAACCAATGTCTTTGGAAGACCAACCACAAAATCCATTGCAATTCTTTCCCATTTCCATTGAGGAATGGGCATTTTCTGAAGTGTTCCTCCGGGTCTCTGGTGTTCATACTTTACCTGCTGACAATTCGGGCATTGGGAAACAACCTCAACAATGTCACGCTTCATTCTACTCTACCAAAAATGTTGCTTTAGGTCACGATACATCTTGGTTGCACCAGGATGTGTAGAATACCTTGAACTATGAGCCTCTGTAAGAATAGTGTGAATCAAATTATCAACACGGGGCACACATACCCTTCTGTTAATTCTCAAAACACCGTACAGAATACCTTGAACTATGAGCCTCTGTAAGAACAGTGTGAATCAAATTATCAACACGGGGAACACATACCCTTCCGTTAATTCTCAAAATGCCTTCCTCATCAATTATTGCCTCTTTAGCCTCTCCTCGTAATACCATATCTCGAATTCGGATTAGTTTCTCGTCAGTAAACTGTTTTCCCTTAATCTTGTCAAGGAAAGAAAATCTTGCCTCCACACAAGCCAAAAATCCTCCCTTCTCTAGTACTTCCAGCCTCATAAAGTCATTAGCCAGAGTCCGAACCTCTCTAGCCAATGGGCGTCTAGAAACCTGTAAGTGGGCTAGACTTCCCATGCTCCCTGCTTTTCTACTTAAAGCATCTGCCACAACATTAGCTTTTCCTGGGTGATACAAAATAGTAATATCATAGTCCTTCAGTAGTTCCATCCACCTCCTCTACCTCAAATTCAAATCTTTCTAGGTAAAGACATACTGTAAACTATGATGATCTGTATAGACTTCACACTTAACCCCATATAGATAATGTCTCCACTTCTTTAATGCAAACACAACTGCAGCCAACTCCAAATCATGGGTCGGATAGTTACGTTCATGCACTTTTAATTGCCTCAAAGCACAAGCAATTATATTCCTCTCCTGCATTAGCACTGCACCCAAACCAGAATATGATGCATCACAATACACAATGAAATTCTTACCTTCCACTGGCAAGGTAAGAATTGGTGCAATGGTCAACAAGGTTTTGAGGTTCTGGAAGCTTTCTTCGCATTCATCCGACCATACAAACGAAACATTCTTCTTAGTCAAATTTGTCAGTTGGGAAGCAACAGAAGAAAATCCCTTGACAAATCGACAGTAGTAGCTAGCTAAACCAACAAAGCTCCTTACCTCTGTAACATTAGTAGGTCTTGCCCAACTCTTCACTGCCTCTATTTTAGAAGGATCCACCATCTCTCCATCCTTAGAAACCACGTGCCCCATGGACACTGAATCTAGCCAAAACTCACACTTGGAGAATTTGGCATAAAGCCTCTCCCTCCTCAAAACTTCCAATACAATTTTCAAATGCTCCTCATGTTTTTTCTTGCTCTTTGAGTATATTAGTATATCATCAATAAACAATAACAAAATGATCCAGATATTGCTTAAAAATCCCATTCATCAGGCTCATGAAAGCAGCAGGGGCATTCGTAAGCCCAAATGACATTACTAAGAATTCATAATGCCCATACCTGGTTCGAAAAGCAGTCTTTGGAACATCTGCTGCCCGTATTTTCAATTGATGATAACCCGATCTCAAATCAATTTTTTAGAAGGTACAAGCACCTTGTAACTGATTGAACAAATCATCAATGCGAGGAAGAGGATACTTGTTCTTAATAGTTACCTTATTCAGTTGCCTGTAGTCTATGCACATCCAAAAACTTCCATCCTTCTTCTTCACAAATAAAACAGGAGAACCCTAAGGGGATGCACTTGGTCTAACAAAACCTTTACCTAACAACTCCTGAAGTTGGGCCTTTAACTCCCTTACTCAGCTGGGGCCATTCTATAAGGGGGTATGGAAATGGGGTGAGTACCTGGCTCCAGATCAATACAAAAATCAATATCCCTATCCGGTGGCATACCAGGAAGGTCTGCAAGAAACATATCAAGAAACTCACGGACTATCGAGACAGACTCAATCGAAGGTACTTGGGCAGTATCATCCGTGAGATGTGCCAAGAAAGCTAAACAACCCTTAATAACCATTCTCTTAGCACGAAGGAAAGAGATAATATGAACTGGAGCGGAAATATAGTCACCCTCCTACACTAGCGGATCTGTCCCAGGCTTGGCCAATGTAACAGTTTTAGCATTACAATCTAAGATTGCAAAATTTGGAGAAAGCCAAGTCATACCAAGAATTACATCGAAATCAACCATCTCTAGAATAATCAAATCTACATGAGTATTCCTCCCCACAAAAGTAACAAGACAAGACCTATACACCTTCTCAACTATCACAGACTCACCCACAGGAGTAGAGACACGAATAGGCATGTCCATAAAATCACAATATAAATCAAGACCAGTAGAAAACAAGGAAGATACATATGAAAATGTGGATCCAGGATCAAATAATACAGAAGCCATGCAATCACAAACCAAAAGATTACCTGTGATAACAGCATCAGATGTCTCTGCTTCAGACCTCCCGGGGAAAGCATAACAATGGGCCCTATAACCTGTCTGCCCGTTGCCCCTACCATGTTGCGCTGCAGTAGCTCCAGCTTGCCTGCCACCCCGGCTGATTTGGTGACCACCATTACCTTGGCCACCACGTCCTCCAGAATGGCGGCCTCTCCCATGACCACCTCTACCTCTAATTATTGGGGGTCTGTAACTCTGTTTTGGATAATACCTCCTAATATGTCCAGTCTCTCCACATCCATAATAATTTCTGGAGTCAAGCATAGGTCTTTGTGAGAATGACGAAGTCTGGGGATAACCTCCAAACTCAGATGAATGCTGACTGGTCTGCGATGGACCCCTAGCTACAGCCTGACGTGAAGACTGAATAGGTCGGGCTGGGTAACCTCCTGAACTCTGCCCTCTGGAGTAAGAACCACTAAACTAACCTCTCTTACGGAACTTCTTAGATGTCGACGCCATGGTGAAGTCGTCTGGCTTCACCCCCTCCACCTCTATCACAAAATCAACTACTTCCTGAAAGGATTTTGCTGCAGCAGCTACCTGTAAGGCTGGGATCTGCACATCTGACCTCATTCCTTTCACTAAACGGCGAATCCGCTCCTGTGGACTGAAGCAAAGCTGGGTGGCATACCTGGACAGTGCACGAAATTTAGCCTCATAAGCAGTAACAGACATCCTGCCTTGCACTAGGCTTAGGAACTCATCTCTCCTCTTGTCCCTCAAAGTCCGGGGTATATACTTCTCCATAAATAAGCTAGAGAATGATGCCCATGTCATAGGTGGTGCCTGTGTTGGTTGACACTCAACATACGATCGCCACCACATTTTGGCATTCCCCTAAAACAGATAGGTCACAAACTCAACACCAAATCGTTCTACTATGTCCATCTTATGTAGAAGCTCATGACAATCAACCAGAAAATCATAGGCTTCCTCCGATTCAGCACCCTTAAAGACTAGAGGTTTAAACTTCAAGAATTTAGTGAAAAGTTCATGCTGATCACTAGTCAATATAGACCCTGTAGTCAATCGAGGAAACAAGCCTACTTCCAACGAGGCATCCATGCGGGGAGCCACAGCATCTGCATGTTGTACTCCCGGAACTTGAGGTGCTGGTGCAGAAAACACTGGAGGTGTCAGGCCCTGATAAGATAACCCGCTAAGATAAGTAAGAACCTGGTTAATCATCTCTGGGGTAGGTTGGGGTGGAAATTCCTCATCTTGCACCAGCTCGTTTTCCCCTTCTTCACCCTCTCTCACTACCTCATCCGTTGATGGAGGAGTCACCGCCCTATTACTAGCTGGACCAGGTGTTTGTCCTCTACCTCTAGAGGGCGTCCTCCTGCGACCTCTACCACGGCCTCTTGCCACTGCTCCTCCTCGAACTACAACCCCAATGGTTTGCTCAGAAGTACCCTATCTTGCCGATGTTGGTGTTGGCACAGTTGTTGCTCTAGTTCTAACCATCTACGAAATAGAATGAGGATGTCAGATACCAATTTGTATCACCTAGATACCAATTGGATCCAAGTAATAGCACGAAAGAAAGAAAGAATGGAATTTTCCTAAAGTCCTATAGCCTCTAAAAGAAAAGAACGAGCGTCCCCCTACCGTTCCTCAAGACTCTATTAGACTCGTTCTTGTGTGATGAGACCAACAAACCTAACGCTCTGATACCAAGTTTGTCACGACCCAAAACAAGCCGCGATGGCACCCACACTCATCCTCCTAGGTGAGCGAATCAACAAATCTAAACCCCAACATTTACCAGTATATCAATTTTGAATAGTAAAAATAATGATGAAGATCAAAAACTCATTAACGGAATCAATTAAATAAACTTCTAAAGTTTAATACTTATTATTCCAGAAAATTGAAAGTCATCACACCAAGAACATCTATCCTCAAATTTCTAAATCTAAGAGTATTTAAGAAGCTAAAATAAGTAAAAGATGGTCCATGTCCGAACATGAAGACATCAAGACTTGAAAGAGAGAATTCAGTCCGAGCTAGGAATAATAGCTCACTCTGAAATCTGATATGTTGGAGACTGGCTAGAGTTGAGGACGATTTGAAGTCGATGGCATGCTTGCTGCACTCCACAAATAACAAAGAAGAAAATTACAAGTAGGGGTTAGTACAAGGAACACGTACTGAGTAGGTATTATCGGCCAACTCAAAATAGAAATCAATATATACTATATAATAATATAAAATCAACCACAATACTTAACAGGTGGCAATCAACAAGTACAAGAAACATTGACAACAACACCAAGCACACCTATGAAGAATCAAGCCTCCACACCATACTCATTTGGGAAATAGGTTCTTCGAATTTGAGTATATTAACATAATTCAAGATTACTTCTATTTATTATTATCATGTCGGAACGTGACACTCCAATCCCCTAATACTACCGTGTCGGAAAGTGACACTCCGATCCCCTAATACTACCGTGTCGCAATGTGACACTCCGATCCCCTAATACTACCGTGTCGGAACGACACTCCGATCCCCTAATACTACCGTGTCGTAACGTGACACTCCGATCCATGTATCTCATTATTTTTATTCCGTCAAGCCTTCTATATGTCAAGGCGTCATCTTTATAGAGAGGATTTGAAATTGAAGATTCAACAGTCTCATCATTCTAACCCACCACAGTTACACAATCACAACATACAAACACACAATCAAGCATATAGAATACTTTACAATACCACCCAATACATATCGATCGCTATTTAGAGTTTATCTATCACATAGAAATAAACCATAACCTACCTCCACCAAAGAATCGTGATCAAGTAAGCTACTTGCCCAATGCCTTTGCTGTCCTCTTCGTCTCTCTTTCTCACTGGAGACTTGCTAGAGTTGAGGACGGTCCGTCGTATCTATGATGGTCCCTCCTACAGTTTCGTCGTGAAGTTCAGAGTGTCGATCCTAGTGCCCAGATTTCAAGTTGAAGTGTTTTGGAACGACGACCCTCGACGGACCGATGTGCCTATGACGGTTCATCCTACCTGTCGTCGAGGTAATAAGGAGAGCAGCAGAAGAAATTACACAAGTATGGGACGACGGAGTCCATCACGGTCCGTCGTGACCATGACGGTCCATCCCGTGATCCGTCCACCCAGTCAATTTTTATCAAAAATGATTCTACTGCTCGAACCGACTAAACAGGTTGTTAGATAACACAAGACTACATTTCGCAGTGAACCCATAAAACCCTCACAATAAACTCTTTTCATTACATCTTACAGTGAACCCATTTTCCTTGAAGTTTCCCTATTCAAAGTTATTTTAAAACTCATTAAGGTAAGACATGAAGAAACCGCCCAATACAATCTCTTCAATACACACCTAAGTGATCCTTAATACTATCAATGATAGGCCTACTTCACCACACTTAACAAGTAAATATTCAATATCAAAAACACTAGAGGAACATAATTGCACTTAAGGACTTCATATAATAACCCTTGTCAAAGACAACACCCAAGTTACACTTAGTGTAAAGTGAAAGTAGTCTCTCATACTACTACTTCCATCTAGTGCTCCTTAAGGATTTCCTTAGATTAAGCACACCACATTCATCATTTATATAATCTTCATAAATCATGCACATAACTTATCATACTTAAAAATCTTAAACATAACATCATAATACTTCACTTTCATTAGACATAAAGTCACATTTCTTTATTTATATCACATAATGACCCATTCATTCGATTTTCACATAGGGATACAGCAAGACTTCCTTCAAATGCCTACTCATGTAATGGATAGATAGCATCTCAAAACACCAGCTATCCTATGTAGTACACCCTTTAGAAGACTTAGTTCACTACATTCTTTTATGGGGGATAACTTTAACCGACATAGACCATGAGAGATAGACATGGAATCTGGTATTAACCCCTATCGGATGAGGGATCCCCACTTGCCTAGGGTAGGTTCATTCTTGAGCCTTTACATGGATACTTCATTAGCTACTCCTATGCAGGCACATAGTTAAGGGATGAGGAGATAGCTTCTAAGTAACCCATTCTCTACTAACGAGGAGTAATAATCTCAAGAGGTACATTGAGTACAACACCTTTACTCACAAAATGTATCCACCTCTTCTTCAAATCCTCTTTGTGCTAAAATACTACCCCGCAGAGTCGTAAACATTCGTAATATAGGTTAAGGGATAAATATTAGACACCACATCTCAACACACAAATGGTCTCCATCCTCCAATCTATCTTAGGAAGCTCTTGGGAATAGTGAGGTTGCTACTAAATAATTTATCTAAACTCACGAAGAGTGTTCACCCCCAAATCCCCCTTTTAATATTATAGAAATAGCAGGAAGGTCTAGACTCTTCATATCTACTCACGAAGAGTGTCTACCCTACAACCCCCTTTCATTCACTAAATTCATTCATTCATTCAAAGTGTGTGTTCTCGTAGATGTGATCACACCTTTCATATATTAAGTATTTTCATAACCTTGACTTCTAAACATGCTTAAACCTTCATTCATCATATTTCACACACTAGCATGCTTTACATATTCATATACTTCACTTATCTAGATACACCTTTCAATTCCTAAAATGCCTATGGCAATGTGTTCTTAAAGTTTATGTTATAGCTTAGACTTATATTTTATGTTGTTAAGGGTCGTATCCCTATTCTATTCAATTGAGTTGTGTCTTAAGATGACAAAGAGACTTAGAGTCTAATTATGTACCTATGAAATTTTGACATATAGGAAGTGATAATTCTAGCATATCAGCTATGAAAAGTTTTGAATTTTCCGCTCTTTTATGTTTATCAATGAAATATGTCTAAGGGCTTGTATAGGACCTCATGACCCGAAACTAACCCCTAGAAGTTAGGAGGAACCTCATTTTGTGGCCGGGCATACTTGACCCTTTGGGGTCTTGTACAAGCCCTTCAACTACCATTCATACATAGGACATGAAAAGTAGTGCGTGTTAAAACTTTTCACGAATAATTTAATAAAAGTAAATATTTCATAAATACTTAAGAAATCTTATCGTCACAAGACAAACTTAAAGACACGACATAAATAACTTAGGGACATGACCCTTTACATTGAAAGGAATATGCCCTTGATTATGTGAGGACATACTTTATCTTGAGGGTAACTATCCCAAGCTTCACCTTCTAGACTTAAACCTTGAAAATGCTTCCAACCTATACTTATAGTATGGAAAAGTATGGGGTTAGTACAAATAATGTACTAAGTATGGCATATGCAAAAACATGCAAAAATGGACATTTTGGTAAAATAACATTTCATGCAATTTAAGTAATGTATTCATGAATTTAGAAGCAAATTAACATGAGAACCATCGTTTAACACTTAGAGAAGAACTCACATAATTTTAAACCAAAAGGGCAATTTACCGTAACTTCATAAAACTTACAGTGAATTAAAAAATGCCATTACTGTGAACTATTATGAGCCATCACAATGAATAATTTAAAGCATTTACAATGAGTTCAACTTGAGCAATTACAATGAACTATCCTATTCTAAATGAGTGAACTTCCAAGGCCAAGTGAAAGAGAAAGTGATCTCATTTTCCGTAAGAGTTTCCCTAACTCGAGATTATCCTAAGACTCACTAAGGTAAGACATAAAGGAAGTATGCATATGCCTTCTTCAATACACACAAAAGCAATTCTCAAGACTATCCCATTTGATTTACTCAACTCGGGAGAAACAAGTCCCTCAATCAATGGCAAGACATCAAAAGACACCCAACAAGCCACCAAAGTCTTCCTTTTCGGAATGCCTACTTAGTGCAATGAGTAGATAGCGTCTCATACCACCACCTACCTTAAGTAGCACATTCTTTTAGAAGGTTTGGCACCAAGTCTTCCCTTTCAGAAGGTCCTACTTATTGCAACGGATAGATAGCATCCCATACCACCACTATCATAAGTAGTACGTTCTTTTAGAAAATTTAGTTAATTCAATTCAAATAAGTCTCACAAAGACTCCCCTTTCGGATTGCCTACCTAGTGCAATGGATAAATAGCATCCCATATCACAACCAACCCTAAGTAGAACACTCCTTTAAAAGACTTAGCATATTTATTTCTTTTGTGAGAGTTATCTTAACCGCCATAGACCATGAGGGCTAGACATGGAATCCCGATATTAACCCTATCGGATGACGGATCCTCATTGGCCTAGAGTAAGGTCATTCTCTTGGCATTTACTTGGCTTTCCCGATAGCTACAGCTATGCAGACGCATAGTTGAGGGATAAGGAGATTGCTAATAAGTAACTCATTCTCTACTAACAAGGAGTACTCATCTCAAGAGGTACATTGGAGTACAACATCTCAACTCATGAAGTGTAATCCACCTCTCCTTCATATCCTCTCAGTGCTAGGCATAACTTCCGACGGATTCTCAACAATATATACTATAGGTTAAGGATAACTAGTTAACACCACATCTCAACGCAGGAAGGGCATTCATACTCCAACATATCTTAGAAAGCTCATTGGATGTAATGGGGTTGCTACTAAAAACTTCATCTCAACTCACGAAGAGTGTTCACCCCAAATCTCCCCTTTAGGACTTAACTTAGCTTCATTCATTCATTTAAGTGTGAGCACACCTTGCACATTAGCTTCACTTCATTCTTAGTTAGCCTATATACAATCTGAGACTTTCATTCATCACGTCACACTTACATACTTCATATAGTCATATAAGTCCTTCATACATAATCCTTAAAATCACCTAACTAGTTTCATAAAGCAATTAACAAGAATAACTTCATTCAAGCATACACTCTAATCTACTTCACTTAATAACTTCATCAAGGCACATTTAACAAGAATAGCATATTTATCATCTTACTTCATATAACAAGCCTTAATAGCCTCATTCACAATAAACTAGTAACTTTACATTAATACAATTCAAATAAACACTGCCACCAAGAAGGTGGACCATACCACCCAAGAGCATTTCAAAATTAAAAATAAACAACATACATAACTAACTTATCCTTTAGTACATGCTTTCATCACCTATAACATTTTATCCAATAATTCACCATAAGAAATCAAAGCTCAAAGATTACTAATTCATGCTCATATAACCCTTATCTTAAGCCAACATTAGATGAAAAGCTTTAACATGATTTTATTGAAGTTTTAACCTTAATATCATTAACTAACATTAGAAATATCATTAATAAGTCGTTTTCATGCAAGGCTTTAGAGTTGAAGACTTCTAGGGTTGAGAACCCATTTTGAAAATTCATTAGAAGGGACTCCTTGAATGGAATAGAGTTAAAGGATGGATACCATACCTCACATTGAAGAAATCCCAAAGATTTTTTGATGAAGAAATAAACATCCACAACCCTCCTAGCATTTCTTGACTTCTAGCTTTCATGGAGTCTTAAGAGAATCTCCTAAGAAAGAGGGTTTTGGTTTTAAGAAGAGGGGTCCAAATTGAGGTCTTAGGGTTTAGAACACTTTAATATACCTAATAAATACTTAAAAAAAATGCCCTAGGGTCATAAAAGACTTGGGGTAAATTTACCAGACATCCAAAGCCAAGGCAGCAACTTACAGCTTTTGGTAGAACTCACAGACGAGACCTAACCAACTGACTGCCCGTGAATCGACGGACCGTTGGTAGGGTCTCGTGGTTTAACACTTAGCTCCTAATGGAGCCTGGCTATCCTGTATTGCAGGTTCAATCAACGCCCTAGGTCGATAGACTATTGGTGGACCAACGGACCGTACTTAGGGTCGTCGTTTGGTCACTGCTTTGGCAATTTGGTTCAAGTCTTGGGCCCTTCACTTAGGGCCCCTTATGGGTCCTATGAGGGGTCGTGCCCGGACGTTAAACCCATAAATTAAGTCATATAAACTAAGTCGTCTAGGTCTTAGGAACATATCATGCAACTTTCAAGCAAAACGAACACATAAAACTCACTCAAACAGCTCAAGACACACAAGTGATAGGCACACCTTTCGAACGTCATGGACGTTCTTGGGAGTTTGACCTCCAAATTAACCGAACATCACACACTTCCTAAGAAAACTAAAGTAACTCATTTTAACTTAGATTTAACTCAAGAAACAACCACGAGGCTCTATTTCACCTTAGTTCATTTTGGGGCATTACGGTCGAGTACGCCGTGTTACTTTTAAGGGGGTGCTCCCCGGTTGTGACATAAAATTCTAAACCCTAATACATAAGAAAAGCTAAACCCTAACCCTAACCCTAAACCCTAAGCCAAACAAATGAAAACCCAAACATTAAACACTAAACCATAAATTTTAAACATCAAATCCTAAACACCAAACCATAACCCCCCAAAACCTAAAACCTTAAAAAAACCCTACCCTAACCGTAACCATATCGCTAACCCTAACCCTATCCCTAACTCTAAACTTAAAGTCCAAAATACCAAAACCCTAAATTTTAACACTAAACCATAGATATAACAATTCAAATCCTTAACCCAAAACCTGAAACCTAAAAAAACCCTAAACCCTAACCTTAATCTTAGCCCTAACATTAAATCCTAATACCTAAACCCAAGCCCGCAATGCCAATACCGAAACATTAAACACTAAACTATATATATTAAACGACAAATTCTACACTCCAAACACTAAAACCTGATAAAAATTAAACCCTAACCCTAACCCTTAATTTTAATCCCCAAGCCAAAAATATCGAAACCCAAACAATACACACTAAATTGTAGATATTAAACCTCAAATCCTAAACCCCAAACCCTAAAACCAAAAAACAACTAAACCTTCCCTAACCCTCACCCTTAAACCATTAAACCCTAAACCCCAAGCCCAAAATACCAAAACCCAAACATTAAACATAAACCATTGATATGAAACCTCAAATCCTAAACCCTTAAACCTAAAAAATCCTAAACCCTAACCCTAACCCTAACTCTAAACCCAAAACCCCAAGCCCAAAATTCCAAAACTGGATCATTTAAAACTAAATCACAGATATTAAACCTCAAATCCTAAATCCCAAACCCTAAATACTAAAAAAAACCTAAACCCTAACCCTAACCCTAAACCATAGACCCCAAGATCAAAATAACAAAACCCAAACATTAAACCATAGACATTAAACCACAAACCCTAAAACCTAAAAAAAATCATATACCCTATACAAAAAATCAAACATTAAACACTAGATCATAGATTTTAAATCTCAAACCCTAAATCCCAAATCCTAAAACCTAAAAAAACCACTAAACCATAAACCTAACCGTAACTCTAAACCCTAAATCCTAAACCCCAAGCCCAAAATAGCAGATACTAAGCACTAAACACTTAACCATTCATATTTAACCTCAAATTTTAAACTAAAAATCCTAACCCTAACCGTCTCTCATGTCTTATTTTGGTGGGTCTCAACATAACCTTAGATGGAGAGAAGGTCTATTATGATGTAATGGGTTGTGAAATGAATATGGTTATTCCTATATGTGTTTATTAAGTTGAAAGATATTTCTCATACTCATCTTATGAGATTTCAACCAAGAAAAGCATGAAAAGCATATCTCAAATAAATGTCCCTTTCTCATGATTTTTTCATGGTCATCATCTTATTGCATCTTTGTACTAACACCATTTCTCCATGTTTTTACTATAAAGTGTAGGTGGTGGTTGTCACATTTGGAGAGCACCCCCTAGATTTAACCGGGTCGCCGTCTTCAGAGATGACTTAGAAAAGCCCTTAGCATTCGTCATAACAAATCATAGGTCAAAATGTGGAACTGAGACCTTTTACATATTGAGGTATACATAGAACTCTCACATACTATATAGGGAGTTTACTTAGACTCCTCGTGTATGAAGCTTACATAGGCTTCTCCCATATGAAGCTTACATAGGCTTCTCCAATATGAAGCTTACATAGGCTTCTCATTTAGTCAACATAACCAATATTTAAGAATTTAGACTAATAATACAGTCTCACATAAAACTATCTAAAACAAAATAGAACTTTCAGGCATAACCCTTATAGAAATTCACATTTGCCACGTAGGGCTTACAATAATATCTTCAACAATATGAAAGAAATGAATGTCTTTAAACAATATCAATGTTACTAAGGTAGAATACATGGCACCATCCTCGAACTAGAGGACCTACCAAAACATGGGGAGAAGTCCAAGTCTTCTTGCAAGCGACCTTGATACCTCAACAGCCCAGACATTCATTGTTTGGGAAAGGGAAAAGAATATGGGGTAGTACAACCACATGTCTTAAGTATGGAAATATATGCAAGTAAAATCATTGAACTCATGCTTAAAAGGACATTTAGTTCAAACCATGCTAAATTACTTTCAAAAGCCTTTATGCACAATCAAGAACATATTCAAGCCATTAGACATGACATCACTCCAAACAAGTCCATATTCAACACAAGACCAATATCATCATAAAGTAAAGTCAACATGGATATTATAAAGGTAAGTCAATCAACATGAATGGCATCACATCAAGACCATATAAGCATGAGTAAATCTAACATAATGTCATAACAACAATTCATGTACAATATTTCATGACATCACATCATATAATACTCTTACTCACAACCCATTCTCTAGGCCTACAAGTGTAATGCTTATGTGAAGTCCCATAACCTCCACATAGTCAAGTAAACCAAATAAAGGATCATAAGCAATGCCACCATTTCACATATCTTCATATCATGCATGTTATTCAATGAAACTAACATCATATAGGATCATCAACATATAAAGTCATCATAAAGAATTCATTCATATCATAAATACGTAAGATCAACCTCCTAGGCCTTCTCTCAAGGTCAACTTGTGCCATATATAAGTAGAGTCCCATACCCCTATCTAAACTTAGTAAAACCCCTTAAGTCACCCTAGTTAGGGTTCAATTCATTACTTTTCATTTAAATTTTGCGAACAACCGCCTTAACCAAAAATAGACCATGTGAGCTAAACATGGAATCTAGTGGCTAGTATTCCATTGGCTAAACATGAACATAACATTCTAGGTAGATCCACTGGCTAGTATTCCTATGGAGCAACATAGTTAAGGAACTAGGATATATGTATTGAACCATATACATTCCCATTAGCAATTGAAGTCCTCATCTCTTGAGCACATTTAGTGAACCTCCCTTCTATGGGGAGACAACACCTCTCTTTGTCAAGTTCACTCGGTGCTAAGCTAAATTCTCTTTTTGAGATGTCTTTAAGCCATTCTTAATCATCATAGCTTAATATAGGCAAAAGGAGACTAACCCCTTCTATATATCATTAGCTCGTTAGGTATTCATGAGAATGAATGTCCTTTCATAGCAACCCTTCATTTATGAGATTAACACATCATAATCCTATCGTAGTATGGCACACAAGTGATTCATATTCAACCATGTATCATCATAACCTTAACATGATCTCACAATTCACATAGCCAAGACATTTCATCATAATCATCGTATCATTATCTTCTTAATCTAATCACATATAATACTTCAATTGGATACCATTATCAAGTTTAAACCATCATCATTGAAGTAGAGAACTCAAGATCACAAAGCCTTACCAATTCGCTTTCATGCGCCTCCTTCAAGACCTTACCATCAAACCAGTCATATTCATCCATAAATCCACTTAAAAAAATCATATCATAGTAATCTATACAAGAGCTAAGTCAATTGAATCATCACTAATCAATTCAACCTAAATTCGTAACCTAGGGTTAGGGGAAAAGGGTTCAATCATGATATATTCCACAGAAACTAGGTCAAAGGCTAATAAGAACTACAACAATTAACGAATAATAAATCATAATCTACCAATAACAATCAAAGGATACCAATATCAAATCAATTTCGTAATTAGTAGAAAATCCCATGATTTTGTCAACTTCAAAATAAACCTTGAAGAGCCTCTTAGGATTTCTAAGTGTTTGATGGAGAAAACATTATGTCTCGAAGCCCTAGTCCACCTTGAATCTTTGTGTTCAATGGTGTCTTGAATAGAGAGAGAAAGTAGAGAGACGTTGGAGAGAATTGGGTTTGGTATTTGTGGAGTGTAAGGTTATTTTAATGAGGTTTAGTCTTTATATAATTCCTCAATTAACTAAATTAACCACCCCTAACCCTTCATTAATCACCTAAGTAACTAACTTATTAATTCTTTTAACTTAAAACTTGGCAGTGAAATAGACCCCCAAACCATGAACCCCCGACCTATGCCTTGTAGTCCCATCGATGACACCGTACTGCAGGTCATCATTTGGAATAGAGACTGGTATTTTGGACCATCCTGGACAATTGACTAAGTGACAACCTACGAGGTCATCGAGAAGCGTCAATCAAATGATGGATCATCGCTTGGCTCGTGGTTGCACACAGTCAATTCATAGATTTTGAGTCTAAATGGAAGGTTCCTCCTCAAGGACCCTTAGGGTGGTCCTTGGGGAGTTGTACCGGATGTTTCTACCCTAAATACACTTTAACACATGTTTAGCACCATTTTACCAAACTTTACTAATTTTCGACTCTTAAAACCCCATGAAACATGCCAAGGCACACTAGTACTTTTTTCATAACTCTCCAGATGTTATGGTCGCTTCTTGATGTTTTGACTCTAATACATTATTTTAGGCCTATAAACTGTGTTTCAAGTCTTAGTTCATCATGTGAGCCTCTAGATTAAGTCATGGACTTTTGGAGTGTTGACTTAAGGTTCATTGGTTGATTAAAGAGCTTGGACTTCTTACCTTCAAGCTTTGGGTATAGACTCGAGTATATTTCTTTTGAATGTAGAGGGTCGTTTTCCTATGATATTGAGATGTGTATATGTTGGCAAGTGTTGCGATGTTCTTCTTTCATTTTATAAAAGAGATTCCACTTGTTGTCTATATTGTGAAAATTTTTACATTCTGTACTAATTTTAGTACCTATGTGATGAATCAAGGGCTTGTATAAGACCTTCGAGGGGTCAAATACGCTGCATCGCAACTTGCGGGTGCTCTCGAGTCGTGACACTAACCCTAAACTTAAATCCCTAGCACAAAATACTAAAATCCAAGATCTTTATCATTTAAGACATCCTTTAAGCATCCATTATACTTTGTGTAAAGAGTAGAGAAGAATGGGATTAGTACAAGAATGCACTAAGTATGACAACCATGCAAAAACATGCATCTAAAAGGGACTTTTTTCTTGAAAATCACATTTCATGCCTTTTTGAGTAAATCCTATGAAACATTTAAAAATAGCATTTACATCATTCTCATACTTCATAAAAACACAACCAAAGGCCAATCATTATAGAAAAGCAAATATAGAATTTAAGTCCAATTTGAGGTCACTTTAAAGTGAGCTCATTTCTCTTTACAGTGAACTAATTCTTTTAATTCATTAGTCTCCCGAGACAACATATACCATTATAGAAGTATAATACCACATTGACATAATTAAGTCCAGGCCTTCATCATATAGTCAACAAGATCAAGATCATGCATAAAGACTCACATCATGCACATCTTCATAACAAGTAGACAAATACTACAATGTCATGCATAAGGAACACATAAATAGTGACATGCATTAGAACACCTTCCTAGAACTTCCTAAGGAGCTACTTGTGCAATGTCTAGGTGGGTTCATTACTTCCACCTATCCTAAGTAACCTCCCTTAAGTCATTCTATTTAGGGTCCTAGTCATTAACTTCCATTGTCCATTTTACTTTAGGGAAACTATAACCTTAACTGACTTAGACCATGTGATGTTAAACATGGAATTCGGTGTTATAGCTTTCTAAGTGGATCCACTAGATAGTATCCTATGGTAGCAACATAGTTATGGAACTTGGAGGTACATTTGAAAACCCTTTTTATGCCAAGATTAGGCATTATATTTATTCACTTATGGAAACCCTATTTATGCCCATGAGGCATTGTGTTCATCCACTTTATGAGATTTATGGTGACCTACCTTCCTATCATAGGAAGGGACACACACTCATATTAAAGTTAACTCAGTTCTAAGCTAGGTTGCCTTCATTGAAAACCTTTACTATATTTTTAATTTATAAATCATAGATTTAGGAGTGTCATACCCTCATATGCTCAACTCATTGGTCATATATTGAAGTTCATTAATCCAAATCACGTAAAGAATCCATTCACATGAACATAGCATATGTAAAGAATCATCTAGCTTAGGGTACACATGAATACACCATTCAAGGCCCCTTTCTTGACTAGATCTTCATACATGTATGTGTGTTTATACATATATGTGAGCAAACATTAAACATAACACATTAAGTCACAAAAGTTCATACATACATATTCTATCAAGGTGCACATGTGCAATGCATACGCAAAGTCCCATACCATGCACAAATTAGTACACCTATCAAGTCATCCTAGTAAGGAATACATAACATATTTCACATACATATACTTTACATGCATAGTAGTGGACACTAGTGAATATAAGAAATACCTTCCATTTAGACACAATGACCTATACTACTTGTAACATGCATGTAAGTGAGAGTCTGTGTACATTGGCCTACATGATCACATAATGGATATCAATAACTTATTGAGGAAGACACCCTCTTATACCACATTACACTTCCAAGCACATACATAGCACACAACACAAAATAGCACAAGAGACAAGACAATATATACGTTATAATCAAGACTCCTGACTTTAGCTATTTACACTTTCATATAAGGGGTACATGGGTAGAGGCTATTAGCCATTTTAACACATCAATGGCAGAACCTATACAGTACCCTAGCATAAAAATACACATGCTCATACAATAGCCACAAAACCTAGATCACTACTAGAATAGGAAGATAGGACAATTACTCATAAGGTGATTATTTAAATCTCTAAATCATATATTCATCAATTTATCTTCAAGGCCATGGTCAACACATATATAATGAGAATAATATAAAAAACTCCACCATAAGTGGACCATACCACACAATGCCATACCAGACTTCATCAATTTTATTATAAAGAAATAGAGATGTAGAAGAGTAGAGAGAATAAACATTCTTACCAATTTATCACCCTTTGATCATCATTGAGAAATACACCTTATTCATTAATAAAACACATATATGGCAGTAGCTAAATGTACCTTAAACATATAAAGAAATAATGTATAAGTCGCTACAAGATTATACTATAACATATTATAACATATCAACATACTAGGGAAGTAGAATAACATAGATCATTAGCTAATTTCCCTTGCATGTATTTTAGATCATATTTCATACATATTATAAGTCTAAAGAACTATCTAAACCTGCATTTAACCATATTGAAATCATAATTACGAACCTTCAAGATTAAGGTTACAACATAGGGATTTAGGCTTATTTATTCATATATATCAACAATACACTCATTAGGATAATTAGATAATAAATCAAGGTGAAATCATGCTTCATCTAGTCACAATTCGAGATCCATCACACACTTAGCTTTTTGACTTCATAGCCTAAAGGAATCTAGATAAATTCATGCAATCCTTTCTTAATTTAATAATTAAGGATTTATACCTACAAAATTCATCCATTATATCACCCTAAAACAGTAGCTACAACAGTTTATACATAATAAAACTCTACAACATGTTCAAATCTTCTTATATTTATCATCATGGACTAACAATCATCAATTCACCATCAATTAACGTAAATAACAATAAACACAAGCAATTCAACGTAAGAGAATCACCATTTAATCAAGAATAAGCCATAATCACAAAGCCCATGCAAGAGCTAAACCAATTTTGGAAGGAACATGGGTTCATCATGCAATTGGAGTGAAATCACGTTAAAAGCACTGTATTAACTTGAATTTTTCATGATTTAATCATTAAAAACGTTTTGAGAAAGAACCCACGGATAGATTGGAACATTGGAAACATGATCATAAGATTTCTTTGAAAAACATTGAGAAGAACTCTTCAAGTGAAAGGTTACTTGAAGATGAAGGATCGCCATACCTTTTATTAGTTGAAAATTTCTTAAACTTTATGATTCATCCATGGAAAACCCATCTTGAATCTGTTCTTGAGCTTCACCAACAATGGTGGTTTCTAGAGAGACTATTTTGGGAGGGAAAGGCTTAAAACATGTGGGTTGATTTTCGAATGGGTTGATAACGTTTTTGATGACTTATATGCGCCCAAAATTACTTAAATAAATCCATAATAATCAGGTTAGTACGTGGGGTGAATTTCCCATTCACCCTTTTAATTAACAGCACGCAGGTGCACGATGGCAATGACGGGGCGTCGAGGCCATGACGGGCCGTGCCTGGGCTCCGTCGCCTAACACTTAGCTAAAATTGGCTTAAGACCTGCCCAAGGAATGTATCCCTTGACGAGAACTGCTCGATGGGCCGTTATTGGACCGACGATCTATCGTTGGGTCCGGTAATAGACACCGCCCAGGTAGTATCTTAGGCAGCTTTGGGTCCTTCTTCTGGGGCCTCCTGCGGGGCCCTTTAGAAGTCGTACCGGGACGTTTCCAATGTGATTACGAACCTTAACAAGTTATAGACCTTCAACATAAATATCAACTAAAACAAACACTTATGACATCCAAACAGCCCAAGCCCCATCATGACATACGATGAACGTCTTAGGGGCTATCTTTCAAAGGCCTTGGACGTTCTTGGGCGTTTGACCTCTAGTTTTTACGAAACTTCATATAGAAACATTAAACATCATTATAATCCATTAAAAGACTTGTTAAACTCATTTCATACAAATTTAAGCATTCATATACACATGCGGCACATAAGCGACTAGTCGTGGAACGTCTTGGTCGTCCCTTGACGTTCGACATCCAAATCACTTCAAACTTTGCACACTCTCTACAAACAATATAATAAGAAATTTTAGGAACTTAGAACCTTAAGAAGAACATGTTAGGATCCAGACAACCTATCTCATTTTGGGGTCTTACAATGTCCCCTACTTGGGAACATTAGTCCTCGAATGACACTTAGGGATATTTAGTCACAACAAGGACTTCCATGCATATAAGAGCAGTTCATAATATATAAAATATCATCAAATCATTTTAGCACTCAATGCACACAAGCAAGCAAAACCATTATTCACTTACTCTTTAATGCATCAAACACAAAGGTCCTTTTCATGTTCATAGGAGAACATCCTTCTCCTAATCATAACATGATCATTACATATTAATTCATTACAAGAAAATCTTGAAAAGCTACTCATAGGCATAATATCATAACCCATACTCAAAGTTACGTAAGCACTCATACTTCAATGCACATAAACTTGAGTTAGTTGAATTACAAAGATCTTCATTAGTTAGACCTGGTGCCGTGAAGGTCATACTCAACCATACCATACTTAGTTGTGTCCATAAAGGTAATGTCCTTCTCCTCAACACACTTACATGTATCCTGAGTTCACAACATGGTACAAGGTCAATTCTTTTAAAAATGAGAAATTCTCAACTTTTGAAACCAAGACATGAGCATGTATTCTTCCTAGTGAAATCTAAAGGGTAGATCACACCAAATACAACACAACAATTCGAAAACCATTTCACAAAGTTTCATTTTCTAACATAGTACTCACCCTTATAGTAAGCCTCATTTTAGAAAAATAACACTATTTATAGGCACAAACATGAGCACTTAGCTAAACATACTTTCACTTTTCAAGAATGAGCCTACAATTATGAATTTCGAATCATAAAAGTCACATAGTTTTCAAGAGATTCAACATAATTCATTTGAAAGAGACTCAATTTCCGTTATAAGGCTAAACAATTTACCTCACTAGTGGCTATTACCATATTCCTTGTCTTATCTTATGAAGACAAATGCACAACTAGCATATCAAGATGTAATTCAACATGAGAAAACATGGATTTTTATCAAAAATTTCCTTTCATGCACTTGGAACATTCATAATATCTTCAAGGTAATGTCAATCAAGACATACCAAACATGTAGAGGTCATGCAAGTCATACTTTATGCAAAACTCTATTCATGAACAAACTTACTAAAATTTCAATATATTCAAGATCAAGTAAGAATAGAAGGTCGGTGGTAGAAAATATCTACAACTTTACTACTCAATCACCATCCCCCACTTAGGGTAAACCCAATTAAGAGCAACTTAATCCAACCTCAAGAGGATCTTAACTAAACAGACTTCATTTTCATCACTTAATTGATTTCTATTTCAAAGGGATTTACACTAAATCAATATCATAACACAAAAGTAATCTAAACCTTATCACCTAGGCAATTTATCCACAATTATCAAGTTAGGTCATCTCATTTAACAACATAAGGTTTGTATACAATACAATTGACTCCAAGGTCATATATCATTAGGGGAAACAATAAAGGAGACTTAGTCTTAAGGATTCTTTCTTTTCTTTCAACGTTAATGTAAGGTAACTTCTAGTTCAAACAAACCCACATCATCACCCTGAAAGGATAAGAGTACTACCCCAAATTCTAGGGAAAACACCAATTCCACGACATTAAGAGACTCAGAACACAATAAGAAACAATGTTATGACTCATCATGCCATAAGACTCTCCTTCTTTATTCCAAATAGCAAAACTCCTTATCACAATCATTATCATGTTCATATACATCAATTCTATACGCATTTCAACCATATCAAATCAAAGAACAATTTAGTTGATTCTCCAAAAATGTTACAGTAAGTTTCCATACTTTATAGTGAGCATGCTTCCAAATATCCAAAAATGCAACATTTTGACAATTGAGGGGACAGCATGGCAATAAAGAATAAAAAGCTTTACCAGCTCAGTCTTCATAAGCATGCATACTATCATAACAACTAGGATCAAGTCTTTACAAAGGACTGCAATTTATACTAGCAACTCATCGTACCACCAATATACAAAAGAAAACAATGATTTCCATAGGTAATCACTACACATCTCAAGATCAAATAATAGTATTAGGCTACCAACATATAATGTCATATAGTGATACAACATTCCAAAAGAACTCAGCTACCTCTTTAGTTGCCGCCCCCTACTTGCTCATTCGCAATTACTACCACAAGAAAGTCGCCCCTGTCTCTAAACTTCTAACATACTTTAACTATATCATGACAAAAAAATTTCAACATTACATGCTATTTCACATAGTTTTCATATATAGCCATAATTGGCATCACATCATCAAAACATGCCAAAATTTACCTTCACACATACTCATCAAACCATAACACCAAGATATGCATTTAAACTCACCTTTTCTCCCTCAAGCATAGAGATAATCTCATAGAAGAAATCACATCTAAAAGACCACCGGACAAGAAAACAAAAGAGAGAGATCTTATAGAGTTAAGTTCTATGGCACGATATGAGAATGATGAAGAACAGAAACTCTATCGTCCTATATTCTCTCGTACTATTTGATGTGTCACAACTCACCACCAATGATACAATACTAATAGACCTGGCAAAATGAGACTTCTTGGACCCTAAACCACTTTTAAGAACCTAGTGCTCTAATACCACGTTTGTCACAATCGGGGCGCACCCCCTAGATGTAGCATGGCGTACAAGACCTTCATCATAGAGTCAACAAGATCAATATCACTCATAAAGACCCATATCATGCACATCATCAAAACAAGTAGACAAAATACTACAATGTCATGCATAAGGAACACATACATAGTGACATGCATTAGAACACCTTTCTAGAACTTCCGAAGGAGATACTTGTCCAATGTCTAGGTGGGTACATGAATTCCATTCTATCCTAAGTAACCTCCCTTAAGTCATTCTATTAAGGGTCGTAGTCATTAACTTCCATTGTCCATTTTACTTTAGGGAAATTTTAACCTTAACCGACATATACCATGTGATGCTAAACATGGAATTCGGTGTCATAAAACCCCACATCGATAAAGGGTGGTCTACCGGCCAAAGTAGAACTATATGAGACATAACTTTCTAAATGGATCCACTAGCTAGTATCCTATGGTGGCAACATAGTTATGGAACTTGGAGGTACATGTGAAAACTCTCTTTATGTAAGGATTGGGAATTATGGTTATTCACTTATGGAAACCCTATTTATGCCCATTGAGGCACTATGGTTATCCACCTCATGAGATTGATGGTGACCTACCTTCCTACCATAGGAAGGGACACACACTCATACTCAAGTTCACTCGGTGCTAAGCTAAGTTCCCTTTATTGAAAAACCTTTATTATAATTTTACTTTATATATCATAGGTTTAGGAGATTCATACCCTCATATACTCAACTCATAGTTCATAGATGGAAGTTCATCAACCAAATCATGTAAAGAATCCATTCACATGAACATAGCATATGTAAAAAGCATCATCTAGTTTAGGTTACACATGTATACACCATTCAAGGCCCCTCTCTTGACTAGATCTTCATACATGTGTGTGTTTATACATATATGTGAGCAAACCTTTCACATAACACATTAAGTCACACAAGTTCATACATACATACATACATATTCATACATGTAGAAACCAAAACTAGAAATATCCTATCAATGTACACGTGTGCAATGCAATAGCAAAGACTCACACCCATTCCCATACTAGTACACCTATCAAGTCATTATAGTAAGGAATACATAACATACTTCACATACATATACTTTACATGCATAGTAGTGGACACTAATGAATATGAGAACTACCTATCATTTAGACACAATGACCTATACTACTTGTAACATGCATGTAAGTGAGAGTGTGTATACATTGACCAACATGATCACATAATGGCTATCAATATCTTCTTGAGGCAGACACCCTCTTAGACCAATTATACTTCCAAGCACATAGCGCACAACACATAATAGCATAGGAGACAAGACAATGTATACATTATAATCAAGACTCCTAAATTTAGCTATATACACTTTCATATAAGGGGCACATGGGTAGAGGCTATTAACCATTTTAATAGATCAATGTCAGCTCCTATACAATACCCTAAAATGAATATACACATGCTGATACAATAGCCACACAACCTAGATCATAACAAGAATAGGAAGATAGGCACAATTACTCATAAGGTGTTCATTTAAATCTCTAAATCATATATTCATTAATATCTTCAAGGCCATGGTCAACACATATATAATGACAATAAGCTAAAAATCGCCACCATAAGTGGACCATACCACACAATGCCATAAAAGGCTTCATCAACATTACTATAAAGAAATAGAAAGTAGAAGAGTAAAGGGAATAATCATTCTTACCAATTTGTCACCCTTTGATCATCATTGATCAATACACCTTATTCATTAATAAAACACATATATGGCAGTAGCTAAATCTACTTTTAATATATAAGAAACCATGTATTAGTCGCTACAAAATTATACTATAACATAATATAACATATCAACATACTAGAAAAGTAGAATAATATAGATCATTAGTTAATTTACCTTGCATTGATTTTAGATCATGTTTCATGCATATCATTAGTTTAAGGAAGTAGATAAACCTGCATTTAACCATATTGAAATCATACTTACATACCTTCAAGATTAAGTTTACAACAGTCATTTAGGCTTATTCATTTGCTAGAGTATAGAAGACTTCATCAATACTATGAACTCTCTAAGGCTTTGATCATAATTCCTATTTTATCAACAATACACTCATTAGGCAGTAGCTAATTAGATTAGAAATCAAGGTTAAATCATGCTTTATCTCATCACAATTCGAGATCCATCACACACTTAGATTTTTAACTTCATAGACAAAAGGAATCAAGATAAATTCATGCAAGCCTTTATTAATTTATCCATTAAGGATTTATACATACAAAGTTCATCTATTATATCACCCTAAAAAGTATCTACATCAGTTTATACATAATCAAAACTCTACACAACCGATCTCACAATCAAATTCAAGGCAACATGTAGAATCATAGGCTATTCATGTTCAAATCTTCATATATTTATTATCATGGACTGATCATCATCAATTCACCGTCAATAATGTAAATAACAATAAACACAAGAAATTCAACGTAAGAGAATCACCATTTAATCAAGAACAAGCCATAATCACAAAGCCCATGCAAGAGCTAAACCAATTTTGGAAGGAACATGGGTTCATCATGAAATTTGAGTGAAATCACATTCAAAGCACTGTATTAAATTCAATTCTTCATGATTTAATCATTAATAACGTTTTGAGAAAGAACCCATGGCAAGATTGGAAGACTAGAAACTGGATCATAAGATTTCTTTGAAAAACATTAAGAAGAACTCTCCAAGTGAAAGGTTACTTGAAGATTAAGGATTGCCATACTTTTTATTAGTTGAAAAATTCTTAAACTTGATGATTTATCCATGTAAAACCCACCTTGAATATGTTCTTGAGCTTCACCAACAATGGTGGTTTCTAGAGAGAGTATCTAGGAGGGAAAGACTTAAAACATGTGGTTATTTTAGAATGGTTGATCACGTTTTTGATGACTTATATACACCCAAGATTACTTAAATAAACCCATAATAATCAGGTTATGATGTGGGGTGAATTTCCCATTCACCACTTTAATTAACAGCACGCAGGGTGCCAGGTGCAGGCCACCTTCAATGATGGCAATGACGGGGCATCGAGGCCATGACGGGCCGTGCGTGGACTCCATCGCCTTACACATAGAAAAAATTGTCTTAAGACCTTCCCAAGGCATGTATACATCGACAAGACCTGCTCGACGGGCCGTTGATGGACCAACAATCCATCGTTGAGTCCGTCAATGGACAATGCCCAGCAGTGTCTTAGGCAGCTTTGGGTCCTTCTTTTGGGGCCTCTTATGGAGCCCATTAGAAGTCGTACCCAAACGTTTCCAACGTTATTAAGAATCTTAACAAGTTATAGACCTTCAACACAAATTTCATCCAAAACAAACATCTATAAGATGTCCAAACAGTCCAAGCCCCATCATGACATACGATGAACGTCTCAAGGGCTATCTTTCGAACACCTAGGACGTTCTGGGGCGTTTGACCTCCAAACTTCACGATACTTCATATAAAAGCATTAAACATCCTTAATAACCATTTAAAGACTTCTTAAACTCATTTAATACAAATTTAATCATGCATAGGAACATGAGGCACATAAGCGACTCATCGTCGAACCTCTTGGTCGTCCCTTGACGTTCGACTTCAAAATCACTTCAAACTTTGCACACTGCCTATAAATAATATAATAAGGCATTTTAGGACCTTATAAACTTAAGTATAACATGTTAGTATCTAGAAACCCTATCTCATTTTGGGGGTTTACACCATTGATATTAGACATCAAATCCTAAACCCCGAACCCTAAAACCTAAAAAAAATCCTAAACTCTAACCCTAACTCTAAACCTTAAACCTCAATCCCAAAAAACAAAAACCAAAATATTAAACACTAAACCATATATATTAAACCTCAAAACCTAAAACCCGAAAACTAAAACATAAAAAACACTAAAGCCTAACCCTAACCCTAAACCTTAAATCATAAACTCTAAACCCAAAATACCAAATAATAAACATTAAACTAAAACTTGGGGAAAAAACCTAAACCTTTACCCTAACCCTAATTATAACCCTAACCCTAACCTTAAACCCTAAACTCTATACCCTAAACCTCAAGTATGAAACTAAACCATAGATATTAAACCTCAAATCGTAAACCCCAAACACTAAAACCTAAAAAAACTGAACCCCTAACCCTAAACCCTAAAACCTAAATCCAAAATATTAAAACGCAAACATTAAACACTAAAGCCATAGATATTAACCTCAAATGCTAAAACCTACAAAAGCGTAAACCCTAACCCTTACCCAAAACCTAAACCCAAAACACTAAGCCAAAAATACGAAAATCCAAACATTAAACACTGAACCGTAGATTTTAAACATCAAATCCTTAACCCTAAACACTAAAACCTAGAAAACCCCTAACCATAATTCTAACATTAACCCTAATTCTAGTCCTAAACCCAAAGCCCAAAATACCAAAACACAGAGATTAAACCCAAAAACTAAGATTTTACACCTGAAATCTTCAACCCCCAAACCTAATACCTTAAAAAATCATAAACCCTATCGTTCACCCTAACCTTAACCCTAATCCAAACCATTAATCGTAAACTCTAAATCCCATGCCAAAATACGAACACCCAAACATTAAACGCTAAATCATAGATATTACAATACAAATTCTAAAAAAACCCTTAACCGCAATCCTAACCCTAACCCTGAATCATAAATGCTAAACCCCAAACTACCAAAACCCAAACATTTAACACTAAACCGTAGATATTAACCCATAAATCCTAAGCCACAAACCCTATGACCTAAAAAAACTAAACCCTAACCCCAATGCTCTAAACCCAAAATCCCAAGACAAAAGTACCAAAACCCAAACTTTAAACACTAACCTATAGATACTGAACTATAAATCCTAAATCCAAACTTGAAAATCTGTAAAAGATCATAAACCCTAACCCTAACTCTAACCTTAACCACCCTATTCCTAAACATTATAACCTAAACCCTAAACCCCAAGCCCAAATTAAATAAAAACAAACATTAAACAATAAACCGTAGATATTAAACTCAAATCCTAAGCCCTAAACCTAAAACGTAAAAAAACACTAAACACTAAACACTAACCCTAACCCTAATCCAAACACCAAAACCCAAATATTAAACACTAAAACATAAAAATACTAAATCTCAAATGCTAAATCCTAAACTCTAAAACTCTTAAAAAAACTACACCCTAACCTTAACCTTAAACACTAAACCCTAAACCCTAAGTCCAAAATATGAAAATCCAAACACTAAACACTATGCCATAGATTTTAAACCACAAAACCTAAAACCTTCAAGAAAACCCTTAACCCCTAACTCTAACCCTAACCTAAAACATAAATTCGAAAACCAAGCCCAAAATACCAAAACCTGAATATTAAATACTAAACAATATATTTAAACCACAAATCCTAAAACCTAAAAACATAAAAAAAAACTAAACCCTAACCATAACAATAACTTGAACCCGAACCCAAACTCTAACCCTAAGCCTAAATCTTAAATCTTAACCCCTAAACCCAAATCCTAAAATACCAAAAGAGTTATGAAAATGGCGAATTCTGGTTTGTTAGTGATTAAATCGTAGGAGGATATGAAATCTACATCCCAAGATTCATCTACAGCTGAAAAATCAGCGAAGTTCATTAATCCTACTGTTAGATCTAGTCGTGAGATTGGAGATCAACAAGTGATAACATTGGCAGCATGGATGACACTAACATGAGTGACATGTACCCCTTAAGATCATTCACATGTAGTAATCATAGGATCTCCAAGGCCTACAAGCAATGTTCATGAAAAGGGAAGCATTAGAGGAGACTGAATGTCAACAAAGAAGGATATAAAATGTGTTTACATTACATCAAATTGAAAATGAAGAAGGAAAGAGGACATGTGTGCAAATGGACATTTCATGAATTCAAGCATTCACAAAAGAAGTGAACCAAACAAGGCCCTTACCTCATTAAGGGCAAAATTGTCAAAGAATTGTTTTCCTTATTATTAAGTTATTAGGGTGAATCTTGAGATTTCTAGTTAACTTCTTTAGTTTGATTAATCTAAGTGTTACCACTTTGTGATTCTTGGTTTTCTTTGATTATTCTTTCTTGGGTTGAATTTAGGTTGTTGAAGTCAATTGGGAGGTCAGGGTTTTAGTCCCTTGTTGCCCTTAATTTCAATAACTAGAGTATTAATCTACATGTATTTTTATTTCTTTGTGTCTTTGATTGTTTGTTCTTTATCATTTGGTATCAAGATCCTAAGTTTAGATTTGTTCTTACAAATCTAGTCTTGGGTTGAAAACAATATCTGGAATTTTTTTGTTTTGTTTTGTTTTGTTGTTGTTGACACTTGATCCTTGTTTTCTAGTGTATTTTGAGTGTAGGTTTCAAATTTTGTTCAATTTGGAGTTGTGTTAGTGAAGTTACCATTAAAGGGTTTCAAACTTTTCAAACTTTTCAAATTCTAAAAGTAGGTCTTTTGATAGAGGAGAAATTCGAGGTTAGTAATTAGTTGAAGGGAAGAAAATCTAAAATTTGAGCCAATTTTGAGTGTTTCGAAATGAAGTGTATGTTCTTAGTGTTTTTCAAGTTGTTCTTGAAGAAGAAGAAAGAATAAAGTACATTTGATCCAAATTTTCAAGTCAAAGTTGGTCAAATGTGTTTTTTGGGGTCCATTAGTGAAATTTTTTAAAAAAACTTGAAATCTGAAAAAAAAACACAATTTCTATAAAATATTTTCCACGTAGACTGACACCTCAGCCACATCAGACACATTGCCAGACCAGCGTCACACGACATTGCATCAGCCTCCAGCGCCGCAGAGAGGCAGCCAACAAGGCCCAGACGCCTAGTCAGAGCGTGGGGCTCACTTTCAGAGGTTGAAATGTGCAGGTTTTACGTTGAAAGCTTAAAAATATTTTAACTATGGGAAGTTTTTTGGACCTAGAAATCTTTCTAAATGTTCAAAGTTCGTGATTTTTTTCCGATCATTTTTCCCATAAATTCCTCAACTAATAATCAATTAATTAACATTTTAATTACTTGTTAACTAGTTTTGATCATCAAATCATCCAATCAACTGATGAACTTTTTTTGAGGCTTCAAATTTTCCTAAGTGTCCAAATTCACTTCTTCTTCTTCTAAACTCATTTTCCTTTTATTTTTCAACTATTTAACAACTAATAACATCTTTGATTACTTGATAACTAGTTGTAATCATCAAATCATTTCATTGATACTTCAAATTAAGTAAGAAGTAGTAATCGTCTAATTTTGTTACTTTGTTTATTTTGAGTCTGAATCTTTTGGTACTTCTTTATTCTACTTTTCTCATCTTAATTCGTTGATAACCTACTTGATTCACGTCCATTAGTTTTTTTTGGGTCATCCTTCTTTCAAGAGTCACATGAATCCCTTCCATCACAAAGGATAGGTGATTTTGAGTTGATTGAAAGGAGCTAGTTCACTATCAATTTTGAGAGGACAGCATTGAATGTGAGTTGAGAGGTAACTACGAGTGAAGTGAGACTTTTGCTACTAACATAATTTGTTGAGTTTTGTAGGTATCATGTCTAATACAAATCCAATTGGGGAGAGCTCGGAGAACATCATGGAGGGTCTTGCCAACATCTCTAAGCAAGTAGCAGAAATGAATGGAAGGATGGGAGGTATGGAGGAAAGGTTGATACGGGTAGAAAATGAGAATAGAAAGATAGCAATTCAACCCGAAAATGAGTAGATAAGGAGGACATTTGTGCATTTTACCACCCTTACTCCGGAACAAGCTCATAATCTATGTTCTCCTCCACAAAGTCGTACCTGAAACTGCCAATGCCCCACTTTCAAAACTCCCAACCATCCAAACCATCCAAGACAACCTACAACACATCGAAATCCACATCAGCCACCACAGGAGAATCTTCCTTTTTGGCCAACCAATTCCAATACCAAACTCCATTTCAAAATGATTCAAATGCATGTTTTCACGAAACCTACACATAACACCCACAAAATGTACCACAAATTCCCTACCAAGACTACCAATACAAAAATCCTCTCTATGATGATATTAATGAGGAGTTCAATAATGATGAATTTTGGGGTAGAGATGGAAATGGAGTACAAAGAGAAGAAGTAAGACCTCGGTACTTAGTGTGGGACCAAGGCAGGGGAGATCAAGATAGGATGGGACATAGAGGCGATAGGATAGGAAATAGAGGAAATAGGTTTAGGGAGAGGAATGATCAAGATAGGGGCTTGAACACAATCAAGGTCACACATCAATGGTTTAAAGGAATAAGTGACCCCGATGAGTTCTTGGAATGGAAAATTCAAAGTGAATGGATCGTTCTCACAAATAATATCTCTGCATCTTTGAAGGTGAAATATGCTCTCGCGAGATTTGAGAGGTATGCATCAACTTGGTGGGAGTCCAAGATGACGGAAAGGTAGACTCATAATAACTACGAATTACCTACTTGGCAAGAGTTGATTACACTTATGGATTTGAGATACTTGACTCCAAACTACTACCAAGAGGTGCTTAAGAAGGTGTACACATTGAGATAAGGTACCAAAAGTGAGGAAGAATATTATTATGAGTTTATGTCTAAAATTGAAGAGAATATGGAATGTACTATAACAAGATTCGTGGAAAACATGAGATATGATATATTGAATCCCTTGAAGCTTAAGCACTATGACATTTTAGAATCAAATTTGAAAGAAGAAAAGTCATACAAGGCTAAAAGTTCTTTAACTTCCACATGGAGCAAAGGTCGCAATAATTGGAAGACGACATCCAGGGAACAAACTAAAGGTCGAGGTCAAGCTAACCAAGTCAAGCTTGATTAAAAATCCAAGGAAAATCAGCAACCACAATTCAATGCTTTAGATGTCATGTGAAGGGAGGGATATGCTGCTACTGAATGTCCAAATAGAAGAACAATTGTTGATCTTTGTGATGGATATAATACAGAAGATGAAGATGAGGGAGAAGAAAAAAATGAGGGAGAGGGAGATAGGGGTGAAGGAGAGTTTTCGGGGGATGAAGAAGAAAGGTTGGATGAGAGGGAGAATTTATCTTGCTACATGGAGAAGGAAAATTCTTTGATAAATGATGATGAAGACTTATACATTAATGCCAATCTTTCTGTGTTGTGAGAAGAATTGTGGCGGCCCTTCAAAAAGAAGAACTTGACCAAAGGGAGAATCTATTTCATGCTAGATGCAAAATCCAAAATAAAGTGTGTTCCTTTATCATTCATACTGGAAGTTGCACCCATGTGGTGAGTAGTTCCTTGGTGGAGCATATGAAAATACAAACCAGGAAGCATCACAATCCTTATAAGCTACAATGGCTGAATGAGAGTGGAGACATGAAGGTCCTCAAACAAGCAAGTATTCGGTTTAGTGTGGGAAAGTATAATGAGGAATTGGTTTGTGATGTGGTTCCCATGTTGACATGTCACCTACTGTTGAGGAGACCTTGGCAATTTGATATAGATGTTGTGTACCAAGATAGATCCAACAAATACACTTTCGTGATTGAAGGTAAAAAGTATGAGCTTGCACCTTTCGCTCCATATCAAGTGAGTGAGCAATATCTAGTTATGAAGGAGGCTTCGGGAAAGAATAAAAATTACAGAGGCAAAAGGTCCACCATCATTCCAAAAGAGGATAGTACCTTGGCTTAAATAAGAAGAACATGTGCATGATAGCAAAGCCAAGCTTGTGTTTAAAGGGTGTAGATGAACGAAGCTTGCTAGTGTGCCTTGTTAACACCAACCTTTTGTTACATGCTAACCAAGATACTAGCACTTTGCCTAGTATTATTTCTTCTCTTTTGCAGGAATATGATGAACTATTTCCAAATGAGATGCCTGCTGGATTACCACCATTGAGGGGAATCGAGCACCAAATTGATTTTATACCAGGTTCACAAATTCTTAAACTTGATGAAAATTTATCCATGGAAAAACCACCTTGAATCTATTCTTAAACTTCACCAACAATGGTGGTTTCTAGAGAGAGTATTTGGGAGGGAAAGGCTTAAAACATGTGGTTGATTTTAGAATGGTTGATCACCTTTTTGATGACTTATATACACCAAAAATAACTTAAATAAATCCATAATAATCAGGTTATAACGTGGGGTGAATTTTCGATTCACCCCTTTAATTAACAGCACGCAGGGTGCCAGGTGCAGGCCACCTTCAATGATGGCAATGACGGGGCATCGAGGCCATAACGGGCTGTGCGTGGCCTCCATCGCCTTACAATTAGCCAAAATTGGCTTAAGACCTTCCCAAGGCATGTATACATCGACAGTACCTGCTCGACGGGCCGTTGATGGACCAATAATCCATCGTTGAGTCCGTCAATGAACACCGCCCAACAGTGTCTTAGGTAGCTTTGGGTCCTTCTTTTGGGGCCTCTTGTGGGGACCATTAGAAGTCGTACCCAAACGTTTGCAACGTTATTACGAATCTTAAAAAGTTATAGACCTTCAATAAAAATTTCAAAAAAAAACATCTATAAGACGTCCAAACAGTCCAAGCCCCATCATGACATACGATGAACGTCTCAAGGGCTATCTTTCGAACGCTTAGGACGTTCTTGGGAGTTTGACCTCCAAACTTCACGAAATATCATATAAAAGCATTAAACATACTTAATAACCATTTAACGACTTCTAAAACTCATTTCATACAAATTGAAGCATGCATAGAAACATGAGGCACATAAGCGACTCATCGTTGAACCTCTTGGTCGTCCCTTGACGTTCGACTTCCAAATCACTTCAAACATTGCACACTGACTCTAAACAATATAATAAGACATTTTAGGACCATAAAACCTTAATTATAGCATCTTAGTCTCTAGAAAACCTATCTTATATTGGGGTCTTACACAATAGATATTAGACCTCAAATCCTAAACCCCAAACCCTAAAACCTAAAAAAAATCCTAAACTCTAACCCTAAACCTAAACCCTAAACCTCAATCCCAAAAAACAAAAACCAAAATATTAAACACTAAACCATATATATTAAACCTCAAATCCTAAAACCTGAACACTAAAACATAAAAAACACTAAAGCCTAACCCTAACCCTCAACCTTAAATCATAAACTCTAAACCCAAAATACCAAATAATAAACATTAAACAAAAACTTGGGGAAAAAACCTAAACCTTAACCCTTACCCTAACCCTAACCTTAAACCCTAATCTCTAAACCCTAAACCCTAAGTATGAAACTAAACTATAGATATTAAACCTCAAATCCTAAACCCCAAACACTAAAAGCTAAAAAAAAACTAAACCCCTAACCCTAAACCCTAAACCCCAAATCCAAAATATTAAAACCCAAACATTAAACACTAAAGCCATAGATATTAACATCAAATGCTAAAACCTACAAAAGCGTAAATCCTAACCCTTACCCAAAACCTAAATCCTAAACACTAAGCCAAAAATACGAAAATCCAAACATTAAACACTAAATCATAGATTTTAAACATCAAATCCTGAACCCTAAACACTAAAACCTAAAAAACCCTAAACCTAAGTCCTAACCATAATTCTAACATTAACCCTAATTCTAACCCTAAACCCAAAGCCCAAAATACAAAAACCCAAAGATTAAACCCAAAAACTAAGATTTTAAACCTCAAATATTCAACCCCCAAACCTAATGCCTTAATAAAATCATAAACCCTATCGTTCACCCTAACCTTAACCATAACCTGAACCATTAATCCTAAACCCTAAATCCCATACCAAAATACAAACACCCAAACATTACACACTAAATCATAGATATTACAATTCAAATTCTAAAAAAACCCCTAAACCGCAATCCTAACCCTAACCCTGAATCATAAATGCTAAACCCCAAAATACCAAACCCAAACATTAAACACTAAACCATAGATACTAACCCATGAATCCTAAGCCCCAAACCCTAAGACCTAAAAAAACTAAACCCTAACCCCTATACTCTAAACCCTAAATCCCCAGACAAAAATACCAAAACCCAAACATTAAACACTAAACTATAGATACTGAACTATAAATCCTAAACCTAAGCTTGAAAACCTGTAAAAGATCATAAACCCTAACCCTAACTCTAACCTTAACCACCCTAACCCTAAACCTTATAACCAAAACCCTAAACCCCAAGCCCAAATTAAAAAAAAAACAAACATTAAAAAATAAACCGTAGATATTAAACTCAAATCCTAAGCCCTAAATCCTAAAACATAATAAAACACTAAACACTAAACACTAACCCTAACCCTAATCCAAACACCAAAACCCAAATATTAAACACTAAAACATAAAAATACTAAATCTCAAATGCTAAACCTTAAACTCTAATACTCTTAAAAAAACTACACCCTAACCTTAACGTTAAACACTAAACCCTAAACCCTAAATCCAAAATAAAAAAATCCAAACATTAAACACTAAGCCATAGATTTTAAACCACAAATCCTAAACCACAAAACCTAACACCTTCAAGAAAACCCTTAACCCCTTACCCTAACCCTAACCTAAAACATAAACCTGAAAACCAAGCCCAAAATACCAAAACCCGAATATTAAATACTAAACAATAGATTTAAGCCACAAATCTAAAAACTAAAAATTTAAAAAAAAACTAAACCATAACCATAACAATAACTTGAATCTGAACCCAAACTCTAACCGTAACCCTAAATTTTAAATCTTAACCCCTAAACCCAAGGCCTAAAATGCCAAAACCTTAACACTAAACACAAAATAATAGATATTATAACTCAATCCTTAAGAGCAAACCCTAAAACATAAAAATAACCCTAAAGCCTAGCCTTAACCCTAACATTAACCCTAACCCTAACCCTAAATGATAAACCCTAAACCCCAAGCCTAAGTAATGAAACGCAAACATTAAACACTAAACCATAAATCCTAAACCCCAAATCCTAAAACCTAAAATAAATTCAAAAAAAACCCTAAACTATAAACCTAAACTCTAAATTATAAACCCCAAGCCAAAAGTACCAAAAATTTTCTCTCTCTAATTTCTCCCTCCAGGTGCTCTAGAAAGCTGGTTTATGGAATTGAGAATGGCATTGTCACCGTTGAAGCAACGCCAGCCACCAGATAAACAACATTCATCACATCAATCTACTAATGATCCATCTCTTCAAATTGATTCCACAAATCCATCCAACAATTCTTCGAATTTGAGGCATGAAGAAGCGATCCATGTAACAATTTCAAAAGAGGAATTGGATTGGGCAAGAAGAGTGATGAAAATGGCAAATTCTGGTTTGTTAGTGATTAAATTGTAGGAGGATATGAAATCTACATCCCAAGATTCATCTACCGATGAAAAATCAGCGAAGTTCATTAATCCTAAAGTTAGATCTAGTCGTGAGATTGGAGATCAACAAGTGATAACATTGGAAGCATGGATGACACTAACATGAGTGACATTTACCCCTCAAGATCATTTACATGGAGTAATACATAGGATCTCTAAGGCCTACAAGCAATGTTCATGAAAAGGGAAGCATTAGAGGAGACTGAATGTCAACAAAGAAGGACATATAATGTGTTTACATTACATCAAATTGAAAAGAAAGAAGGAAAGAAGCCATGTGTGCAAATGGACATTTCATGAATTCAAGAATTGACAAAAGAAGGCAACCAAACAAGGACCTTACCTCATTAAGGGCAAAATTGTTAAAGAAGTGTCTTCTTTATTAGTGAGTAATTAGGGTGAATCTTGAGATTTCTAGTTAACTTCTTGAGTTTGATTAATCTAAGTGTTACCACTTTGTGATTCTTAGTTTTCTTTGATTATTCTTTCTTGGGTTGAATTTAGGTTGTTGAAGTCAATTGGGAGGTCAGGATTTTAGGCCCTTGTTGCCCTTGATTTCAATAACAGGAGTATTAATCCACATGTATTTTTATTTCTTTGTGTCTTTGATTGTTTGATCTTTATAATTTGGTATCAAGATCATAAGTTTAGATTTGTTCTTACAAATCTAGTCTTGGGTTAAAAAAAATATCTGGAATTTTTTGGTTTTCTTTTATTTTGTTGTTGTTGACACTAGATCCTTGTTTTCTAGTGTATTTTGAGTCTAGGTTTCAAATTTTGTTCAATTTGGAGTTATAGAAGTGAAGTTACCATTAAAGGGTTTCAAATTCTAAAAGTAGGTCTTTTGATAGAGGAGAAATTGGAGGTTAGTAATTTGTTGAAGGGAAGAAAATCTAAAAGTTGAGCCAATTTTGAGTGTATTGAAATGAAGTGTATGTACTTAGTGTTCTTCAAGTTGTTCTTCAAGAAGAATAAAGAAGAAATTACATTTGATCCAACTTTTCAAGTCAAAGTTGGTCAAATGTGTTTTTTGGGGTCCATTAGTGAAATTTTGAAAAAAAAAATCTTGAAATTTGAAAAAACACAAAATTTTTATAAAATATTTTCCATGTAGACTGACACGTCAGCCACATCAGACACATTGCCACACCAGAGTCACACGACATTGCATCAGCCGCCATCGCAGCAGAGAGGCAGCCAACAAGGCCCAGATGCCTAGTCAGCGCGTGGGGCTCACTTTCAGAAGCTGAAATGTGCAGGTTTTCCCTTGACAGCTCAAAAATATTTTAAGTATGGGAAGTTTATTGGACATAGAAATCTTTCTAAATGTTCAAAGTTCATGATTTTTTTCCGATCATTTTTCCCATGAATTCCTCAACTAATAAACAATGAATTAGCATTTTTGATTACTTGCTAACTAGTTTTAATCATCAAATCATTTCATTGATACTTCAAATTAAGTAACAAGTAGTAATCTTCTAATTTTGTTACTTGGTTTATTTTCAGTCCGAATCTTTTGGTACTTCTTTATTCTACTTTTCTCATCTTAATTCGTTGATAACCTTCTTGATTCAAGTCCATTAGTTTTTTTTGGGTCATCCTTCTTTCAAGAGTCACAAGAATCCATTCCATCACAAAGGATAGGTGATCTTGAGTTGATTGAAAGGAGCTAGTTCACTATAAATTTTGAGAGGACAGCATAGAATGTGAGTTGATAGTTAACTACGAGTGAAGTGAGGCTTTTGCTACTAACATCATTTGTTGAGTTTTGTAGGTATCATGTCAAATACAAATCCAATTAGGGAGAGCTCGGAGAACATCATGGAGGGTCTTGCCATCATCTCTAAGCAAGTAGCAGAAATGAATGGAAGGATGGGAGGTATGGAGGAAAGGTTGATACGGGTAGAAAATGAGAATAGAAGGATAGCAATTCAACCCGAAAATGAGTAGATAAGGAGGACATTGGTGCATTCCACCACCCTTATTCTGGAACAAGCTCATAATCTATGTTGTCCTCCACAAAGTCGTACCTGAAACTGCCAACGCCCTACTTTCCATACTCCCAACCCTCCAAACCATCTAAGACAACCTACAACACATCCAGATCCACATCACCCACCACATGATAATCTTCCTTTTTTGGCCAACCAATTCCAATACCAAATTCTTTTTCAAAATGATTCAAATGCATGTTTTCATGAAACCTACACATAAAACCCACAAAATGTACCACAAATTCCCTACTACGACTACCAATACTAAAATCCTCTCTATGAGGATATTAATGAGGAGTTAAATAATGATGAATTTTGGGGTAGAGATGGAATTGGAGTACAAAGAGAAGGAGTAAGACCTCGGTACTTAGTGTGGGACCAAGGCAGGGGAGATCAAGATAGGATGGGACATAGAGGCGATAGGATTGGAAATAGAGGAAATAGGTTTAGGGAGAGGAATAATCAAGATAGGGGCTTGAACACTATCAAGGTCACACATCCAAGGTTTAAAGGAAGTAGTGACCCTGATGAGTTCTTGGAATGGAAAATTCAAAGTGAATGGATCGTTCTCAAAAATAATATATCTGCATCTTTGAAGGTTAAATATGCTCTCACGAGATTTGAGAGGTACGCATAAACTTGGTGGGAGTCCAAGAGGAGAGAAAGGTAGAATCATAATAACTACGAATTACCTACTTGGCAAGAGTTGATTACACTTATGGATTTGAGATACTTGACTCCAAACTACTACCAAGAGGTGCTCAAGAAAGTATACATGTTGAGATAAGGTACCAAAAGTGAGGAAGAATATTATTATGAGTTTATGTCTAAAATTGAAAAGAATATGGAATGTACTATAACAATATTTGTGGAAAACATAAGATATGATATATTGAATCCCTTGAATCTTAAGCACTATGAGATTCTAGAAGCAAATTTGAAAGAAGAAAAGTCATACAAGGCTAAATGTTCTTTAACTTCCACATGGAGCAAAGGTTGCAGTAATTGGAAGACGACATCCAAGGAACAAACTAAATGTGGAGGTCAAGCTAACCAAGTCAAGCCTGATTACAAATCCAAGGAAAATCAGCAACCACAATTCAATGCTTAAGATGTCATGTGAAGGGAGGGATATGCTGCTACAGAATGTCCAAATAGAAGAACAATTGTTGATCTTTGTGATGGATATAATACAGAAGATGAAGATAAGGGAGAAGAAAAAAATGAGGGAGAGGGAGATAGGGGTGAAGGAGAGTTTTCGGGGGATGAAGAAGAAAGGTTGGATGAGAAGGTGAATTTTGCTTGCTACATGGAGAAGGAAAAGTCTTTGATAAATGATGATGAAGACTTGAACATTAATGCCAATCTTTCTGTGTTGTGAGAAGAATTGTGGCGGCCCTTCAAAAAGAAGGACTTGACCAAAGGGAGAATCTATTTCATGCAAGATGCAAAATCCAAAATAAAGTGTGTTCCTTAATCATTGATACTGGAAGTTGCACAGTGGTGAGCAGTTCCTTGGTGGAGTGTATGAAAATACAAACCAGCAAGCATCCCAATCCTTATAAGCTACAATGGCTGAATGAGAGTGGAGCATGAAGGTCCTCAAACAAGCAAGGATTCGGTTTAGTGTGGGAAAGTATAATGAGGAATTGGTTTGTGATGTGGTTCCCATGTTGGAATTTCACCTACTGTTGAGGAGACCTTGGCAATTTGATATAGATGTTGTGCACCAAGGTAGATCCAACAAATACACTTTCGTGATTGAAGGTAAAAAGTAAGTGCTTGCACCTTTCGCTCCATATCAAGTGAGTGAGGAATATCTGGTTATGAAGGACGCTTTGGGAATGAATAAGAACCACAGAGGCAAATGGTCCACCATCGTTCCAAAAGAGGAGAGTACCTTGGCTTAAATAAGAAGAACATGTGCATGATAGCAAAGCCAAGCATGTGTTTAAAGGGTGTAGATGAAGGAAGCTTGCTAGTGTGCCTTGTTAACACCAACCTTTTGTTACATGCTAACCAAGATACTAGCACTTTTCCTAGTATTATTTCTTCTCTTTTGCAGGAATATGATGAACTATTTCCAGATGAGATGCCTGCTGGATTACCACCATTGAAGGGGAATCGAGCACCAAATTGATTTTATACCGGGTTCACAAATTCCCAATCGTCCAGCTTATAGAAGTAACCCAGCAGAAACCAAAGAGGTATCAAGGCAAGAGGAAGATCTTTTTGAGAAGGTGTTGATCAAAGAAATCCTAAGTCCTTGTGTCATACCAGTAATTCTTGTTCCCAAAAAAGATGGCACTTGGAGAATGTGTATTGATTGTAGAGCCATAAATAAGATCATAGTAAAGTATCGCCATCCCATTCATCTACTTGATTATATGCTTGATGAGCTATGTGGTTCTATTATTTTCTCCAAGATTGATCTTCGAAGTTGATATCATCAATTCGGATGAAATCGGGTGATGAGTGTAAGACGACTTTCAAGACAAAGTTTGGGATGTATGAATGGCTTGTGATGCCATTTGGGTTGACAAATGCCTTAAACACTTTCATGAGATTGATGAACCATGTTCTGAAACCTTTTATCAGCAAGTTCGTTTTGATCTATTTTGATGATATACTTGTGTATAGTAAGACAATGGAGGAACATGTATCCAATTTGAAACAAGTGTTTGATGTTCTACTACTAGAGCATCTCTTTTCTAACAATGTTTTGTTTTTGGGTTTTGTGGTTAGTGCAAATGGGATTGAGGTCGATGAAGAGAAGGTGGAGTCCATCAAGACTTGGCCGACCCCAATCAGTACAACCGAGGTAAGAAGTCTTCATGGGTTAGAAAGTTTTTACCGGTGATTTGTGAAGGGATTTAGTTCAATTGCTTCTCCTTTGACTGAATTGATCAACGAAGATGTACCTTTTTTATGGGGAGAGGAGCAGGAGAAGTCTTTTCAGGCTTTGAAATTGATTTTGAGTTCTGTACCTTTGCTCCAACTATCCAACTATGATAAGGCCTTTGAAATTGAATGTGAGGCTTTAGGTGTTGGTATAGGTGGTGTGTTGATGCAAGAAGGAAGACCATTAGCTTTCCTTAATGAAAAGATAAAAGGAGCTACACTCAAGTACTCAACTTATGACAAGGAATTGTATGCACCTACGTGAGTGTTGGCTCATTGTCAAAACTACTTGTGGCACAAAGAGTTCGTGATAAGGACCGATCATGAGTCCTTGAAGCATCTTAAGGGGCAATCCAAGTTGAACAAGCCACATGCTAAGTGGGTTGAATTCATTGAAACCTTTCCATTTGTGATCAACTACAAGCTAGGCAAGGAGAATGTAGTAGCGGATGCTCTATCAAGAAGGTTTGTCTTAGTCAATACCTTTGTTTGTAGAATGATGGTGTTTGAAACCTTAAAAGAATTCTATTTTATGAATTCTGACTTCAAAGATACATTTGATAATCTTACTAAAGGGAAGCAAGTTGATAGGTACCAACTGGTTGATGGTTTTTTTCAATAAAGGTCGAGCATGAGCTCCCATGAGCTCATGAAGAGAGTTATTTGTCAAGGAGGGTCATAGTGGTGGTTTAATGGGACACTTTGTGGAACCAAACCACTTGATATTCTTAAGGAGCAGTTCTTTTGGCCCAATGATGTGGAGAGGATACAATGTCTAGAATGAAGGCAAGTCAAATCCACGACCAGACCCCAAGGTAAGTATACTCCTCTTCCTACTCCTAATGGTCGGTGGATAGATATTTTTATGGATTTTATTTTGGGACTGCCTAGGACTAAAAAAGGACATGATAGTATATTTGTGGTAGTGGATAGATTTTCTAAAATGTCTCATTTTATTCCATGTCATAAATGTGATGATGCATGCCATGTAGCATCTTTGTTTGTTATCAATGTGCTTAAATTGCATGGAGTCCCTTAAACCATTTTTAGTGATCGAGATTCCAAGTTTCTAAGTCATTTTTGGAAGAGTCTATGGGGTACACTTGGTGCCAAACTTCTGTCTCTTCTTTTTGCCATCCTCAAACGGATGGACAAACTGAAGTAGTCAACCGCACTCTTGGAACCATTCTTCGATGCATTATTAGAGGATCCCCAACTACTTCGAAAGACCGTTTACCCTTGATTGAATTTGCATATAATCTATCCTTCCACTCCTCTATTGGAATGTCTCCATTTGAGGCCTGCTATGGTTTCAAACCTTTGTTTCCACTAGATGCCAAGAAAAGGGCAAAACAAATGATTAACCTTCATGCCAAGGTCAAAGAGTCCATTGAAAAGAACAATTAGAAGGTGTCCATTCAAAAGAATCAAGGGAGAAAGGAAGTGATCTTCAATCCAGATGATTGGGTGCGGGTGAATTTTCGAAAGGAAAGGTTTCCACAAGTATGAAAAGGGAAGCTAAGCCCAAGAGAAGATGGACCTTTCAAATGATTGACCTACCAAGTGGATATAATGTTTTCAATGTTACTGATTTATCTCCTTGTGTTGTAGGTGATCCTTTGGATTGGAGGACGAATCATTTTCAAGAAGGGGTGATAACATTGGTAGCACGGATGGCAGTAACATGAGTGACATGTACCCCTCAAGATCATTCACACGGAGTCACGCAAAGGATCTCCAAGGTCTACAAGCAATGTTCGTGAAAAAGAAAGCATTTGAGGAGATTGCAGGTCAACAAAGAAGGGCGTACAATGTGTTTACATTACATCAAATTGAGAAGGAAGAAGGAATGAGGCCATGTGTGCAAATGGACATTTCATGAATTAAAGAATTCACAAAAGAGGGCAACATAAGAAGGCCCTTACATCATTAAGGGCAAAAATTTCAAAGAAGTGTCTTCTTTATTTCCTTAGTATATATATTAGTCTTTCATAATTTCGCAAGACTTAGACTATATTGAATATTGACTCTCAAATTGTAGTATCTTCTTAGTGAGTAATTAGTGAGCAATTTGGGTGAATCTTGGGATTTCTAGTTAACCCCATTTTTGTTAAGACTAAACATGTATAAGACCAAGATACTCTGTCATAGGCTTTAACCATGTCTAGCTTGATAACAACATTCTTCCCTTCTTTAGGTAATTTGATACCATGAATAACTTCCTGAGCCAACATAATATTCTCTGATATACTCCTTCCTTTTACAATTCCAGATTGATTATCTCAAACAGTAGTAGGTAAAATAGGAGCCAATCTAGTACTCATGATCTTGGAGATAATCTTATTAGTAAAATTACTAAGACTAATAGGTCTAAAATCCTTTAACTTGTTAGCATGATCAACTTTAGGAAGAAGAATTAGACAAGCATGAGTCATGTATTTAGGCATATCATAACCATTAAAAAAAGAATTCACTGCAGCAAGAAGATCTTCCTTAATTATATCAAAGCAAACTTGATAAAATTTTTCTCCAATACCATTAGGTCCTGGAGCAGAATTGGGATTCATATTCATCACAACCCTTCTCACTTCTTCCTCTGTAGGCATTCTTTCCAGTTCTGCATTATGTTCCTGAGTAACCAACTTAGGAATACATTGTAATATATCCTCCCTTGTTTTCTCTGTTTTACCAGTGAAAATATTCTGATAATAATCACATGCTTCTCTAGCTATATTCTCCTTTTCTTGAATCCATCCACCATTGTCAACCATTATTTTATGAATAAACATTCTTTTTCTTCTTCCTCTAATTACTGCACGAAAGTATTTAGAATTTGCATCACCCTCTTTTAACCAATGCAATTGAGTTTTTTGTTGTAGGATTGGATACTCTAGTTTCAAATACTTAATATAATGAGCATTAGCAGCATATAACTTCTCTCTGTTGTCTTTACTATTATCCATAATAAAGTTTCCTTCAGCATTTTTAACACCCTCCTCATACTGCTTCACTTTTTCAAAAACATCTCCATATTCCTTTTTTGACCAAGATCTTAAATTTTAGTTAATCTCCTCATCTTAGTATGTAAGATCCACATAGGATTGCCTGCAGCTTTCCTTTTCCAACAATTTCAACTGTCTGTAAGAATGATACATTTTCAGTCTAACAGTTGAAAAATTTAAAATACTTAATTACATTTTCCTTACTCTCATTTATTTCCATCAATAAAGGGCAATGATCAGATCCTACTGATGGAAGATGAGTAATGTTAGTCTGAGACATTCTTTCCAACCACTTATCATTTACCATACCTCTATCTAACCTCTTCCAAATTCTAGCTCCATCCTTCCTATGATTACACCAAGTATAAGATTGACCATTATAACCTATATCCACCAGTCCACAAGCTTCTATAATGCCAATGAACTCTAAGCTTTTATTAATATTGTATTCTCTACCTCCCAACTTTTCTTGAGTAGAAGAGATCACATTAAAGTCCCCAATTATACACCAAGGATATACAGTTTCAGACCATTTTAACATGCTGTCCCAAAGAGGTCTCCTAAAATGATTCTTACATTTAGCATAAACATAAGTCATTTGAAATTTCTCACAACACTCATCATGACTGACTTCACAAGTGATATGTTGTTGATCACTTTCCAAAATACTACAGTTTACCTCACTTGACCAAAATAACCCAATTTTGCTATTAGGATTACTATGACCATTGTTCATCAGCATCTGCATTCTATAAGAATCTATTGAGAAAGGTTAGAAAAAGGTTCTAAGATAGCAATCATAGACAAATTATGAATTCTCCTGAAGTTTATCAAACATTCCAGAGCATCAAAAGTATTAATGCTCCTAGCATTCCAGAAAATCATTTTAATCATCATAAACCTCTACTCCTAGCTCTAGTATTAGGTTTACTAGTACTAGCATTTTTATTTTGTTTCAACAACATCCTTCCCCTTGGTGATAATCCTTGCTTTCCAGTAACTTCTCTAATCTCCTCAACATTAGAGCTTTGAAGCATAGGACCTTTTTGATGCTGATAAGCAATATTCATTTCCTCCCCTAGTTCTATACCCTCACCTAAAGATTGAGTATCAACATCATACTCATCTTCAGAATCAAGTTCCCCATATTCATAAAAATTATCATCTCTTTGATGACTAATAGGATATTTACCAGTAAAGGATTGATTTTTATTCTTTTGCTTATTGCTTAACTGTTGAGAATCATTAAACTTAATTTTATCAGGTGGTTCTCTATCTACATTAAAAAAAGAACCCTGTTCTCCAATTTTATCTTTTCCTTTGTTAATTCTATTTTCCTCCTGACAACCTCCAGCCTAACCTTTAACAGCTACTCCAACAGAAGCAATCTCAATATTTAAATGTGTAGGGAGGGGGAGCATTGAGTCAATACCTGATCTATTTCTTGCATTATGTTGATAAACAACCTGTTCATTCCTATTTGCCTGTACTTCCATCATTTGTTGCTTATTGATTTGCTCTCTACTAGCACTGCTTCCTTCAATATAGATTGGAGGAGGAGGAATATTAAGGGATCATAAAGGTAAACTGATCTATGCCTTTTCTTTATCTTTTAGTTTAGGCACTAACAATATTGCAGGGATAAAGGCAACATTATATGGACTTGATTGGTGTGAACAACATGGCTACAAAACTATTGAGTTGGAAGTAGATTCAAAATTGTTGTGCAAATGGATAAACAATATAGTAGGCATACCCTGGAGATGTCAACAAACGGTCCAACAAATTCAAGACATAAGAAGGAAAATGGATTACTTTCAATGCAAACATGTCTATAGAGAAGCAAATGGTAATGCAGATTTGTTAGCAAAATGGAGTGATAATCTGGATATACTACAACATTTCTATACTACTCAATAGTTAGTTGGATCAATTAGAGGAAGTTACATATTGAAAAAGATGGGAATACAGAATTTCAGAAGAAGGAAAACAAAGAGAATCAAACAGCCACTTTAGCAACTTAACAAGGAAGCAAAGGCTTGGAAGTTATTCAAATGATACTTAAATCTATTCATTGACTAGATGATAGTTAGGAGGATAGAATTTTTCTTTATTATCTTTTCATGTAAAGGGAGAGTCTCCCTAATTCATGCATTCTTAGAAAATTGTATTAAGAGAGGAGTCCTCTTTCATGTATTTATTTTTTATAGAGTGCATCTTATTGTATAAAGGTTGAATTGACTAATCTTAGTAGGTAAGTCAATTCTATACCTACCAAATGATAGAAGGTAAGGTTTATGTCCCCCTTCTTGTATTTTTGACTTTATCAATGATAAGGCCTGGCGGTGTTGCTAAGCCCCTGACCCATCACAAGGGTCGTCTACCAAAAAATTTTTAAAAAAAATCCCAAAACACCAAAACCAAATCATTTAACATTAAACCATAAATATTAAACATCAAATCCTAAATCCTAAACTCTAAGACCTAAAAAAACCTAAACCCTAAACCCAAGCCTAAAGCCTTATCCTTGGTAGTATTAACGATCACATAGGTATGTATTAAAGAGGTTGTATGGGAGGTCTCTTCAAGTCTTACTTAGGTGCTGTCATGACCAGGGAGCACCCCCTTGAAGTAACACAAATTACTCAACCTCTTGAAGGTTTTATACAAGCCCATAGACATCATTCATTCGCATAATCATAAAAATAGCAGAAAATATAAAACTTTTCATAGCACATTCGGAGACACATTCATTACATACAACAAATTACTTCTCTTTTTACCTCAACATCTTTGCTTATGCAACCCTCAAGTGTACTTAGTACAATGTATCACCTTGAGGTTCTTAGATGTATCTACACTAAGCCTTCATCAATACAACCACATACTATTCCAAGAGTCATACGCATATTGTAACACATACCTTCACATAAGAACCATCACCTAAGAAAACACCCAAGTCACACTAGTGCAATGTACAAGTAGCATCTCACAATGCTACTCATACCAAGCGTTCCCAAGAAGTCACCCTAGACTAGGCATATCATATTCAACAAGTCATAACACCTTCATTTATTACTAGACATAAGACCACATTCTTTTTAGAATTATGTACGAACTCATTCATTTGCTACACTTTAGTCATAAATCAATTAGTTCATATCATAGGTAAACCACCCCCACAACTTCTCCATCAGCTTACTTGTTCAATGTACACAGGGAGTCTCATACCCCACATCTACTAAGTAAACTAATTTAGAAGCCACAAGTGTAACTGACATTCATAATAATAATTCATACTTAGCATAGCAAAGTCACCTTAACTTGCATTCCTACAATTCATACATAACATAAGTCTTAATTTCATAAGAGTTTCCAATCCTATTCTTTCTTGAAGTCCTCTAGTGCAATGCATGGGTAGAGTCCATACTCCTACCTATACTAAGTAAACATCTCAAAGAGTTATGGCTAGAGTTCACATTCTTATATTAGTTAATTTCTTAAGATTTGGTAGACATATCAATAACCGACATAGATCATGTGAGCTACATGGAATCTGGTGTCCTACTTCCAAATCTAAAAGGGTACTACTTGCCAAGGTAGAACCTTCATGCATAATAGCTATTCTAGTGGATCCATTAAGCTAAAACATATGGGAGCACGTAGTTATGGAACAAGAAGATTGCTACTAGAAACCTTGACTTGCTAGACGTGGAGGTTTCCATCTCATGAGACAAATCTTTGTTGGGAACCCGGACTTGATAAACGTGAAGGTTCTCTTGTGGGAAGCTGGACTTACTAAACGTGAAGCTCCCACACTAATTTTTCATGTTCGCTCGGTGCTAAGCTCAAACTCCCTTTTTAAATATCATAAGCCTTTAATTAACATTTATTCGTAAAGATTAGGATTTAGGGACTTGCCCCCTCATACATATATAGCTCAAAGGTATCTAGGATGAGATGTCCTTTCATCATAGAACATATCTTATATGAGAAGGTACTCCCACTTTATTCTATAATTCATACATTCATGTGTTTGTATACATATGTGAGACATACTTTCACATAAACAACTCTAGGCAACACATGTTCATAATTCATTAATGATATACTTTACATTCATAGTAATAGATAAGGGTGCATATGAGAACTATCCTTTCAATTGACACCATGAATCTATCCTACTCATAATTAAGCATGAGAGTGTGTGTTTATATTGGTCTTCATGATCATAGTAGAGTAACAACATAGTTACTTAGGATACCTATACAATGTATCCCTCAAGTCATGACCAACTCATGAATAGAACATCTAGGGAATCTAGGTCACACACCCACATTACATCATACAAGACAACAACATATTCAATCATTAGAATAGAAGACTCCTAACATGTATAAGATCACATGAATTCATATAGGGTCCATATAGGTACGGTCATAATAAAAGAGTATTCATCACAACTAGTCATGTGAACCATACCTAACCCTAACATGATCATCACATATACATAAAATCATCAATAATCCTAGATCATGATACTAGAATAGAAGACTATACACATAACTTCATAGTCATGATATTCATCATTTAAACCCACTCTACATATATTACCTTCTAGGTCATGATCATAACATACAAGTATAGACAAGAATATAATCACTACCACCATCAAAGGACCATACAAAGTAACACAATTGAATATACATTCTATGCTAGTTAGAGGAAATAGGCCAGCTTACCAACTCACCAAGTTATGATCATCATTGATCAATTCTCCACAATTCATACTCAATTTACATAGATAGAACTAGGATTAAGCAATACACTAATCTAATAACAATTGGATCATCATCTAATCTAGATCACAAGACTCACATTATAGGTTAAATTGAGAAATTAAGGAGATCATGGATTCTCATGGAATTGTATTTAAATTCATCTTCAAAATAGTAATTAAACATAAATTTTACATTAGAATGACTTTGAAATCACTTGGTGATCAACCCATGGCTCGATTGAAATCACACAGTAAAATCTTTGATAGAACTCCCTAAATGAAAGATTAACTAAGGATCAAGGGTTACCATACCTTAATACAAGAAAATCCCACACATTTGGAGAGAAAACACTTCAAAATTCATTTTCTAGCTTGAGCTTGAGTTTGGCCTCCAATTGAGGTCTGAGAGTATTTGGAAAAGAAGAGGGTTATGGATTTTTTTATTTCTTATTGGGGTTTTGACTTTGGAAAGGGCTTTAATATGACTTATAACCTGTTTATAACCGACTCCCAAAGTATCTGAAATACCCCTACATTAATTGGACCTTTTTAGATAAGTCAAACTTAACTTTCATTTTTGGAATTATCATCGGGGAACAGGTCCGCGTCACGGAGCTGTTCCGACATGATTTTTTGAATTAAATTTTGGGACAGTAGACTCTAGGACATGTCCATGATGCAAAGGCAGAATTTAGCCTTTGGAGGAACAAGTCCGCGAGGCGGACATGTTCCTTTCATGTAAAAATTCTGCAGCCTTGGTCACCTTGTTGGCCAATGGTTGGGTCCTCCTCAAGGACCCCTAGGGCGGTCCTTTAGTAGTTGTGCCAATATGTTGTTAACCTAAATATGATCATATACATGTAAGGGTTCTTACCTTTCATTTTAGACCCCAAACAACACATTAAACATACAAAGGCACACTAGAACACACTAGTACGTCTAAAGATCAATTTTCGAATGCCTTGGTCATTCTTGGACGTCTAACCTCCAAACCACTTCAAATCAACTATACCAGCTCTAAAACAATTCATTAACAAGTTAATCATATTTTTAGGCACATGTGAGGCTCTATATACCTTAGTTAATTTTTAGGGTCTTGACAATATCCTCCACTTGGGAACATTTATCCTCGAATGACACCATGAACTTTTTAAACACATTCAAGGACTCAATGACCCATATAGCAGCTCACAACAATCAACATGTCATCACATAACAATCAATGCACCAAACTTATAATGAACACCAACTTCATACAATTGAGTAATAAAGTAACATAATCAACCATGGACAATTTTACAATTATTTCCATGCTTACATACTTATTCAAACTCATTGACATTTGGAGGAACTACCTTCCCTAACTTTGGAATGCTCATTATTTCATCATAAGCTTAGAGACAGACAATGGATCTCAAATGCACACATAGGCATAATCCACTCTTCAACTCATGAGAAATTGTAACGACCCTCTTAGTCGTTTTATAAATTTTAAATATTATTTTTATATTAACATTATTTGTAGCTTTTATAATTAATTTATAGATTATAAGAATGAGTTACATGATTTTCAGATTTAATAATGGATTATTTTGTTACTAATAATAATATATATATAAAAGAAAAGAAAAATAAATAAATAAATAAATAATAAATTAATAAGAGAAATAAGGGGGAATGCCCTATATAATTGAAAGTAAATACCGATGAAACAGAGAAAAAAAAGTATATTGCGGCTGATGAAGGAATTTTCAAATGTTACTGCGAGGACATGGACTTACTAATTATTTCAGGTAATAAGAGTTGTTTTGCGTTTCCTTTTAAATTATTATTATAATGTTTTTGTTATATATGAATTGAAAGAAATAAATTGGTAGAATTTTTAGGGGCACAAGATGGAGGTTGACATTAATTTCAATTCATTTTTTTCTGTAGTGAAAATAGATAAAAATTTATTAGATAATTTATACATTTGGATGGATGGGTTATTACATAGGATGTGTGTGTAAGAGAATTGCCATGGTTGCCGACACGGATTTGTAACCGACTTGCTTCGATTTTTAACTAATACTATTTTTATAATCATATTATAAAGTAAAGATTAGTATAATGAGAGAGGTAATTAAATATTTGGGGTATTATATTACTTGAATATCGTTGAAGTTTTAATAATTGGAGAAATTGATACTTAAACTAAGCCTGCAATAAACGCTCTTGTGCAAATGTTTCATTAATGGCTATATACATATATGTTAATATATTATAATTGAGCAGAAAGAAAAGAGATTTTGAAGAAGTAATTGGAAGTGGCATACGTATTTGAGTTGGGTAAGAATGTGATTGATTTCTACTGTCTAATGATTGTCCATTGATGACCTAATAATTGGAAAATTATGGCCTAATCATTGGACAATGATCTTTGGGAAATTTAATAAGTAATAGTGACAGTTAATTTGTAAATGTACAAGTTACTGCTGCGCACATATTTAATCTGTGTGCTTTCTTTTAAGATAATAAAAAATATATGGTACCACATTATAATTAAAATTATGATTTAGTGATAGAACTAATCAAATATTAGATTATTAGGTTATATGAATATCATTAGATTTATGATATTGGGGAATTATATCTTAACCTTAGGATTAAAATTTTAAAAAATGTGAGAGTTGACATATTACTTGGTATTAAGACCTATGAACTTGACTATGAATTTGGGTGAAATCTTGAGTCTAGACTAAAAACATGGTAATGTGGGTGTTGTTGGTCTTGAGATTTTATTGTGATCATTTATTTGAATAGACTGCTTTGAGTTGAAAGTAAAACAAAAAGAGAAGGATCAAGTCCCGGAGAGATTGTTCGATTATTTGAGGCAAGTGGATTTCTAAACTATTGATAAGTATATGAAAAGCGTGTATTTTCTTGTGGTATATGTTTGGGAGTAATAGGACTTGGTGATGGGTTGACTTGTCCATATTGATTAATTCTAATGATGAAAATAAAGGGTAATAAAAGGCAATGTGAATAATTGCTTGTGTGTGATCTGTTGATAATGGAAAATAATATGAAAGTCTTGTTGAATCATTGTTAATGTTGTTATGAATTGTGCTATATTACGAAATAGTGATCTCCTTATTATTCGTGTGAACATGTCATTTGCATTGTTCTTAAACATAATTGTGATAAGTGTTGTGTTAAATGAGAAACAACAAGAATTTACAGAGGGTCATATCTCACGCCGCGATGGATACTATATTTCTAGGGACATATCACGCGTTGCAATAGTTACTATTATCGAGGGACGTGTTGCGCCTCGTGACAGATGCATGGACAATTATGTCCCCAATGGCTCCCGTACTGAGAGATAGTGGGTGTGTATCACTAGGTCAGACATGCATCGTTATACTTGACATTGCACTCCATTGCATTGCACATACTTATCATTAGTGAACTTGATATTGTGTTTTGCTGATCTTGTGATTGCCTTTCTGCGGAACATGAGATTGTTGAATACTGAACTTGTTATTGAGGATATATAATTTGTTGAAGTTTTATTGTTAAGGATATATTATTTGTTGTATTGTTGTTATTGAGGATATGTAATTTGTTGAAGTGTTGTTGTTTAGGATATGTAATTTGTCTAAGTTTTATTGTTGAGTTGCGTGCTATGTAAACTGTGATCTGTTAGGTTGGGCTGATTTTTATGCAGGTTGTAGTTGTTGAGGTTCGATTGGCGGTGGTAGGAGTACCCGTATTTCATCCCCTTAGCTGTTTAGGGATTTACTTGTTGAGTACCGTGTGGTTTTGTACTCACCCCTTGCTTCTACAAATTTTTGAAGGTTATGAGTCTGGATTTTTGTTGTACTTATCATTCTCTTTTTTTCCGAGGCTTCTTGAAGATTTGTCAGGTAGTTGTTTCTTTCTCAGCAGACTTTCTTTCTTCTTAATTATGATCTTGTTCTATTCTAGAAACAAGTTCATTTGAGACTTGAGTTTTTCTTTTGAATTAATTGTAATACTTTCGGGGCTTGTACACGTGACTACCAGGATTTGTTTTTTTTTAGTTAAGTGACTTATATTTTATTTTTGCACTTATTGTAATAGTTGAGTTTTAGGCTGACTTGTCTTGGTGGGATAAGAAGAGTGCCATCAGATCCATTTTTAGGTTGTGACAAAATGGTATCAGAGTCAGGTTCATTGGTCTCACGTGTGTACAAGACGAGTCTAAGTAGAGTTTTGGGGATCAGTACGGATACGTCGGTACTTATATTTGATAGACTATAGTGAGTTTTCAGAAAATCTTCACTTCTTGAATCTCTATCATGCGAACTTGCTCCTGTTTTGATTCTTATCGCTTCACTTTGTTCACTCTCATTTATGTGATGACTCATGCGTAGTTTCTTATGTGAATAATTCGTGTTCGTGTATTAGTTAGATATTAGAGATGGTATTAAGGTGGATATGATATACTTATGAAAAGATTGTATGATCATATTTGAAGGGGTTGAGTAAGGTTAGTTACCATAGAAAAAATATAGTGCTTATGTGGTATAAGCAGAATCTAGAGTGGTTCGACAATTTGAAGTTAAATGTTTAAAAGGTTGGGTGGCTAAGGACAATATTACTTTGAAACTACAATGAGTAAAGTTATCATAACATGAGTGGGTTGTTTAGAAAATGATGAAAATGATGTTGCACCAATTAAGGTTTTAATCTTTCATAGATTGTGTGTATATCAAAGAGGGTCATGATATGACTAATACAATTGTATTGATAGGTACTTGGTTAGAATTATAGAGTGTTTTACTTTTGTTATCGACCTGACCTACGAAAGAATACATATTTCTTGGGCTGAATATGGAACAAATTTGATAATATTTAAGGGTTATTCGATAGGTAGAAATGTATGGGCTATTTGTGTACGATCTTCTCAGTAAGTATGATGTGTTCTAGAAGTGGATGTAACGGACTTTCACGATGTTGTAATAATGGTATGTGAAAATGGATATGTTGATTGTTAAGTGAAAATACTAACTACTTAAGGAGTCATCTATTGTATTACATGCTCAGATAATAAAATTCCATGTTGAAATCATATTTGAAAAATAAAACAACTAGCTCGTTAGTACGGATGAATGTTTTAAGCATTATTGATAAGGAAGCCTTTAGTGGTGGATCTTTGGTATGGTATTGATGTGTTTAAGTTGAGAAGCGTAATCCGAGGGTTCTAAATAAAGGATGGTGGTTCCATCTTAAGGATCGAGGGAATGTATAGATACTAGAATAACAAACTTATGGGTAAAAAAAGTCATAGAGTACACTTGTGTGAAGATAGTTGAAGATTTTTGTAAGAAAAGACATATAAGATTGAGTTAATCCTTTGATATTTGTTGGTATAACTGGATTTAAGGTGTCATATTTATGAAAAGATGTACTTTGTGGTGATGACAAGAGCTAGCTGAACATGATGGTAATAAGAGTTTGTGATAGATTTGTGATTGAGATGAAAGTATGTAATAAGGCTTGTTGGTTAAACAAATTTTGTATTGTAATGATGATTTGTGAGTATTTAAGGTTGAGGTTTGACACTATTTGATGAGTATCTCGATTGCAAGGAAAGTTATAGGAGGCGTTAAAGCGCTGCTCGATAGAATTTAAAGGAGATAGAGTCATAGTGAAAAATAAAATAAATAAATTAGAGGGATATAGTGTAGTTTACTAAAAGAGGTGAGAATAAGAATATTTTGTTTGACTAGAAGGGTTAAAGAGGTATCTTCAACAAGGTTGTGAATTGGACTTAGAGATACGTGATTTCACCTATTTTTCATTGATTATGGTAATATATAATGTCACAAGATCGTCAGATTGGTTAAAAACTATTGGATAAAAATTAAAAAAGGAGTATATGGACGTTAATATCGAGTATGATGATCTCAAGTGTGATGATTAGTTCTTTCGTGGTTTTGACTTTAATAATGATGTGGTAGGATTTTTAGCGAAGAATATGATAAGGTCGACGGATAGGTGGTCAATGATAAGTTAAGATACGTGAATTCAGGAAGTTCTTCAATGAATGAATTAATGTTGATAGATAGTGGGATTGTTTTACACGTTTGGAATAAATTTTAGCTTTTAATTGTAAATTTAGGTTTTTGGTAGAGTTTTTTCTCAAGGTATGGATTGGTAAGCTAAGAAATGATCGATCGCATTAAGTATGAAGTATTTTGAAGGACTTATGCATTATTTGAGTAGTAAAATTAGTAACTTTTGATTGTTATACCTAAGGGAAGATTACACGTAATGTTTTGATTTAGAGGATAAGGTAAAAATATCATTGGTTGTTGGTCAAAGGATAAGATTGATAAGCGAGTTAACCAAAGGAACAAGAGTTGGTTTATTGAAGATTTCAAGGTATTCAAAACTTTGTGTCATGGAAAGAATTTAAGAGAAGTGAAGGAATAAGAATTCTCATATAGACTCTTGGTTCGTAGTTGAAGGATTTATGAATTTACATATCTATGTTCTAATATGACTAGGGATGTGAATTTGTTCGATATAGACTTACTAGGAATTTATCAACAATTTTTATGAATGTAGGGTTTTAATTTGGATGAAAACATTGAGGGTGTAAGATTATGTGTTCTTATGTGAAGCTAAATTGTTCAAATTATGATATGTAACTTATTTGTGTTAAACAGTGTGGACCTATAGTTTTACATAATTAATGAAGATTTAGGAGATCAAAACTACTTTGTTGATGAGACGATACATATTATTATGATGTGTTACATAAGCATTTGATAGTGAGTAGAGGTTATGAGGTTATGGTATTCTAGTTATTGGAGTGACCAAGAATTTCTTAAGTATTGGTATGAGGTATATGATGGTTTTGAATATTAGTGAAAATTTGGTATCCAAAAATTTTGTGAAATTGACATTAAGTGGGAGTCAACAGTAATATCTTGATGGTAAAGAACTTTTAGATCAAAAATTAGTGCTACTTTTCTTAAGTGTAACTTGTATTTTTCATGAAATGCTTAAATGGAAAAAGAGGGAGCCATAGTTTGAAAATTTTGGAGGTGATAATGTGTTTGTTAAGAAGACTTTGATACTAGATATAGTTTGAGAGTAAGGTAAATGACTGGTGTACTTATGTTTTTTGTTGATATTATGAATTTTTGCTTCAATGGAGTACTGTGAGAAGTATGTGGGGTCTGATAAATCGAGTATAGGTACAATCTTAATGGAACCAAACCGGTGAATTGTAGGTAGACCATAATAAAGATAGATTCAACTGAATGGAAATGTTGATATGGGCAATATGGAGGGAGTATTGTGTTATTCGATTTCTGTTCCGTACATCTTTATTTGACCCACCTTCTTTGTTTTAGACATGTTTTAGAGTATGATTTGTTGCATATGCTCATGTGTGGTTCATATCTATGGGTGAATTTCTAGTGGTGGATCAAATGTACTAATCCTATGATTGTCCTCTTAGTAGAGTGACATCCTTAGTCAGACTTGGTCATTTAAGTTATGAAAGAGTTCGTGTTGTTTGGGACAGTAGAAATATATTACTGGTTCCACATGCGCAACCTCGCATATGAGAACTTATATAAGAGCTTCCATGAATAGTTACGGTTATTCGACAATGTTCTTATAGTTTTTGCATCTTAGAGTATGCCATTAATAGTGTTTACTTGATCATTTCCTTCTTTGGGTTAGATAAGTTTGATCCTCCCATGATGAGTATTTGTTGCCTAAAGATCACTTTTTTTTATAACTTAAGCTCGTGGAAAGAACGTTTTGAGAGGGAAATCTTGATAAAAATCAGTGATGATTTGTATATTATGAGTGCTTGGTGGTTAATTCAGGCTGGTTATAGTCTGTATTGATCCACAAGTTTATCCTGGTTATGTCGGAAAAGATTTATTTGGATGGTTGTGTTATGGTCTAATAAGGATCACTTTAGGTTGAGTTTGTGGGTTAGTCTGTTGCTTGATAACCACTCTTAATTTATAGATCTTACAAAGATTGATTCGAAAGTTAAGTTCTTAATAGTTGATCTTGATGGAATAGTCTAAAAGATGAGAGACTTGGAGAGATGAATACGACTAGTGGTGTAACTTAAGGTTTTGTTAACGTCAGTTAGGCTTTCTTCTTCTTCTTTATGTTCGAGGATGAACATGATTTTTAGTGGTGGATAATGTAACGACCCTCTTAGTCATTTTATAAATTGTAAATATTATTTTTATATTAACATTTTTGTAGCTTTTATAAATAATTTATAGCTTATAAGAATGAGTTACATGATTTTCGAATTTAATAAAAGATTATTTAATTTGTTACTAATAATAATATATATAAAAAAGAAAAGAAAAAGAAATAAATGAATAAATAATAAACAATTAAGAGAAATAAGGGCAATGCCCTATATTATTTAAAGTAAATATACCAACGAAACAGAGAAAAAAAAGTATATTGCGGTTGATAAAGGAATATTCACTGTTACTGCAAGGACATGGATTTACTAATTATTTTAGGTAATAAATAAGAATTGTTTTGTGTTTCCTTTTAAATTATTATTATAATGTGTAGGTTATATATGAATTGGAAGAATTATATTGGTTGGATGTTTTAGAGGGGCACAAGATAGAGGTTGACATTAATTTCAATTTATTTTTTTCTCTAGTGAAAAATAGTATGAAATTTATTAGATACTTAATTTATACATTTGGATGAATGGGTTATTAGTTATGTGCATGTGTTAAGAGAATTATCATGGTTGCCGACACTGATTTGTAACCGGCTGACTTCCATTTTTAACTTATACTATTTTATTATCATATTATAAAGTAAAGATTAGTATATTGAGAGAGGCAATTAAATATTAGGGGTACTACATTATTTGAATATTGTTGAAGTTTTAATATTGCATTAAATGCTCTTGTGCAAATGTTTTCATTAATGGCTATATACATATATGTTATTATGTTATTATAATATAATTGAATGGAAAGAAAAGAGATCTGGAACAAGCAATTGGCAGTGGCATACGAATTTGAGTTGGGTAAGAATGTTATTGATTTCTATTGTCTAATGATTTTCCAATGATGACCTAATCATTGGACAATGATGGCCTTATCATTGGACAGTGATCGTTGGGAATTTAAGTGAGGAATAGTGACAGTTAATTAGTAAATGTACAAGTTACTGCTGTGCACATATTTAATCTTTGTGCTTTCTTTTAAAATAATAAAAAAATATATGGTACCACATTATTATTAAAGTTATGATTTAGTGATAGAACTAATGAAATATTAGATTATTATGTTATATGAATACCATTAGATTTATGATATTTGGGAATTATGTCTTAACCTTAGGCTTGAAATTTTAAGAAATGAGAGAATTGATATATTACTTGGGATCAAGACCTATGAACTTGACTATGAATTTAGGTGAGATCTTGAGTTTAGACTAAAAACATGGTAATGTGGGTGTTGTTGGTCTTGAGGTCTCTTTGTGGTCATTTATTTGAATAGATTGCTTTGATTTGAATGTACAATGAAAAGGGATTAATCAAGTCCCCAAATGATTTTTCGACTATTTAAGGCAAGTGGATTTCTAAACTCTTGTTACGTGAATGAAATGCGTGTATTTCATTGGGTTTTTTGTTTGGGAGTAATTGGACTTGGTCATAGGTTGACTTGTCCACATTGATTAATTCTAATGATGAAAACAAAGGGTAATAAAATGCAATGTAAATAATTGCTTGTGTGTGATGTGTTGTAAATAATTGCTTGTGTGTGATGTGTTGTAAATAATTGCTTGTCGAATCATTGTTAATGTTTTTGTGAATTGTGCAATGTAATAAAAATGGTCATCTCCTTATTATTTGTGTGAGCATGTCATTTGCATTGTTCTGAAACATAATTGCGACAAGTGTTATGTGAAATGAGAAACAATAAGAGTTTACAAAGGATGTACCATTTCGAGGGTCGTATCGTGTGCCGTGATGGATACTATATTTCAAGGGATGTATCGCGTGCCACTATGGTTGCTATTATCGAGGGTCGTGTCGTGCGCCACAACAGATACACGGAAAGATATGTTCCCCATGGGTTCCGGACTGAGAGATAGTGGGTGTCTATCACCCGGTCAGACATGCATCATAATACATGACATTGCATTCCACTACATTTCACATACGTATCATTAGTGAACTTGATAATGTGTTTTATTGATCTTGTGATTGCCTTTCTGCGGAACTTGTGATTGTATAATACTGAGCTTTTTATTGAGGATATAATATTTGTTTAAGTGTTATTGTTGAGGATATGTAATTTCTTGAAGTGTTGTTATCGAAAATATGTAAATTATGTAGTTGTTGTTTAGGATATGTAATTAGTCAAACTGTTGTTGTTGAGTTGCGTGCTATGTAAACTGTGATCTGTTAGGTTGGACTGATTTTTATGCAGGTTGTAGTTGTGGAGGTTCGGTTGGCGGTGGTAGGAGTACCCATATTTCGTCCCCTTAGCTTGTATTTAGGGATTTGCTTGCTGAGTACCGTGTGGTTTGGTACTCACCCCTTGCTTCTACAAATTTTTGTAGGTTATTAGCCTGAATTTTTATTGTACTTGTCATTCTATTTTATTCCAAGGCTTTTGGATATTTGTGAGGTATCTGTTTCTTTCTTAGCAGACTTTCTTTCTCCTTAATTATGATCCTGTTCTATTCTAGAAATAAGTTCATTTGAGACTTGTGTTTTTCTTTTGAATCAATTGTAATAATTTAAAGGATTGTACACGTAACTACCATGTTGTGGAATTTTTTTGTTAAGTGACTTATATTTATTCCCGCACTTTACTATAATAGTTGAGTTTTAGGCTGACTTTTCTTGGTTAGTTAAGACGAGTGTCATCACGTCCATTTTTGGGTCGTGACAGAAATTAAGCAATTCACTTAATTGCACAAATATCATTAATCATGTAGTTCAACTACAATCTTATATCCTAGACATAATACTATCAAAGTCATATATGACACTATCATGCTAAATTTTTGTTGGAAGAGGAACTACCTTCTCCTAGTCACAACATACACACATGGTATCATAGAGTTCATATAAAACAATGCACAAGGGTCAATACATTTTAAGTAGGATTTCTTTACTCCAAACCACATTATGTTCATATTTTCTTCCTTATGAATTCAAAATGGCAGCTCACACCACACACATCACAACCATAGGAAGTTATTTCACATGGTTTAAATTTCTAGCACAACACTAGCTTCCATAAACATGCGTCATTTGGAAAAATTGTTACAATTTATAGGCACGCATTGATAACATTGGCTAGACATACAATCACTTCTCAAGAGTGAGCCTACATAAATACTTCCAAACTCATAAAATTCATACATTTTAAGAGGGACTCATCTTTCCTTATTTGAAGAAAACTCGAACACCTCATTATGAGGCCAAAACACCACACATTAAAAGTGTTTTCAAGCATGTTCGTCGAGCCATCTCTAGGTGTTAAATGCAAATTTATCATATCAAGAGGCACAACAACATGAGAAACATGCAATTAGATCAAAATACCTCTTTCATACAATAACGACCTTTCATAACGTGCATAACATAGTGTTATTTAAGACATGCTTAACATATGGAGAACATGCACCTTATACTCTATGCAAGACTCGCATCATGAACAAGCTACTTAGTAACTTTTCAGTTTCAAGCTTGAGTAGGAATAGAAAAAAAGATAGGGATGTATACAAACTTACTACTCATATCATCATCCCCCACTTAAGGTAAACCCACTTACAAACCTTTCTAGTCAAACACAACATCCCCCTATTGGGATCAAATGTAATACCTCAAAAATGACTTAGGTTAAACTAGAGCCTAACATGTTTTTAATGAGAGTAAAAGGTCCTAAAATTAATTATAATGTGGTATTGAGTCAGTGTCTAAATATTTAAGGTGCATTGGAAGTCAAACGTCAAGGGACGACTAAGACGTTTGACGATTAAGTCACCTATGTGCCTCATGTGTGGTTATGTACATATATATGTATTTAATAAGTTAATGAGGTCTTTATATGAGTTATAATAGTGTTTATAGGCAGTGTGTTGAGTTTTATGAGGTTTTGACGTCAAACGTTCAAGAAGGTCCGTGACATTCGAAAGGTTTGCCTCAAAGTGACCTTGTATGTCTTGGCCTGTTTCATTGAGTTTTATATGTTCGTTTTGATGAAATTTATATGGGAGGTCCTAAACTTGTATACGAGAATATTCGGGTTGGAAATTTCTAGGAAAATATCTCCAAGGACAAACCAAGGGTCCTTGAGGAATGACACATTTTTGAGCCAAAGGCTGTCTTGGACCAGCCCAATCGACTGAGGCAAATGATGACAGCTTGTTGGACAGTCGACGCCCCGTCGATGGGAGGCGTGGGTAAAGACATAGCCTAGGGTGCTCAAGATCCCAATGTATAGTGTCTGAATTCATCGACGGAGGACAGGACGGTCCATTTGTTGACTGATGCCCGTCGTTTGGCAAGTTGTCAGTGAATTGTGTTCCTGCGCAGTTCCCTGTAATTCCAAGGGTGATTGGTAAATTCACCCCAACGTCCCAAATAAGAAAAAGGTCGGTTACTTAGGGTTATTTTAGGTATTTTAAGTGGGTTTATAAGTAAAAAATGCCTAGATGAACTCATTCTTCAAAATCAAAACCCAAAATGTTTTAGAAATTCTCTAGAACTCCATTGAAGCCAAAACACAAGGAAGAACTTGGATTGGAGATTTGAGTGGTGATTCTTCATAAAATTGGTGTATTAGATTCATTAAGGGTTTTTGATCCTTGGTACTCTTTTTTCGAAGGATCCAATCATCAAAGTTACTTTCAAAGACTTCCTAAAAAGGTGAGTTTTTCTAAATTGAAATCTATCCATGGGTTCTTGCATTAAAGGTTTTAAATAATTTATTATTAATTTAATTGTTGTTAATTATATGATTTTAACTCAACTAATCTATGAACCCATGTAATTAATGAACCTTAGTTTTTGACTACTTTATGAGTCAAGTGATATTGTCTTAATACTAATGAATTCTAGTGTAGTTTTATATGGGCTATTAAATAATGTAAGAATTGTATTAAATTAATGTATAGGTTGTCTTAGATTGATAAATTTATATTGAATGGACCTTGATTCATGGAGTATCATATTTTATGTATTGAATTGATGTTCATAGTCGTGGTTAAGGGCTTTTGGTATTGAATTGGATGATTTAGATATGGATTGAAGTGGTGAGAATGAAGTTGTGGTACGCTTCCCTAATTCCCTTTATGGTATGTTAATTATATTATGTTCTAATTAGCATGGTCCACTTATGGTGGCCGTGCTGTGTTCTTTACTTGCAAATGATGTGGCCTCGTCGGCGTTACTTTATGTATTATGATGATCATGGCCTTGTCGGAAAAATTACTTGATATATTATGATGATATGGGTAATTGATTATGTGAAGTATGATCATATTTGTCTACACGTGAGTAGTGTGAAAGTGTGTGTTCTTGTATTGATGTTGGTAGGTGATCATATTAGACTATGACTATGTCTTGATATGTATAGTCTTAGAGTTGATGCATGGTTATTCATACTTGATTAAATGAGTCTATGATGGTTATATTGATTATGTTATAGTAGTGTATAGTGTGACTTAAAGATCATAATTGTTATTCCTACGTGCTTCTAGTATGATATGTAATATATGTTAAAGTGAAGTGTTGTTGTGTCTTGTATTGGTAGACTTGTATCTCTTACTTGATACATGTATGAAGGTGAATATGATATGTCTTGACTTAGGATGCTAAAACCTCTTAGTCTTGAATGTATGAATGACATGTGACCTTGAATGATTCTAAGAGGGTCTTTTATGTGGAAGCTTGAACCTAGTGGTAAGGTTATAAATCTTGAAGTCAAAAGCCATATTGGTATCCTTCTTGCAATGAATTACGGGCTTAAGGTTGGTTGGGTGGAACGACATCATATCTTTCTTAGGGAAGTCATTATGAGCTATCTTTGTTGCCATTGTAAGGTAGCCCTGAGGCATCTCTTTGGTAGGGTGAATGTGATTGGGTTATGAACAAGATATTAAACCCTTTGTATAAATCTTTAATGTTAATTACTCTATGTGGACAAAGACTAGCACCGAGTGAGTATGGTAAGGAAAGTAGCTTTAGTGAAGAACAAGACTAGAGTACAAATCTAGCCCTTCATATTCCTTAATCATGTGCCTACATGGAACGTATCTAAGTTCTACCATTTGCAAGTAGAACACCCTCCTTCGAAGTAGGTTACAACTCCGGATTCCATGCTTTTCTACAATAGTCTATGTCGGTTATTTCCTATTCTCATCATATGGGATACCTGCTACTATTTGAGAAGTTTTATGATGTTTAGGTGGTGGTATGGATGCTATCTTGACATTGCCCAATAGGCTCTGAAGATGTTAGTAAGAATTCCTAGGTCTTCTCCAAGACTATTACTTGAATGTCCATTATGAGATGAGTGTGTGTTAAATGAACTAATGAATGTAACGACTTAAGTTAGAAAGCATGTTAAATGAATAAGTACTTATATAGAGTAGTTAAGGGTTGTCTAGTTAAGGTGTGAAAGGGGTATAGGAATGGTCACTTCATATCTTACCTAGATAATTCTTAAGAATGACTCTTGTTAGGGAAGTTTATTAATTAAGTAGACATGATTTAAGTCTTAGGTAGTCTTAAGGATTATTTAGGTAATCTTGGAAAGGTCATTCATGGACATTATCTTTTTGATTTACTTAGGTAAGTCTTTTGATAACCTTTGGGAGAAGAATGTCTTATCATCTATATGTTATGTATAAGGTGAGAATGATTTTATCCTAGTTAAGTGTGTGTTTTAAGGGACTGTATGGGTTGTCGCTTCATAACTCACTCAAGTGAAACTTAGAATCACCTTTTGTAGGAGGATCTCATGTTTATGTGATTGGTGTATTGTAAGTGTATGTATCTTATTATGAGTTGTCTTAAGGATCATTTAAGTGTGCCTAGAGAGGGTGTATGGATGTCTCTCTTTGTCTTTTTTAAGTGACTCTTACGATAGATTTGTTAAGCCTCGTATTTTAATACGTAGTGTGCGTCATGATCTAGTAGACGTAATTCCGGGGAATGAGATTTTATTTTAAGTTCCAAGTGATTAAAGAAATATTAGGCAAGGATGTTAATTCCAAATGTGATATTAAGTATGATGTGGCTAATGTAAGTGCTATTAACTTTAAGTGAGGGATTAATTAGTGGATGATTAGGATTAATTTAATCCAGTGGGCCCCACCACTCAAGGCAAAAATAAAAGGAATCAGATTGGGAGCTGGCCATAGCCACGTGTAGAGGGGGATGCCTCCACTCCATACTATAAATGAGGTGGTGAAATCCACTCCATACTATATATAAGGTGGTGAAATACATTGCACCATATCATCTTCTTCACCACTTGGCTTAGGCAGCCATGGAAATGGAGAAAACCAACCCTGCAACTCTTGGCCAACAACTGCAAATAATTTGGTTAGTAATCTCTTTGCTTTGTTTGTTAATTCTATAGAATACCTTTGTTAATTATCCATTCATATTAAGAAGGAGGCGTGACCAGTAGCTTTGGAAGTTTTTTTTAGTTATTGAATGTGCTAAGTATGAATGGAAACCATAATCCGATTATTAGTGGTGTCGTGTTGGTGCTTGGGCTGTTTTGATTAAAGCAAACTGCGGGAAATTCTGTTTTGACGTCATGTATATGTTAATGTGATTATGCGTAAATACTCCAAAGGATGGATATGATAAGGTAGATGTGTTGCGAAATATAAAATGAGTTATCGCTCGATGTGTCGTTGCTTCGCTGCTGTGGTTGTCGAGACGGAACTGTTTTTTTGGGGGGGGGGGGCTGTTTAATATGGTTTGTTGGGTTATATGTGTTATTGGTTTGCTGTGGATAATTTGGGTTGTTTTCGGATTGGGACGAAGTAAGGAAAGTAGGGGAAGTGCTGCCGGATTTTCTTTAGATTATTAACTAGATTACAAAAATAGTAAAGCGCGACTTTTATCTAATTACGACACAATTGTTGCTTGTTATAAATTAATATCTTGAGCAGTAAATATTGGACGTGCAGCTCGATTATACGGTATGTAACACTATCCCTTCTTTCTTTGTTTGTCATAGCATTAAAAAAAGCGAATAACGGAAAGATTTGATACTTACCTCTAGAGCGTCTAGGTGACGTATATTCTTGCTTCCACAACTACTCCTCTATATATCAGCTATGTCTAAGGCTATGATGATTTCTCATATCTATAGTAGTGCTTCTTAGAGTTATTGAGATTTTACGTTTGCATATTGTATTAAAGGTTCATAATCTTGATAAAACGTTAATCTTTTGTAATTTTCCTTGCTGGTTCATGTTGATTGTTCTATTGAGTTATATGAAATTATTTTAATTGCATATGGTAGCTCATAATATTCTGCTCGTGCATAGAGTCATTTATCATTTCACCGAGTCCCGGGTCGGGTAATGTTCGTGCGAAGTTTCATGCATATGTCACCGAGTCTCTCACTAGAGGGCCGGGTATGTATATTATATATATGATTGGTGATGAGGATGGTTATGATGATGATGATGACGGAGATGATGTGATGATTATTTTGCCGACCCTCTTACTAGGGAAGCTGGGAACCTTATATGTTAAAGATATGCATGATTTTCACTTAAAAGGTTACATGTGTAGCGATATTTTGTATCGACTTACCATGTTGTTATACTGTCATCTTTACCTTATGCTTTACATACTCAGTACATTGTCCATACTGACCCCCCCCCTTTTCTTGGGGGCCTACGTTTCATGCCCTTAGGTATAGATGCACAGTTCGGTGATCCTCCTGCCTAGGATATCTACTCTGCTGATTGGGAGAGATCCACTGTTCCGGAGCCAAGTCGTTTTGGTACATAACTTTTTGTGTAGTCTCGTGCTTGTCTATGGGTAAGGCGGGGCCCTGTCCCGTCGAGTTTCACTACCGTACTCTTAGAGGTTTGTGGACATTATGTGGGTTGTATATATATGTTTTGGATAATGGTCTGGACATGGTTTTTTTGGAATGTCCTCTTGTACAGGGGCAGCTTTGTCGTCTGCATACATCATTGTGTATTGTGTAGTGGCAGCCTTGTCGGCTTACGCATGCTATTATGCTTTGGATAGTGGAGGCCTTATCGGCTCGCATATGTTGTTACGGTTGAATAGTTATGACTCCTCATTAGACAGGTCCTCTTTATATATATATGACGTTGGGGTTGGCTTGATTTGATTAAATTTCATATTATCTTAGTTTCAGTTGGTTATACTTAGCAGGTTTGTATGTGGGTGTCCAAAACGGGCACTAGTCACTGCCCATCAGGTTGGGTCGTGACAAAGAGTGGTATCGGAGCGGTTCTTCCTCTGATGTGTCTACAGACGGTGTCTAGTAGCGTCTTGTTTATCAGTGTGTTGTGCACCACATCTATAAACAGAAACTACAGGACATTTAGGATGTCATCCTTTCTTTTTATTCTAGATCGTGCGATAGAGCTATATTAACAGGATAATCTCTCTCTAAGGAATCCTTGTGTTTTCAGCTATGCCTCCAAAGAAGGCGACAGTCGCCCAGAATGGCAAATCGGTAGCAGAAGGTACTAGTCAGACCTGGAGAGTTACTAGGGCCCGAGCCCAGTCTATGCCTGGTATTGTGCTCCAGTCAAAGAGCTCTGGTACACCGCCACTTCCAGAGGATCTTAGAGCAGCAACAACTCCATTTCGGGGGACACCACCAGTCCCTGAGGCCCTAGCACCTGAACCTCCATCTCCTTAGCCAGGGGTGGAGGATAGGGCCATGAGAGATACAGTTCAGTTGCTGACTAGATTAGTGGCAGGTCAGGCTCGCAGGCATGGACTAGGAGTTGATCACGCGGACAGATCTAATAGCTTAAGGGCTCATTACTTTTTTAGTTGTAATCCTCCAGAGTTCTTTGGGTCAAGGCCCCAGGATGATCCGCAAGAGTTTATTCGTCAGATGCAGTGTACATTGAGGATAATCAAGGCTTCGGAGACCGAGTCTGTTGAGTTGGCTACTTATCGTTTGCGGGATGTAGCTATTAATTGGTTTGAGTTTTGGGAGTTATCTAGGGGTGAGGTTGCTCCTCCAGCGGTATGCGATGAATTTCTTGAGGCTTTCCAGGGACACTTCCTTCCTCCAGAGATGAAGCGAGCTAGAGTAGATAGATCTTGCGTTTGAGGCAGAATGGCAGGAGCCTTCGAGAGTATAGCCTCGAGTTTGATTCATTGCCTAGGCATGTGCCTACTATTATGGCTGATATGGCAGACAACGTACATCGTTATGTGATGGGATTGGATCGTTATCTGATTGACGGTTGTATGGCAGTGACTCTTCAGCCAGGTATGGAGATTGCTCTGGTTCAGGCATATGCATAGGGGGTAGAGGATCAACACCGGGGACGTCAGCCAGATAGAGATTATAATAGAAGCCAGCATAAGAGGGCTAGATCAGCAGGTTATCCTTACAAGTTTCGAGGCGGGCAGTCTCAGCAGCATGTTAGATTTTCTTCCCAGCCAGCACAGAGTGAACCCCCACGTTCCATGGGTAGGGGGTTCGATCGTATGGGATATTCAGAAACTGGTCAGAGCTCTAGGGCGTTAGGGTCACAGATGGGCAGGGGTTTGAGTAAATCGAGGCCACTTTTGCCTCGGTATTCTCGCTGCGGTAGGTCCCATCATAGGGAATGTCGTTGGCATACATGTGCGTGTTTTCCTTGTGGCTGTCAGGGTCTACTATGAGGGAGTGTTACTTAAGAGGTAGTGCAGGTGGTATGGCACAACCTACTGGGTCCGTTGCTGGTTCATCTTCTTCTGTGGCTATGCGCCCTACGGGGTAGGGTCTTCAGGCACCAGCAGGCCGTAGTAGAGGACGTGGTGGAGCTTTCAGTTCTAGCGGTCCCTCGAACCGTATATATGCTTTTACTAGTAGGCAGGATCAAGAGGGTTACCTAATGTGATCACAGGTATATTATCACTATTCTCCTGAAGTGTGTATGCATTGATAGACCCAGGTTCCACCTTATCATTTATATCTCCCTTCGGTGCTAGTAGGATCGGAATAGAGTTTGAGTTGATAGAACCATTTGAGGTAGCTACACCTGTAGGAGATTCTATCATAGCTACGCGAGTATACAAGAATTGTTCAGTGGTTATATATAGTCGTCGTACCGTAGCAGATCTAATTGAGTTAAATATGTTTGATTTTGATATTATCATGGGCATGGATTGGTTGGCTTCTTGTTATGCTAATAATTATTGTAGAGGAAAGATAGTTCGATTTCAATTTCCAGGGGAACCGATTATAGAGTGGAAGGGAAGTACAGTATCGCCGAAAGGTAAGTTCATTTCATATCGTAAGGTCGGGAAGATGGTTAGGAATGGCTATATTTATCATCTGGTTTGAGTGTTTAGACAGAGGCACCGACTCCTCAATCAGTCCCGGTAGTTAATGAATTTCCCGATGTATTCCCAGAGGAACTTCCAGGCCTTCCTCCAGAATGAGAGATAGAGTTTACTATAGATGTACTGCCAGATACCCAACCTATATCTATACCTCCTTATAGAATGGCACCTGCTGAGTTGAAAGAATTGAAAGAGAAATTGAGAGATTTGCTAGAAAAGGGCTTCATCAAGCCTAGTACGTCCCCTTAGGGAGCACCGGTACTGTTTGTGAGGAAGAAGAATGGATCGCTGCAGATGTCTATTGATTATAGGCAGCTGAACAATTTAACAGTAAAGAACAGGTATCCCCTCCCAAGGATTGACGATCTATTTGACCAGTTGCAGGGTGCTAAGTGTTTTTCAAAGATAGACTTGCGGTCGGGTTATCATCAGGTGCGGGTAAGGGAGGCAGATATTCCAATGACGGCATTCCGGACCCGATACGGGCATCATGAGTTTAGAGTGTTGTATTTTGGGCTGAGTAACGCTCCAGCGGAGTTTATGGATTTAATGAATCGAGTGTTTAAACCATTCCTTGATATGTTTGTTATTGTATTTATAGATGATATTCTGGTCTACTCACATTCAGAAGAGGAGCATGCAGACCATTTAAGGACGGTACATAGGGTGCTTCAACACCAGAAGTTGTATGCTAAGTTTTCTAAATTCGAGTTCTGGTTGACTTCAGTGGCATTCTTGGGGCATGTTATTGGAGCTGATGGTATTCGGGTAGAAACGCAGAAGATTGAGGCGTTAAAGACTTGGCCCAGACCTACGACACCTACTGAGGTACGCAGCTTTCTGGGGTTAGCAGGATATTACAGGAGACTCGTAGAAAAGTTTGACTCAATTTCAGCGCCTTTGACAAGGCTAACTCAAAAGGCAGCCAAGTTCCAGCGGACTGATGCTTGTGAGCAAAGCTTTAAGCTATTGAAAGACAAATTGACTACAGCTCCTGTCCTAACTCTTCCGGAGGGACCAGACGGCTATGTTATTAAGTGTGATGCTTCGGGTGTTGGGCTAGGATGTGTATTGATGCAGCATGGCAAAGTTATAGCCTATGCCTCTCGACAGCTTAGGAAGCATGAAAACAACTATCCTACTCACGATCTGGAGTTAGCGGTCGTGGTTCATGCCTTGAAGATATGGAGGCATTATTTATATGGTGTTCATGTGGACATCTATATAGATAATAAGAGTTTCCAATATATCTTTAAACAAAAGGAAATGAACTTACGACAGAGGCGGTGGTTACAGTTGCTAAAGATTATGATGTTGATATTTTATATCATCCAGGGAAAGCGAATGTTTTGCAAATTATCTTAGCAGTAAGTCCATGGGTAGCTTGACAGATGTACAACCAGAAAGGAGGGATATGGTTTGGGAGATTCAGCGGCTATCCAGCCTTGAGGTCCGTCTGGCTAATTCAGAAGATAGTGGAGTTTCTATTCGAGAGTTTGCTAAGTCCTCAATCATAGAAGAGGTGAAGAGACACCAATACGAGGACCCTATTCTGACACAGTATAGAGATGCAGCTCATCAAAAGGAAAAGACCCCATTTAAGGTTACACCTGACGGAGTGTTACGATATGAAGGCAGATTGTGTGTGTACCCGTTATTGTGGGGCTACGACGGGAGGTTATGGGAGAGGCACACTCTGCCCGTTATTCTATTCACCCAGGGTAACCGAAAATGTATCATGACCTCAGATGCTTATACTGGTGGGATGGCATGAAAAAGGATATAGCGGAGTTTGTTGCTTAGTGCCTGAATTGTCAACAAGTCAAGATCGAACATCAAAAGCCTGGTGGATTATTATAGGAGATAAAGATTCCGACTTGGAAATGGGAGATTATTAATATGGACTTCATTACAGGCTTACCTCGCACTCAACGGAAGTATGACTCTAATAGCTTATTGTAGATAGGCTGACGAAATCGGCCCATTTTCTTCCAGTCATTACTACTTATTCGGCTGAACATTATGTGAGGTTGTATGTCAGGGAGATAGTGAGACTTCATGGGGTTTCCACATCCATTATATCCAGATAGAGGAGCTCAATTTACAGCCATATTTTGGAGATTGTATAGAAGGGATTGGGGACACAGGTGAACCTTAGCACAACATTTCTCCCTTAGACTGATGGGCAGGCTGAGTGTACTATTCAGACATTAGAAGATATGTTGGACGCCTGTATTATTTACTTCAAAGGTAGCTGGGATGACCACTTGCCGCTCATTGAGTTTGCCTATAATAATAGCTACCATTCTAGTATCCAGATGGCACCATACGAGGCCTTATATGGGAGGAAGTGCAGATCACCTATTGGTTGGTTTGATGTTGGCGAGACTAAGTTAATACGCCTAGATTTGGTTCAGCAAGCTGTTGACAAGGTGAAGCTTATTCAAGAAAGATTATTAGCAGCCCCGAGTCAACAGAAGTCATATGCAGATAATCAGCGTCGAGATTTTGAGTTTCAGATTGGTGACTGGGTATTCGTGAAGGTATCACCCATGAGGGGTGTGATGAGATTCGGCAAGAAGGGGAAGCTTAGTCCGAGATACATTGGGCCTTATCAGATTGTTCGTAGGATAGGCAAGGTTGGCTATGAGTTGGATCTACCATCTGATTTGGAGGTTGTACATCCAGTCTTCCATGTATCGATGCTACGTAAATGTATTAGTGATCCTTCTAGAGTATTCCCTGTAGATGATGTTCAGGTAATAGAGGAGTTGTCATATGATGAGAAACCCGTAGCTATACTTGATCACCAGGTTAGAAGGTTACGTACTAAGGATGTGGCTTCCGTTAAAGTGTTGTGGAAAAATAATAATAGGGAGGAGATGACTTGGGAAGCGGAAGACGAAATGAAGAATAAGTATCCTTACTTGTTCCCCGTACCTGCAGGTAATTCAATTCATAGCTTTACTATATTGATTAATAAACGAGATTATGAAGTAAGTTGTAACTCTGTGAGGCATCTGTAAGTTACAGATTGCAGGTTGATAGGTATAACTGTTAGAGAGACCTCGCTGGAATTTGTTTTTGTAAGATGCTAACTTTACATTTGAGGACGAATGTTCCTAGGGGGAAGGATGTTATGCCTCGTATTTTTATACGTAGTGCGCGTCATGATCTAGTAGATGTAATTCCAGGGAATGAGATTTTATTTTAAGTTCCAAGTGATTAAAGAAATATTGGGCAAGGATGTTAATTCCAAATGTGATATTAAGTATGATTTGGCTAATGTAAGTGCCATTAACTTTAAGTGACGGATTAATTAGTGGCTGATTAGGATTAATTTAATCCAGTGGGACCCACCACTCAAGGAAAAAATAAAAGGAATCAGATTGGGAGCTGGCCTTAGTGGGACACGTGTAGAGGGGGGCTGCCTCCACTCCATACTATAAATATGGTGGTGAAATCCACTCCATACTATATATAAGGTGGTGAAAAGCATTGCAGCATATCATCTTCTTCACCACTCGGCTTAGGAAGCCATGGAAATGGAGAAAACCAATACTGCAACTCTTGGCCAGCAGCTGCAAATAATTTTGTTAGTAATCTCTTTTCTTGGTCTGTTAATTCTTTAGAATACCTTTGTTAATTATCCATTAATATTAAGAAGGGGGCGTGACCAGTAGCTTAGGAAGTTTTTTTTAGTTATTGAATGTGCTAAGTATGGATGGAAACCATAATTGGATTATTAGTGGTGTCATGTTGATGATTGGGCTGTTTTGATTAAGCCAAACTGTGGGAAATTCTGTTTTGATGTCATGTATATGTTAATGTGATTATGGGTATATACTCCGAAGGATGGATACTATAAGGTAGATGTGTTGCGAATTATAAAACGAGTTAACGCTCGGTGTGTCGTTGCTTCACTGCTATGGTTGCCGAGACGGAACTGTTTTGGGGGGGGGCTGTTTAATATGGTTCGTTGGGCTATATGTGTTATTGGTATTCTGTGGATAATTTGGGTTGTTGTCGGATTGGGAAGAAGTAAGGAAAGTAGGGGAAGTGCTAGCGAATTTTCGTTAGATTATTAGCTAGCTTACAAAATAGTAAAGCGCGACGTTTATCTAATTGCGGCACAATTGTTGCTTGTTATAGATTAATAGCTTGAGTAGTAAATATTGGACGTGCGGCTCGACTATACGGTATGTAACACTATCCCATCTTTCTTTGTTTGGCATGACCTTAAAAAAAAGAGCGAATAACGGACAGGTTCGATACTTACCTCTAGAGTGTCTAGGTGACGTATATTCTTGCTTCCACAACTACTCCTCCATATATCGACTATGTCTAAGGCTATGATGATTTCTCATATCTATAGTAGTGCTTCTTAGAGTCATTGAGATATTACGTTTCCATATCGTATGAAGGTTCATAATCTTTATAAAACATTAATCTTTGGTAATACTCCTTGCTGGTTCACGTTGATTGTTCTATTGAGTTATAAGAAATGATTTTAATTGCATATGGTTGCTCATAATATTCTGTTCATGCATAGAGTCATTTATCATTTCACCGAGCCCCGGGCAGGGTAATGTTTGTGCGGAGTTTCTTGCATATTCACCGAGTCCCTCACTAGAGGGCTGGGTATGTATATTATACATATAATTGGTGATTAGGATGGTTATGATGATGATGACGACAGAGATGATGTGATGATTATTTTGCCGAGACCCTGACTAGGGAAGCTGGACATCTTATATATTAAAGATATGCATGATTTTCACTTAAAAGGGTACATGTGTAGAGATATTTTTTTCGACTTACCATATTGGTATCCTGTCATCTTTACCTTATGCTTTACATACTCAGTACATTGTCCGTACTGCCCCCCTTTCCTCGGGGGGCTGCGTTTCATGCCCGTAGGTGTAGACACACAGTTTAGTGATACTCCTGCCTAGGATATCTTTTCTGCTGATTGGGAGAGCTCCATTGTTCCGGAGCCCAGTCGTTTTGGTACATAACTTTTTTGTGTAGTCTCGTGCTTGTCTATGGGTATGGCGGGGCCCTGTCCCGTCGAGTTTCACTACTGTACTCTTAGAGGTCTGTGGACATTATGTGGGTTATATATATATGTTTTTGGTAATGGTCTGGACATGGTTTGTTTGGGATGTCCGCTTGTATGGTTTGTTTGGGATGTCCGCTTGTACAGGGGAAGCCTTGTCGGCTGCGTACATCATTGTGTATTGTGTAGTGGTATCCTTGTCGTCTTACGCATGCTATTATGATTTGGATAGTGCCGGCCTTGTCGGCTCGCGTATGTTGTTACGGTTGAATAGTTATGACTCCTCATGAGACAGGTCCTCTTTATATATATATGACGTTGGGCTTGGCTTGATTTTATTATATTCCATATTGTCTTAGTTTCAGTTGGTTATACTTAGCAAGTATGTATGTGGGTGTCCAAAATGGGCACTAGTCATGGCCCATCGGGTTGGGTCGTGACAAGATTCTAGTGAGAGGATTTCATGTTAGGAAGTGTTCTAAGTGAAGTTGATGGAATTCATTGTAACAGTAAAGGACTTCACTGTAATAGTGAATTAGTTCACTGTAAAGTGACATGAACTTACTTACTGTAATGTTCCTAAAAATGTGGTAAAATGCTTATGTTATTTCTTATGTGTTTCTAACTAAGGTTCTAAATGTTATTCTTATGATTATGATCTGATGTTTTAATCAAAAAGAGCATGTATGTGTCTAATAAATTTCCGTTCTTATGATTTAATGCATTATGCCATACATAGTACTACTAATTCCATACATTTTGTTGTAGCTAAAGGAGTAGGTGGAAGGTGAGAAGGATCATGAAGAAAAGCTTGTATTATAGTATCGTTCAAGCAAAGTTGAAGTATGTCTTCATTTGACTCGAGCGTATATATATGTCTTTTGTTTCGAAGTATTGAAATAGACAAAGTATTTCTATATTCGTATTGTATGGCTGTGTCCCAAGTTTTCTTGAGTATAAGAATGGCATATGTTGAGACTTAGCGTTTCTATGATTTTTATATGAAAAGATGTTTTAAGATATTTATATGAAAAGTTTTAATTCCTCACTACATTTCATACTTGTATATGGGATAAATGAAATGGAAGGGCTTGTATAAGACTTCCGAGAGATAAAGTACGCCGGTCCACTGTTATGCCTCGTATTTTTTTATACGTAGTGCGCATCGTGATCTAGAAGACGTAAAGAAATATTAGGCAAGGATGTTATTTCCAAATGTGATATTAAGTATGAGTTAGCTAATGTAAGTGCCATTAACTTTAAGTGAAGGATTAATTAGTGGCTAATTTAGATTGATTTAATCCAATGGGCCCCACCACTCATAATTGGTGGCTGATTAGGATTAATTTAATCCAGTGGGCCCCACCACTCAAGGAAAAAATAAAAAGGGATCAGATTGTGGGCTGGCCTTAGTGGACAGGTGTAGAGGGGGGCTGCCTCCACTTCATACTATTAAATGAGGTGGAGAAATCCACTCCATGCTAAATAAAGTGGTGAAATGCATTGCTGCATATCATCTTCTTCTTCACCACTTGTCTTAGGCAGCCATGGAAATGGAGAAACCAACCCTGCAACTCTTGGCCAGCAGTTGCAAATAATTTGGTTAGTAATCTCCTTGTTTGGTGTGTTAATTCTTTAGAATACCCTTGTTAATTATCCATTAATTTTAAGAAGGAGGCGTGACCAGTAGCTTAGGAAGTTTGTTTTAGTTATTGAATGTGCTAAGTATGAATGGAAACCATAATCGGAATATTAGTGGTGTCGTGTTTGTGCTTGGGCTGTTTTGATTAAAGCAAACTGCAGGAAAATTCTGTTTTGGCATTATGTATATGTTGAATGTGATTATGAGTATATACTCCAAAAGAGGAATACGATAAGGTAGAAGTGTTGCGAATTATAAAATGAGTTATCGCTCGGTGTGTCGTTGCTTCGCTGCTATGGTTGCCGAGACGGAACTGTTTTGGGGAGGGGGCTATTTAATATGATTCGTTGGGTTATATGTGTTATTGGTATTGCTGTGGATAATTTGGATTGTTGTCGGATTGGGACGAAGTAAGGAAAATAGGGGAGGTGCTGCCGAATTTTCCTTAGATTATTAGCTAGCTTACAAGAAAGTAAAGCACGATGTTTATCTAATTGCGGCACGTTTGTTGCTTGTTATAGATTAAAAGGTTGAGCAGTAAATATTGGACATGCAGCTCGATTATACGGTATGTAACGTTGTCCCTTCTTTCTTTTCTTGGCATGACTTTTAAAAATAAGGGAATAACGGACAGATTTGATACTTACCTCTAGAGCGTCTAGGTGACGTATATTCTTGCTTCCACAATTATTCCTGTATATATCGGCTATGTCTAAGGCTATGATGATCTCTAATATCTATGGTAATGCTTCTTAGAGTCATTGAGATTTTACGTTTCCATATCGTATTAAAGGTTCATAATCTTGATAAAACTTTAATCTTTGGTAATACTCCTTGCTGGTTCACGTTGATTGTTCTATTGAGTTATAAGAAATTATTTTAATTGCATATGGTTGCTCATAATATTCTGCTCGTGCATAGAGTCATTTATCATTTCACCGAGTCTCGGGCTGGGTAATGTTCGTGCGGAGTTTCTTGCATATGTCATTGAGTTCCTCGCTAGAGGGCCGGGTATGTATATTATATATATGATTGGTGATGAGGATGGTTATGATGATGATGATGACGGAGATGACGTGATGATTATTTTGCCAAACCCCTTACTAGGGAAATTGGGCACCTTAAATGTTAAATATATGCATGATTTTCACTTAAAAAGGTATATGTGTAGCGATATTTTGTTTCGACTTTCCATATTGGTATCCTGTAATCTTTACCTTATGCTTTACATACTCAGTACATTGTCCGTACTGACCCCCCTTTCCTCGGGGGGCTGCGTTTCATGCCCGCAGGTGTAGACGCAGAGTTCGGTGATCCTCCCGCCTAGGATATCTACTCTGCTGATTGGGAGAGCTCCACTATTCCGGAGCCCAGTCATTTTGGTACATAACTTTTGTGTAGTCTTTTGCTCGTCTATGGGTATGGCGGGGCCCTGTCCCGTCGAGTTTCACTAATGTACTCTTAGAGGTCTGTGGACATTATGTGGGTTGTATATATATGTTTTGGATAATGGTCTGGACATGGTTTGTTTGGGATGTCCGCTTGTACAGCGGCAGCCTTGTCGGCTGCGTACATCATGTGTATTGTTTAGTGGCAGCCTTGTCGGCTCGCGTATGCTGTTATGGTTGAATGGTTATGACTCCTTATGAGACAGGTCCTCTTATATATATATGACGTTGGGGTTGGCTTGATTTGATTAATTTTCATATTGCCTTAGTTTCAGTTTGTTATACTTAGCAGATTTGTATGTGGGTGTCCAAAACGGGCACTAGTCACGGCCCATCGGGTTGGGTAATGACAAAGAGTGGTTTCAGAGCGGTTCTTCCTCGGAAGTGTCTACAGACCGTGTCTAGTAGAGTCTTGTTTATCGGTGTGTTGTGCACCACATCTATAAACAGGAAGCTACAGGACATTTAGGATGTCATTCTTTCTTCTTATTCTAGATCGTGCGATAGAGCTATATTAACAGGATAATCCCTCTCTAACAAATCCGTGTGTTTTCAGCTATGCCTCCAAAGAAAGCGACAGTCGCCCAGAAGGGAAAATCGGTAGCAGAAGGTACTAGTCAGACCCGGAGAGTTACTAAGGACCGTGCCCAGTCTATGCCTGATATTATGCTCCAGTCGGAGAGCTCTGCTACACCCCCACTGCCAGAAGAGCTTAGAGCAGCAGCAGCTCCAGTTCGGGGGACACCACCAGCCCCCGAGGCCCCAACATCTGAACCTCCAGCTCCTCACTTAGGGGTGGAGGATAGGGCCATGAGAGATTCAGTTCAATTGTTGACTAGATTAGTGGCAGATCAGGCTCGCAGGCATGGACTAGGAGTTGATCATGCAGACATATCTTATAGCTTAAGGGCTCATGACTTCTTAATTTATAATCCTCCAGAGTTCTTTGGGTCAAGGCCCCAGGATGATTCTCAAGAGTTTATTCGTCAGATGCAGCGTACATTGAGGATAATCAAGGCTTCGGAGACCGAGTCTATTGAGTTGGCTACGTATCATTTGCGAAATGTAGCCATTAATTGGTATGAGTCTTGGGAGTTATCTAGGGATGAGGGTGCTCCTCCAGCGGTATGGGTTGAATTTGTGGAGGCTTTCCAGGGCCACTTCCTGCCTCCAGAGATGAAGCGAGGTAGAGTCGATTGATTCTTGCGTTTGAAGCAAAATGGCAGGAGCGTTCGAGAGTATAGCCTCGAGTTTGATTCATTGGCTAGGCATGCGCCAACTATTGTGGCTAATATGGCAGACAGGGTACATCGTTATGTAATGGGATTGGATCGTTATCTGATTGACGGTTGTATGGCAGTGACTCTTCAGCCAGGTATGGACATTGCTCGGGTGCAGGCATATGCACAGGGGGTAGAGGATCGGCACCGGGGACGTCACCCAGATAGAGATTATAATAGAGGCCAGCATAAGAGGGCTAGATCAGTAGGTTATCCTGACGAGTTTCAAAGCGGGCAGTCTAAGCAGCATGTTAGATTTTCTTCCCAGCCAGCACAGAGTGCACTCCCACGTTTCATGGTTAGGGGGTTCGATCGTATGGGATATTCGGAAGCTGGTCAGAGCTCTAGGGCATCATGGTCACAGATGGGCAGGGGTTTGAGCCAGTCGAGACCATCTTTGCCTCGATATTCTCGTTGTGGTAAGTCCCATCCTGTGGAATGTCATTGGGCTACAGGTGCGTGTTTTTCTTGCGGCCATCAGGGCCATACTATGAGGGAGTGTCACTTTAGAGGTAGTGCAGGTGGTATGGCACATCCTACAGGGTCCGTTGCTAGTTCATCTTCTTCTGTGGCTATGCGCCCTACAGGGAGGGAATTCAGGCCCCAGCAGGCCGTGGTAGAGGACGTGTTGGAGCTTCCAGTTCTAGCGGTCCCTCAAACCGTATATATGCTTTGACGAATAGGCAAGATCAGGAGGCGTCACCTAATGTGATCACAGGTATATTATCACTATTCTCCCGAAGTGTGTATGCATTCTTAGACCCAGGTTCCACCTTATCATATATATCTCCCTTTGTTGCTAGTGGGATCGGAATAGAGTCTGAGTTGATAGAACCATTTGAGGTAGCTACACCTGTAGGAGATTTTTTCATAGATACGCGAGTATATAGGAATTGTTCAGTAGTTATATATAGTCGTCGTACCGTAGCAGATCTAATAGAGTTAAATATGATTGAGTTTGATATTATTATGGGTATGAATTGGTTGGCTGCTTGTTATGCTAATGTTGATTGCAGAGGAAAGATAGTTCGATTTCAATTTCCAGGGGAACCGATTATAGTGTGGAAGGGAAGTACAGTATCGCCGAAAGGTAAGTTCATTTCATACCTCAAGGCAAGGAAGATGGTTAGAAAAGGCTATATTTACCATCTGATTCGGGTGCATGACATAAAGGCAGAGGCACCGACTCTTCAATCAATCCCTGTAGTTAATGAATTTCCCGATGTATTCCCCGAGGAACTTCCAGGCCTTCCCCCAGAACGGGAGATAGAGTTTACTATAGATGTACTACCAGATACCCAGCCTATATCTATACCTCCTTATAGAATGGCACCTGCTGAGTTGAAAGAATTGAAAGAGCAATTGAGGGATTTGCTAGAAAAGGGCTTCATCAGGCCTAGTACGTCACCTTGGGGAGCACCGGTAATGTTTGTGAGGAAGAAGGATGGGTCGCTGCGGATGTGCATTGATTATAGGCAGTTCAACAAAGTAACAATAAAGAACAGGTATCCCCTCCCAAGGATTGACGATCTATTTGACACGGTGCAGGGTGCAAAGTGTTTTTCAAAGATAGACTTGCGGTCAGGTTATCATCAGGTGCGGGTAAGGGAGGCAGATATTCCAAAGACGACATTCCGGACCCGATATGGGCATTATGAGTTTAGAGTGCTGTCTTTTGGGATGACTAATGCTCCAGCGGTGTTCATGGATTTAATGAATCGAGTATTTAAACCATTCCATGATATGTTTGTTATTGTATTCATAGACGATATTCTTGTCTATTCACGTTCAGAAGAGGAGCATGCAGATCATTTATGGACGATACTTAGGGTGCTTCAGCACCAGAATTTGTATGCTAAATTTTCTAAGTGCGAGTTCTGGTTGACTTCAGTGGCATTGTTGGGGAATATTATTGTTGCTGATGGTATTCGGGTAGACACGCAGAAGATTGAGGCAGTAAAGACTTTGCCCAGACCTACGACACCTACTGAGGTACGCAGCTTTTTGGGGTTAGAAGGATATTATAGGAGATTCGTAGAAAAGTTTTCCTCAATTTCAGCGCCTTTGACAAGGCTAATTAAAAAGGCAGCCAAGTTCTAGTGGACAGATGCTTGTGAGCGAAGCTTCCAGCTATTGAAATACAAATTGACTACAGCTCCATTCCTAACTCTTCTGGAGGGACCAGACAGCTATGTTATTTATTGTGATGCTTCGGGTGTTGGGCTAGGATATGTATTGATGCAGTATGGCAAAGTTATAGCCTATGCCTCCCGACAACTTAGGAAGCATGAAAAAAACTATCCTACTCACGATTTGGAGTTAGCGGTCGTGGTTCATGCCTTGAAGATATGGAGACATTATTTATAAGGTGTCCATGTGGACATCTATACAGATCATAAGAGTCTCCAATATATCTTTAAACAGAAGGAGCTGAACTTACGATAGAGGCGGTGGTTAGAGTTGCTAAAGGATTATGATGTTGATATTTTATATCATCCAGGGAAAGCGAATGTTGTAGCAGATGCTCTTAGCCGTAAGTCCATTAGTAGCTTGACAGATGTACAACCAGAAGGGAGGGATATGGTTCGGGAGATTCAGCGGCTATCCAGCCTTGGAGTCCGTCTAGTTAATTCGGAAGATAGTGGAGTTTCTATTCGAGAGGTTGCTGAGTCCTCAATCATAGATGAGGTAAAGAGACACCAATACAAGGACCCTATTCTAGCACAGTATAGAGATGCAGCTCTTCAAAAGGAAAAGACCCCATTTAAGGTTACACCTGACGGAGTGTTACGATATGAAGGCAGATTGTGTGTACCCGATACTGCGGGCCTACGACGGCAGGTTATGGGAGAGGCACACTCTGCCCGTTATTCTATTCACCGAAGGTCAACAAAAATGTATCATGACCTTAGATGCTTATATTGGTGGGATGGCATGAAAAAGGACATAGCGGAGTTTGTTGCTCAGTGCCCAAATTGTTAACAAGTCAAGATCGAACATCAAAAGCCTGGTGGATTATTACAGGAGCTAGAGATCACAACTTAGAAATGGGAGATGATTAATATGGACTTCATTACAGGCTTACCTCGCACTCAACGGAAGTATGACTCTATATGGGTTATTGTAGATAGGCTTACGAAATCGGCCCATTTTCTTCCAGTCAGGACTACTTATTCGGCTGAAGATTATGCGAGGTTATATGTCAGGGAGATAGTGAGACTTCATGGGGTTCCCACATCCCTTATATCAGACAAAGGAGCTCAATTTACAGCCAACTTTTGGAGATCGTTTCAGAAGGGATTGGGGACACAAGTGAACCTTAGCACAGCATTTCCCCCTCAGACTGATGGGCAGGCTGAGCGTACTATTCAGACACTAGAAGATATGTTGCGGGCCTGTATTATTGACTTCAAAGGCAGCTAGGATGACCACTTGCCGCTCATTGAGTTTGCCTATAATAATAGCTACCATTCTAGTATCCAGATGGCACCGCACGAGGCCTTATATGGGAGGAAGTGCAGATCACCTATTGGATGGTTTGATGTTGGCGAGACTAAGTTAATAGGCCCGAATGTGGTTCAGCAAGCTGTTGACAAGGTGAAGCTTATTCAAGAAAGATTATTAGCAGCCCAGAGTCGAAAGAAGTCATATGCAGATAATCGGCGTCGAGATTTTGAGTTTCAGATTGGTGACTAGGCATTCCTAAAGGTATCACCCATAAAGGGTGTGATGAGATTCGGCAGGAAGGGGAAGCTCAGTCCGAGATACATTGGGCCTTATCAGATTGTTCGTAGGATAGTCAAGGTTGCCTATGAGTTGGATCTACCATCTTATTTGGAGGCGGTACATCCAGTCTTCCATGTATCGATGCTACGTAAATGTATTGGTTATCCTTCTAGAGTATTCCCTATAGATTATATTCAGGTAACAGAGGAGTTCTCATATGAGGAGAAACCCGTGGCTATACTTGATCGTCAGGTTAGAAGGTTACGTACTAAGGATGTGACTTCCGTCAAAGTGTTGTGGCAAAATAACAATAGGGAGGAGATGACTTGGGAAGCGGAAGACGAAATGAAGAAAAAGTTTCCTTACTTGTTTCCCGTACCTGCAGGTAATTCAATTCCTAGCTTGACTATATTGATAGATAATGAGATTATGTAGCTGTGAGGCATCTGTAAGTTACGGAATGCAGGTTGATAGGTATAACTTTTAGAGAGACCTCACTGGAATTTGTTTTTGCAAGACGCTAACTTAACATTCGAGGACAAATGTTCCTAAGGGGGAAGGATGTTATGCCTCGTATTTTTTTAATACGTAGTGCGCATCGTGATCTAGAAGACGTAAAGAAATATTAGGCAAGGATGTTATTTCCAAATGTGATATTAAGTATGAGTTGGCTAATGTAAGTGCCATTAACTTTAAGTGAAGGATTATTTAGTGGCTAATTTGGATTGATTTTCTCCAATGGGCCCCACCACTCATTATTGGCGGCTGATTAGGATTAATTGAATCCAGTGGGCCCCACCACTCAAGGCAAAAATTAAAAAGGGATCAGATTGTGGGCTGGCCTTAGTGGACATGTGTAGAGGGGGGCTGCCTCCACTTCATACTATTAAATGAGGTGGAGAAATCCACTCCATGCTAAATAAAGTGGTGAAATGCATTGCTGCATATCATCTTCTTCTTCACCACTTGTCTTAGGCAGCAATGGAAATGGAGACCCCAACCCTGCAACTCTTGGCCAGCAGCTGCAAATAATTTGGTTAGTAATCTCCTTATTTGGTGTGTTAATTCTTTAGAATACCCTTGTTAATTATCCATTAATTTTAAGAAGGGGGCGTGACCAGTAGCTTAGGAAGTTTGTTTTAGTTATTGAATGTGCTAAGTATGAATGGAAACCATAATCGGATTATTAGTGGTGTCGTGTTGGTGCTTGGGCTGTTTTTATTAAAGCAAACTACAGAAAAATTCTGTTTTGGCATTATGTATATGTTGAATGTGATTATGAGTATATACTCCAAAGGATGAACACGATAAGGTAGATGTGTTGCGAATTATAAAACGAGTTATCGCTCGGTGTGTCGTTGCTTCGCTGCTATGGTTGCTGAGACGGAACTGTTTTGGGGAGGGGGCTGTTTAATATGATTCTTTGGGTTATATGTGTCATTGGTATTGCTTTGGATAATTTGGATTGTTGTCGGATTGGGACGAAGTAAGGAAAATAAGGGAGGTGCTGCCGAATTTTCGTTAGATTATTAGCTAGCTTACAAGAAAGTAAAGCACGATGTTTATCTAATTGTTGCACGATTGTTGCTTGTTATAGATTAATAGATTGAGTAGTAAATATTGGACGTGCGGCTCAATTATACGGTATGTAACGCTGTCCCTTCTTTCTTTGCTTGGCATGACTTTTAAAAATAAGCGAATAACGTACAAATTTGATACTTACCTCTAGAGCGTCTAGGTGACGTATATTCTTGCTTCCACAATTATTCCTCTATATAACGGCTATGTATAAGGCTATGATGATCTCTAATATCTATAGTAATGCTTCTTAGAGTCATTGAGATTTTACGTTTCCATATCGTATTAAAGGTTCATAATCTTGATAAAACATTAATCTTTGGTAATACTCCTTGCTGGTTCACGTTGATTGTTCTATTGAGTTATAAGAAATTATTTTAATTGCATATGGTTGCGCATAATATTCTGCTCGTGCATAGAGTCATTTATCATTTCACCGAGTCCCGGGCCGGGTAATGTTCGTGTGGAGTTTCTTGCATATGTCACCGAGCTCCTCACTACAGGGCCGGGTATGTATATTATATATATGATTGGTGATGAGGATGGTTATGATGATGATGATGACGGAGATGACGTGATGATTATTTTGCCGAGCCCCTTACTAGGGAAGCTGGGCACCTTAAATGTTAAATATATGCATGATTTTCACTTAAAAGGGTATATGTGTAGCGATATTTTTTTCGACTTGCCATATTGGTATCCTGTCATCTTTACCTTATGCTTTACATACTCAGTACATTGTCCGTACTGACCCCCCTTTCCTCGGGGGGCTGCGTTTCATGCTAGCAGGTGTAGACGCACAGTTCGGTGATCCTCCCGCCTAGGATATCTACTCTGTTGAATGGGAGAGCTCACTGTTCCGGAGCCCAGTCGTTTTGGTACATAACTTTTGTGTAGTCTTTTGCTCGTCTATGGGTATGGCGGGGCCCTGTCCCGTCGAGTTTCACGGATGTACTCTTATAGGTCTGTGGACATTATGTGGGTTGTATATATATGTTTTGGATAATGGTCTGGACATGGTTTGTTTGGGATGTCCGCTTGTACAGGGGCAGCCTTTTCGGCTGCGTACATCATTGTGTATTGGTAGTGGCAGCCTTGTCGGCTCGCGTATGCTGTTATGGTTGAATGGTTATGACTCCTTATGAGACAGGTCCTCTTATATATATATGACGTTGGGGTTGCCTTGATTTGATTAAATTCCATATTGTCTTAGTTTAAGTTGGTTATACTTAGCAGGTTTGTATGTGGGTGTCCAAAACGGGCACTAGTCACGGCCCATCGGGTTGGGTCGTGACATCCACGACCTAAGAAATGCCCTAACTTCTAGGGTATAGGTGCGGGTCATGACAAGCTTGGTATCAGAGCATACGATATGAAAGTGGTCTTAGGAATCAAAAACTCTCATAAAGCCACGTCTACTAGAGTCTTGACCATCGGTGTGAGTCACGACACATCTATGGGCGAGAAGCTATAGGATGATAGAGTTTCACTTTCTTCATCAATTTGTGTCATGCCTAAGAGTTGAGGTTGTAAGAGTATATTCCTAATCTCTTCTTTGGTGATTATTAGAGATAAATCTAGAAGGATGACCGCTAGAAGATTGGAAAAAGGAAGGGTGGAATAGGAAGTTCCTCCTTAAGTTGAGTAGGTTGAGCAAGGTGCTCAAGGCGACCAAGTCCCTATTGGAGGTCAACGTAATAAGGTTTCGGTGGTTACTTTAGCCCGAACGTTGACTACCTATGTGAATATAGGTATGGTACCTAGAGTGAATGTTATGGAGAGCACTATGACATCTAGATTGAGAGATTTTGTAAGGATGAATCCTCCTATCTTTCTTTACTCTAAAGTGGGAGAGAATCCCCAAGAATTTCTAGGTCGTGTGTACAAGGGGTTGAGTATCATGGGGTGACTTCTAGGGAGAAGGCGGATTTGGCTTTGTACCAATTGAGGGAGGTTGCTCAAGTGTCGTACACTCAATGGAAAGATAATAGGTCGGTTGAGTCGAGTTCTATAGAGTGGGAAGAGTTTAAGGAGGCTTTCTTAGGAAAGTACTTTCCCCCGTGAGAGGACGGAGGTGAAGGTTGAGGAGTTTATCAATCTCAAGAAAGGTAATATGAGTGTCGAGTATTCTTTGAAGTTTTCTAGGTTGTCTAGATTTGCACCATCCATGGTGTCTACCCATATGGATGAGATGAGTAGGTCTGTGACGGGTGTTGCTGACAGTGTGAAAGAAGAATGCCAAACGGCTATGCTCCATGATGATATCACCCTAGCTAGCCTCATGGTGTATGCTCAATCAGTTGAGGAGTCTAAACTTTGTAGGATTTCTAGAAACTTTAAGAGGAGTGGCTCAAGTGACCAAAGTCAACCTAGGTTTATGAAGAGGGCTCAAATTCAAGATGGACCTAGTGTTCCTAAGGTTAAACTTGAGAAGGGTAGTGTTTCTCAAGGTGGTAAGCCTACATGTGCTACTTGTGGAAAGAAGCATTATGGAGAATGTCTATTGAGTACCGGGAGTTGTTTTGGATGTGGTAAATATGGACACAAATTGAGGGATTTTCCTACTAGAGATGGTTGGAAAGTTTCTCCTTATGTTCCTAAAGATGATGCTCCAAAGAAAAGGCGTTTCTATGCATCCTAGACTAAAGAAGCAAAGCCAGATGAGGGTGATGATGATGATGGTATGTTCTTGTATTTCTCTCTTTTTGTGTTATGAGTTCCTTCTAAGTGAGAGAGTATGGTGAGTAGTGGAGTTTTGATTGATTGCCTCATTTCTTCTATTCTACTCAACCTTCAGGGTAGAAAGTCATAGTAGTATGTTATATGTTTCATTGTGTTTGAGGGTCTTGTTGAAATTGAATTTCATTGATTCCTTGCATTGCGCATTTCTGAAGTTATGATTATGTTTTAAATGTGTTTATATGATTTTATCTTGCATATTAGCATGTTTCTATCATCAATTGCCTAAAAGTTGCATTTTAATTTTTTTTTTGCATAATTTTGATAAATTACTAATTTGTTCTTTGGTCAAAAATTGTTATAATGTGGTTAGAACTGATAAGCATAATAATGAATATAAAATGAATTTTTGCTATTTGGAATGAAGGATGTGAGTCTTATGGCATAATGAGATGTAGATTTGTTTCTAACTTGTTGTTGTGTTGTGATTCTCTTAATGATGTGAAATTGATGTTTTTCTTTGATTATGTATTGTATAATCTGTTATGTGGTATGGTCATGAGTTATTAAGTTGAACCTCTATTCTTGGAAGTGTTCGTAGTTGAAAAGTGTCGTGCGAGGATGAATATTATCCAAGGGGGGAGATTGTAATACCTCAAAAATGACTTAAGTGAAACTAGAGCCTAACATGTTTGTCATGAGAGTCTAAGGCCATAAAATGGTTTTTAATGTGGTATTGAGGCAGTGTCCAAAGATTTAAGGTGCATTGGAGGTCAAACGTTAAGGGACGACTAAGACGTTCAACCACTAAGTCACCTATGTGTGTCATATGTGGTTATTTGCCTATATGTGTGTTTAATCAGTATATGAGGTCTTTATAAGATTTATAATAGTTTTTATATGCAGTGTGTTGAGTTTATGAGGTTTGGAGGTCAAACGTCCAAGAATGTCCATGACATTTGAAAGGTTTGCCTTAATGTGACCATGTGTGTCTCGGCATGTTTCATCGAGTTATATGTGTTTGTTACGGATGAAATTGATATGGGAGATCTAAACTTATATACGAGAATATTTGGGTTGGAAAGGTACAATCAAATAAAGGACCCATTTTTTATCCAAAGGTTGTCTTGGACCAGCCCAATCGACTGAGGCAAACGAGGGCTCGTTGGCCAGTCGACGCCCCGTCGATGGGAGGTGTGGGTCAAGACTTAGCCTAGGGAATTCAATCTCCCAAAGAATAGTCTATGAACTCATCGATAGAGGACAGTAAGGTCCATTTATGAACTGACGCCCCGTCGTATGGCAAGTCGTCTGTGAGCTGTGTTCCTACGCAATTCACTGTAATTACAAGGGTGAATATAAAATTCACCCGATGTCCAAATAAGATAAAGGGCGGTTATTTAGTTTTATTTTAGATATTTTAAGTGGGTTTATAAGTCCTAAATTCCTAGATGAACTCATTCTTCAAAATCAAAACCAAAAATATCTTAGAAATCTTCTAGAACTCCATTGAAACCAAAAGTCAAGGAAGAGCTTGAATTGGAGATTTGAGTGGTGATCCTTCATAAATTTGGTGTATTAAATTCATTAAGGTATGGTTTTTCATCCTTGGAACTCTTTTCTTCAAGGAGCCAATCTTCAAAGTGATTTTCAAATACTTCTCCAAAGATAAGTTTTCTAAATTTAAATCTATCCATGGTTTCTTGCATTAAAAGTTTTAAATCATTTATTATTGATTTAATTGTTATTAATTAGATGATTTTAACTCAATTAACCTATGAACTCATGTAATTAATGAACCTTAGTTTTTGACTACTTTATGGGTCAAACGATATTGTGTTAATGCTTATGAATTCTAGTATAGTTTTATATGGGCTACTAAATAATGTAAGAATTGTATTCAATTGATGTATAGGTTGTTTTATATTGATAATTACATATTGAATTGACCTAGATTCACTGAGTATTATGGTTTATGTATTGAATTGTTGTTCAGAGCCATGGAAAGGCTTTTGGTATTGAATTGGATGATTTAGCTATGGATTAAAATGGTGAGAATGAATTGGTGGTACTCTGGCCTAATTTTCTTTATTTTATGGTAATTAGACTTGAATTATGTTGTGATTAGTATGGTCCACTTATGGTGGCGGTGCTATGTGATTTACTTGCAAATGATGTGGTCTCGTCGGTGTTACATTATGTATTATGATGATCATGGCCTTGTTGGCAAAATTAATTAATACATTGTGATGATGTGGATAGTTTATTATGTGAAGTATGATCATATATATCTACATGTGAGTAGTGTGAAAGTATGTGTTCTTCTATTGATGTTGTAAGGTGATCATGTTAGACTATGACTATATTTTTATAAGTGTAGTCTTAGAGTTGATGCATGGTTATTCCTACTTGACTATATGAGTCTATGATGGTTATATTGATGATGTTATAGTAGTGTGTGTATAGGGTGACTTAAAGATCATAATGATTATTCCTATGTGCTTCTAGAATGATATGTAATATGTGCTAAAGTGAAGTATTGTTGTGTATTCTATTGGTAGACTTGTGTCGCTTACTTGATAAATGTATGAATGTGAATATGAGATGTTTTGACATAAGATTCTAATGCCTCTTAGTCTTCAATGGATGAATTACATATGACCTTGAATTATACTACGAGGGTCTTTTATGTGGAACTTTAAACCTAGTGGTAAGGTTACGAATCTTGAAGTCGAAAGCCATAATGGTTTCCTTCTTGTAATGAATGATGGATTTAAGGTTGGTTGGCTGGAATGACATCATATCATTCTTAGGAAAGTCATTATGAGCTATTTTTGTTGCCATTGTAAGGTGTCCCTAGGGGACCTCTTTGGTAGCGTGAATGTAATTTAGTTATGAATAATATATGAAAACCTTTGCATGAACCTTTAATGTAAATTACTCTATGAAAATAAAGTCTAGCACCGAGTGAGTATGGTACAATAAGTAGCTCTAGTGAAGACCGATACTAGAGTACAAAGAAAGCCCTTCATATTCCTTAACCATGTGCCTACATGGGATGTGTAAGTTCTACCATTGGAAAGTAGTATACCCTCCATTGGAGTAGGTTACAACTTCGGATTCCATGCTTTTCTACCATGATCTGTTTCGGTTATTGCCTATTCCCATCATATGGGACACCTACTAGTATTGGAGAAGTTCTATAATGTTTAGGTGGTGGTATGGCATGCTATATATACATTGCACAATAGGAATTGACGATGTTAGTGAGAGTTCCTAGGTCTTCGCCAAGACTATTACTTGAATGCCCTTTATGTGATAGATGTCTCTTAGATGAAATAATCTATGTAATGACTTGAGTTAGAAATCATGTTAAATGAATAAATACTTATCTAGTATAGTTAATGGTTGTCTAGATAAGGTGTGAAGGGGGCATAGGAATGGTCATTTCATATCTTTCCTAGATAAGTCTAAAGAATGACTCTATTTCGGGAAGTTGGTTGATGAAAGTAGACATGATCTAAGTCTTAGGTAGTGTTAAGGATTATTTAGATAATCTTGGAGATGTCAATCATGGATGTTATATTCCTTATTTACTTATTAAGTCATTTGATAACCTTTGGAACGAGAATGTCATATCATATATATGTTATGTATAAGGTGAGAATGATTCTATCCTAGGTAGTCTAAAAGATCTCTTAAGTGTGTGTCATATCATCTATATGTTATGTATAAGGTGAGAATGATCTCTTATAGTAGTGTGTGTATAGGGTGACTTAAAGATCATAATGGTTATTCCTATGTGCTTCTAGAATGATATGTAATATGTGCTAAAGTGAAGTATTGTTGTGTATTCTATTGGTAGACTTGTGTCGCTTACTTGATAAATGTATGAATGTGAATATGAGATATTTTGACATAGGATGCTAATGCCTCTTAGTCTTCAATGGATGAATGACATGTGACCTTGAATTATACTACGAGGGTCTTTTATGTGGAACCTTAAACCTAGTGGTAAGGTTACGAATCTTGAATTCCAAAGCCATAATGGTTTCCTTCTTGTAATGAATGATGGATTTAAGGTTGGTTGGCTAGAATGACATCATATCATTCTTAGGAAAGTCATTATGAGCTATTTTTTGTTGCCATTGTAAGGTGTCCTTAGGGGACCTCTTTGGTAGGGTGAATGTTATTTAGTTATGAACAAGATATGAAACCCTTTGCATGAACCTTTAATGTAAATTACTCTATGAAAATAAAGTCTAGCACCGAGTGAGTATGGTACAATAAGTAGCTGTAGTGAAGAACGATACTAGAGTACAAAGAAAGCCCTTCATATTCCTTAACCATGTGCCTACATGGTATGTGTCTAAGCTCTACCATTGTCAAGTTGTATACCCTCCATTGGAGTAGGTTACAACTCCGGAATACATGCTTTTCTACCATTGTCTGTTTCGGTTATTGCCTATTCCCATCATATGGGACACCTACTAGTATTGGAGAAGTTCTATAATGTTTAGGTGGTTGTATGGGACGCTATCAATATATTGCACAATAGTCTTTGAAGATGTTAGTGAGAGTCCCTAGGTCTTCGCCAAGACTATTACTTGAATGCCCTTTATGTGATAGATGTCTCTTGGATGAATTAATCAATGTAATGACTTGAGTTAAAAATCATGTTAAATGAATAAATACTTATCTAGTATAGTTAATGGTTGTCTAGTTAAGGTGTGAAGGGGGCATAGGAATGGTAATTTCATATCTTACCTAGATAAATCTGAAGAATGACTCTATTTCGGGAAGTTGGTTGATGAAAGTAGACATGATCTGAGTCTTAGGTAGTCTTAAGGATTATTTAGATAATCTTGGAGAGGTCAATCATGGATGTTATCTTCCTTATTTACTTAATTATGTCTTTTGATAACCTTTGGGAGGAGAATGTCATATCATCTATATGTTATGTATAAGTTGAGAATGATTCTATCCTAGGTAGTCTAAAAGATCTCTTAAGTGTGTGTGAAGAGATTTTATGGATGGTCGCTTCACAACTCACTCAAGTGAAACTTAGAATCACCTTTGGCTATTAACTCACACTCCACAAAGTGTGGAATTCAGGAGGTCACAATTGAGTAGCTAGCTTACTATCCTCCATAACCATCACTAAAAGTGATTCTTAACCTAGGGAAGTTCAAGGGAACTCAAAATAAGACCATTAAGGGTATTCATAACTTTACCATCAAGGCACATTATCCCCCACTTGGGGTAAGCAAAATCAATATTCATCACCTCTTGCCCTTAATCACCAAGGTCAAAGCAAGTCAAGATCAAACCTACATATTCCTCACATAAGAAGGTTCGACAGCATTGAGGTTTTCCACTTCTAATCTCATCCAAAGGAGCTTACTAATTCAACCATCAAAAAGTACTCCTCAAGCACCATTACACCTCTAAGTTTATCACCTAAAGAAACTCAGAACAATCAAGTTAAGTCATGCTACCCAACCACATGAGGCCTTAATAACACCATGAACACCAAGGGTAATTTCATATCTCATTATATTCTACCACCAAGACCGAACAATGTAGTTCTAGATTCAAGCTTATAAAGGTCATCACCTTTGGTGGACATTTCCTACCAACCATGCCTAGGCACAACCTAAGCACTTCCTCAAATGACTATACCTAAGATGAATCATAGAAGTCCACTAACAACTTCAAAGTAGGTCAACATCAATTTTATCCTTCTCTTTGAGAGTTAAGGGTACATACTACCCTCTACGTTACTTTATGGCAAAAACATATTTCAAACTTATGGAATTAAACCCCTTATTCCCTTTTCCCACTCTTAGGATAGATTCATATAGGGAACTAACCAACTAGTCATAAGGATTCTCCCATTTACCAGCATACTTCACAATTACCATACAAGATTTAACATCCATCTTCCCTCTTTAGGAGGAAGTGTATACAAAATGCTCCAATCCACACAAGGACAAGTATGAAGCATTTATCATATACAAAGGAAACATTCATTTTTCTCACTATTTATCAACTTTCTGCAAAACACATCAAGTATATACCATAACATTATAATACCATCATATATAATCATAAAACAACCTATCATTCCAAAGGGAACTCCATTATAACAAGCGATAACCATATCATAACATAACTTCTAATCATAACATCTTATTTCTCATAAACCATCTATATTATGAATCACATCACATCAAAACATACCAAATTCACCTTCAAATATACTCATCAAGCCACAAAACTAAGGTAAGAATCAAAAATCACCTTTTTCTCCCTCAAGCTTTAAGACATCATTCCTTTCAAGCAATCACATCTAAAAGACCTCCGGACAAGGAAAAACATAAAGGAGAAATCATATAGAGATAAGTTCTACGGCACGACACAAGAGTAGTGAAGAAAGTGAACTCTATCGTTCTATAGCCTCTTGCTCATAGATGTGTTGCGACTCACCACCGGTGAAAAACACTATTCTAGAGGTGGCAATATCAGACTTAGGACCCTAAAACCATTTTCTATAACCTCATGCTTTGATACCAAGTTTGTCACAACGGGGGAGCAACCCCTAGAAGTAACAAGGCATACTTGACCTCTTCGAGGTCTTATACAAGACCATAGAAATCATTCATCGCATGATCATAAAAATAATGGAAAATTTAATATTTTTCATAGCACATTATATACTAGAATCATCATTTCACATCATATACTAGAATCATCACTTCACATATAGACTCTAAGTCTCGTTTGACAACTTAAAATACAACTCAAAAGAATAGGATAGGTACACGACCCTTAACAAGGTAAAATAATATTTAAACTATTACATAATTTGGGTAAGAACTTGACATAGGAAATCCTAGAGTCATAAGGATCCCTTTTGTTGAACTTGGGAGATCTATCCAAGTTCTTTACTTAGGAGATATCCTCTAGCCATCACCACCTAAACTTTGTCTAAAAAGATGAAGAAGGATGATATTAGTATAAGAACATACTAAGTATGGAAACCATACAAAACATGCATTTAAAGAGGACATTTAGTTAGAAATCATGCATCATGTCTTTTTAGTAAACCTAATGAACATTGGCACAATAACCACAACATAGTTCATATACATAAAGTAGGCATGGATACTCTTCAGAATAACACATAGGGCCACTTATCACATTTGGAGGCACATTCATTACACATAACACATTACTTCTCTTTTCGCCTCAACATCTTTCCTTAAGAAACCCTCAAGTGTACTTAGTAAAATGTATCACCTTGAGATAACGTTAATGTAACTCCACTTAGCCTTCAACAATACAATATATCATACACATATAATAAGACATAACCTTCACATAAGAACCATCATCTAAAACAACCTCCAAGTCACACTAATGCAATTCACAAGTAGTATCCCACAATAATACTCATACCAAGTGATCCCAAGAAGTCACCTTTGATTGGGCATATCGCATTCAACAAGTCGTAACACCTTCATTCATCACTATATATAAGACCATAAACTTCATTGTATGATGTGCGAAATAATTCATTTGCTACCACTTTAGTCATAAATCATTTAGTTCACACATAGGTAAACCACCCCCACAACTCCTTCACAAGCTTACTTGTACAATGTTCATATGGAGTCTCATACCCTAACATAAACTAAGTAAACTCATTTAGAAGCCACAAGTATAACTCATATGCATAATCATAATTAATGCCTTAGAATAGCAAAGTCACCTTAACATGCATTCCTACTGCAATGCATGAGTAGGGTCCATAGTCCTACCTAGTAAAACTTCTCAAGGAGTTATGATTCGAGTTCACATTTTCATCTTAGTTCATTTCTTAAACTTTCAGGGACATAGCAATAACCGACATAGACTATTTGAGCTACATGGAATCCAGTGTTCTTCTCCTACACTGAAAAGAGAGGGTACTACTTGCCAAGGTAGGACCTTCATACATAATAGTTATTCTATTGGATCCACTAATCTAAAAATACAGGGGCACATAGTTATGGAATAAGGAGTTTGCTACTAGAAATCTTGACTTGCTAGAAGTGGAGATTTCCATCTCATGAGACAACATCTATGTTGGGAACCCGGACTTGCCAGATGTGAAGGTTCTCTTGTGGGAAAATGGATATACTTAACGTGAAGCTCCTACACTTATTTTTCATGTTCACTTGGTGCTAAGCTCAAACTCCCCTTTTTAAATATCATACGCAAGTTAACATTTATTTGTAAAGATTAGGCTTTAGGGACTTTCTCCCTCATACATCATATATCTTAAAGGTATATAGAATGAGAATGTCCTTTCATCATAGAAACTATTTTATGTGTTAAGTTTCTCCCACATTATTCTACAATTTATACATTCATGTGTGTGTACATACATATGTGAGACATACTTTCACATAAATACCTCTAGGAAACACATGTTCATAATTCGTTAATGATATACTTAACATGCATAGTAATAGATAAGGGTGCATATGAGAACTATCTTTTTAAGGGTGCATATGAGAACTATCTTTTCAATTGACACCATGAATCTATCCTACTCATGATTATGCATGAGAGTGTGTGATCATATTGGTCATCGTGATCACATAAAAGTAACAACTATGTTACTTAGGATACTACCCTTCAAAGGATCAGAACATATATAAAATGTATCCATCAAGTCATGACCAACTCATGAATAGAACATCTATGGAATCTAAGTCACGCACCCACATTACATCATAGGAGACAAAAGCATATTCAATTATAATAATAGAAGACTCCTAACATGCATAGGATCACATATTCATAAAGGGTCCATATAGGTAGGGGTCATGCTAAAAGAGTATTCATCACAACTAGTCATGTAAATCATACCTTATCCTAGCCTGATCATCACATATACATAACATCATATAAGGCTAAATCATGATACTAGAATGGAAGACGACACACATAACTTTGTAGTGATGATAATTATCAAATTAACCCACTCTACATCTATTTACTTCAAGTCAATGTAAAACATTTAAGTATAGACAAAAATATAACAACTGCCACCATAAGTGGACCATATCAAGCAATACAATTCAATATACATTCTATGCTAATTAGAGAAAATAGGTAAACTTACCTACTCTCCAACTTATGATCATCATTGATCAATACTCCACCTCATACTCAATTAACATAGATAAACTAGGATTAAGCAATACACTATAATCTAATAAAAATTGGATCATCATCTAATCTAGATCACAAGACCTACATCATAGGCTAAATTGAGAGATTAAGGAGATCTTGGGTTCTTCATGGAATTTATTTAAATTCATCTTAAAAATAATAATTAAAAATAAATCCATCATAAGAATGACTTTGAAATCAATTAGACAATGAACCCACGGCTAGATTGAAAATTGAGAATTTTGATCATAAAATCACATTCGAAAATCTTTGATACAACTTCTTAGATATAATATTAACTAAGAATCAAGGGTTACCATGCCTTAATAGAAGAAAATACCACATATTTGGAGAAGAAAGCACTTCAAAATTCATCTTCTAGCTTGAGCTTGAGTTTGACCTCCAATGGAGGTTAGAGAGAATTTGAAAGAGAAGAAAGTTTTGTGGATTTTTTGATTTCTTATTGGGTATTGCGGTTTTGCATTGGTAAAGGGGTTATATATGATTTAAAATCCATTTATAACCGACTCCCAAATTATCCAAAATACCCCTACATTATTGGACATTTTTAGATAAATCAAACTTAACTTTCATTTCTCTTCATGTCTTGCTTAGGTGGGTCTCAAGATAAATTTAGATGGAGGGTTTATTATGATGTCGGTTGTGAAATGGATATGGTTATATCTTATATTGTGGTCATATCCTATCTGTGATCATTGACTTGAAAGATCTTTCTTATACTTGTCTTATTAGATTTTAACCAAGAATAGCATGAAAAACATATCTCAGATAAATGTCCCTTTCTCATGATTTTTGCACGATCATAATACTTAGTGCATCTTTATAAAAACACCATTTCCCCATGTTTTTACTACAAAGTGTAGGTGGTGTCAACTACAGGTTCTTTTGTAGATTGAAGAGCTTGGAAATCTTGCCTTGAAGCCTCGGGTATGTCGTAATTATTCGAGGACGCGTATCTTAGATATTTTTCGTTATGTTCTTGTAATAGACTTTAGTAAATTTCTTTTGAATGTAAAGGGTCGTTTCCCTATGATATTGAGACGTGTCTAATATCTAAGACGGACCGTGCTGAGATTTACTTCTTTCATTTTTAACAAAAGAGATTCCAGTTGTTGCCTATTTAGTGAAAAGTTTTAAATTCTTCACAAATTTTAATACCTATATGATGAATGAATGCTAAGGTCTTGTATAACGCCTCCGAGAGGTCGAGCATGCTGCATCAGAACTTGCGGGTACTCTCGGGTAGCGACACTAACCCTACACCTTAAACCCCAAGCACAAATACCAAAACCCAAGCATCATACACTAAACCATAGATATTTTCCTCAAACCATAAACCCCAAAAGCTAAAACCTAAAAAAACATAGACCCTAACCCTAAGCTTAAACCCTATACCGTAAGCCCCATGCTCCAGATATCAAAACCCCAATTAAACACTAATCAATAACCTTCTCTTGGCAAAAATTCTCTCTCTAATTTTTTTTCCAGATTTCTCTCACAAATTCGCATTTGGCTAATTAATTCACGTGATTTGAGTGAATAATGGAGAAGGATAATTGATTCAAGTCGCTGAATTAAGGGAAATTGAATTTCACTTTGAATAAACAATCATTACATTTGGAATCAGGCTCAGAATCAACCTACAATCCGTCTCATATATGGGACGAAGATGTTTCTGGGACTCAGTACAAAAATCTTGCGAAAAGGTTGATTTTAATCGGGATTGTAGGGATGTTTCTCTGAATATAGGTCAAAAATCTACTTCTTCTTTTCTTCACGATGAAACCTATGTGAATCGCGGTCCTCAACTTACTGATTCAGCTGCGCGAAGCTCACAATCAAGGGAAGGGATAACTTCGTCTGAATATCGCAGTCCAAAAGCTTCAGATTCAGTTGCGCGAAGTTCACAATCAATGGAAGGGATACATTCGCAGGAAAATAGAGAGGAAAATTGATCTTTCTTGGATAAGAATCAAAGGGAAAATGTGGGTGGGGTTTATTCCCCTGTTCTTGAGGATCAATATACGAAAAACCCAATGGAAGCTATAATGCAGGAAAAATTCTTGACCAAGAACAGCTAAGGGAGGAACGTCAAGCTCATACAAGTTTCAATTCATCCCAATTAACATCTTGGTGAATCGATACAAGGGAACAAAGCAGGTCATCTTGTTGGTCAAGAACCATTCAATTAGTCAAAAACACAAAGAATAGCTACTGCTCATTCAGGTCAGTATGCACTATCTACATTTACTACTAATGTCGATCATGAATTGAATATTTATTCTAGAAATCCTAAGGATTTAGGTGTGCAAGATAACATGTTGAATGAACTAATTATCAAACACATTTTTCAAAAATTTCTACGAATTTTGATCAATATGTGACTAAAGATGCTACTGATAGAATGGAACAGAATCTTGTTAATGTTGCTAATTTTTCAAAGAAAGATCAAACTCCAGAACCTGTGCCCTCTACTGTTATACAAACTTATGCTGATAGGCTTAGATTCATCAGTCAACAAAAGAAATTCGTATTAATCTAACTGAACCTGAAATCACTACTAAACAATGACTTCATGCTGTTCTCTTTGTGAAGAAAGAATTTGTTAAAGATTTGGCTTCTTCTTGTAAGTTCACATTAATTGGTAAATTTGTAAACACAATGCCTAGAGTGGAACTTATTAGGAACAACTTTATTCTTCAAACTCAATTATCAGCGAAGTTAAAATAGCTCATTTGAGCTAGATTACAATATGTGGACCAAAAAAAGGATGACTATATCTTGATTATGAGGATACACGCTTGGACACACAATTTAAAGCCATCAGAAGAAACTACTCTTGTCCCAATATGGATTTCTTTGCCTGAGTTAACATGGCATTGCTATAATAAAGAATTCATCACTAATTTGCTATCACCTATAGGATGAGTCCTTTATTTAATTTCAGCTTCTATTAATTAAACTAGGGGTAGTAAAGCTCGAGTTAAAGTTCAAATAGATCTTACCAAAGACAGACCCCCTCACATTTTGGATGGGATATATTAGGGAGAATATCACTGATGGGAGAAGGCAGAATATTGAATATGACAACATACCTGATTATTTCTTTTACTGTAAACATCAAGGACATAAGGAAATTAATTGTTTAATCAAACAATGGGATAAAAAAGAAGAAAATAAATGGAAAAAAGTAAAATAAAAGAAGACAATATTACTAAAGAATTGAAGGTACTTATTCAGCAGACAGAATGGAGGATGATATAATCAACATACTATGTCAAGAGAACAACAACAAATACATATTCATCAAGAAGAACCATGGCATATGCAAAGGAGGAAAAATGCAATAAAAAACAACAACTGGAAAATACACAAAAAGGTATAAACATTATTACCATTAAAAATACTTATATAGATTTGGAAGTGAAGGAACAACCATTAATTCATGAAGAATTGGTGAGGCATACTGCTTAGACTTCAAGTGGATCTAAAAATCATCCTCAACAGCGGAGACATGTAGTGATGGAAAGAGGGAATACTATCAGGGAGCAGGTTATAGAACAACACTTGGGAAACTCATGCTATCAAAAGGGATGATGAACTTACAAGTGATAAAAATTTAGTACAAGTAGTTAATACAATTCATTCATATATTTACTCAATGCTCCCAACCCCTACACCCATTACTAAATGTACTATTGAAAATGTTAATGTAGCTGATGGAGGTGAGGTTGGAACTGGTCAAGAGAAAATGTACAGTGAGGTCAGGTTATCCAAAAGGAAAGGGAAGATGGATCAAGTGGATGAGAATGTTGGTCAACACACTAACATTGAAGATAATGAACCTCCTGATAAACCTAGTAACATATATCACAATTAAGACTAAGTAAAAACAGAAGAGAGGCAATTTAGAAAAAACAACATAAAGAAAAAGGTCATGATTGTGTAGAAATAGAAAAGGATGATGACTTTGATGAGTATGGGGCACCCAATTCTGAGGAAGCGTATGATGAAGATACTCAATCCTTAGAGGAAGGTGATGTGTCAACCCAAGAAATTAAAACATAACAGCAACCTCAAAGTGGACCTATGCAACATACTAACAATCCTGAAGAGGTTCAGGAAGTTACTGGAAAGCATGAATTGTGTCCTAGGGGTAGAAAAGAATCTACGAAAAATGAAAATAATATTGTTAACAGACCACTCACTAGGTCTAGGAGTAGATGTGTTTGATTATTAGAGCCATATGTTCGAATTCTAGGAGTATAAATATTCTAGGTGCTTTGGAAAGGCTGCAAAACATAGATGTGTTGGAACCTATTGCAAACAAGTCACATATTAGATTCTTAATATAAAGTGGTGGAAGTGCATGATGAACATATTACTTGTGAAATCAATCATTTAGACTGTATATGTTTCTTGTCACATATGTAATATGTTTCTTGTCATTTATGTGCATGCTAAATGTAAAGATTACTTAAGGAAACCTTTATGGGATGAATTGTTACATTATTCTGATACTAATTTGCCTTGGTGTATGATTGGTGATTTTAATGTTATTTCATCTACTTATTAGAAATTAGGTGGTAGGAAATATAACATGAACAACAGTTTTAAATTTATTAGTATTATTGAAGCATGTGGATTAGTGAATATAGGATACCATGGCCAGCATTTTATTTGGTGTAATCAAACAGAGGAGGGAGCTAGAATTTGAAAAAGATTAGATAGAGCTATGGTAAATGATAAGTGGTTAGATATTTCATTTAACATCAGTTGGTTTGATCAATGTCCTTTACTGCTTAAAAGGAGTATTAGATTAGAACATGTAATCAAATACTTTAAATTTCTTAATTTTTGAACTGAAAATTCTTCTTTTTTAGCTACTGTGGAAAATTGCTGGAGAATAAAAGCAACTGGTAACCTTATGTAGATTTTTCATACTAAAATGAAGAGACTATCTAATACTTTAAGTATTTTGTCAAAGAATGAGTTTGGAGATATTGTTGCAAAAATAAAAGATTATGAGGATTTAGTAAATAATGCTGAAGATAATCTGCTTAATGCTAATACTAAAGACAATAGGTCTAAATTACATGGTATTAATGCAAAATATAGAAGGCATTTAAAAATTGAACATTCCCTGTTACAACAAAAAGCCAGATTCATTGGTTAAAAGAGGGTGACAAAAACTCTTAAGTATTTTCATGTTGTTTTGAGAAGGAAAAGGAGAAGAATGCTTATGCATTAAAATATAACAGATTCAGGGGATTGGGTACAGGGAGATGAAGAAATTTCTAGAGAAACATGTAATTATTTTCAAAACATATTCACAGTTAATAGAAATAGAATAAATGAGGGGATTTTACAATGCATTCCAAATCTGAGTACTCATGAACAAAATTTAAACTTGGAAAGCATGCCTACAAGGGAAGAATTAAGAAAAGTAGTGTTTGAAATGAATCCTAATTCAGCTCCTGGTCAAAATGGTATAGGAGGAAAATTTTATGAAACCTGTTTTCAAATAATTAAATTTGATTTAATTGCTCTGATCAATCTTTCTTTAGTGGTCAAGACATCTAAACACATTACTCACTCTTGCTTGATTTTGCTTCCTAAAACAGAACATCCAAATAACCTTAGTTATTTCTCTAATAAAATTATATCTAAAATCATGAGTACTAGGTTAGCTCTTATTTTACCTAATCTTATTTTCCTTAATCAATCTGGTTTTGTAAGAGGTAGGAGTATTTTTGAGAATATAATGTTGGCTCAAGAGATCATTCATGGTATTAAACAACCTAATGAGAGTGCTAATATGGTCATTAAGTTAGATATGGTCAAATCATATGATATACTTGTCTGTATTGAGAAGGATGGGAGATGTTCATTGAGAAAGTCTGGAGAATCATGAGTAATAATTTGTATTCTATAGTAATCAATGGTAAAAAACATGATTTCTTCAATCCACTAGAGGGCTTAAGCAGGGTGATCCTTTATCTCCAGCCTTATTCATTTTAGTTGCAGAAATTTTATCTAGACAACTTAATTTTTTAAATCAAAATGTGTTATATAAGGGGTTTCATATGGAGGGTAAGGGGCCTCAAATTAATCATTTATGTTTTGTGGATGATTATATCATTTTTACTTCTACTATGAGAATGTCTTTACAACTTATAGTGAAGATCATTTCTGCTGATGAAAATATTTCTGATCAATTGCATAATAAAGATAAAAGATTTTTCATGATGACTAAACATACTGATGATGATATTGTTGCTACTATTAAATAGGAGACTGTTTTTAGTAGGAAAGATAGCCATATTAAGTATTTAGGTTGTCCTTTATACGTAGGGAGACAAAGGATTATTTACTAGTCCTTTATACACTGGTTGACAATCTAAGATTCTAAATTTTGGAAGTAAAATTACCTTAGTTAAAGATGTTTTATAATCTATGTCTATTCATACTATGGCTGCAATATCTCCTCCTAAGAGAACTTTGAAATACATTAAAAATGTCATTGCTGACTTTTTTGGGGGGATTGAAAAGGAAAAGAAAAAATATCATTGGGTATCATGGGAAACTCTAGGATACCCTACTGATGAAGGGGGTATTGGCATAACATTATTGTAAGATATTGTATGTATTTTCAATATAAACAATGGTGGGAATTAAGAATAAAACATTCTTTGTGGGTGTTATTTTTGAAGGCTAAATACTGTCAAAGATCTTACATAGTAGCAAAAAATTTTGATAATGGTCAATCACTGGTTTGGAGGTACTTTACTAGAAATAGGGATGTTGTAGAATCTCGTATTAGTTGAAATATTCATTTAGGGACTTATAGCTTTTGGTGGGATAATTGGCTTGGGGATGGGACTTTAGCTAAATATTGCAACAATACATCTAGTTTGAATAACATTAAGGTCTCTTATTTTTTAGAATCTGGTCATTGGAAAGAAAAGGAAATTAGATTACATGCTCCTCCCTTATTAATTCCCATCATACTTAGTACCAGGAAGGCAGGCCTAATAACACTGCTAATTGGATACCTGCTGAAAATAGTAACTTCTCCTATATCTAGTGCTTGGGAAAACATAAGGAAAAAATATACTAAAGATGCTATTATTAAAATGATTTGGAATAAAAAGTTACTTTTTAAAATCTCCGTCTTTCTTTGGAGAGCTTTGAAGGGAAAATTACCTACTAATGAAAGAATTACTTCTTTTTGAAAGGATGTTGCAGATTCTTATAGTTGTCATAGACCACTGAAGGATGAAATCAACCATATTTTAGTGAATGAACAATTTGCTAGATATGTTTGGCATAAAAACAGATAGAAAAGGAAAAAGAACTAGAATTAACTAATGAAATAAAAGAGATGGAACAAAAACTAAATGAAGACCTTGAAATAAATGAAATAGACGAAAATGAATCAGATACAATAAATGACAAAAAATCAGAAATAAGTAATATAAGTGAGACATACACAGAAATTCTAGAACAGGTAAATAAACCGAAAAAATTAGAAATAAACACAGGAGATATGAATCGACCTAGTACGTCAAGAGTTAAAACTCTAGACAATATCCCAGAAATAGTCCTAGAATTTGTCCCAGATTGACACCACCAACTTATTATACAGAAACTTATCAGCAATCAGATAGAACTAACGCAATATGAAATAGTAGATTAAATAAAAATTAGATACCAAAATAAATAAACGAACAATATAATTTCTTAGATCTAGATTGTGTTATAGATATAAATAAAGCAATATTACTATGGATAGGAAATATATCTAAGCAACTAATAGATAACAAAATAAAAACAACAGAAATACCAAGGTATATAGAAAGAACATTTGTAGGAGCAACAAGATTATGGATAGAAAATCTACCCTCAGAAAGTTTGGAAGCGATATTAGAGAGAGATGTAGTAGAGAGGAAAGAGGATTGATTTTATTATGAGGGAAAGCCCTCTATTTATACTACTAAATTTACATATCTGGCCAATGTAAGTGGCCGACATTTACTTTACACATGGCCTAATTATATTTGGCCGACACTAATAATAAAATACTCACTATTTCTACTTTACATAATGGCCTCTTCTTTTTATTTCTGGCCGACACACACTATTTACTATATGACTAAGAAGATAAAATACTTTTTACATAATTGTCCTTTTATGGCCGACACACTAACTTTCAACTTTATTTCTTTACATACTGGCCTTTACTTTTACATATGGCCGACACTATACTTTACATATGCCCTCATTCTAGCTGGACTTCAGGAATATATTTATCTTCTCCATTACATTTTGTACATAGGTGATCTGGATACTTTTGTCCTATTAGTTTACAGTATCTGGTCATCAAGCATGGAGAAATAAAATTTCTTCTGATAGCTCTTGTTGTAGGTGTTTGTTTTGGCTTCAGTAAACTTAATATCCATTGTCGTACGTCTTCCATATCTGCTGCCCTTATCTCTTTACAATTGGAGTATATCATTGTTTGATCTCTGTTGTAATAACTTCAGATTACATTTTCATTTAGGTAGTTATTTAATAACTCATTTAATATGGTAGCTATCCCAATAGTTCTTTTGTTTGCATAAAAATCTAGGATATCCACCTTCTGTATTTCTTCTTGTATATCTATTTTTTCTGGTATTATCATATCTCTAGTTAAACCTATTGTAATAACTTGTATTGTAGGTTTAATTTCTTCATATAATATCTCTGTCGTTGCTGAGTAGAACTTTATATAAAATAACGTTCCTTTAGTTATCCTTTTATATTGTAGAAATGCCTTATGTAGCTCAGGAATTTCAGCTACTTCGTCTCCAGTTATAGTATATACTGTGCTTATTAGTCAGTAGTTGTAGCAAATTGCTACTAGATTTGGAATTGTTCCTGGTTGTGCTATTAGTTTGTTTTATCCTTGTAGGTATTATGTGATATAATTTTCATTTGGATTCTTGGTATCTCTTGCTCTTGGGTTTAGGTTTAAAAAGGTTTGTATCTTGTATATATTTTCTATATACATTCTGGTAATGTGGTTATATGTTTGTTTTTTTGAATCTAGGCTGGCTTTGTAGGTATTTATTTGTGGAGCGAGGAATGTATCTTTTTGGGTATTTTGAGAAGTATATGGCATTGAAAATAATTTATTCATGTTTATATTTGTGTATTTCATTTTAGTTTCCTCCTTTTTTGAAGGTTGTCCTACTGTAGATGTGTTGGCTGTAGCTGCATTTAAACAAACATTGTTATGGGTTTTATGGAGTTTCCCATCGTCTCCTTTTAGCTCTGGCTATTTTCCGTCTGCCGAACGACGTAGCTCCGCATGTTTGTAGTCATGCTGCTGAATTATATTTTTCATCTTTTGTAACTCTTTATCCATACTGTCCACTTTCGTAGAAATTGTAGTAATGGCTTTGAGTATTTCTTCCATCGTATCTTTTTATGGTTCAGTTTGGGTTCCTTTTTCTTGATAGATAGTCTGCAACAAGATTCTTGTCAGTCTTAATTACTTTAATTGTAAATGTAAACTTTAATATATTTAATACTAATCTCCTTATTTCTTTTGTTGTAACTGAATCTTCTAACTTATTTGTTATCCACCATTTTACCTGTGTATTATCTGTTCTTACAATAAATTTATTGTAAACAATATATTGTTCAAATGCTAATAAAGATTTATATAATGCGAATAATTCTTTTCTATTTATTTCCCATTTTAGTTGTGCTTCGGTATAAGATCCTGAATAATATCTACAATGGTGTTCTATTTTTTCTTTTTCATATTTGTATTTTAAAATTCCTCCATAACTATGATCACTTGAATCTGTTTCAACAATATAAGTAAATGTTTTATTTTCATCAGGAAAATAAAGTTTTGGTAATTTTTTTACATAAATTCTTAATATTTCTTATATGTTCTTTATCTTTATTGTCGAAATAGTATTCTACATCTTTTTTAAGTTTTTTGTATAATGATTTTAAATGTTCTGCTAATTTTGGTATATATTCTCTTACTTGATTTACTAATCCTAGAAAGGATTGTAATTTCTTTTTTGTATCTATATTCTCATCAAGGTTGATTATTTTTTGTATTATGTGGTCTTGCATTTTTATTCAATTTCAATCTATTTGTATTCCTAGAAATTCTATATGTGGTTTCATTATTTCTGCTTTCTTTTTACTTAAGCTTATACCTGAGTGTTTAATTATATATATAATTTTTTCTAACAACCTTAAATGTTCATCTTGTGTTTTAGATTATAATAATATATCATCTATATATACAATACAATTTTCTAACTGGTTAAATTTAACAAACTGTTTATTCATTTTGAGCAGTAGAGTTTATTTCTCGTAATAAATGTCTGAGTCGACGGATTTTACGACGGACCGTCATGGGCACGATGGACCGTCGAGGGGGTCTCGTTCTAAAACACTTAGATTCTAAAAATTTGAGTACTGAGAACAACTCTCTGAACTTCGCGACGACATGGCACGACGGACCGTCGTGGGCACGACGGACCGTCACAGACCCTTTAGTGAAATTCAGTCTCTGAACTTTGTGACGGAACCTGCAGGACGGACCGTCTCAGGCACAACGGGCTGTCACAGGCTGTGTAACCCTGACTGGGTCGGATTTCAGTTAAATTTTTTAAGGGGCGTTTTGGACTATTCCTGCTTATAATTATAAAGTTAGTGCTTGAATGTTAATAATTCAATTTCTTGGGGGTTAAAGGAGACAACCTTGGAATAAATAGTGGGTTACTTTTACAATCTTTTATACTTAATTATATGGTAATTAGGGTAAAAGAAAAAAAGTTTCAATAAGGAAAAATAAGAAAGAGAAAGAAAGAGAGGGAGAACGATCGAGAGAAGAGAGAAACGAAGAGGAAAGGAAAGGCATTGGGGAAGTAGAATTCTTGATCACGATTCTTCGGTGGAGGTAGGTTATGGTTTATGCTATTTCATAGTAAACTCTTAATAGCGAATGATATGTGTTGGGTAGTATTGTAAAGTCTTCTATATGCTTAATTGTGTGCTGCATGATGTGATTATATAATTGTGATAAAATAAGCATGATGAGGCTATTGAATCTTAAACCTTAAAACCTCTTTGTTAATGATGATGCCTTGGTATAAAAGAAGGCATGATGAACTAAAAGAATGAGGTTAGGGGATTGGGTGTCACGTTCCGGCACCAGGATAGTATTAATTAAACGGGTGTTACGTTGCGACTCCAGGATAGTATGGATGGATCGGGTGTCACGTTCCGGAACTAGGATAGTATTAATGGATCGGGTGTCACGTTCCGACACCAGGATAGTATTAATGGATCGGGTGTCACGTTCAGACACCGGGATAGTATTAATGGATCGGGTGTCACGTTCCTACACCAGGATAGTATTAATGGTTCGGGTGTCACATTCTGACACCAGGATAGTAGTAGTGGATCGGGTGTCACGTTCGGACACAAGGATGGTAAAAAGAATGAATCTTGAATTATGTTAATATACTCAATTTAATGAACCTATTTCCCAAATGAGTATGGTATGGAGGCTTGAGTCCTCATGGGTGTACTTGGCGTTATTATCAATAATTCTTGTACTTGTTGTTGCTACCTGTTGACTATCGTAGTTTATTTTATAATATTATCTGATATATATTGCTTTCTATTTTGAGTTGGCCGATGATATCTACTCAGTACTCGTGTTTTGTACTGACCCCTACTTGTACGTTTCTTTCTTTGTTATTTGTGGAGTGCAGCAAACGTACCGCAGTCTTCAACTCAAACGCAACTCTAGCCAGTCTTCATCACGTCAGATTTCAGGGTGAGCTATTGTTTCTATCTTGGACTGGATCTTCTTCTTCACGTCTTGATGTCTTGATGTTCTGCCATGGACTAGCTGTTTAGTTATTTTAGCTTCTTAGATACTCTTAGACTTAGAAATTTGAGGATGGATGTTCTTGTGATGATGACTTCCAGATTTTGGGGATAATAATAAGTTTTGTGTTTTAGAAGTTATTTATTGATTTTATTAATGAGTTTTAAGTCTTCCGCATTACTTTCTGTTTCTTATGGTTTAAATGTTGGGGTTTAGATTGGTTGGTTCGCTCACATAGTAGGATAAGTGTGGGTGCCACTCGCGGCTCGTTCTGGGTCATGACAAACTTGGTATCAGATCATCAGGTTCGTTGGTCTCATCACACAAGAACGAGTCTAGTAGAGTCTTGAGGAACGGTAGGGGACGCCTTTACTTTTCTTTGAGAGGCTATAAGACTTTACAAAAATTCCATTCTTTCCTTCTTTCGTGCTATTATTTGGATCCAATTGGTATCTAGGTTATACAAATTGGTATTTGACCATCTTCACTCTATTTCACAGATGGTTAGAACTAGAGCAACAACTACGCCGATACCAATACCAGCAAGACAAGATGCGTCTCAAACAGCCACTGAGACTGTAGCTCGAAGAGGAGCAGTGGCAAGAGGCCAAGGTAGAGGTCGCGGGAGAACGTCCTCTAGAAGAAGAGGACAAGCAACTGGCCCATCTAGTACTAGGGCGGTGACTCCTCCACTGACTGAGGAGGTAGTACGAGAGGGTGAGGAAGGGCAGAATGAGCAGGTGCAGAATGAGGAATTACCACCCCAACCTACCCCTGAGATGATTAATCATGTTCTTTCTTATATTAGCGGGTTATCTGATGAGGGCCAGACACCTCCATTGTTTTCTGCACCAGCACCTCAGGTTCCGGGAGTACAGGATGCAGCTGCTATGGCTCCCCGCATGGATGCCTCATTGGAAATAGGCACGTTTCCTCGGTTGACTACAGGGCCTATAATGAATAGTGATCAGCATGAACTTTTCAGTAAGTTCTTGAAATTGAAACCTCCAGTCTTCAAGGGTGCTGAATCTGAGTATGCCTATGATTTTCTGGTTGATTTTCATGAGCTACTACACAAGATGGGCATAGTAGAATTAGTTGGCGTTGATTTTGTGACCTATCAGTTTCAGGGGAACGCCAAAATGTGGTGGCGGTCATATATTGAGTGTCAACCAGCACATTCAGCACCTATGACTTGGGCATCATTCTCTACCTTGTTTATGGAGAAGTATATACCCCGGACTTTGAGGGATAGGAGGAGAGATGAGTTCCAGAGCCTAGAGCAAGGTAGGATGTCGGTTACTGCATACGAGGCTAAGTTTCGTGCATTATCTAGGTATGCCACCCTGCTTTGCTTCAGTCTACAAGAGCAGATTCACCGATTTGTGAAGGGGTTGAGGTCAGATTTGCGGATTTCAGCCTTACAGGTAGCTGCTACAGCAAAATCCTTTCAGGAGGTGGAAAATTTTATGATAGAAGTGGAGGTAGTGAAGCCAGATGACTTCACCATGGCATCAGCAACTAAAAAGTTTCGTAAGAAATGTGAGTTTAATGGTTCTTACTCCAGAGGACAGGGTGCAAGATGTTACCCAGCTCGACCTATTCAGTCCTCACTGCAGACTGTAGCTGGGGGTCCACCACAGACCGGTCAAAATTTCTCTGAGTTTGGAGGTTATCCCCTGACTTCATCATTCTCACAGAGACCTATGCTTGAATCCAGAGAGTGTTATGGATGTGGAGACACTGGGCATATTAAGAGTTATTGTCTAAAATAGAGTTACAGACCCCCAATAGTCAGAGGTAGAGGTGGTCATGGAAGAGGCTGCTATTCTGGAGGACGTGGTGGCCGAGGTAATGGTGGTCACCAAAACGGTCGGGGTGATGGGCAAACCGGAGCGAATGCAGCACAACATGGTAGGGGCAACGGACAGAAGTGTGAAAGGGCCCATTGTTATGCTTTCCCTGGGAGATCTGAAGCGGAGACATCTGATGTTGTCATCACAGGTAATCTTTTGGTTTGTGATTGCATGGCTTCTGTATTATTTGATCCTGGATCCACATTTTCTTATGTATCCTCCTTATTTGCTACTGGTTTTGATTTACATTGTGAATTGCTTGACATGCCTATTCGTGTTTCTACTCCGGTGGGTGAGTCGGTGATAGTTGAAAAGGTGTATAGGTCTTGTCTTTTAACTTTTGTGGGGAGCAATACTCATGTAGACTTGGTTATCTTAGAAATGGTAGATTTCGATGTAATTCTGGGTATGACTTGGCTTTCTCCAAACATTGCAATCTTAGATTGTAATGCCAAAACTGTGACATTGGCCAAGCCTGGGACAAATCCGTTAGTGTGGGAGGGTGACTATACTTCCACTCCAGTTCGTATCATCTCCTTTCTTCATGCTAAGAGAATGGTTAGTTTAGCTTTCTTGGCACACCTCAAGGATGATACTACTCAAGTACCTTCAATTGAGTCAGTTTCGATAGTCCGTGATTTTCTGGGTGTGTTTCCTGCAGACCTTCCTGGTATGCCACCGGATAGGGATATTGACTTTTGCATTGAACTGGAGCCGGGTACTCGCCCCATTTCCATACCCACTTATAGAATGACTCCCGCTGAGTTAAGAGAGTTAAAGGCCCAACTTCAAGAGTTGTTATGCAAAGGTTTTATTAGGCCAAGTGCATCCCCTTGGGGTGCTCCTGTTTTGTTTGTGAAGAAGAAGGATGGAAGTTTCCGGATGTACATAGACTACAGACAACTGAATAAGGTAACCATTAGGAACAAGTATCCTCTTCCTCACATCGATGATTTGTTCGATCAGTTACAAGGTGCTTGTACCTTCTCAAAATCTATTTGACATCTGGTTATCATCAATTAAAAATACGGGCAACGGATGTGCCAAAGACTGCTTTTCGGACCAGGTATTGATATTATGAGTTCTTCGTAATGTCGTTTGGGATTACGAATGCCCGTGCTGCTTTCATGAGTTTGATGAACGCGATTTTTAAACAATATCTGGATATCTTTGTCATCGTATTCATTGATGATATACTGGTATACTCAAAGAGCAAGAAAGAACATGAGGAGCACTTGAGAATGGTATTGGAAATGTTGAGGGAGAAAAAGCTTTATGCCAAATTCTCTAAGTGTGAATTTTGGCTTGATTCAGTGTCCTTCTTGGGGTATGTGCTTTCTAAGGATGGAGTGATGGTGGATCCTACCAAGATTGAAGCAGTGAAGAATTGGGTAAGACCTACTAATGTTACAGAGGTAAGGAGCTTTATTGGTTTAGCTAGCTACTACCGTCAATTTTTCAAGGGATTTTCTTCTGTTGCTTCCTAAATGACAAACTTGATCAAGCAGAGTGTTTCATTTTTATGGTCGGACGAGTGTGAAGAAAGCTTTCAAAAGCTCAAGACTTTGTTGACTACTGCACCAATTCTCACCTTGCCAGTGGAAGGAAAGAACTTCATTGTTTATTGTGATGCATCCTATTCTGGTTTGGGTGCAGTGCTAATGCAAAAGAAGAATGTAACTGCTTATGCTTTGAGGCAATTAAAGGTGCATGAACGTAATTATCCGACCCATGATTTGGAGTTAGTGGCAGTAGTGTTTGCGTTAAAGAAATTGAGGCATTACCTATATGGGGTTAAGTGTGAAGTATATATAGATCATCGCAGTTTACAGTATGTCTTTACTCAGAAAGACATGAATTTAAGACAGAAGAGATGGATGGAACTACTGAAGGACTATGATATCACTATCTTGTATCATCCGGGGAAAGCTAATGTTGTGCCAGATGCTTTAAGTAGAAAGGCAGGGAGCATGGGAAGCCTAGCTTTCTTGCAGGTTTCTAGACGCCCATTGGCTAGAGAGGTTCAGACTCTGGCTAATGACTTTATGAGGCTAGAAGTAAATGAGAAGGGAGGATTTTTGGCCTGTGTGGAGGCAAGATCTTCCTTTCTTAATAAGATTAAAGGAAATCAGTTTACTGATGAGAAACTGATTTGGATCCGAGATAAGGCGTTGCGAGGAGAAGCTAAAGAAGCAAAAATCGATGAGGAAGGTGTTTTGAGAATTAAGGGGAGGGTGTGTGTACCCCGCATCGATGATTTGATTCACACTATTCTTATAGAGGCTCATAGTTCAAGGTATTCTATACATCCTGGTGCAACCAAGATGTATCGTGACCTAAAGCAACCTTTTTGGTGGAGTTGGATGAAGCGTGACATTGTGGATTTTGTTGCTCAATGCCCGAATTGTCAGCAGGTAAAGTATGAACACTAGAGGCTTGGAGGGACACTTCAGAGAATGCCCATTCCTTAATGGAAGTGGGAGAGAATCACAATGGACTTCGTGGTTGGTCTTCCAAAGACAATGGGTAAGTATGACTCCATTTGGGTAATTGTTGATAGATTGACTAAGTCTGCTCATTTCATTCCGGTCAAGGTGACTTACAATGAAGAGAAGTTAGCCAAACTTTATATCTCAGAAATTGTTCGATTGCATGGAGTTCCACTATCCATCTTATCAGATAGGGGTATGCAATTTACTTCTAAGTTTTGGAGAACATTTCATGCTGAGTTAGGTGCTAGGTTGGATCTTAGTACTGCATTTCACCCTCAGACCGATGGTAAGTCTGAGCGAACGATTCAGGTTTTGGAGGATATACTTCATGCATGTGTGATGGAGTTTTGTGGTCATTGGGATAACTTCTTACCCTTAGTAGAATTCTCATACAACAATAGCTATCACTCAAGTATTGATATGGCCCCATTTGAGGCACTGTATGGGAGAAGATGTAGGTCTCCCATTGGGTGGTTTGATGCATTTGAGGTTAGACCTTGGGGTACTGACTTTCTGAGGGAATCGTTAGATAAAGTGAAATGCATTCAAGAAAAGCTTTTAGCGGCTCAAAGTAGGCAGAAAGAATATTCAGATCGAAAGGTTAGAGACTTGGAATTTATGGAGGGTGAACAAGTGTTACTGAAGGTTTCACCCATGAAAGGGGTTATGCGGTTTGGTAAGAGAGACAAGCTTAGTCAGAGGTACATTGCCCCATTTGATGTTTTGAAGTGCGTGGGGAGGTAGCGTATGAATTAGCCTTGCCTCAAGGACTATGAGGAGTGCACCCGGTATTTCATGTGTCTATGTTGAAAAGATACCATGTGGATAGAAACTACATCATTCGTTGAGATTTAGTTCTTCTTGATGAGAATTTGTCTTATGAGGAGGAGCCTGTTGCGATCTTAGATATAGAAGTTCGCAAGTTGAGGTCAAGGGAGATTGCATCCGTCAAGGTTGAATGGAAGAATTGACCAATTGAAGAGTCCACTTGGGAGAAGGAGGCTGATATGCAAGAAAGATATCCACACCTTTTCACAGATTCAGGTACTCTTTCTCGCCCTTGTTTTTCTTCTTGTGATCGTTCGGGGATGAACAATGGGTAAATTGGTATCTATTGTAACGACCTGTTTAGTCATTTTGAGCAGTAGAGTTTATATCTGGTAATAACTGTCTAAGTCGACGGATTCAACGACGGACCGTCATGGTCACGACAGACCGATGAGGGTGTCTCATTCCAAAACACATAGATTCTAAAAATTTGGGTACTGAGAACAACTCTCTGAACTTCGCGACGACATGGAAGGACAGACCGTCGTGGGCATGACGGACCGTCACAGACCTTTTAGTGAAATTCAGTCTCTGAAATTTGTGACGGAAGCAGCAGGACGGACCGTCGCAGGCACGACGGGCCGTCACAAGCTACGTAACCCTGACTGGGTCGGATTTCTATTAAATGTTTTAAGGGGCATTTTGGACTATTCCTGCTTATAATTATAAAGTTAGTAGTTGAATGTTAATAATTCAATTTCTTGGGGGTTAAAGGAGACAACCTTGGAATAAATAGTGGGTTACTTTTACCATCTTTTATACTTAATTATATGGTAATTAGGGTAAAAGAAAAAGATTTTGAATAAGGAAAAAGAAGAAAGTGACAGAAAGAGAGGGAGAACGATCGAGAGAAGAGAGAAACGAAGAGGAAAGCAAAGGCATTGGGGAAGTAGATTTCTTGATCACGATTCTTCGGTGGAGGTAGGTTATTGTTTATGCTATTTCATAGTAAATTCTTAATAGCGAATGATATGTGTTGGGTAATACTGTAAAGCCTTCTATATGCTTTATTGTGTGATGCATGATGTGATTATATAATTGTGATAAAATAAAAATGATGAGGCTATTGAATCTTAAACCTTAAAACCTCTTTGATAATGATGATGCCTTGGTATAAAAGAAGGCTTGATGAACTAAAATAATGAGGTTAGGGGATTGGGTGTCACGTTCCGGCACCAGGATAGTATTAATGGATCGGGTGTCACGTTCCGACACCAGGATAGTATATATGGATCGGGTGTCACGTTCCGGCACCAGGATAGTATTAATGGATCGGGTGTCATGTTCCGGCACCAGGATAGTATTAATGGATCGAGTGTCACGTTCTGACACCAGGATAGTATTAATGGATCGGGATGTCACGTTCCGACATCAGGATAGTATTAATAGATCGGGTGTCACGTTCTGACACCAGGATAGTAGTAGTGGATCGGGTGTCACGTTCCGACACCAGGATAGTAAAAATAATGAATCTTGAATTATGTTAATATACTCAATTTAATGAACCTATTTAGCAAATGAGTATGGTATGGAGGCTTGAGTCCTCATGGGTGTACTTGGCGTTATTATCAATGATTGTTGTACTTGTTGTTGCTACCTGTTGAGTATTTTAGTTGATTTTATGATATTATCTGATATATATTGCTTTCTATTTTGAGTTGGCCGATGATATCTACTCAGTACTCATGTTTTGTACTGACCCCTACTTGTACGTTTCTTTCTTTGTTATTTGTGGAATGCAGCAAACGTACCGTCGTCTTCAACTCAACTGCAACTCTAGCCAGTCTTCATCACGTTAGATTTTAGGGTGAGCTATTGTTTCTAGCTTGGACTGGATCTTCTTCTTCACGTCTTGATGCCTTGAAGTTCTTGCATGGACTAGCTGTTTAGTTATTTTAGCTTCTTAGATACTCTTAGACTTAGAAATTTGATGATAGATGTTCTTGTGATTATGACTCCAGATTTTGGGGATAATAATAAGTTTTGAGTTTTAGAAGTTATTTATTGATTTCGTTAATGAGTTTTAAGTCTTCCGCATTACTTTCTGTTTCTTATGGTTGAAATGTTGGGGTTTAGATTGGTTGGTTCGCTCACATAGTAGGATAAGTGTGGGTGCCACTCGCGGCTCGTTCTGGGTCGGGACATTAAAATAGTTATCCATAAAGTGTTGATATCTACCTGGTGCATTCCTATATCCAAATGGTAATACATTTCATTCATAGAAACCTTGCGGTACTGTGAATGCTGTTAGCTGTTTAGATTCTTCTTCTATTTTTAGGTGATAAAATCCTGATTTACAGTCAAATTTACTAAAATAGTTATATCCTTGTATTTGTCTTATTTTTAGTATTTTTTTTGGTATTGGGTAACTGTATGTTTTAGTTTAAGCATTTAGATTACGATAATCTATGACCATTCTACTTTTATCTCTTTTTTGTTCACTATGTTTTATAACTATAAATGCTGGGCTTGTATGTTTGCTATTGCTTTCTTGTATATAATTATTTTCTAATAGTTCATCTATATTAATTTTGAATTCCGTTAAATCATCAAAGTTATATTTTAATGGTTTCTGTGTTATTATACTATTTTCATCTATTAGTTCAATTTTTACTTTTGTCTTATGTTTTTCCCATCCTTGTAATGGGTCTTCATTATATAGTTATTCTAGTTGTTTATTTATTATTTTAACTTTGTCTATTGTAAATATAATAATTTCTGTCACGACCCAAAACGGGCCGCGAGTGGCACCCACACTTATCCTACTATCTGAGCGAACCAACCAATCTAAACCCCAACATTTCAATACCATATAAGCAGAAAGTAATGCCGAAGACTTAAAACTCATTAATATAACCAATAAATAACTTCTAAAATTTAATACTTATTATCCCCAAAATGTGGAAGTCATCACCACAAGAACATTCTATCCTCAAATTACTAAATCTAAGAGTGTCTAAGAAGCTAAAATAAGAAAACAAAAGGTCCATATCCGAACTTCAAGGACATCAAGACATGAATCAGAGAGAATCAAGTCCGAGCTAGGAACAATATCTCACCCTCAAATCTGATTATGCTAAAGTCTGCCTAGAGTTGCGGTTGAGTTGAAGACGATGACACATTTGCTGCACTCCACAATTAACAAAGAGAAAACATACAAGTAGAGATCAGTACAAAACACAAGTACTAAGTAGGTATCATCGGCCAACTCAAAATAGAAAGAAATATATATCAAATAATAACATAAAACATACCAAATACTTAACAAGTGACAACAACAAGTACCATAACCATTGTCCCCAACACCAAGCACATCTATGAGGACTCAAGCCTCCACACCATACTCATTTGGAAAACACTTTCTTTAAATCTGAGTATATTAGCATAATTCAAGATTCATTCTCTTTACTATCCTGGTGTCGGAACGTGACACTTCGATCCTCTACTATCCTGGTGTTGGAACGTGACACTCCGATCCTTTACTATCCTTGTGTCGGAACATGACACTCCGATCCTCTACTATCCTGGTGTCAGAAAGTGACACTCCGATCCTTTACTATCCTGGTGTCGAAACGTCACACCCGATCCATACTATCCTTGTGTCGGAACGTGACACCCGATCCATACTATCCTGGTGTCGGAACGTGACACCCGATCCATACTATCCTGGTGTCAGAACATGACACCCGATCCCTAATCTCATTCTTTCAGTTTATCAAGCCTTCTTTTATACCAAGGCATCATCGTTAACAAGGAGGTTTTAAGGTTTAAGATTCAACAGCATCATCATGCTTATTTTATCACAATTATATAATCACATCATGCAAGCACACAATTAAGAATATAGAAGACTTCACGAAATTACCCAATACATATCAATCGCTATTTAGAGTTTACTACGGAATAGCATAAACCATAACCTACCTCCACCGAAGAATTCGTGATCACGCAAGCTACTCTTCAAGGTCTTTGTTTTCCTCTTCGTTCTCTCTTCTCTCGCTTGTTCGTCCCTCTCTTCTGTTCTTTCTATTTTTCCTTATTCAAACTCTTTGCCTTTTACCGTAATTACCATATAATTAGGTATAAAAGATGACAAAACTAACCCACTATTTATTTCAAGGTTATCTCCTTTAACCCCCAAGTAATTGAATTATTAACATTAAACCACTAACTTTATAATCATAAGCAGGAATAATCCAAAACACCCCTTAAAAACTTTTAACAGAAATCCGACCCAGTCAGGGTTACGCAGCCTGTGACAGTCCGGTGTGCCTGCGACAGTCCGTCCTGCTGAGTCGTCACAGAGTTCAGAGACTCAATTTTATTTAAGAGGTCTGTGGCGGCCCGTCATGCCTGCGACGGTCTGTCCTGCCATTCCGTCGCGTATCAGAGAGTTGTTCTTAGTACCCAATTTTCCAGAGTCTAAGTGTTTTGGAACGGGACAATCTCGACGGTCCGTCGTGCCCATGACGGTTTGTTGTGGGATCCGTCGACTCAAACAGATATTACCAGAAAAAAACTCTATTGCTCAAAACGACTAAACAGGTCGTTACAATATATACCAATTTACCCATTGTTCGTCCCCGAACGATCACAAGAAGAAAAACAAGGACAAAAAGGAGTACCTAAATCTGTAAACAGGTGTGAGTATCTTTCTTGCATATCGGCCTCCTTCTCCCAAGTGGACTCTTCAACTGGTCGATTCTTCCATTGAACTTTGATGGATGCAATCTCCCTTGATCTCAACTTGCGGACTTCTCTATCTAAAATGGCAACAGGCTTCTCCTCATAAGACAAATTCTCATCAAGAAGAACTGAATCCACACAAATGATGTAGTTTCCATCACCATGGTATCTTTTCAGCGTAGACACATGAAATACCGGGTGCACTCCTGAGAGTCCTGGGGGTAAGGCTAATTCATAAGCTACCTCCCCCACGCGCTTCAGAACTTCAAATGGAGCAATGTACCTCAGACTAAGCTTCCCTCGCTTACCGAACCGCATCACCCCCTTCATGGGCGAAACCTTCAGCAAGACTTGTTCACCCTCCATAAACTCCAAGTCTCTAACCTTTCAATCAGCATAGTCTTTCTGCCTACTTTGAGCCGCTAGAAGCTTTTCCTGAATGCATTTCACTTTATCTAATGATTCCCTCAGAAGGTGAGTACCCCAAGGTCTAACCTCAAATGCATTAAACCACCCAATGGGAGACCTACATCTTCTCCCATACAGTGCCTCAAATGGGGCCATGTCGACACTTTTGTGATAGCTATTGTTGTATGAGAACTCTGCTAAGGGTAAGAAGTTATCCCAATGATCACCAAATTCTATCACACATGCACGAAGCATATCCTCCAAAACCTGAATCATTCGCTAAGACTGACCATCGGTCTGAGGGTGAAATGTAGTACTAAAATCCAACCTAGTACCTAATTCAGCATGCAATGTTCTCCAAAACTTAGAAGTAAACTGTGTACCTCTATCTGATATGATGGAAAGTGGAACTCCATGCAATCGAACAATTTCTGAGATGTAAAGTTTGGCTAACTTCTCTGCATTGTAAGTCACCTTGACCAGAATGAAATGAGCAGACTTAGTTAACCTATCAACAATCACCCAAATAGAGTCATACTTACCCATTGTCTTTGGAAGACCAACCACGAAAGCCATTGCAATTCTCTCCCACTTCCATTCAGCAATAGGCATTCTCTGAAGTGTCCCTCCAGGACTCTGGTGTTCATACTTTGCCTGCTGACAATTCGGACATTGAGCAACAAAATCAACAATGTCACGCTTCATCCTACTCCACCAAAAATGTTGCTTTAGGTCACGATACATCTTGGTTGCACCAGAATGTATAGAATACCTTGAACTATGAGCCTCTGTAAGAATAGTGTGAATCAAATCATCGACGCGGGGTACACATACCCTCCTCTTAATTCTCAAAACACCTTCCTCATCGATTTTTGCTTCTTTAGCCTCTCCTCGTAATACCTTATCTCGAATCAGGATCAGTTTCTCATCAGTGAACTGCTTTCCCTTAATCTTGTCAAGAAAGGAAGATTTTGCCTCCACACAGGCCAAAAATCCTCCCTTCTCTAGTACTTCCAGCCTAATAAAGTCATTAGCCAGAGTCTGAACTTCTCTAGCCAATGGGCGTCTAGAAACCTGCAAGTGAGCTAGACTTCCCATGCTTCCTACCTTTCTACTTAAAGCATCTGCCACAACATTAGCTTTTCCCAGAGTATACAAGATAGTGATATCATAGTCCTTTAGTAGTTTCATCCACCTCCTCTGTCTCAAATTCAAATCTTTCTGAGTAAAGACATATTGTAAACTGCGATGATATGTATAGACTTCACACTTAACCCCATATAGATAATGTCTCCATTGCTTTAATGTAAACACTGCTGCAGCCAACTCCAAATCGTGGGTCGGATAATTACGTTCATGAACCTTTAATTGCCTCGAAGCATAAGCAATTATACTCTTCTCTTGCATTAGCACTGCACCCAAACCAGAATAGGATGCATCACAATAAACAATGAAATTCTTACCTTCCACTGGCAGGGTAAGAATTGGTGTAGTAGTCAACAAGGTCTTGAGCTTCTGAAAGCTTTCTTCACACTCGTCCGACCATACAAATGGAACACTCTGCTTAGTCAAGTTTGTTAATTGGGAAGCAACAGAAGAAAATCCCTTGACAAATCGACGGTAGTAGATAGCTAAACCAACAAAGCTCCTTACCTCTGTAGCATTAGTAGGTCTTACCCAACTCCTCACTACTTCAATCTTAGAAGGATCCACCAATACTCCATCCTTAGAAACCACATGCCCCATGAAGGACACCGATTCTAGCAAAAATTCACACTTGGAGAATTTGGCATAAAGCTTTTTCTCCCTCAACATTCCCAATACAATTCTCAAGTGCTCCTCATGTTCTTTCCTGCTCTTTGAGTATACCAGTATATCATCGATGAATACAATGACAAAGAGATCCAGATATGGTTTAATAATCCCGTTCATCAAGCTCATGAAGGCAGCAGGGGCATTCGTAAGCCTAAAAGACATTACTAAGAACTCATAATGTCCATACCTGGTCCGAAAAGCAGTCTTTGGCACATCCGTTGCCCGTATTTTCAATTGATGATAACCAGATCTCAAATCAATTTTTGAGAAGGTACAAGCACCTTCTAGCTGATCGAACAAGTCTTGTTCTTAATAGTTACCTTATTCAGTTGTCTGTAGTGTATGCACATCCGAAATCTTCCATCCTTCTTCTTCACAAACAAAACAGGAGCACCCAAAGGGGATGCACTTGGTCTAATAAAGTCTTTGCTTAACAACTCTTGAAGTTGGGCCTTTAACTCTCTTAACTCGGTGGGAGCCATCCAATAAGGGAGTATGGAATGGGGCGAGTACCCGGTTCCAGATCAATACAGAAATCAATATCTCTCTCCGGTGGCATACAAGGAAGGTCTGCAGGAAACACATGCAGAAACTCGCGGACTATTGAAACCGACTCAATTGAAGGTACTTCGATAGTATCATCCTTGAGGTGTGCCAAGAAAGCTAAACAACCCTTACTAACCATTCTCTTAGCACGAAGAAAGGAAATAATACGAACTGGGGTGGAAGTATAGTCACCCTCCCACACTAGCGGATCTGTCCCAGGCTTGGCCAACGTTACAGTTTTTGCATTACAATCTAAGATTGCAAAATTTGGAGAAAGCCAAGTCATACCCAGAATTTCATCGAAATCAACCATTTCTAAGATAACCAAGTCTACATGAGTATTGCCCCCCACAAAAGTCACATGACAAGACCTATACACCTTTTCAACTATCACAGACTCATCCACCGGAGTAGAAACACGAATAATCATGTCAAACAAATCAACATGTAAATTAAAACTAGTAGCAAATGAGGAATATACATATGAAAATGTGGATCCAGGATCAAACAATACAGAAGCCATGCAATCACAAACCAAAAGATTACCTGTGATGACAGCATCAGATGTCTCCGCTTCAGATCTCCCAGGGAAAGCATAACAATGGGCCCTATCACCTGTCTATCCGTTGCCCCTACCATGTTGCACCGCAGTAGTTCCAGTTTGCCCGTAACCCCGGCCGTTTTTGTGACCACCATTACCTCGGCCACCACGTCCTCTAGAATAGCGACCTCTTCCATGACCACCTCTACCTCTGTCTATTGGGGGTCTGTAACTCTATTTTGGGCAATACCTCTTAATATATCTAGGCTCCCCACATCCATAACACTCTATGGGTTCAAACATAGGTCTCTGCGAGAATTATAATGTCTGGGGGTAACCTCCAAACTCAGAGAAATGTTGATCGGTCTGCGGTGGACCCCCAGCTACAGCCTACAATGAAGACTGAATAGGTCGGGCTGGGTAATCTCTTGAACCCTGTCCTCTAGAGTAAGAACCATTAAACTCGGCTCCCTTACAAAACTTCTTAGAGGTCGATACCATGGTGAAGTCGTCTGGCTTCACTCCTCCACTTCCTTCACAAAATCTACCAACTCCTGAAAGGATTTTGCTGCAGCAGCTACCTGTAAGGCTGAAATCTGCAAATCTGCCCTCAACCCCTTCACAAAACGGCGAATCCGCTCTTGTGGACTGAAGCAAAGCTGGGTGGCATACCTGGATAATGCACGAAACTTAACCTCATAAGCAGTAACTGACATCCTGCCTTGCTCTAGGCTCAGGAACTCATCTCTCTTCCTATCCCTCAAAGTCCGGGTTATATACTTCTCCATAAACAAGCTAGAGAATGACGCCTAAGTCATAGGTGGTGCCTGTGTTGGTTGACACTCTACATACGATCGCCACCATATTTTGGCTTTTCCCTGAAACTGATAGGTTACTAACTCCACGCCAAATCGTTCCACTATGCCCATATTATGTAGCAGCTCGTGACAATCAACCAGAAAATCATAGGCATCCTCAGATTCAGCACCCTTGAAGACTGGAGGTTTCAACTTCAACAACTTAGTGAAAATTTCATGCTGATCACTTGTCATTATAGGCCCTGTAGTCAGCCGAGGAAACGTGCCTATTTCCAACGAGGCATCCATGCGGGGAGCCACAGCAGCTGCATGTTATACTCCCGGAACCTGAGGTGCTGGTGAAGAAAACATGGGAGGTGTCTTGCCTCGATCAGATAACCCGCTAAGATAAGCAAGAACCTGATTAATCATATCTGGGGTAGGTTGGGGGGGGGGGGTAATTCCTCACTCTACACTTGTTCATTCTCCCCTTCCTCACCCTCTCTTAACACTTCCTCAGTCGGTGGAGGAGTCACCGCCCTAGTACTAGCTGCGCCAGGTGCTTGTCCTCTTTCTCTAGAGGACGTCCTCCCGCGACCTCTACCACGGACTCTAGCCACTGTCCCTCTTCGAGCTACAGTCTCAGTGGCTGTTTCAGACGCATCTTGTCTTGCCGGTGTTGGTGTTGGCGGAGTTGTTGCTCTAGTTCTAACCATCTGCGAAATAGAGTGAAGATGGTAAGATACCAATTTGTATCACCTAGATACCAATTGGATCCAAGTAATAGCACGAAAGAAAGAAAGAATGGAATTTTCCTAAAGTCTTATAGCCTCTCAAAGAAAATTAAAGGCGTCCCCCTACCGTTCCTCAAGTGTAACGACATGTTTAGTCGTTTTGAGCAGCAGATTTTATTTCTGGAAAAACTGGCAGAAGCAACAGACTCCACGACGGACCGTCATGGGCACGACGGAGCGTCGCAGGGTCTCGTTTCAAAACACTTAGAAAATATGAAATTGGGTACTGAAAATCAACTCTCTGAACTTCGTAACAAAATGGCAGGACGGACCGTCACAGGTGTGACGGACAGTCACAGACCCTTAATGGAAATTTGGGTCTCTGAACTTTGCGACGACCTGCAGGATGGACCGTCGCAGGCACGACGGCCCGTCACAGGTTGCGCAATCCCAGTCTGGGTCGGATTTCTTTATACGTTTTAAGGGACGTTTTTGACTATTCCTACTTTAATTATAAGATTTGTGGGTTAATGTTAATAAGTCCAATTACTTATGGGGTAAAAGAGGTAACCTTAAGTTAATTAGCAGGTTATTATTGCCTTCTTTTACACTTGATTATATGTTATTTAGGGTAAAAGAAAGAGGGTTTGAATAAGAAAAATAGAAAGAACAAAGAGAAAATAGAAAAAGAAAGAGAACAAGTAGAGAGAGAGAGAAACGAAGAGGATAGCAAGGATTTTGAGAAGATAGCTTGTTGATCGCAATTCTTCGGTGGAGGTAGGTTATGGTTTTCATGCTTTCATAGTAAACTCTTAATAGAGAATGATATGTATTGGTAGTATTGTAAACCCTGCTATGTGCTTTATTGTATGCATGCATGAACGTGATTATATAATTGTGATTATATTAAGCATGATCATGTTATTGAATCCCAAATCTTGATAAAAACCTAATCTCTTTTTAATGATGATGCCTTGGTAAGGGAGAAGGCTTAATGAACTAAAGTAATGAGATTGATGATGTCTTGGTAAGAAAGAAGGCTTGATGAATTGATGGAAGGAGATTAGCGGATCGGGTGTCACGAACCGACACGTAGAATTAGGGGATCGGGTGTAACAAACTGACACGTAGTATTAGGGGATCGTGTGTCACGGACCGACACGTAGTATTAGGGGATCGGGTGTCACGAACCGACACGTAGTATTAGGGGATCGGGTTTCACGAACCGACACATAGATTTAGGGGATTGGGTGTCACGAACCGACATGTAGAATTAGGGGATCGGATGTCACAAAACAACACGTAGTATTAGGGGATCGGGTGTCACGAACCGACACGTACTATTAGGGGATCGGGTGTCACAAACCATCATGTAGATTTAGGGGATCGGGTGTCACGAACCGACACATAGATTTAGGGGATCAGGTGTCACAAACCGACACATAGATTTAGGGGATCGGAGTGTCACGTACCGACACAAGAGGATTAATGAATATTGAGGGAGCGGAGTGTCACGTACCGACATAAGAGAAATAAAGATAATGAATCTTGAAAGATGTTAATATACTTAATCTAATGAACATGATTCCCAAATGAGTATTGTATCGAGGCTTGAGTCCTTATGTGTGAACTTGACGGTAATTGTTAATGATATAGTATTTGTTGTTGCTACATGTTGAGTATCATAGTTGATTTTATGATATTACTTGGTATATATTGATTTCTTTTTTGAGTTGGCCGATGATATCTACTCAGTACCCGTGTTTTGTACTGACCCCTACTTTTATGTTCTCTTCTTGTTTATTTGTGGAGTGCAGCAAACGTGCCATCGTCTTCAACTCAACAGTAATTCAAGCCAGTCTTACTACATCGGAAATTTAGGGTGAGCTAATGCTTCTTGCTTGGACTGGATCTTCTTCTTCAAGTCTTGATGCCTTGAACTTCCGGCATGGACTAGCTTCTTATGTATTTTTAGCTTTTAGAATACTCTTAGTTTAGTCGTTTGATCGTAGATGTTCTTGTGATGATGACTTCTAGATTTTGGGGAATAATAGATGTTGAATTTTAGAAGTTAATGAATTGGTCTTTATTTAATGAGTTTAAGTCTTCCGCATTACAATCTGTTGATATTATATTGAAATGTTAAGGTTAGATTGGTTGGTTCGCTCACATAGGAGGGTAAGTGTGGGTGCCAGTCGCAACCCGGTTTGGGTCGTGACAAACTTGGTATCAGAGCAATAGGTTCGTTGGTCTCATCACACAAGAACGAGTCTAGTAGAGTCTTAAGGAACGGTAGGGGGACGCCTTTACTTTTCTTTGAGAGGCTATAAGACATTAGGAAAATTCCATTCTTTCTTTCTTTCTTTCGTGCTACTACTTAAGTCCAATTGGTATCTAGTGATACAAATTGGTATCTGACCATCTTCACTCTCTTTCGCAGATGGTTATATATAGAGCAACGACTGCGCCAACACCAACACCAGCACCGGCGGGACAGGGTGCGTCTTAGCCAGCCACTGGGGCTGTAGCTCGAGGAAGAGCAACGTTAAGAGGCTGTGGTAGAGGTCGTGGGAGGACGTCCTCTAGGGGAAGAGGATGAGCACCTAGCCCATATGATACTAGGGCAGTGACTCCTCCACCGACTGAGGAAGTAATAAGAGAAGGGGAGGATGGGGAAACTGAACAAGTGCAGAATGAGGGATTGCCACCCCAACCTACCACAGATATGATCAATCAGGTTCTCGCCTATCTCAGTGGGTTGTCTGATCAAGGTCAGGCACCTCCAGTGTTTTCTGCGCCAACACATCCGGTTTCAGAAGTACAACATGCAGCCACTATGGCTCTTCGTATGGATGCCTCATTGGACATAGGCACATTTCCACGTCTGACTACAGGGCCTATAATGACAAATGATCAGCATGAACTTTTTAGTATGTTCTTGAAACTGAAACCTCCGGTCTTCAAGGGTGCTAAATCGGAGGATGCTTATGATTTTCTGGTTGACTGTCACGATCTACTACACAAGATGGGTATAGTAGAACGGTTTGGTGTGGAGTTTGAGACTTATCAGTTTCAAGGGAACGCCAAAATATGGTGGCGGTCACATATTGAGTGTCAACCAACAGAGGTACCACCCATAACTTAGGCCTCATTCTCTAACTTGTTTATGGAGAAGTATATCCCCCGAACTTTGAGGGATAGGAAAAGGGATGAGTTCTTGAGCCTAGAGCAAGGTAGGATGTCGGTCAATGCATATGAGGCTATGTTTCGTGCATTATCCCGGTATGCCACCCAAATATGTTTTAGTCCACAAGAGCGGATTCGCCGTTTTGTGAAGGGGTTGAGGTCAGAGTTGCGGATTTCAGCCTTACAGGTAGCGGCTACGGCAAAATCCTTCCAAGAGGTGGTAGACTTCATGATAGAGGTGAGAGGAGTGAAGCCAGATGACTTCACCACGACATCGACATCAAAAAGGTTTCGAAAGGGAGGTGAGTTTAATGGTTCTTACTCTAGAGGACAAGGTTCCGAAGGTTACTCAGTTCGACCCATTCAGTCTTCACTACAGACTATAGTTGGGGGTCCACCTCAGACCGGTCAACACTTCTCTGAGAGACCTATGCTTGACTCAAGAGAGTGTTATGGGTGTGGGGGGCATATTAGGAGAAATTTTCCAAAACAGAGTTATACACCCCCAATGGCTAGAGGTAGAGGTTGTCATGGTAGAGGCCGTCATTCTGGAGGACGTGGTGGTCGAGGTAATGGTGGTCACCAAAATGGCCGAGGTGATGGGCAAACGGGAGCCCAACATGGTAGGGGCAACGAATAGACGAACGATAGGGCCCATTGTTACGCTTTCCGTGGGCGGTCTAAAGCGGAGGCATCTGATGCTGTCATCACAAGTAATCTTCTGGTTTGTGATTGCATGGCTTCTGTATTGTTTGATCCTGGATCCACATTTTCTTATGTATCTTCCTCATTTGCTAATGGTCTAAATTTACATTGTGAATTACTTGATATGCCTATTCGTGTTTCTACTCCGTTGGGTGAGTCTCTGGTAGTTGAAAAGGTGTATAGGTCTTGTTTGGTGAACTTTGTGGGAAGCAACACTTATGTATATTTGGTTATCTTAGAAATGGATGATTTTGATATAATTCTAGGTATGACTTGGTTTTCTCCGCAATTTGCAATTTTGGATTGTAATGCTAAAACGGTGACGTTCGCCAAGCCTGGGACAGATCCGTTAGTTTGGGAGGGTGACTACACTTCCAATCCGGTGCGTATCATCTCCCTTCTTCGTGCTAAGAAAATGGTTAGTAAAGGGTGTTTAGCTTTCTTGGCACATTTCAAGGATGACACTACCCAAGTACCTTCGATAAAGTCGGTTTCGATGGTCCATGAGTTTCTGGATGTGTTCCCTGCAGATCTTCCTGGTATGCCACAAGATAGGGATATTGAATTTTGCATTGACCTTGAACCGGGTAATCGCCCCATTTCGATACCCCCTTATAGAATGGCTCCTGCGGAGTTAAGAGAGTTAAAAGCCCAACTTCAAGAGTTTTTAAACAAAGGCTTTATTAGACCAAGTGCATCTCCTTGGGGTGCTCCGGTTTTGTTTGTAAAGAAGAAGAATGGGAGTTTTCGAATGTGTATAGACTACAGACAACTAAACAAGGTAACCATAAAGAACAAGTATCCTCTTCCCCACATTGATGACTTGTTTGATCAGTTACAAGGTGCTTGTGTCTTCTCTAAGATTGACTTGAGATCCGCTTATCATCAATTGAAAATACGGGCAACGGATGTGCCAAAGACTAATTTTCGAACGAGGTATGGGCATTACGAATTTATAGTGATGTTTTTTCGTCTTACGAATGCCCCTGCTGCATTCATGAGCTTGATGAACGGGATTTTTAAGCATATTTGGACCTCTTCGTGATCGTATTTATTGATGATATATTAGTATATTCAAAGAGCAAGAAGGAACATGAAGAACATTTGAGAATGGTATTGGAAATGTTGAGGGAGAAAAAGTTTTATGCCAGGTTCTCTAAGTGTGAGTTTTTGCTAGATGCAGTGTCCTTCTTGGGGCACGTAGTTTCTAAGGATGGAGTGATGGTGGATCCTTCTAAGATTGAGACAGTGAAGAATTGGGTAAGACCTACTAATGTGTCAGAAATAAGGAGCTTTGTTGGGCTAGCTAGCTACTACCGCCGATTTGTCAAGGGATTCTCTTCTATTGCTTCCCAATTGACGAACTTGACTAAGCAGAATGTTCCATTTGTATGGTCGGACAAATGTGAGGAAAGCTTTCAGAAGCTCAAGACTTTGTTGACTACCGCACGTATCCTTACCTTGCCAGTAGAGGGTAAGAACTTCATTGTTTATTGTGATGCATCCTATTCTGGTTTGGGTGCAGTACTAATGCAAGAGAAGAGTGTGATTGCTTATGCTTCAAGGCAACTAAAGTTGTGTGAACGTAACTATCCGACCCACGATTTGGAATTGGCTGCGGTGCTGTTTGCATTAAAGCAATGGAGACACTATTTATATGGGGTTAAGTGTGAGATCTATACGGATCATCGTAGCCTACAGTATGTCTTTACTCAGAAAGATTTGAACTTAAGACAGAGGAGATGGATGGAACTACTGAAGGACTACGACATCACTATTTTGTATCATCCGGGGAAGGCGAATGTTGTAGCAGATGCTTTAAGTAGAAAGGTGGGAAGCATGGGAAGTCTAGCTCACTTGCAAGCTTCTAGACGCCCATTGGCTATAGAGGTTCAAACTCTAGCTAATGACTTGATGAGATTAGAAGTAAATGAGAAGGGAGGATTGTTGGCTAGTGTGGAGTCAAGATCTTCTTTTCTTGACAAAATTAAGGGAAAACAGTTTGATGATGAGAAAATAAGGCGAATCCAAGATAAAGTATTGCGGGGGGAGGCTAAGGAAGCACAAATCAATGAGGAAGGTGTTTTGAGAATCAAGGGAAGGGTATGTGTACCCCGTGTCGATGATTTGATCAACATTATTCTGATCGAGGCTCATAGTTCAAGGTATTCTATACGGTCGTGTGCAACCAAGATGTATCCTGACCTAAAACAACACTTTTGGTGGAGTAGAATGAAGCGTGATATTGTTGACTTTATTGCCAAGTGTCCAAACTGTCAACAAGTAAAGTATGAACACAAAAAGGCCCAGAGGAACACTTCAGAGAATGCCCGTTCCGGAATGGAAGTGGGAAAGAATTGCAATTGACTTTGTGGTTGGTCTTCCAAGGACAATGGGTAAGTATGACTCCATTTGGGTGATTGTTGATAGGTTTACTAAATCTGCTCATTTCATTCCGGTAAAGGTGACTTACAATGCAGAGAAGTTAGCCAAGATCTATATCTCAGAAATCGTTCGATTGCATGGGGTTCCACTATCCATCATATCAGATAGAGGTACACAGTTTACTTCTAAGTTTTGGAAAACATTGCATGCGGGATCGGGTACTAGGTTGGACCTTTGTACTGCGTTCCATCCTCAGACCGATGGTCCGTCTGAAAGGACGATTCAAGTGTTGGAGGATATGCTTCGTGCATCTGTGATAGAGTTTGGTGGCCATTGGGATAGCTTCCTACCCTTAGCGGAGTTTTCATACAATAATAGCTATCACTCAAGTATTGATATGGCCCCATTTGAAGCATTGTATGGGAGGAGACGTTGGTCTCCCATTGGTTGGTTTGATGCATTCGAGATTAGACCTTGGGGTACTGACCTTTTGAGGGATTTGATAGAGAAAGTGAAGTCTATTCAAGAAAAGCTTCTAGCGGCGCAAAGTAGACAATAAGAATATGCAGATTGAAAGGTTAGAGACTTAGAGTTCATGGAAGGTGAACAAGTCTTGTTGAAGGTTTCGCCCTTGAAAGGGGTGATGCGGTTTGGTAAAAGGGGTAAGCTAAGTCCAAGGTACATTGGTCTCTTTGAAGTACTTAAGCGAGTAGGGGAGGTGGCTTATGAGTTAGCCTTACCTCCAGGGCTGTCCTGAGTGCATCCGGTATTCCATGTGTCGATGTTGAAAAGATACCATGGGGATGGAAATTACATTATCCGTTGGGATTCAGTTTTGCTTGATGAGAATTTGTCTTATGAGGAGGAACCTGTTGTCATTCTAGATAGAGAAATTCGCAAGTTGAGATCAAGGGAGATTGCATCCATCAAAGTTCAATGGAAGAATCGGCCCGTTGAAGAAGCCACTTGGGAGAAGGAGGCGGATATGCGAGAAAAATACCCATATCTGTTTACAGATTTAGGTACTCCTTTTCGCCCTTGTTTTCCTTCTTGTGATCGTTCGGGGACGAACGATGGGTAAATTGGTATCTATTGTAATGACCTGTTTAGTCGTTTTGAGCAGCAGATTTTATTTCTGGAAAAACTGGCAGAAGCGACAGACCCCACGACGGACCGTCATGGGCACGATGGACCGTCGCAGGGTCTTGTTTCAAAACACTTAGAAAATCTGAAATTGGGTACTGAAAATCAACTCTCTGAACTTCGTAACGAAATGGCAGGACGAACCGTCACAGACCCTTGATAAAAATTTGGGTCTCTGAACATTGCGACGACCTGCAGGACGGACCGTCGCAGGCACGACGGCCCTTCACAGGTTGCGCAATCCCAGTCTGGGTCGGATTTCTTTATACGTTTTAAGGGACGTTTTTGACTATTCCTGCTTTAATTATAAGATTTGTGGGTTAATGTTAATAAGTCCAATTACTTGGGGGGTAAAAGAGGTAACCTTAAGTTAATTAGCAGGTTATTATTGCCATCTTTTACACTTGATTATATGTTAATTAGGGTAAAAGAAAGAGGGTTTGAATAAGAAAAATAGAAAGAACAAAGAGAAAACAGAAAAAGAAAGAGAACAAGTAGAGAGAGAGAGAAACGAAGAGGACAGCAAGGATTTTGAGAAGATAGCTTGTTGATCGCAATTCTTCGGTGGAGGTAGGTTATGGTTTTCATGCTTTCATAGTAAACTCTTTATAGAGAATGATGTGCATTGGTAATATTGTAAACCCTGCTATGTGCTTAATTGTATGCATGCATGAACGTGATTATATAATTGTGATTATATTAAGCATGATGAAGTTATTGAATCCTAAATCTTGATAAAAACCTAATCTCTTTTTAATGATGATGCCTTGGTAAGGGAGAAGGCTTGATGAACTAAAGTGATGAGATTGATGATGCCTTGGTAAGAAAGAAGGCTTAATGAATTGATGGAAGGAGATTAGGGGATCGGGTATCATGAACCGACACGTAGAATTAGGGGATCGGGTATCACGAACCGACACGTAGTATTAGGGGATCGGGTGTGACTGACTTACACGTAGTATTAGGGGATCGGGTGTCACGAACCGACACGTAGTATTAGGGGATCAGGTGTCACGAAACGACACGTACATTTAGGGGATCAGGTGTCACGAACCAACACGTAGAATTAGGGGATCGGGTGTCACGAACCGACACGTAGTATTAGGGGATCGGGTTTCACGAACCGACACGTAGTATTAGGGGATCGGGTGTCACGAACTGACACGTAGATTTAGGGGATCGGGTGTCATGAAACGACACATAGATTTAGGGGATCGGGTGTCATGAACCGACACATAGATTTACGAGATAGGAGTGTCACGTACCGACACAAGAGGATTAATGAATATTGAGGGAGCGGAGTGTCACGTATCGACACAAGAGAAATAAAGATAATGAATTTTTAGAGATGTTAATATACTCAATCTAATGAACATGATTCCCAAATGAGTATGGTATCGAGGCTTGAGTCCTCATGTGTGAACTTGACGGTAATTGTTAATGATATAGTATTTGTTGTTGCTACATGTTGAGTATCATAGTTGATTTTATGATATTACTTGGTATATATTGATTTCTATTTTGAGAGTGCCGATGATATCTACTCAGTACCCGTGTTTTGTACTGTCCCCTACTTGTATGTTCTCTTGTTGTTTATTTGTGGAGTGCAGCAAACGTGCCATCGTCTTCAACTCAACAGTAATTCAAGACAGTCTTACTACATCAGAAATTCAGCGTGAGCTAATGCTTTTAGCTTGGACTGGATCTTCTTCTTCAAGTCTTGATGCCTTGAACTTCCGGCATGGACTAGCTTCTTATGTATTTCTAGCTTTTAGAATACTCTTAGTTTAGTCGTTTGATCGTAGATGTTCTTGTGATGATGACTTCCAGATTTTGGGGAATAATAGATGTTGAATTTTAGAAGTTAATGAATTGGTCTTTATTTAATGAGTTTAAGTCTTCCGCTTTACTTTCTGTTGATATTATATTGAAATGTTAAGGTTAGATTGGTTGGTTCGCTCACATAGGAGGGTAAGTGTGGGTGCCAGTCCCAACCCGGTTTGGGTCGTGACATCAGGACTTTACTAGACTCGTTCTTGTATGATGAGACCAACGAACAAAATGCTCTGATACCAAGTTTGTCACGACCCAAAATGGACCGCGAGTGGCACCCACACTTATCTTACTATCTGAGCGAACCAACCAATCTAAACCCCAACATTTCTATACCATATAAGCAGAAAGTAATGCGGAAGACTTAAAACTCATTAATATAACCAATAAATAACTTCAAAAATATAATATTTATTTTCCCAAAATCTGAAAGTCATCACCACAAGAACATTCTATCCTCAAATTACTAAATCTAAGAGTGTCTAAGAGGCTAAAATAAGAAAACAAAAGGTCACTGTCCGAACTTCAAGGACATGAAGACATGAATGAGAGAGAATCCAGTCTGAGCTAGGAACAATAGCTCACCCTGAAATCTGATTATGCTGAAGTCTGGCGAGAGTTGCGGTTGAGTTGAAGATGATGGCACGTTTACTGCACTACAGAATTAACAAAGAGAAAACATACAAGTAGGGATCAGTACAAAACGCAAGTATTGAGTAGGTATCATCGGCCAAGTCAAAAAAGAAAGCAATATATATCAAATAATAATATAAAACCAACCAAATACTCAACAGGTGACAACAACAAGTACCATAACCATTGGCCCCAACACCAAGCACATCTATGAAGACTCAAGCCTCCACACCATACTCATTTGGAAAACAGTTTCTTTAAATCATAGTTTATTAGCATAATTCAAGATTCATTCTCTTTACTATCCTGGCGTCGGAACGTGACACTCTGATCCTCTACTATCCTGGTGTCGGAATGTGACACTCCGATCCTTTACTATCCTGGTGTCGGAAACGTGACAATCCGATCCTCTACTATCCTTGTGTCGGAACATGACACTCCGATCCTTTACTATCCTGGTGTCGGAACGTGACACCCGATCTATACTATCCTAGTGTCGGAACGTGACACCCGATCCATACTATCCTGGTGTTGGAACGTGACACCCGATCCATACTATCCTGGTGTCGGAAAGTGACACCCGATCCCCTAATCTCATTCTTTCAGTTCATCAAGCCTTCTTTTATACCAAGGCATCAGCGTTAACAAGGAGGTTTTAAGGTTTAAGATTCAACAACCTCATCATGCTTATTTTTATCACATTTATATAATCACATCATGCAAACACACAATTAAGCATATAGAAGACTTTACGAAATTACCCAATACATATGAATCGCTATTTAGAGTTTGCTACGGAATACCATAAACCATAACCTACCTCCACGGAAGAATTTGTCATCACGCAAGCTACTCCTCAAGGTCTTTGTTTCCTCTTCGTTCTCTCTTCTCTCGCTCGTTCGTCCCTCTCTTCTGTTCTTTCTATTTTTCCTTATTCAAACTCTTTGTCTTTTACCCTAATTACCATATAATTAAGTATAAAAGATGACAAAAGAAACCCACTATTTATTTAAAGGTTATCTCCTTTAAGCCCAAAGTAATTGAATTATTAACATTATACCACTAACTTTATAATCATAAGGAGGAATAGTCCAAAACAACGCTTAAAAACTTTTAACAGAAATCCTACCCAGTCAGGGTTACGCAGCCTGTGACGGTCCGTCGTGCCTGCGACGGTCCGTCCTGCTGAGTCATCAATGATTTTAGAGACTCAATTTTATTTAAGAGGTCTATGACGGCCCGTCATGCCTGCGACGGTCCGTCCTGCCATTCCGTCGCGAAGTTTAGAAGAGTTGTTCTCAATACCCAATTTTCCAGAGTCTAATGGTTTTTGAACGAGACACTTTCGACGGTCCGTCGTGCCCATGATGGTCCGTCGTGGGATCTGTCGACTCAGACATTTATTACCAGAAATAAACTCTACTACTCAAAACGACTAAACAGGTCGTTACAATATCTAATTGTGATATTTGTTTCTTATTTATATTTTCCATTTCTTGGTTTATTTTTTAACTTCCTTTTATCCATTCCATAGGTTTCCGTTGTTTATTATTTACTCTTTTTTCTCCTATTTTGTTTCCGCATGGTGTAGTAAACCACCAGTGTGTTTTTGTTATTATATGTGGGTAGAATTTATCTAAAAATGGCATTCCTAGTAACATATCTTTTGTTGTAAACTCAAAATTATACATTTCTTCTATTGTCAGTAATTTATCCCATATTTGTATTTTTAAATTTTTTGCTTTGTATTTAGTCATACTTCCTTCATTATTAAATCCTGTTACTACCATCGGTGTTTTTAATTTTGCCCATTTATCTTCTGGTAAACAGTTATATTTACATATATTTGCTTATGCTCGTGTATCTATCATAGGGGTATAATATCTGTTGTGATATCCTTCTACAATAATTTTTTCAAGTATAAATATTTTCATTATTTATTTTGTTCTTTTTATAATTATTTTCTTATTTTGACAAGTTATTGTTAATTGTTCATTTTCTATATTGTATGGCTTAACTTTTTCTAACCATTTTATACCTAATGTAATATTATGATTTCCTTGGTATATTTTAAATGGTATTATTAAGGGTATTCTTCGTATAATTATTTATTTTTCCGTTGTTTCTTCATTTGTGTTTACTATCTCACGAGGTAATCCAGGGTATATGTGTCCTGTTTTTATAATTTCTTCTTCTAATACTAACTCTCTTGTTATATAATTTTCTTCTTGACCTGTATTTATCAAAATTTTATATCTTCTTTGGTCTATTATTCCTGTTATGAAATAATGATATGATGTTATTTCTTCCTTATCTAATAAGTTTTGTGGGATTTCATAGTTTCTTTTAGATGTACGCATTCTTGATGAGGTAGCTCTTGTTAACGTATTTGGTACTCTTAAAGTGCTTAATCTTTCTTTTACAATTTCTAAATCTTCTTCTATGTCAATTTCTTTATAGCTATAGTCATTATTATCTATTACAGTAATTACTTTTATAAAGGGATTTTCTATCTTTATTTTATCAATTTTATTTCTTGCTGTTATTTTATGCTTTGTTGTTAATATATATAGGTTTTTACATATTGCTGTAAATACTTTGTTGCCTGGTGCTAGATCTATTCCAGAAATTTTGCAATATAGAACTAATGATTTATCTATATTTCTATCTGTTAATGCTACTGTATAATTGGCACTTATTATAAATTTAAATTTTTGATATATTAGGTTTCCTTTTACTGCACTAATTACGCTTTTTTCTATAGGGTCTATAATTCTATCATCTGCTAAATATATTTCAATAGGTGTATCTATTCCTTCTCTAAAAGAAGCTTTTATGAATATTTTTGTTACTCCTAAATGTACATATTTTATTGGTGTTTTACCTTTTATATCTTGTATTTCTTTATTTATTATTCGTTTACTTAGTATAGGTATATGTGCTTTTCCTCTTGTATATTTGCAATCTATGGTATGTTCTTTCTGAATAACTACATAGTATTCTCCTTTTTGTCTCTTAAACCAATTTCTTAAAGTAGGTATTTCAAGTACTTTTTCAACACTTAAATCTAATTCTTTTCATTTTATTTGTTCAAATATTGTATTATCAAATATAATTTTTTGTTCTGATAATTCTTCATTTTGATAATATTTTTTGGATATTATTTTTATATCGTCTTCAGACATTATATTTCTTCGTCTATTATCACGAACATAAACTCACTACGAAAAAATTAAACTTTTGAATCTAACTATGCAACACAATCTCATTATCCATCAACATTAGCTCATACCTTGAAGATCTTTATGATTTATTTATCTTTTCCTATAATTGATCACCTCTCCATTGTTATTTGTCACAACCCAAAACGGGCCGCGAGTGGAACCCACACTTATCCTACTATGTGAGCGAACCAACCAATCTGAACCCCAACATTTCAACCAAAATAAACAGAATATAATGCGGAAGACTTAAAACTGATTAATGAAAATCGATTAAATAAATTCTAAAACTCCATACTTATCATTCCCAAAATCTGGAAGTCATCACCACAAGAACATTCTATCCTCAATTTAATAATTCTAACAGTGTCTAGGAAGCTAAAATAAGAAAACAGATGGTCCATGTTCGAACTTCAAGGACATCAAGACATGAATGAGAGAGAATCCAGTCCGAACTAGGAATAATAGATCACCCTGAAATCCGATTATGTTGAGGTCAGGCTAGAGTTGCGGTTGAGTTGAAGACGATGGCACGTTTGCTGCACTCCACAATTAACAAAGAGAAAACATACAAGTAGGGGTTAGTACAAAGCACAAGTACTGAGTAGGTATCATCGGCCAACTCAAAATAGAAAGCAATATATATAAAATAATAACATAAAATCAACCAAATACTTAACAGGTGACAACAACCAGTACCATAACCATTGGCCACAACACCAAGCACATCTATGAGGACTCAAGCCTCCACACCATACTCATTTGGGAAACAGGTTCTTTAAATCTAAGTATATTAGCATAATTCAAGATTCATTCTCTTTACTATCCTGGTGTCGGAACGTGATACTCCGATCCCCTCAACATTTATTCATATTACTATCCTGGTGTCGGAACGTGACACTCCAATCCCCTACAATCCTGTTGTCCGAACGTGACACTACGATCCTCTACTATCCTGGTGTCGGAACGTGACACCCGATCCTCTACTATCCTGGTGTCGGAACGTGACACCCGATCCTCTACTATCCTGGTGTCGGAATGTGACACTCCGATCCTCTACTATCCTGGTGTCGGAACGTGACACCCGATCCTCTACTATCCTAGTGTCAGAACGTGACACCCGATCCTCTACTATCATGGGGTCGGAACGTGACACTCCGATCCTCTACTATCCTGGTGTCGGAATGTGACACTCCGATCCCCTAATCTCATTCTTTAAGTTCATCACGCCTTCTTTTATACCAAGGCATCATCATTAACAAGGAGGTTTTAAGGTTTAAGATTCAACAACCTCATCATGCTTTTTTTATCACAATTATATAATCGCATCATGCAAGCACACAATTAAGCATGTAGAAGACTTTACGAAATTACCCAATACATATCAACCACTATTTAGAGTTTACTACGGAATAGCATAAACCATAACCTACCTCCACCGAAGAATCGTGATCAAGCAATCTACTTCCCCATTGCTTTTTGCTTTCTCTTCGTTTTTCTCTCCCTCTCGCTCGTTTACTCTTCTCTTTCTTTTTAATTTTCTCCTCTTTCAAACTCTTTTTATTTTACCCTAATTACCATATAATTAAGTATAAAAGATGACAAAAGTAACCCACTATTTATTTCATGGTTATCTCCTTTAACCCACAAGTAATTGAATTATTAACATTAAACCACTAACTTTATAATCATAAGCAGGAATAGTCCAAAACACCCCTAAAACTTTTAACAGAAATCCAACCCAGTCAGGGTTACGCAGCCTGTGACGGTCCATCGTGCCTGCGACGGTCTGTCCTGTTGAGTCATCACAGAGTTCAGAGACTCAATTTCATTTAAGAGGTCTGTGACGGCCCGTCATGCCTGCAACGGTCCGTCCTGCCATTCCATCGCGAAGTTCAGAGAGTCTATCTCAGTATCCAATTTTCCAGAGTCTAAGTATTTTGGAACGAGACCTCCTCGACTGCCCGTCGTGCCCATGACGGTCTGTCGTGGCATCCGTCGACCCAGATAGTTATTACCAGAAATAAACTCTACTGGTCAAAACGACTAAGCAGGTCGTTACAATAGATACCAATTTACCCATCGTTCGTCCTCGAACGATCACAAGAAGAAAAATAAGGGCAAGAAAGAGTACCTGAGTCTGTATAGAATACCTTGAACTATGAGCCTCTGTAAGAATAGTGTGAATCAAATCATCGATGCGGGGAACACATACCCTTCCCTTAATCCTCAGAGCACCTTCCTAATCGATTTTTGCTTCTTTAGCCTTTCCTTGCAATACCTTATCTCGAATCCGGATCAGTTTCTCATCAGTAAACTGCTTTCCCTTAATCTTGTCAAGAAAGAAAGATCTTGCCTCCACAAAGGCCAAAAATCCTCCCTTCTCTAGTACTTCCAGCCTCATAATGTCATTAGCCAGAGTCTGAACCTCTCTAGCCAATGGGCGTCTAGAAACCTGCAAGTGAGCTAGACTTCCCAAGCTCCCTGCCTTTCTACTTAAAGCATCTTCCACAACATTAGCTCTTCCCGGATGATACAAGATAGTCTGTGATATCATAGTCCTTCAGTAGTTCCATCCACCTCCTCTATCTTAAATTTAAATGTTTCTGAGTAATGACATACTGTAAACTGTGAAGATCTGTATAGACTTCACACTTAACCCCATATAGATAATGTCTCCATTGCTTTAATGCAAACACTACTGCAGCCAACTCCAAATCATGGGTCGGATAATTACGTTCATGCACCTTTAATTGCCTCGAAGCATAAGCAATTACATTCTTCTCTTGCATTAGCACTGCACCCAAACCAGAATAGAATGCATCACAATAAACAATGAAATTGTTACCTTCCACTGGCAGGGTGAGAATTGGTGCAGTAGTTAACAAGGTCATGAGTTTCTGAAAGCTTTCTTCACACTCGTCTGACCATACAAATGGAACACTCTGCTTAGTTAAGTTTGTCAATTGGGAAGCAACAGAAGAAAATCCCTTAACAAATTGACGGTAGTAGCTAGCTAAACCAACAAAGCTCCTTACCTCTGTAACATTAGTGGGTCTTACCCAACTCTTCACTGCTTCGATCTTAGAAGGGTCCACCATCACTCCATCATTAGAAACTACATGCCCCAAGGAGGACAGTGAATCTAGCCAAAACTCACACTTGGAGAATTTGTCATAATGTTTTTTCTCCCTCAACATTTCCAATACAATTCTCAAGTGCTCCTCATGTTCTTTCCTGCTCTTCGAGTATACCAGTATATCATCAATGAATACAATGACAAAGAGATCCAGATAAGGCTTAAAAATCCCGTTCATCAAACTCATAAAAGCAGCAGAGGCATTCGAAAGTCCGAAAGACATTACTAAGAAATCATAATGTCCATACCCGGTCAAAAAAGCAGTCTTTGGCACATCCGTTGCCCATATTTTCAATTGATGATAACAAGATATCAAATCGATTTTTAAGAAGGTACAAGCACCTTGTAACTGATCGAACAAATCATCAGTGCGAGGAAGAGGATACTTGTTCTTAATGTTTACCTTATTCAGTTGCCTGTAGTCTACGCACATCCGAAAACTCCCATCCTTCTTCTGTACAAAAAAAACAGGAGCACCCCAAGGGGATGCACTTGGTCTGATGAAGCCTTTGCTTAACAACTCTAGAAGTTGGGCTTTTAACTCTCTTAACTCAGCGGGGGCCATTCTATAAGGGGGTATGAAAATGGGGCGAGTACCCGGCTCCAGATCAATACAGAAATCAATATCTCTTTCCGGTGGCATACCTGGAAGGTTTGCAGGAAACACATCCGGAAACTCACGGACTATCGAAACCGACTCAATTGAAGGTAGTTGGGTAGTATCATCCCTGAGGTGTGCCAAGAAAGCTAAACACCCTTTACTAACCATTATCTTAGCACGAAGAAAGGAGGTGATACGAACTGGAGTGGAAGAGTAGTCACCCTCCCACACTAACGGATCTGTCCCAGGCTTGGCTAACGTTACAGTTTTAGCATTACAATCTAAGATTGCAAAATTTGGACAAAGCCAAGTCATACCCAGAATTACATCGAAATCAACCATTTCTAAGATAACCAAGTCTACATGAGTATTGCTCCCCACAAAAGTCACAAGACAAGACCTATACACCTTTTCAACTATCACAGACTCACCCACCGGAGTAGAGGCATGTCAAGCAAATCATAATGTAAATCAAAACCAGTAGCAAATGAGGAAGATACATATGAAAATATGGATCCAGGATAAAACAATACAGAAGCCATGCAATCACAAACCAAAAGATTACCTGTGATAACAACATGAGATGTCTCCACTTCACATCTCCCAGGGAAAGCATAACAATGGGCCCTATCACCTGTCTGCCCGTTGCCTCTACCATGTTGCGCTGCAGAAGTTCCAATTTGCCCATCACCCCCGGCCGTTTTGGTGACCACCATTACCTCGACCACCACGTCCTCAAGAATAGCGGTCTCTTCCATGACCACCTCTACCTCTAAATATTGGGGGTATGTAACTCTATTTTGGACAATACCTCTTAATATGTCTAGGCTCCCCACATCCATAACACTCTCTCGGTTCAAACATAGGTCTTTGTGAAAGTGACGAAGTCTGGGGGTAACCTCTAAACCGAGAGAAATGTTGACCGGTCTGTGGTGGACCCCCAGCTACAGCCTGCAGTGAAGACTGAATAGGTCGGGTTGCGTAACCTCCTCAACTCTGCCCTCTGGAGTAAGACCCACCAAACTCACCTCCCTTACGAAACATCTTAGGTGTCGATGCCATGGTGAAGTCGTTTGGCTTCACTCCCTCTACTTGTATCACAAAATCTACCACCTCCTGAAAGGATTTTGCTGCAGTAGCTACCTGTAAGGCTGGAATCTGCAAATCTGACCTCAATCTCTTCACAAAACGGCGAATCCGCTCTTGTGGACTGATGTAAAGCTGGGTGGCATACCTGGATAATGCAGGAAACATAGCCTCATACGCAGCAACTGATATTCTGCCTTGCTCTAAGCTCAGGAACTCATCTTCCTCCTATCCCTCAAAGTCCGGGGTATATACTTCTCCATAAATAAGCTAGAGAATGATGACCAAGTCATAGGTGGTGCCAGTGCTGGTTGACACTCAACATACGATCGCCGCCACATTTTAGCATTTCCCTTAAACTGATAGGTTACAAACTCAACACCGAATCATTCCACTATGCCCATCTTATGTAGAAACTCTTGACAATCAACCAGTGAATCATAGGCATCCTCAGATTCAGCACCCTTGAAGACTGGAGGTTTCAATTTCAAGAACTTACTGAAAAGTTCGTGCTGATCACTTGTCATTATAGGCCCAGTAGTCAATCGAGGAAACGTGCCTATTTCCAATGAGGCATCTATGCAGGGAGCCACATCAGCTGCATGTTGTACTCCCGGAACCTGAGGTGCTGGTGCAAAAAACACTGGAGGTGTCTGGCCTTGATCAGATAACCCGCTAAGATAAGCAAGAACCCGATTAATCATCTCTGGGGTAGGTTGGGGTGGTAATTCCTCATTCTGCACTTGTTCATTCTCCCCTTCCTCACCCTCTCTTAATACTTCCTTAGTCTGTGGAGGAGTCACCGCCCTAGTACTAGTTGGGCCAGGTGCTTGTCCTCTTCCTCTAGAGGACGCCCTCTCACGACCTCTACCACGGACTCTTGCCACTGCTCCTCTTCGAGCTACAGCCTCAGTGGCTAGTTCAGACGCATCTTGTCTTGCCGTTGTTGGTGTTGGCGCAGTTGTTTCTCTAGTTCTAACCATCAGCGAAATAGAGTGAAGATGGTCAGATACCAATTTGTATCACCTAGATACCAATTGGATCCAAGTAATAGCACAAAGGAAAGAAAGAATGGAATTTTCCTAAAGTCTTGTAGCCTCTCAAAGAAATGTAAAGGCGTCCCCCTACCATTCCTCAAGACACTACTAGACTCGTTCTTGTGTGATGAGACCAACGAACCTAATGCTATGATACCAAGTTTGTCATGACCCAAAACGGGCCGCGAGTGGCACCCACACTTGTCCTACTATCTGAGCGAACCAACCAATCTGAACTCTAACATTTCAACCATAATAAACAGAATATAATACGGAAGACTTAAAACTCATTAACGAAAACTTCTAAAACTCCATACTTATCATTCCCAAAATCTGGAAGTCATTACCACAAGAACATTCTATCCTCAATTTACTAATTCTAAGAGTGTCTAGGAAGCTAAAATAAGAAAACAGATGGTCCATGTCCGAACTTCAAGCACATCAAGACATGAATGAGAGAGAATCCAGTCCGAGCTAGGAATAATAGCTCACCCTGAAATCTGATTATGCTGAGGTCTGGCTAGAGTTGCGGTTGAGTTGAAGACGATGGCACGTTTGCTGCACTCCACAATTAACAAAGAGAAAACATACAAGTAGGGGCCAGTACAAAGCACAAGTACTAAGTAGGTATCATCGACCAACTCAAAATAGAAAGCAATATATATCAAATAATAACATAAAACCAACCTAATACTTAACAGGTGAAAACAACAAGTACCATAATCATTGGCCACAACACCAAGCACATCTATGAGGACTCAAGCCTCTACACCATACTCATTTGGGAAACAGGTTCTTTAAATCTGAGTATATTAGCATAATTCAAGATTCATTCTCTTTACTATCCTTATGTCGAAACGTGACACTCCGATCCTCTCAACATTCATTCATCTTACTATCCTGGTGTCGGAACGTGACACTCCGATCCCCTACTATCCTGGTGTCGGAACGTGACACTCCGATCCTCTACTATCCTGGTGTCGGAACGTGACACCCAATCCTCTACTATCCTGGTGTCGGAATGTGACACCTGATCCTCTACTATCCTGGTGTCGGAACGTGACACTCTGGTCATCTACTATCCTGGTGTTTGAACGTGATACCCGATCCTCTACTATCCTGGTATCGGAACCTGACACCCGATCCTCTACTATCCTGGTGTCAGAACGTGACACTCTGATCCTCTACTATCTTGGTGTCGGAACATGACACTCCGATCCCCTAATCTCATTCTTTCTGTTTATCAAGCCTTCTTTTATACGAAGGCATCATCATTAACAAGGAGATTTTAAGGTTTAAGATTCAACAGCCTCATCATGCTTATTTTATCACAATTATATAATCATATCATGCAAGCACACAATTAAGCATGTAGAAGACTTTACGAAATTACCCAATACATATCAATCGCTATTTAGAGTTTACTATGGAATAGCATAAACCATAACCTACCTCCTCCGAAGAATCCTGATCAAGCAATCTACATCCCCAATGCTTTTTACTTTCTCTTCGTTCTTCTCTCCCTCTCGCTCGTTCTGTCTTTTCTTTCTTTTTTATTTTCTCCTCTTTCAAACTCTTTTTCTTTTACCCTAATTATCATATAATTAAGTAAAAAGATGACAACAGTAACCACTATTTATTTCAAGGTTATCTCCTTTAACCCCCAAGTAATTGAATTATTAACATTAAACCACTTACTTTATAATCATAAGCAGAAATAGTCCAAAACACCCCTTAAAACTTTTAACAGAAATCCGACCCAGTCAGGGTTACGCAGCCTGTGACGGTCCATCATGTCCGCGACGGTCCGTCCTGCTGAGTCGTCCTAAAGTTCAGAGACTCAATTTTATTTAAGAGGTCTGTGACGGCCCGTTATGCCTGCGACGGTTCGTCCTGCCATTCCGTCGTGAAGTTCAGAGAGTCGATCTCAGTACCCAATTTTCCAGAGTCTAAGTATTTTGGAACGAGACCCCCTCGACGGCCCGTCGTGGCATCCGTCGACCCATACAGTTATTACCAGAAATAAACTCTACTGCTCAAAACGACTAAACAGGTCATTACATTATTACCTTAACATTCGTCAAAATTCAATTGTACCAGTACACTCTTTTATCAAATTTTATCTCATAGGTTTTTTAAACCAATCTGTAGATCATGTTACACTTTATATTATTATAATTAGGGAGAAACATGTAAAATCACGTTTCTCCGAACCCAATTTTTCAAATTCCTTTGAAGATATATCTTTAACCCTTGCAATCAAAGTAAATATCTTAATTCTCTCCTAGCTCTTAAAGTTAAACTACATACCACTAGTTCTTTTCATAATGGCTCTAGCTCTTTTCAATTTTATTCTAGTGACATCCCAACTCCTCCGAAAAATTACCATACAACCATGCTACTCACAAAATAGTTGTGAACCATAACTTAGACATTCTAAAGTCACCATTACCATACAAAAGTATTTTAACCCACAAAACTTATCACATAGTTGCATCATAATCACAATCCATCACGAACTCTTATTATCACTATGCCCAGTCAGCTCTTGTCATCAACACAAAGTCAACCTTGTCATTGACATGACATCTCAAACCAAACTATACCAATCAAATTCAACAAACTAACATAACTTCATACACATTTTCTTACTAAAATTTCAATTGTTTTCACCCAAGTATACTCGTTAGGGCTTTCTTTACATATAATCTTATCATCCTAGTGTCGTCCACTTTCATGGAGCTTATGGTGAAATCAACACTCATTTAAAATCCAAAAAATACATTTCACACCTGAACACATTAATATCATTACCAAAGATCCACCACTAAAGCTTCCTTATAAATAATACTTAACATATCCATCCGTACTAACAAGCTAGTTGGTCTCTCAAATATGAATTCAACACCAAATCTTATCATATGAGCATGTAATACAATAGATAACTCCTTTAGTAGTTAGTATTTTCACTTAACATCAACGTATTCATTTCCATATACCACTAGTACCACATTGTGAAGACTATTAAATCCACTACTAGAACACATCATACCTATCGAGAAGATCATATACAAACAGGTCACACATTTCCACCCATCAAATAGATGTTACTCCATAACTCAATATCAAAAGTAGCACACTCCATAACTCCAACCAAGTAAGAATCGATACTACTATAGTAGAAATTATAACCTTAATTGGTGCATCATTTTCTAAGAATTCCATTCATGTTATGATAACTTTATTGATTATAGTTTCCAAAGTTACAACTCTATTATATAGTCATCCCTTTAATCATCCCACTTCCAATTGTTAACCACTCTAAATATCGTATATACCACACAAGTACTAATCATACTAGGATCACTAAACTTACATAGCCCCTTAATTTTTATTTTTATTTTTATTTTTATAATATTCAAAATATAACCACAAATCCTTTCCATAAGTATATCACTTCCACTTTAATACCAAATGAAACATTTAACCAATACACGACACACCAACTACTCACCAGAGGAACTACACAGGAGGCATCACATAAATGAGAGTCGATGGAGTGAAGCGATAAAAATTAAAATCAGACCAAAATACGCACGATAGAGATCCGAGAAGTGAAGATTTTTTTCTAAAAGTCACTATGGCCTCTCGAAGATAAGTACAAATGTCTCCGTACCGATCCTCAAGATTCTACTTAGGCTCAACTTGTACACACGTTAGACCTATGAACCTGGGGCTCTGATACCATTTTTTTATGACCCAAATATGGACGTGATGGTACTAGTCTTATCCCACCAACACAAGTCAGCCTAAAACTCAACCATTACAATGAAGTGCGGAAATAAAATATAAGTAACTTAATAAAAAAAACAAAACCTTGTAGTCCCGTGTACAAGCCTCTAATTCATTATAATTGATTCAAAATAAAAACTCAAGTCTCAAATGAACTTGCTTCTAGAATAGAACAAGGTCATAATTAAGGAGAAGAACGTCTGCTGAGATATCACGACCCAAAATGAGTCGTGAGTGGCATCCACACTTAACTACCTAGGTGGACAAACCATGAAATTCAAATCCCAACATCTACCAATAATTCAACTGCGAATAACAAAATATTGCGGAAGCTTCAAAATTTATTAACTGTCGTTTTAAAAAATATGAAAGTCATCACAACAAGGACATCTAATCTCTAATTACTAAGTCTAAGAGTATCAAAGACACCAAAATAAATAAATAAAATGGTATGTGTCCGAAAGTATAGGACATCATGTCATGACCGAAAGAATCCAACACGAGCTTGAATGAATAGCTCACCCTGGAACTTGATATGCGGGAGGCTGGCTAGAGCTGAGGGAAATCTGAAGTCATAGGTACACTCCCTGCATTTCATAAAACGAAACAAAGAAAAAAACAAGTAGGGCTCAGTACGGGGGCAACATGTACTGAGTAGGTATCAACGGTCAACCCAAAATAGTAACTAATATATAAAGAATAATACTCTAAAATCAACTATAGTACTTAATAGGTGAGAAGCAACAAACAACATGAACAAGTGTCAATAATTACAAAGTAAGCACGTATTAAGTCAACGGTATCAAGATCACACATGAGGGCTCATGCCTCCAAACCAAACCATTTTGGGAGTTTAGTTCTTTGAGATTAAGTATCTTCCACTAATTCAACATATTTTTCCTTTAATGTTATCGTGTCAGAACGTGACACTCTAATCCAAGAATACCGTGCCGGAATGTGACACTCCGATCCAAGAATATCGTATCAGAACGTGATACTCCGATCCAAAAATACCGTGTCAGAACGTGACACTCCTACCAAGAATACCGTGTTAGAACGTGACACTCCGATCCAATAATACCATTAATTTATCATTTAATATCACCACTTTTTCATTCGTTAATAATATTTCATCGAGCCCTCTTTATTAAAAGTATTACTTCGATAGAGATGGTTTAAGATTATACATTCCACGGTCTCGGATTTCTGACAAATCACAAAAAAAAACATGACCAAGCCACGCAATCAAGCACATAGAAAACTTCACAATATCATTCAATGCATATCAGTCACTATTAAGAGTTTACTATCAAATAGAATAAACCATAACCTACCGTCACCAAAAAATCTAAATGAAACAAGCTACGTCTCCAATACTTTTCATTTCCTCAACTCCTTCGAACCTTTCCAATCTATCTAGTATGCATTATTCATAAGTAACAAGTCTATAGAAACTCATAGTACTTTAATCACTTTTCTTAATTTTGATGTCAACTAATATGTCCACTCTCGTATTTCATAAATTTTCAACCTAGGGTTAAGTCTTAATTTATCAAATTACTGTAACTTTAATGGAATTCAAATGATACAATACTTTAATATTTAGTTACTTACCTCAATATATCAAAATATCATTTACAATATGATAAGTAAAGAAAAATAATAAGAATCTAAAATCACAAATTCCCAAAATATTGGTCTTATACCATGAAATCAACTTAATTTGTATCTAATGATAAATGTTAATTAATATAAATTGATTATTAAATAAATGTATCCATAAAGTAATACCCCAAAGCTTGCAATAACTTTTATCCACAAATCATATAAGAAAATCGTCATAACATCCTTATAACTCACTATACAATTACACACACACATATAACCCTCTCTAATTGTTACAACAACCTAACCTCCCCAACTTTAATTGTTATTAAGGTTGTCACGTCCTACTAAATTAAGAACAACGTGTAAGCATGTGCTCATGAGGAGTTGTGGCATAACATTTGTCTTATCTTGGTTAAACTCTTTAAACACTCATCAATAATTTGATACAATATTATATCCCAAATTTTCCCATACCACTAGTTCCTACTGCTTTTTGACATTGCAACTGGAGTCCATACAATAACATAGTTTAACCTAACTAGGGGTTTTACTACTAGACTCATAGTGATAGTATAAATTGTAAAAGAACGTACTAATTAACACGCACATATCAATCAATGTGTATACAAATATTAAAACTTCTTGAATTTTTACCTGAAGGAGTAGCCGCCTCCATGTCCTTCCGTAACCATACTTCTATTTTATTTTATTTCCTTCTCCCAATTATTTATTACCCTAATTAGTATATACAACCGATTATGAAAGTAGTCCACTATTAATTTTAATGTTATTTTCTTTAACCATCAACTAAATTTATTATTAAAACTATTCCATTAGTTTTATAATTATAATTACAAATAGTAAAAAATACCCATTTAGAATATATCAAAATTATTTTATGAAATAAAATGCTCTATTGCTCAAATTGAACAAATGGGTCGTTACATGAGACACCAATTTACCTATCGTTCGTCCTCGAACGATCAAAAGAAGGTGACGGTAAAACGGATAGTTATCTCAACTATTTCTTTACAATATTAGTACCCAAGATATCACCTCAAAAGTACCGAACCAACCAATTGGAATCTACACCTCCTCCCAAACAATGCCTCAAATGGAGCCATCTTAATACGCCAATGATATCGTTGTGTATTAACCCAACTAACAACAAAACTATTCCCTAGTGGAGTACTCTTCAAGTTATCGATTCTTCCACTAGACCTTGACACAACCATCATAATAAATATTTCTTTTTTTAACAAAATCATGATACAATCCTAAATCAATATTGGCTAAAAAAAAGAGTATTCCTAAACCATCCACCACAACTCAGAATGCACAAACCATCATAGATCTTACGAAGAATACATTCTCACAACAAAACATTTCCTCAAGCTTAAGCTATAAAAATATGATCTTTGGATATTAAGTAATCATCTAGGAAAATCGAACTCTTTTGATCAAAAATATGGAAAAGATCAAGTTACCACCATTGAGTGATACACCCAAGCATACAAAACTTCTAACAATACTATCGAAATACAAGATTAGTATCTATCATAGACAAACCTTAAGAATGACAAAAGTAGACCCAGTGGTCCTCACACTCAATCACACATAGCCGAAACATGATACCGATTATGAGATAAATCTTAATTATAAGTTTGGCCCATTAACCATTAATTAAATTAAAATCAATTACTTAATAAATGAATGTCAACTAACTAGTTGTAGTTATCGAATAATTTAAAATTCTGAAACCCACTGCATCAGGTACTCATAAATGACACGGGATAACTATTGGGAGGATGAAACTATAATTTTTACAAAAAGTTCTATTAATGACTTTTCGGGTCATCACATTTTTAACTTAATTCCAACACTATATTCACCAATTAAATTACATATACTTATTTAACTAATTTAACAGCTTTCCAAGTCTAATTAGTTTAGTTTTAACTTAATTCCAACACTATATTCACCAACTAAATAAAATTAACTTATTTAATGAATTTAACAACTTTCTAAATCTAATTAGTTTAGTTTTATCTTAATTCAAACACTATATTAAATAACTAAATCACATTTACTTATTTGAAGAACTTAACATCTATCTTTCTAAGTGTAATTAGTTTAATTTTTACTTAATTCCAACACTATATTCACCAACTAAATCACATTAACTTATTTAAAGAACTTATAAACTTTCCAAGTCTAATTAGTTTAGTTTTAACTTCATTCCAAGACTATATTCACCAACTAAATCACATTAACTTATTAATGAAATTAACAACTTTATAAGTCTAATTAGTTTAGTTTTAACTTAATTATAATAATATATTCAATACTTAAATCACATTTACTTATTTAAAGAATTTAACATCTTTCTAAGTGATATTAGTTTAGTTTTGACTTAATTCCAACACTATATTCACCGACTAAATCACATTAATGTATTTAAAGAACATAACATCTTTCTAAGTGTAATTAGTTTAATTTTCACTTTGTTCGAACACTATATTGACCAACTAAATCGCATTAAATTATTTAAAAAACTTAACTGTAACGACCTGTTTAGTCGTTTTGAGCAGCATATTTTATTTCTTGAAAAACATGCTGAGGCGACGGACCCCACGACGGACCGTCATGGGCACGACGGACCGTCGCAGGGTCTCGTTTCAAAACACTTAGAAAATCTAAATTTGGGTACTGAAAATCGACTCTCTGAACTTCGTGACGGAATGGCAGGATGGACCGTCACAGGTGTGACGGACCGTCATAGACTCTTCAGAGAAATTGAGTTTCTGAACTCTGTGACGGGCAGCAGGACGGACCGTCGCAGGAGCGACGGGCCATCACAGATTGCAAAATCCCAGTCTGGGTCGGATTTCTTTACACGTTTTAAGGGAGGTTTTCGACTATTCCTACTTTAATTATAAAGTTAGAGGGTTGATGTTAATAAGTCTAATAACTTGGGGGTTAAAAGAGGTAACCTTAAGTTAATTAGTGGGTTATTATTGCCATCTTTTATTCTTAATTATATACTAATTAGGGTAAAAGAAAGAGGGTTTGAATAAAGAGAATAGAAAGAACAAGAGAAAGAGAGAGAAGGGAATCGATAGAGAGAGAGACGATAGAGAAGGGGAAAAACACAAAGCTTTGGGCAAATTTGCTTGCTTGATCACGAATCTTTGGTGGAGGTAGGTTATGGTTTTTATGCTATTCATAGTAAACTCTTAATAGCGAATGATATGTATTGGTAGTATTGTAAACCCTTCTATATGCTTAATTGTATGCTTGCATGAATGTGATTATGTAATTGTGATATAATAAGCATGATGAAAATATTGAATCCTAAATCTTGAAAAGAAAACCCTAATCTACTTTGTTAATGATGGTGCCTTGGTATAAAAGAAGGCTTGATAAACGGATGTAGTGAGATTAGGGGATCGGGTGCCACGTTCCTATACCAGGATAGTATATGAGGATCGGAGTGTCACGTTCCGACACCAGGATAGAATATGGATCGGGTGCCACGTTCCGGTACTAGGATAGAATGAGGATCGGAGTGTCACGTTCCAACACCAGGATAGAATATGGATCGGGTGTCACGTTCCGGTACCAGGATAGTATATGACGATCGGAGTGTCACGTTCCGACACCAGGATAGAATATGGATCGGGTGCCACGTTCCGGTACCAGGATAGAATGAGGATCGGAGTGTCACGTTCCGACACCAAGTTAGAATATGGATCACGTGCCACGTTCCAGTACCAGGATAGCATATGACGATCTGAGTGTCACGTTCTGACACCAGGATAGAATATGGATCGGGTGCCACGTTCCGGTACGAGTATAGAATGAGGGTCGGAGTGTCACCTTCCGACACCAGGATAGTATATGGATTGGGTGCCACGTTCTGGTACCAGGATATAATATGGAGCCGGTGTCACGTTCCGACACCAGGATAGAATGAGGAGCGGAGTGTCACGTACCGACACGAGAGGAATAAAGATACTGAATCTTGAAAGATGTTAATATATTCAATCTAATGAACCTAATTCCCAAATGAGTATGATGAGGAGGCGTGAGTCCTTATTGATGAGCTTGGTGTTGTAACCAAGGGTTATGGTAATTGTAAATGCTGCATGCTAAGGATATTAGTTGATTTTATGATGTTATCTGATATATACTGTTTTCTATTTTGAGTTGGCCGATGATATCTACTCAGTACCCGTGTTTTGTACTGACCCCTACTTTTATGTTTTCTTCTTGTTTATTTGTGGAGTGCAGCAAACGTGCCGTCGCCTTCGACTCAACAGTAATTCAAGCCAGTCTTACTACATCGGAAATTCAGGGTGAGCTAATGCTTCTAGCTTGGACTGGATCTTCTTCTTCGAGTCTTGATGCCTTGAACTTCCGGCATAGACTAGCTTCTTATGTATTTTTTTTGCTTTTAGAATACTCTTAGCTTAGTCATTTGATCGTAGATGTTCTTGTGGTGATGACTTCCAGATTATGGGGATAATAATAGTTATTGAATTGGTTTTTATTAATGACTTTAAGTCTTCCGCATTACTTTATATTGATATTACATTGAAATGTTAAGGTTTAGATTGGTTGGTTCGCTCACATAGGAGGGTAAGTGTGCGGTCCAGTCGCGGCCCAGATACGGGTCATGACAAACTTGGTATCAAAGCATTAGGTTCGTTGGTCTCATCACACAAGAACGAGTCTAGTAGAGTCTTAAGGAACGGTAGGGGGACACCTTTACTTTTCTTTGAGAGGCTATAAGACTTTAGGAAAATTCCATTCTTTCTTTCTTTCGTGCTATTACATGGATCCAATTGGTATCTAGGTGATACAAATTTGTATCTGACCATCTTCACTCTATTTCGCGGATGGTTAGAACTAGAGCAACGACTGCGCCAACACCAAAATCGGCAAGACAAGAAGCGTCTGAGCCAGCAACTGGGGCTGTAGCTCAAGGAAGAGTAGCGGCAAGAGGCCGTGGTAGAGGTCGTGGGAGGACGTCCTCTAGAGGAAGAGGACGAGCACCTAGCCCTTCTGATACTAGGGCGGTGACTCCTCCACCGACTGAAGAAGTAGTAAGAGAGGGTGAGGAAAGGGAAACTTAGCAAGTGCAGAATGAGGAACTACCACCCCAACCTACCCCAGAGATGATAAATCAGGTTCTTGCTTATCTTAGTGGGTTATCTAATCAAGGTAAAACACCTCCAGTGTTTTCTACACCAACACCTCCGATTTTAAAGTACAACATGCAGCCACTATGGCTCCTCGTATGGATGCCTCATTGGACATAGGCACCTTTCCACGTCTGACTACTGGGCCTATAATGACAAATGATTAGCATGAACTTTTCAGTAAGTTCTTGAAGTTGACACCTCCAGTCTTCAAGGGTTGTTTAGCTTTCTTGGCACATCTCAGGGATGATACTACCCAAGTACCTCCAATTGAGTCGGTCTCGATAGTTCGTGAGTTTCGGGATGTGTTCCCTGCAGATCTTCCTGATATGCCACCAGATAAGGATATTGATTTCTGTATTGACCTTGAAACGGGTACTCGCCCCATTTCTATACCCCCTTATAGAATGGCTCCCGCGGAGTTAAGAGAGTTAAAAGCCCAACTTCAAGAGTTGTTAAACAAAGGCTTTATTAGACCAAGTGCATCTCCTTGGGGTGCTCCGGTATTGTTTGTGAAGAAGAATGATGGGAGTTTTCGAATGTGTATAGATTACAGACAACTAAACAAGGTAACCACAAAGAACAAGTATCCTCTCCCTCACATTGATGACTTACTTGTTCGATCAGTTACAAGGTGCTTGTGTCTTCTCGAAGACTGACTTGAGATCCGGTTATCATCAATTGAAAATTCGGGCAACGGATGTGCCAAAGACTGTTTTTCGAACGAGGTATGGGCATTACGAATTTGTTGTGATATCTTTTGGTCTTACGAATGCCCCTGCTGCGTTCATGAGTTTGATGAACGGTATTTTTAAGCCATACTTGGACCTCTTCGTGATCGTATTTATTGATGATATACTGATATACTCTAAAAGTAAGGAGGAACATGAGGAGCATTTGAGAATGGTATTGGAAATGTTGAGGGAGAAAAAGCTTTATGCCAAGTTCTCTAAGTGTGAGTTTTGGCTAGATGTCGTGTCCTTCTTGGGGCACATGGTTTCTAAGGATGGAGTGATGGTGGATCTTTCTAAGATTGAGACAGTGAAGAATTGGGTAAGACCTACTAATGTGTCAGAAATAAGGAGCTTTGTTGGGTTAGCTAGCTACTGCCCCCGATTCGTCAAGGGATTCTCTTCTATTGCTTCCCAACTGACGAACTTGACTAATCAAAATGTTCCATTTGTATGGTCGGATGAGTGTGAGGAAAGCTTTCAGAAGCTCAAGACTCTGTTGACTACTGCACCAATTCTCACCTTGCCAGTGGAAGGTAAGAATTTCATTGTCTATTGTGATGCATCCTATTCGGGTTTGGGTGCATTGCTAATGCAAGGGAAGAATGTGATTGCTTATGCTTCAAGACAATTAAAAGTGCATGAACGTAACTATCCAACTCATGATTTTGAATTGGCCGCGGTAGTTTTTGCATTAAAGCAACGGAGACACTATTTATATGGGGTTAAGTGTAGGTCTATACGAATCATCATAGCCTACAGTATGTCTTTACTCAGAAAGATTTGAACTTGAGACAGAGGACATGGATGGAACTACTGAAGGACTACGACATCACTATTTTGTATCATCCGGGGAAGGCGAATGTTGTAGCGGATGCTTTAAGTAGAAAGGCGGGAAGCATGGGAAGTCTAGCTCACTTGCAAGATTTTAGACGTTCATTGGCTAGAGAGGTTCAGACTCTAGCTAATGACTTGATGAGATTAGAAGTAAATGAGAAGGGAGGATTGTTGGCTTCTGTGGAGGCAAGGTATTCCTTTCTTGACAAGATTAAGGGAAGACAGTTTAATTTTGAGAAATTGATCCGGATCCGAGATAAAGTGTTGTGAGGAGAGGCTAAGGAAGCAAAAATCGATGAGGAAGGTGTTTTGAGAATCAAGGGAAGGGTATGTGTACCCCGAGTTGACGATTTGATCAACACTATTCTGACACAGGCTCATAGTTCAAGGTATTCAATACATCCAGGTGCAACCAAGATGTACCGTGACCTAAAGCAACACTTTTGGTGGAGTAGAATGAAGCGTGATATTGTTGACTTTGTTGCCAAATGTCCAAACTGTCAACAAGTAAAGTATGAACACCAAAGGCCCGAAGGAACACTTCAGAGGATGCCCATTGCTGAATGGAAGTGGGAAAGGATTGCAATGGATTTTGTGGTTGGTCTTCCAAAGACAACGGGTAAGTATGACTCTATTTGGGTGATTGTTGATAGGTTAACTAAGTCTGCTCATTTCATTCCAGTCAAGGTGACTTACAATGCAGAGAAGTTAGCCAAAATCTATGTCTCAGAAATTGTTCGGTTGCATGGGGTTCCACTCTCCATCATATCAGATACATGTAGCAGTTTACTTCTAAGTTTTGGAAAACATTGCATGCGGAATTGGGTACTAGGTTGGACCTTAGTACTGCGTTCCATTCTCAGACCGATGGTCAGTCTGAGCGAACGATTCAAGTGTTGGAGGATATGCTTCGTGCGTGTGTGATAGAATTTGGTGGCCATTGGGATAACTTCTTACCCTTAGCGGAGTTTTCATACAATAATAGCTATCACTCAAGCATTGATATGGATCCATTTGAAGAATTGTATGGTAGGAGATGTAGGTCCCCCATTGGTTGGTTCAATGCATTCGAGGTTAGAACTTGGGGTACCGATCTTTTGCGGGATTCGATAGAAAAAGTGAAATCTATTCAAGAAAAGTTTCTAGCGGCACAAAGTAGACAAAAAGAATATGCAGATCGAAAGGTTAGAGACTTAGAGTTCATGTAGGGAGAACAAGTCTTGCTGAAGGTTTTGCCCATGAAAAGGGTGATGCGGTTTGGTAAAAGGGTTAAGCTAAGTCGAAGGTACATTGGTCCCTTTGAAGTACTTAAGCGAGTAGGGGAGGTGGCTTATGAATTAGCCTTGCCTCCAGGGCTGTCCGGAGTACATCCGGTATTCCATGTGTCGATGTTGAAAAGATACCATGGGGATGGAAACTACATTATCCGTTGGGATTCAGTTTTGCTTGATGAGAATTTTTCTTATGAGGAGGAACCTGTTGCCATTCTAGATAGGGAAATTCGCAAGTTGAGATCAAGGGAGATTGCATCCATCAAAGTTCAATGGAAGAATCAACCCGTTGAAGAAGCCACTTGGGAGAAGGAGGCAGGTATGCGATAAAGATACCCACATCTGTTTTCAGATTCAGGTACTCCTTTTCACCCTTGTTTTCCTTTTTGTGATCGTTCGGGGACGAACGATGGGTAAATTGGTATCTATTGTAACGACCTGTTTAGTCGTTTTGAGCAGCAGATTTTATTTCTGGAAAAACAGGCTGAGGCAACAGTCCCCACGACAAACCTTCATGGGCACGACGGACCGTCGCAGGGTCTCATTTCAAAACACTTAGAAAATCTGAAATTGGGTACTGAAAATCGACTCTCTGAACTTCATGACGGAATGGCAGGACGGACCGTCACAGGTGTGATGGACCGTCACGGACTCTTCAGAGAAATTGAGTCTCTGAACTCTGTGACGGGCAGCAGGATGGACCATCGCAGGCGCGACGGGCCATCACAGACGGCAAAATCCCAGTCTGGGCCGGATTTCTTTACACGTTTTAAGGGACGTTTTTGAATTTTCCTACTTTAATTATAAAGTTAGAGGGTTGATGTTAATAAGTCTAATTACTTGGGGGTTAAAAGAGGTAACCTTTAGTTAATTAGTGGGTTATTATTGTCATCTTTTATTCTTAATTATATACTAATTAGGGTAAAAGAAAGAGGGTTTGAATAAAGAAAATAGAAAGAACAAGAGAAAGAGAGAGAAGGGAATCGATAGAGAGAGAGATGATCCAGAAGGGGAAAAACACAAACCTTTGGGAAAATTTGCTTGCTTGATCACGAATCTTCGGTGGAGGTAGGTTATGGTTTTTATGCTATTCATAGTAAACTTTTAATAGCGAATGATATGTATTGGTAGTATTGTAAACCCTTCTATATTCTTAATTGTATGCTTGCATGAATGTGATTATGTAATTGTGATATAATAAGCATGATGAAGCTATTGAATCCTAAATCTTGAAAGGAAAACCCTAATCTACTTTGTTAATGATGGTGCATTGGTATAAAAGAAGGCTTGATGAACGAAAGTAGTGAGATTAGGGGATCGGGTGCCACGTTCCGGTACCAGGATAGTATATGAGGATCGGAGTGTCACGTTCCGACACCAGGATAGAATATGGATCGGGTGCCACGTTCCGGTACCAGGATAGAATGAGGATCGGAGTGTCACGTTCGGACACCAGGATAGAATATGGATTGGGTGCCACGTTCCAGTACCAGGATAGTATATGACGATCGGAGTGTCACGTTCCGACACCAGGATAGAATATGGATCGGGTGCCACGTTCCGGTACCAGGATAGAATGAGGATCGGAGTGTCACGTTCCGACACCAGGATAATATATGGATCGGGTGCCACGTTCCGGTACCAGGATATAATATGGAGCGGGTGTCACGTTCTGACACCAGGACAGAATGAGGAGCGGAGTGTCACATACCGACACGAGAGGAATAAAGATAATGAATCTTGAAAGATGTTAATATATTCAATCTAATGAACCTAATTCCCAAATGAGTATGATGAGGAGGCGTGAGTCCTCATTGATGAGCTTGGTGTTGTAACCAAGGGTTATGGTAATTGTAAATGCTGCATGCTAAGGATATTAGTTGATTTTATGATGTTATCTGATATATACTGTTTTCTATTTTGAGTTGGCCGATGATATCTACTCAGTACCCGTGTTTTGTACTGACCCCTACTTTTATGTTTTCTTCTTGTTTATTTGTGGAGTGCAGCAAACGTGCCGTCGCCTTCGACTCAACAGTAATTCAAGCCAGTCTTACTACATCGGAAATTCAGGGTGAGCTAATGCTTCTAGCTTGGACTGGATCTTCTTCTTCGAGTCTTGATGCCTTGAACTTCCGGCATAGACTAGCTTCTTATGTATTTTTTTTGCTTTTAGAATACTCTTAGCTTAGTCATTTGATCGTAGATGTTCTTGTGGTGATGACTTCCAGATTTTGGGGATAATAATAGTTATTGAATTGGTTTTTATTAATGAGTTTAAGTCTTCCGCATTACTTTATGTTGATATTACATTGAAATGTTAAGGTTTAGATTGGTTGGTTTGCTCACATAGGAGGGTAAGTGTGGGTGCCAGTCGCGGCCCGGATTTGGGTCGTGACATTAACATTTTTCTAAATGTATCTAGTTTAGTTTTAACTTAATTTAAATACTATATTGGCAAACTAAATCACATTTACTTATTTAAAGAACTTTACATGTTTCTAAATGTAATCAGTTTAGTTTTAACTTAATTCCAACATTATATGCACCAAATAAATTATATTATTTATTTGAAGAACTGAACAGCTTTCTAAGTCAAATTAGTTTAGTTTTACCTTAATCCAAATATATATATTCACCTAATAAATCACATTAACAAATTTAAATAATTTAGCAACTTTCTAGGTCTAATTAGTTTAGTTTTAACTTAATTCCAAAACTATATTCACCAACTAAATCACATTAACTAATTTAAAGAATTTAACAACTTTCTAAGTCTAATTAGTTTAGTTTTAACTTAATTCAAATAATATATTTACTAACTAATTCACATTTACTTATTTGAAGAAGTTAAGATCTTTCTTAGTTTAATTAGTTAGTTTTAACTTAATTCAAACGCTATATTCACCTGCTAAATAACATTAACTTAATTAATGAATTGAACAACTTTCTAAGTCTAATTAGTTTAGTTTTAACTTAGTTCAAACATCATATTCACCAACTAAATCACATTTACTTATTTTAAAAACATAACATCTTTCAAAGTGTAATTAGTTTAGTTTTAACTTAATTCCAACACTATATTCACAAACTAAATTACATTAACTTATTAAAGATTATAACATCTTTCTATGTGTAATTAGTTTAATTTTAACTTAGTTCAAACACTATATTGACCAACTAAATCGCAGTAACTTATTTAAAAAACTTAACAACTTTCTTAGTGTAATTAGCGTACTTTTACCTTTATTCAAACACTATATTAACCAACTAAATCACATTTACTTTTTTAAAGAACTTTACATCTTTATAAATGTAATTATTTTAGTTTTAACTTAATTCCAACATTATATACACCAAATAAATCGCATTATTTATTTGAAGAACTTAACATCTTTCTAAGTCTAATTAGTTTAGTTTTAGCTTAGTTCCAACACTATATTCACTAAATAAATCACATTAACTTATTTAAAGAATTTAACAACTTTTCAACTCTAGTTAGTTTAGTTTCAACTTAATTCAAACACTATATTCACTAACTCAATTACATTAACTTATTTAAAAGATTCAACAATTTTCTAAGTCTAATTAATTTAGTTTTAACTTAATTCAAACACTATATTAAACAACTAAATCACATTTAATTATTTGATGAACTTAACATCTTTCTAAGTAAAATACTTTAGTTTTATATTAATTCCAATACTACATTCACCAACTAAATCACATTAACTTATTCAAAGAACTTAACATCTTTCTATGTCTAATTAGTTTAATTTTTACTTAGTTCCAACACTATATTCACCAAATAAATAACATTAACTTATTTAAATAATTTTTAACAATTTTTCACGTCTAATTAGTTTAGTTTTAACTTAATTCCAACACTATATTCACCAACGAAATCACATTAACATTTAAAGATTTTAACAACTTTTTATGTCTAATTAGTTTAGTTTTACCTTAATTCCAACACTATATTCTCTAACTAAATCTCATTTACCTATTTGAAGAATTTAAAATTATTCTTAAGTGTAATTAGTTTAGTTTTAACTTAATTAATACAATATATTCATCATATAAATAACATTAACTTATTTAGAAAACTTAACAACTTTAAAAGTCTAATTAGTTTAGTTTTAAATTAATTCAAACACTGTATTCACTAACTAAACCACATTTACTTATTTGAAGAACTTCAATCTTTCTAAGTGTAATTAGTTTAGTACTAACTTATCCAACGCTATATACACCAACTTAATCACATTAACTTATTAAAAAAACATAATATCTTTTAAAGTGTAATTAGTTTATTTTTAACTTACTTCCAACACTATACTAACCAACTAAATCGCATTAACAAATTTAAAGAAATTAACAACTTTCTCGGTGTAATTTGTTTAGTTTTAACTTAATTCAAACACTATATTAATCAACTAATTCACATTTATTCATTTAAAGAACTTGACATCTTTCTAAGGGTAATTACTTTAGTTTTAACTTAATTAAAACACAATATTCACCAACTAAATCACATTAACTTATATGAAGAATTTAACATCTTTCTAACTCAAATTAGTTTGGTTTTAACTTAATTCAAATACTATGTTCACCAACTAATCACATTTACTTATTTAAAGAACTTAACATCTTTCTAAGTCTAATTACTTTAGTTTTAACTTAATTTTCATTATTATATTCACGAAATAAATCAAATTATATAATTTAAAGGATTTAACAACTTTCCAAGTCTAATTAAGATAGTTTAAACTTAATTCCAACACAATATTCACCAACTAAATCATATTAATTTATTTAAAGAATTTAACAACTTTCTAAATCTAATTCGTTTAGTTTTAACTTAATTCCAACTCTATATTCACCAACTAAATCACACTAACTTATTTGAAGAATTTAACATATTTGTAAGTGTAATTAATTTAATTTTAACTTAATTCAAACACTATATTTCCTATCTAAATCACATTAACTCATTTAATGAATTTAAGAACTTTCTAAGTCTAATTAGTTTAGTTTTAACATAATTTAAACACTCTATATTCACCAACTAAATCATATTTAGTTATTTGAAGAACTTAACATCTTTCTAAGTCTAATTAGTTTAGTTTTAACTTTATTATAACACAATATTCACCTAATAAATAACATTAATTCATTTAAAGAATTTATAAATTTTCCGAGTCTAATTAGTTTAGTTTTATTCTAATTCCAACACTATATTTACCAACTAAATCACATTAACATATTTACAGAAATTAACAAATTTCCAAGTCTAATTAGTTTAGTTTAAATTAAATTCAAATACTACATTCACCAACTAAATCACATTTACTTATTTGAAGAACTTAACATCTTTCTAAGTATAATTAGTTTAGTTTTAACTTAATTTCAACATTATATTCACCAATTAAATCACATTATCTTATTTAAAGAACATAAAATCTTTCCAAGTGCAATTAGTTTATTTTTAACTTAGTTCCAACACTTACTAACCAACTAAATCGCATTAACTTATTTAAAGACTTAACAACTTTCTAAGTGTAGTTAGTTTAGTTTTAACTTAATTCCAATAATATATTCACCAACTAAATCACATTAACCTATTTAAAGAATTTTATAATTTTCTAAGTCTAATTACTTTAGTTTTAAGTTAATTCAATCACTATATTCACCAACTAAATCACATTTACTTATTTGAAGAACTTAACATCTATTTAAGTCTAATTACTTTAGTTTTAATTTAATTCAAACAATATATTCACTAACTAAATCACATTTATTTATTTAAAGAACTTATCATCTTTCTAGTCTAATTATGTAACGACCTGTTTAGTCGTTTTGAGCAGCAGACTTCAATTTTGGAAAAACTGGCAGAAGCGACGGACCCCACGACGGACCGTCATGGGCACGACGGACCGTCGCAGGGTCTCGTTTCAAAACACTTAGAAATTCTGAAATTGGGTACTGAAAATAGACTCTCTAAACTTCGTGACGGAATTGCAGGATGGACCGTCACAGTCGTGACGGGCCGTGACAGTCGTGACGGGCCGTGACAGTCGTGACGGGCCGTGACAGTCGTGACGGGCCGTCACAGAGCCTTCAATAAAAATCCATTCTCTGAACCTTGCGACGACCTGCATGGCTGACCGTCGCAGGCGCGACGGGCCGTCACAGGTTGCATAATCCCAGTCAGAGTCGGATTTCTGGTTAAGTTTTAAAGGGGCGTTTTGGACTATTCCTGCTATAATTATATATTTTGTGGGTTTATATTAATAACTCAATTTCTTGGAGGATAAAAGAGGTAACCTTGAGTTAAATTGTGGGTTATTATTGTCATCTTTTACACTTAATTACATGTTAATTTAGGGTAAAAGAAAGAGGGTTTGAATAAGAAAAATAGAAAGAACAAAAAGAAAGAGAGAAAAGGGAATCGATAAAGAGAGACGCTCAAGAAGGGGGGAAAACACAAAGCTTTGGGAAAATTTGTTTGCTTGATCACGAATCTTCGGTGGAGGTAGGTTATGGTTTTTCTTATGATATTCGTAGTAAACTCTTAATAGTGGATGATATGTATTGATAGTATTGTAAACACCTCTATATGCTTAATTGTATGCTTTCATGAATATGATTATGTAATTGTGAATAAATAAGCATGATGAAGTTATTGAATCCTGAATCTTGATAAAAACCTAATCTCATTTTAAAGATGATGCCTTGGTAAGGGAGAAGGCTTGATGAACTAAAGTAATGAGATTGATGATGCCTTGGTAAGAAAAAAGGCTTGATGAATTGATAGAAGGAGTTTAGGGGATCGGGTGTCACGAACCGACACGTAGATTTAGGGGATCGGGTGTCACAAACCGACATGTAGATTTAGGGGATCGGGTGTCATGAACCAACACGTAGATTTAGGGGATCGGGTGTCACGAACCGACACGTAGATTTAGGGGATCGGGTGTCACGAACCGACACGTAGATTTAGGGGATCAGAGTGTCACGTACCGACATAAGTGGATTAATAAATATGAGGGAGCGGAGTGTCACGTACCGACACAAGAGAAATAAAGATAATGAATCTTGAAAGATGTTAATATACTCAATCTAATGAACATAATTCCCAAATGATTATGGTATTCAGGCTTGAGTCCTCATGTGTGAACTTGACGTTAATCGTTAATGATATAGTACTTACTGTTGCTACATGTTGAGTATCATAGTTGATTTTATGATATTACTTGGTATATATTGTTTTCTATTTTGAGTTGGCCGATGATATCTTTTCATTACCCGTGTTTTGAACTGACCCCTACTTTTATGTTTCCTTCTTGTTTATTTGTGGAGTGCAGCAAACGTGTCGTCATCTTCGACTCAACAGTAACTCTAGCCAGTCTTCATTACTCCGGATATCAGGGTGAGCTAATGCTTCTAGCTTGGACTGGATCTTCCTCTTCATGTCTTGATGCCTTGAAGTTCCGGCATGGACTAGCTTTTATGTATTTTTAGCTTCTTAGACACTCTTAGCTTTAGTAATTTGAGGATAGATGTTCTTGTGATGATGACTTCCAGATTTTGGGGATAATAATAGTTATCGAATTGGTTTTTATTAATGATTTTAAGTCTTCCCCATTACTTTATGTTGATATTACATTGAAATGTTAAGGTTTAGATTGGTTGGTTCGCTCACATAGGAGGGTAAGTGTGGGTGCCAGTTGCGGCCCGGATTTGGGTCGTGACAAACTAGTTTGATTTTAACTTAATTCCAACACTCTATTCATGAAATAAATCAAATTATCTTATTTGAAGGATTTAACAACTTTCCATGTTTAATTAGTTTAGTTTAAACTTAATTCCAACACTATATTCTCCAGCTAAATCATATTATATTATTTAAAGAATTTAACAACTTTCTAAGTCTAATTCGTTTAGTTTTAACTTATTTCCTACACTATATTCACTAATTAAATCACATTAACTTAAATGAAGAATTTAACATCTTGCTAAGTGTAATTAGTTTAATTTTAACTAAATTCAAACACTATATTAACCAACTAAATCACATTAACTCATTTAATGAATTTTAAAACTTTCTAAATCTAATTAGTTTAGTTTTAACTTAAATCAAACACTCTATATTCACCCACTAAATCAAATTTAGTTATTTGAAGAACTTAACATCTTTCTAAGTCTAATTAGTTTAGTTTTAACTTAATTCTAACATTTTATTCACCAATGTAATCACATTAACTTATTTAAAGAAATTAACAAATTTCCAAGTCTAATTAGTTTAGTTTTAACTTAATTCAAACAATGTATTCACCAACTAAATCACATTTACTTATTTAAAGAACTTAACATCTTTCTAAGTCTAATTAGTTTAGTTTTAAGTTATTTCCAACACTATATTCACGAAACAAATCAAATTACGTTATTTAAAGGATTTAACAACTTTCCAAGTCTACTTAGTTTAGTTTAAACTTAATTCCAACACTATATTCACCAAGTAAATCACATTAAGTTATTTGAAAAATTTAACATTTTTGGAAGTGTAATTAGTTTAATATTAACTAAATACAAATACTATATGTAACGACCTGTTTAGTCGTTTTGAGCAGTAGATTTTATTTCTGGAAAAACTAGCTGAGAGGACGGATCCCACGATGGACCGTCATGGGCACGAGAGATCGTCGAGGGGTCTCGTTCCAAAACACTTAGAATTTTGAAATTTGGGTACTGAAATCGACTCTCTGAACTTCGTGATGAAATGGCAGGACGGACCATCACAGGGACGATGGGCCGTCATAGACTGCGTAATCCCAGGCTGGGTCGGATTTTTGTTTAATGTTTTAAGGGGCATTTTGGACTATTCCTGCTATAATTATAAATCTAGTGGGTTAATGTTAATAATTTAACTACTGGAGGGTTAAAGGAGCTAACCTTGAATTAATTAGTGGGTTACTTTTGTCATCTTTTATACTTAATTACATGCTAAATAGGGTTAAAAAAGGGTTTGAATAAGAAAGATCGAAAGAATAGAGAGAAGAGGGAGAAACGATCTAGAGAGAGAGGAACAAAGAAGAAAGCAAAGATTTTGAGGATTAGCTTGCTTGATCACAATTCTTCGGTGGAGGTAGGTTATGGTTTTTATATACTATTCGTAGTAAACTCTTAATTGTGAATGATATGTATTGGGTAGTGTTGTAAACCCTTCTATATGCTTAATTGTATGCTTGCATGGATATGATGATATAATTGTGATGAAATAAGCATGATGAAGCTATTAAATCCTAAATCTTGAAAACCTCTTGTTAATGATGATGCCTTGGTATAAAAGAAGGATTGATGAACTAAAACAATGAGGTTAGGGGATCGGGTGTCACGAACTGACACGTAGTAATAGGGGGATCGGGTGTCACAAACCGACACGTAGTAATAGGGGATCGGGTGTCATGAACCGACACGTAGTATTAGGGGGATCGGGTGTCATGAACCAACACGTAGTATTAGAGGGATCAGGTGTCACGAACTGACACGTAGTATTAGGGGATCGGAGTGTCACGTTCTGAAACAAGAGGAATAAAGAGAGTGAATCTTGAATTATGGTAATATACTCAGATTTAATGAACCTATTTCCCAAAATGAGTATGGTGTGGAGGCTTGCATCCTCATGGGTATACTTGGCATACTTATTAATGATTAAAGTACTTGTTGTTGCTACCTGTTGAGTACTGTAGTGGATTTTATGATATTATCTAATATATACTATTTTCTATTTTGAGTTGGCCGATGATATCTACTCAGTACCTGTGTTTTGTACTGACCCCTACTTGTATGTTTTTCTCTTGTTATTTGTGGAGTGCAGCAAACGTGCTGTCGTCTTCAACTCAACAGCAATTCTAGCCAGTCTTCACCACGTCATTTTTCAGGGTGAGTTATTGTTCCTAGCTCGGACTGGATTCTCTCTCATTCATGTCTTGATGTCCTTGAAGTTCGGACATGGACTATCTCTTGTATTTGTTTTTAGTTCCTAGACATTCTTAAATCTAGTAATTTGAGGATAGATGTTCTTGTGATGATGACTTCCAGATTTTGGGGATAATGATAAGTTATGAGTTTTAAGTCTTCCGCATTGTATTCTGTTTATAATGGTTAAAATGTTGGGGTTTAGATTGGTTGGTTCGCTCACATAGGAGGATAAATGTGGGTGCCACTCACGACACGTTTTGGGCAGTGACAAACATTGTATCAGAGCATTAGGTTCGTTGATCTCATCACACAAGAACGGGTCTAGTAGAGACTTGAGGAACTGTAGGGGGACGCCTTTACTTTTCTTTGAGAGGCTATAAGACTTTAGGAAAATTCCATTCTTTTCTTCTTTCGTGCTATTACTTGGATCCAATTGGTATCTAGGTGATACAAACTAGTATCTGACCATCTTCACTCTATTTCGCAGATGGTTAGAACTAGAGCAACAACCGTGCCAACACAAGCACTGGCAAGACAAGAGGCGTCTGAGCCAGCCACTGAGACTGTAGCTTGAAGAGGAGCAGTGGAAAGAGGTCGTGGTAGAGGTCGCGGGAGGACGTCCTCTAGAGGAAGAGGACAAACGCCTGGCCCATCTAGTACTAGGGCGGTGACTCCTCCACCGACTAAGGGAGTAGTAAGAGAGGGGGAGGAAGGGGAGAATGAGCAAGTTCAGAATGAGTAATTACCACCCCAACCTCCCCCAGAGATGATTAATCAGGTTCTTGCTTATCTTAGTGGGTTATCTGATCAGGGCCAGACACCTCCACTGTTTTCTGCACCAGCACCTCAGGTTCCGGAGGTACAACATGCAGCAACTGTGGCTCCCCGCATGGATGCCTCATTGGAAATAGGCACGTTTCCTCAGTTGACTATAGGGCCTATAATGACAAGTGATCAGTATGAACTTTTCAGTAAGTTCTTGAAATATAAACCCCAAGTCTTCAAAGGTGCTGAATCTGAGGATGCCTATGATTTTCTGGTTGATTGTCATGAGCTACTACACAAGATGGGTATAGTAGAATTATTTGGCGTTGAGTTTGTGACTTATCAGTTTCAAGGGAACGCCAAAATGTGGTGTCGGTCACATGTTGAGTGTCAACCAACAGAGGCACCACCTATGACTTGGGAATCATTCTCTAGTTTATTTATGGAGAAGTATATACCCCGTACTTTGAGGGATAGGAGGAGAGATGAGTTTCTAAGCCTAGAGCAAGGCAGGATGTCAGTTTCTGCTTATGAGGCTATGTTTCACGCACTGTTCAGATATGCCACCCAGCTTTGCTTTAGTCCACAAGAGTGGATTCGCCGTTTTGTGAAGGAATTGAGGTAAAATTTGTGGATTTCAGCCTTACAGGTAGCTGCTACGGCAAAATCCTTTCAGGAAGTGGTAGACTTTGTGATAGAGGTGGAGGGAGTGAAGCCAGATGATTTCACCATGGCATCAGCAACTAAGAAGTTTCGTAAGGGAGGTGAGTTTAATGGTTCTTACTCAAGAGCGCACGGTTCAGGAGGTTACCCAGCCCGACCTATCCAGTCTTCACTACAGACTGTAGTTGGGGGTCCACCGCAGACTGCCAACATTTCTCTGAGTTTGGTGGTTATCCCCAGACTTCGTCATTCTCAAAGGGACCTATGCTTGAATCAAGAGAATGTTATGGATGTGGAGAGACTGGACATATTAGGAGGAATTGTCCAAAATCGAGTAACAGACCCCCAATAATCAGAGGTAGAGGTGGTCATGGAAGATGCCATTATTCGGGGGGACGTGGTGGCCGAGGTAATGGTGGTCACCAAAACGGCCGGGGTAACGGGCAAACTGGAACAACTGCAGCGCAACATGGTAGGGGCAACGGGCAGACAGGTAATAGGGCCCATTGTTATGCTTTCCCTGGGAGATCTGAAGTGGAGACATTTGATGTTGTCATCACAGGTAATCTTTTGGTTTGTGATTGCATGGATTCTATATTGTTTGATCCTGGATCCACATTTTCTTATGCATATTCCTCATTTGCTAATGGTCTTAATTTACATTGTGAATTGCTTGACATGCCTATTCGTGCTTCTACTCCGGTGGGTGAGTCTGTGATAGTTGAAAAGGTGTATAGGTCTTGTCTTGTGAATTTTGTGGGGAGCAATACTCATGTAGACTTGGTTATCTTAGAAATGGTTAACTTCGATGTAATTCTGGGTATGACTTGGCTTTCTCCAAATTTTGCAATCTTGGATTGTAATGCTAAAACTATGACGTTAGCCAAGCTTGGGACAGATCCGTTAGTGTGGGAGGGTGACTACACTTCCAATCCGGTTCGTATCGTCTCCTTTCTTCGTGCTAAGAGAATGGTTGGTAAGGGTTTTTTAGCTTTATTGGCACATCTCAGCGATGATACTACCCAAGTACCTTCAATTGAGTCAGTTTTGATAGTCCGCGAGTTTTTAGATGTGTTTCCTGCAGACCTTCCAGTATGCCACCGGATAGGGATATCGACTTTTGCATTGATCTGGAGCCGGGCACTAGCCCCATTTCCATACCCCCTTATAGGATGGCTCCCGCTGAGTAGTTTTCGGATGTGCATTGACTACAAATTACTGAATAAGGTAACTGTTAAGAACAAGTATCCTCTTCCTCGCATCGATGATTTGTTCGATCAGTTACAAGGTGCTTGTACCTTCTCAAAAATCGATTTGAGATCTGGTTATCATCAATTGAAAATACGGGCAACAGATGTGCCCAAGACTGCTTCTCGGACCAGGTATGGGCATTATGAGTTCTTAGTAATGTCTTTTGGGCTTACTAATGCCCCTGCTGCTTTAATGAGCTTGATGAACGGGATTTTAAAGCCATATCTGGATCTCTTTGTCATTGTATTCATTGATGATATACTGGTATACTCAAAGAGCAAGAAAGAACACGAGGAGCACTTGAGAATGGTATTGGAAATGTTGAGGGAGAAAAATTTTTATGCCAAATTCTCTAAGTGTGAGTTTTGGCTCAACTCAGTGTCCTTCTTGGGGCACGTAGTTTCTAAGGACGGAATGATGGTAGATCCTTCCAAGATTGAAGCAGTGAAGAATTGGGTAAGACCTACTAATGTTACAGAGGTAAGGAGCTTCATTAGTTTAGCTAGCTACTACCGTCGATTTGTCAAGGGATTCTCTTCTATTGCTTCCCAATTGACAAGCTTGACTAAAAAGAATGTTCCATTTGTATGGTTGGACGAGTGTGAAGAAAGCTTTCAAAAGCTCAAGACTTTGTTGACTACCGCACCAATCCTTACCCTGCCAGTGGAAGGTAAGGATTTCATTGTCTATTGTGATGCATCCTATTTGGGTTTTGGTGTAGTACTAATGCAAGAAAAGAATGTAATTGCTTATGCTTTGAGGCAATTAAAGATGCACGAACATAATTATACGACCCATGATTTGGAGTTGGCTGCGGTAGTGTTTGCATTAAAGCAATGGAGGCACTATCTATATGGAGTTAAATGTGAAGTCTACAAGGATCATCGTAGCCTACATTATGTCTTTACTCAGAAAGATTTGAATTTAAGACAAAGAAGGTGGATGGAACTACTAAAGGATTATGACATCACTATCTTGTATCATCCGGGAAAACCTAATGTTGTGGCAGATGATTTTTAAGTAGAAAGGCAGGGAGCATGGGAAGTCTAGCCCACTTGCAAGTTTCAAGACGCCCGTTGGCTAGGGAGGTTCAGTCTGTGGCTAATGACCTCATGAGGATAGAAGTAAATGAGAAGGGAGGGTTTTTTGCCTGTGTGGAGGCAAGATCATCCTTTCTTGACAAGATTAAGGGAAAGCAGTTTAATGATGATAAACTGAACCGGATTCGAGATAAGGTATTGCGAGGAGAGGCTAAAGAAGCAACAATCGATGAGGAAGGTGTTTTGAGGATTAAGGGAAGGGTATTTGTACCCCGCGTCGATGATTTGATTCACACTATTCTCACTGAGGCTCATAGCTCAAGGTACTCTATACATCCTGGTGCAACCAAGATGTATCGTGACCTAAAGCAACATTTTTGGTGGAGTAGAATGAAGCGTGACATTGTGGAGTTTGTTGCCAAATATCCAAATTGTCAGCAAGTAAAGTATGTATGAACACCAGAGTCCTGGAGGAACACTTCAGAGAATGCCCATTCCCGAATGGAAGTGGGAGAGAATTGCAATGGACTTCGTGGTTGGTCTTCCAAAGACAATGGGTAAGTATGAATCCATTTGGGTTATTGTTGATAGGTTAACTAAGTCTGCTCACTTCATTCCGGTTAAGGTGACTTAGAATGCAGAGAAGTTATCCAAACTTTACATCTCAGAGATTGTTCGATTGCATGGAGTTCCACTTTCTATCATATCATGTAGAGGTACGCAGTTTACTTCTATGTTTTGGAAAACATTGCATGCTGAATTGGGTACTAGGTTGGATCTTAGTACCGCATTTCACCCTCAGACCGATGGTCAGTCTGACCGAACGATCCAAGTGTTGGAGGATATGCTTCGTGCATGTGTGATAGAATTTGGAGGGCATTGGGATAACTTCTTACCCTTAGTAGAGTTCTCATACAACAATAGCTATCACTCGAGTATTGATATGGCCCCATTTGAGGCACTGTCTGGGAGAAGATGTAGGTCTCCCATTGGGTGGTTTGATGCATTTGAAGTTAGACCGTGGGATACTGATCTTCTGAGAGAATCGTTAGATAAATTGAAATGCATTCAAGAAAAGCTTTTAGCGGCTCAAAGTAGACAAAAAGAATATGTAGATCGAAAGGTTAGGGACTTGGAGTTTATGGAGGTGAGCAAGTCATGCTAAAGGTTTCGCCCATGAAAGGGGTTATGCGGTTTGGTAAGCGAGGTAAGCTAAGCCCAAGGTATATTAGTCCATTTGAAGTTCTGAAGCGCGTGGGGGGGGGGGGTAGCTTATGAATTAGCCTTGCCCCCAGGACTGTCCGGAGTGCACCTAGTATTTCATGTGTCTATGTTGAAAAGATACCATGGGGATAGAAACTACATCATTCGTTGGGATTCAGTTCTGCTTGATGAGAATTTGTCTTATGAGGAGGAGCCTGTTGCTATTCTAGATAGAGAAGTCCGCAAGTTGAGGTCAAGGGAGATTGAATCCATCAAGGTTCAATGGAAGAATCGACAAGTTGAAGAATCCACTTGGGAGAAGGAGGCTGATATGCAAGAAAGATACCTACACCTTTTTACAGATTTAGGTACTCCTTTTCGCCCTTGTTTCTTTTCTTGTGATCGTTCTAGGACGAACGATAGGTAAATGGTATCTATTGTAATGACATGTTTAGTCGTTTTGAGCAGCAGATTTTATTTCTAGAAAAACTGGCTAAGACGACAGATCCCACGACGGACCGTCATAGGCACGACGGACCGTCGAGGGGGTCTCGTTCCAAAAAACTTAGAATTCTGAAATTTGGGTACTGAAATCGACTCTCTGAACTTCGTGACGAAATGGCAGGACGGACCGTCGCAGGCACGACGGGCCGTAACAGACGGCATAATCCCAGGCTGGGTCGGATTTCTATTAAATGTTTTAAGGGGCGTTTTGGACTAATCCTGCTATAATTATAAATCTAGTGGGTTAATGTTAATAATTTAACTACTGGAGGGTTAAAGGAGATAACCTTGAATTAATTAGTGGGTTACTTTTGTCATCTTTTATACTTAATTATATGCTAATTAGGATAAAAGAAAAAGGGTTTGAATAAGAGTGATAGAAAGAATAGAGAGAAGAGGGAGATACGATAGAGAGCGAGAGAGGAACGAAGAAGAAAGCAAAGATTTTGAGGATTAGCTTGCTTGATCACAATTTTTCGGTGGAGGTAGGTTATGGTTTTTATATACTATTCGTAGTAAACTCTTAATAGCGAATGATATGTATTGGATAGTGTTGTAAACCCTTCTATATGCTTAATTTTATGCTTGCATGGATGTGATGATATAATTGTGATGAAATAAGAATGATGAAGCTATTGAATCCTAAATATTGAAAACCTCTTATTAATGATGATGCCTTGGTGTCACGACCCAACCGGGTTGCGACTGGCACCCACACTTTCCCTCCTATGTGAGCGAACCAACCAATCAACAGAAAGTAATGCGGAAGACTTAAACTCATTAAATAAAGACCAATTCATTAACTTCTAAAATTCAACATCTATTATTCCCAAAACCTGGAAGTCACCATCACAAGAACATCTACTTTAAACTACTAATTCTAAGAGTTTCTAAGAAGCTAAAAAATACATAAGAAGCTAGTCCATGCCGGGAGTTCAAGGCATCAAGACATGAAGGAGAAGATCCAGTCCAAGCTAGAAGCGTTAGCTCACCCTGAAGATCCGGTGTGACGAAGGCTGGCTTGAGTTACTGTTGAGTCGAAGATGACGGCACGTTTGCTGCACTCCACAAATAACAAGAAGAAAAACATAAAAGTAGGGGTCAGTACAAACCACGGGTACTGAGTAGATATCATCGGCCAACTCAAAATAGGGAACAATATATATCAAATATTATCGTAAATCAACTATAAAACTCAACATGTAGCAACAACAAGTACTATAATCATCAATAAGTACCATCAAGTTCATCCATGAGGGCTCAAGCCTCAACACCATACTCATTTGAGAATTAAGTTTATTAAGTTGAGAATATTATCATCTTTCAAGATTCATTATCTTTCCTCCTCTTGTGTCGGTACGTGACACTCCGATCCCCTACTACTATGTGTCGGTATGTGACACTCCGATCCCCTACATGTGTCGGAACGTGACACTCCGATCCCCTACATGTGTCGGTACGTGACACTCCGATCCACTAATACTATGTGTCGGTACGTGACACTCCGATCCCCTACATGTGTCGGAACGTGACACTCCGATCCCCTACATGTGTCGGTACGTGACACTCTGATCCCCTACATGTGTCGGAACGTGACACTCCGATCCCCTACATGTGTCGGTACGTGACACTCCAATCCCCTACATGTGTCGCAACGTGACACTCTGATCCCCTACATGTGTCGCTACGTGACACTCCGATCCACTAATACTATGTGTCGGTACGTGACACTCCGATCCACTAAATCTATGTGTCGGAACGTGACACTCCGATCCACTAAATCTATATGTCGGAACGTGACACTCCGATCCACTAATATCATTCTGTAAATCATCAAGCCTTCTCTATACCAAGGCATCCTCAATCCCATTACTTTAATTCATCAAGCCTTCTTCTATACCAAGGCATCATCAATCCCATTACTTTAATTCATCAAGCCTTCTTCTATACCAAGGCATCATCAATAATAATGTATATTAAAGTTTCTTTTCAAGATTTGGGATTCAATATTTTCATCATGCTTATCTTATCACAATCACATAATCATATTCATGCAAACATATAATTAAGCATATAGTAGGGTTTACAATACTACCAATACATATCATTCTCTATTAAGAGTTTACTATGAAAGCATGAAAACCATAACCTACCTCCACCGATGAATTGAAATCAAGCAAGTTAATCCTCAAAGCTTGGTGTTTTCCTCTTCTTCTCGATCGTTTCTCTCTCTCCCTTTTTTTTCTTTCTATTTTCTTATTCAAACCCTCTTTCTTTTACCCTAATTAGTATATAATTAAGAATAAAAGATGGCAATAATACCCCACTAATTAACTTAGGGTTACCTCTTTTAACCCCCAAGAATTTGAGTTATTAATATAAAACCCACGAAATCTATAATTAAGGAAAGAATAGTCCCAAAATGTCCCTTAAAACGTGTAAGGAAATTCGATTCTGCCTGGGACTTGCGCAACCTGTGACGGGCCGTCGTGCCTGCGACGGTCCGTCCTGCAGGTCGTCATTAGAGTCAGAGAGTCAATTTCCACTGAACAATCTATGACGGTCTGTCACGCCTGTGACGGTCCATCCTGCCATTCCGTCACGAAGTTCAGAGAGTCAATTTTCAGTACCCAATTTCAGATTTTCTAAGTGTTTTGAAACGAGACCCTGCGACGGTCCGTCGTGCCCATGACGGATCGTCGTTTGGTCCGTCGCCTCAGCCTGTTTTTCCAGAATTGAAGTTTGTTGCTCAAAACGACTAAACAGGTCGTTACAATAGATACCAATTTACCCATCGTTCGTCCCTGAATGATCAAAAGAAGGAAAACAAGGGCGAAAAGGAGTACCTGAATCTGTAAACAGATGTGGGTATTTTTCTCGCATATCCGCCTCCTTCTCCCAAGTGGCTTCTTCAACGGGTCGATTCTTCCATTGCACCTTGATGGATGCAATCTCTCTTGACCTCAACTTGCGAACTTCTCTATCTAAAATAGCGACAGGCTCCTCCTCATAAGACAAGTTCTCATCAAGCAAAACTGAATCCCAACGAATAATGTAGTTTACATCCCCATGGTATCTTTTAAACATCGACACATGGAATACCGGATGTACTCTGGACAGCCCTGGAGGCAAGGCTAACTCATAAGCAACCTATCCTACTCGCTTAAGTACTTCGAATGGTCCAATGTACCTTGGACTTAGTTTACCCCTTTTTCCAAACCGCATCACCCCTTTCATGGGCGAAACTTTCAACAAGACTTGTTCACCTTCCATGAACTCTAAGTCTCTAACCTTTCGATCTGCATATTCTTTTTGTCTACTTTGCGCCGCTAGAAGCTTTTCTTGAATAGACTTCACTTTCTCTATCGAATCCCTCAAAAGGTCAGTACCCCAAGGTCTAACCTCGAATGCACCAAACCAACCAATGGGAGACCTACATCTCCTCCCATACAATGCTTCAAATGGGGCCATATCAATACTTGAGTGATAGCTATTATTGTATGAAAACTCCGCTAAGGGTAGGAAACTATCCCAATGGCCACCAAAATCTATCACACATGCACGAAGCATATCCTCCAACACTTGAATCGTTCGCTCAGACTGACCGTCGGTCTGAGGATGGAATGCAGTACTAAGGTCCAACCTAGTACCCAATTCCGCATGCAATGTTTTCCAAAACATAGAAGTAAACTGCGTACCTCTATCTGATATGATGGATAGTGGAACCCCATGCAATCGCACCACTTCCGAGATGTAAAGTTTGGCTAACTTTTCTGCATTGTAAGTCACCTTGACCGGAATGAAATGAGCAGATTTAGTTAACCTATCAACAATCACCCAAATGGAGTCATACTTACCCATTGTCTTCGGAAGACCAACCATAAAATCCATTGCAATTCTTTCCCACTTCCATTCCAGAATGGGCATTCTCTGAAGTGTTCCTCCGGGCCTTTGGTGTTCACACTTTACTTGTTAACAGTTTGGACACTTGGCAATAAAGTCAAAAATATCACGCTTCATTCTACTCAACCAAAAGTGTTGCTTTAGGTCACGATACATCTTGGTTGCACCCGGATGTATAGAATACCTTGAACTATGAGCCTCTGTCAGAATAGTGTTGATCAAATCATCGACGCGGGGTACACATACCCTTCCCTTGATTCTCAAAACACCTTCCTCATCGATTTGTGCTTCCTTAGCCTCTCCTCGCAATACTTTATCTTGAATTTTGCGCAGTTTCTCATCATCAGACTGTCTTCCCTTAATCTTGTCAAGAAAGGAAGATCTTGCCTCCACAGAAGCCAACAATCCTCCCCTCTCATTTACTTCTAATCTCATCAGGTCGTTAGCCAGAATATGAACTTCTCTAGCCAATGGGCGTCTAGAAGCTTGCAAGTGAGCTAGACTTCCCATGCTTCCCGCCTTTCTACTTAAAGCATCCGCTACAACATTCGCCTTCCCCGGATGATACAAAATAGTGATGTCGTAGTCCTTCAGTAGTTCCATCCATCTCCTCTGTCTCAAGTTCAAATCTTTCTGAGTAAAGACATACTGTAGGCTACGATGATCCGTATAGACCTCACACTTAACCCCATATAAATAGTGTCTCCATTGCTTTAATGCAAACACTACCGCGGCCTATTCCAAATGTTGAGTGGGATAGTTACGTTCATGCACTTTTAATTGTCTTGAAACATAAGAAATCGCACTCTTCTCTTGCATTAGTACTGCACCCAAACCAGAATAGGATGCATCACAATAAACAATGAAGTTCCTACCCTCTACTGGCAAGGTAAGGATAGGTGCGATAGTCAACAAAGTCTTGAGCTTCTGAAAGCTTTCCTCACATTCATCCGACCATACAAATGGGACATTCTGCTTAGTCATGTTCGTCAATTGGGAAGCGATAGAAGAGAATCCCTTGACGAATCGGCGGTAGTAGCTAGCTAACCCAACAAAGCTCCTTATTTCTGACACATTAGTAGGTCTTACCCAATTCTTCACTGTCTCAATCTTAGAAGGATCCACCATCACTCCATCCTTAGAAACCACGTGTCCCAAGAAGGACACTACATCTAGCCAAAACTCACACTTAGAGAACTTGGCATAAAGCTTTTTCTCCCTTAACATTTCCAATACCATTCTCAAATGCTCTTCATGTTCCTTCTTGCTCTTTGAGTATACCAATATATCATCAGTAAATACGATCATGAAGAGGTCCAAAAATGGCTTAAAAATCCCGTTCATCAAGCTCATGAACGCAACAGGGGCATTCGTAAGACCAAAAGACATCACTACAAATTCGTAATGCCCATACCTCGTTCGAAAAACAGTCTTTGGCACATCCGTTGCCCGTATTTTCAACTGATGATAACCAGATCTCAAGTCAATCTTAGAGAAGACACAAGCACCTTGTAACTGACCGAACAAGTCATCAATGCGGGGAAGAGGATACTTGTTCTTAATAGTTACTTTATTCAGTTGTCTGTAGTCTATGCACATCCGAAAACTCCCATCATTCTTCTTCACAAACAGAACCGGAGCACCCCAAGGAGATGCACTTGGTCTAATGAAGTATTTGCTCAACAACTCTTGAAGTTGGGCTTTTCACTCCCTCTACCTCTATCACGAAGTCCACCACTTCTTGAAAGGATTTCGCTGTAGCCGCTACCTATAAGGCTGAAATCCGCAACTCTGATCTCAACCCCTTCACAAAATGGCGAATCCGCTCTTGTGGACTGAAACAAAGTTGGGTGGCATACCTTGATAATGCATGAAACTTAGCCTCATATGCAGTAACCGACATCCTACCTTGATCTAGGCTCAAGAACTCATCTCTTTTCCTATCCCTCAAAGTTCGGGGATATACTTCTCCATAAAAAAGCTAGAAAATGATGCCCAAGTCATAGGTGGTGCCTCTGTTGGTTGACACTCAATATGTGACCGCCACCACATTTTGGCGTTCCCTTGAAATTGATAAGTCACAAACTCCACACCAAACCGTTCTACTATACCCATCTTGTGTAGTAGCTCGTGACAGTCAACCAGAAAATCATAAGCATCCTCCGATTCAGCACCCTTGAAGACCGGAGGTTTCAATTTCAAGAACTTACTGAAAAGTTCATGCTGATCATTTGTCATTATAGGCCCAGTAGTCAGACGTGGAAATGTGCCTATGTCCAATGAGGCATCCATACGAGGAGCCCTAGTGGCTGCATGTTGTACTTCTGAAACCGGAGGTGTTGGCGCAGAAAACACAGGACGTGCCAGACCTTGATCAGACAATCCACTGAGATAGGCGAGAACCTGATTGATCATCTCTGGGGTAGGTTGGGGTGGCAATCCCTCATTCTGCGCTTGTTCATTTTCCCCATCCTCCCCTTCTCTTATAACCTCCTCAGTCGGTGGAGGAGTCACTGCCCTAGTATCAGATGGACTAGGTGTTCGTCCTCTTCCCCTAGAGGACGTCCTCCCCGACCTCTACCACGGTCTCTTGCCGTTGCTCTTCCTCGAGCCACAGCCCCAGTGGCTGGCTCAGACGCTTCTTGTCTTGCCGATGTTAGTGTTGGCGCAGTCGTTGCTCTAGTTCTAACCATCCGCGAAATAGAGTGAAGATGGTCATATACCAATTCGTATCGCCTAGATACCAATTGGACTCAAGTAGTAGCACGAAAGAAAGAATGAAAGAGTGAAATTTTCCTAAAGTCTTATAGCCTCTCAAGGAAAAGTAAAGGCGTCCCCCTACCGTTCCTTAAGACTCTACTAGACCTGTTCTTGTGTGATGAGACCAACGAACCTAATGCTCTGATACCAAGTTTTGTCACGACCCAACCGGGTTGCGACTGGCACCCACACTTTCCCTCCTATGTGAGCGAACCAACCAATCAACAGAAAGTAATGCGGAAGACTTAAACTCATTAAATAAAGACCAATTCACTAACTTCTAAAATTCAACATCTATTATTCCCAAAACCTGGAAGTCACCATCACAAGAACATCTACTTTAAACTACTAATTCTAAGAGTTTCTAAGAAGCTAAAAAATACATAAGAAGCTAGTCCATGCCGGGAGTTCAAGGCATCAAGACATGAAGGAGAAGATCCAGTCCAAGCTAGAAGCGTTAGCTCACCCTGAAGATCCGGTGTGACGAAGACTGGCTTGAGTTACTGTTGAGTCGAATATGACGGCACGTTTGCTGCACTCCACAAATAACAAGAAGAAAAACATAAAACTAGGGGTCAGTACAAACCACGGGTACTGAGTAGATATCATCGGCCAACTCAAAATAGGGAACAATATATATCAAATATTATCGTAAATAAACTATAAAACTCAACATGAAGCAACAACAAGTACTATAATCATTTTATAAGTACCATCAAGTTCATCCATGAGGGCTCAAGCCTCAACACCATACTCATTTGAGAATTAAGTTTATTAAGTTGAGTATATTATCATCTTTCAAGATTCATTATCTTTCCTCCTCTTGTGTCGGTACGTGACACTCTGATCCCCTACTACTATGTGTCGGTACGTGACACTCCGATCCCCTACATGTGTCGGAACGTGACACTCCGATCCCCTACATGTGTCGGTACGTGACACTCCGATCCACTAATACTATGTGTCGGTACGTGACACTCCGATCCCCTACATGTGTCGGAACGTGACACTCCGATCCCCTACATTTGTCGGTACGTGACACTCTGATCCCCTACATGTGTCGGAACGTGACACTCCGATCCCCTACATGTGTCGGTACGTGACACTCCGATCCCCTACATGTGTCGGAACGTGACACTCCGATCCCCTACATGTGTCGGTACGTGACACTCCGATCCACTAATACTATGTGTCGGTACGTGACACTCCGATCCACTAAATCTATGTGTCGGAATGTGACACTCCGATCCACTAAATCTATGTGTCGGAATGTGACACTCCGATCCACTAATATCATTCTGTAAATCATCAAGCCTTCTCTATACAAAGGCATCCTCAATCCCATTAAATTAATTCATCAAGCCTTCTTCTATACCAAGGAATCATCAATCCCATTACTTTAATTCATCAAGCCTTCTTCTATACCAAGGCATCATCAATAATAATGTATATTAAAGTTTCTTTTCAAGATTTGGGATTCAATATTTTCATCATGCTTATCTTATCACAATCACATAATCATATTCATGCAAACATACAATTAAGCATATAGTAGGGTTTACAATACTACCAATACATATCATTCTCTATTAAGAGTTTACTATGAAAGCATGAAAACCATAACCTACCTCCACCGAAGAATTGAAATCAAGCAAGTTAATCCTCAAAGCTTGGTGTTTTCCTCTTCTTCTCGATCGTTTCTCTCTCTCCCTTCTTGTTCTTTCTATTTTCTTATTCAAACCCTCTTTCTTTTACCCTAATTAGTATATAATTAAGAATAAAAGATGGCAATAATACCCCACTAATTAACTTAGGGTTACCTCTTTAAACCCCCAAGAATTTGAGTTATTAATATAAACCCACGAAATCTATAATTAAGGAAAGAATAGTCCCAAAACGTCCCTTAAAATGTGTAAGGAAATCCGATTCTGCCTGGGATTTGCGCAACCTGTGACGGGCCGTAGTGCCTTCCACGGTCCATCCTGCAGGTCGTCGCAAGAGTCAGAGAGTCAATTTCCACTAAACAATCTATGACGGTCCGTCACGCCTGTGATGGTCCGTCCTGCCATTCCGTCACGAAGTTCAGAGAGTCGATTTTCAGTACCCAATTTCAGATTTTCTAAGTGTTTTGAAACGAGACCCTGCGACGGTCTGTCGTGCCCATGACGGATCGTCGTTTGGTCCGTCGCCTCAGCCTATTTTTCCAGAATGGAAGTTTGTTGCTCAAAACGACTAAACAGGTCGTTACACTTGGTATAAAAGAAGGCTTGATGAACTAAAAGAATGAGGTTAGGGGATCGGGTGTCACGAAACGACACGTGGTAATAGGGGGATCGCGTGTCACGAACTGACACGTAGTAATAGGGGGATCGGGTGTCACGAACCGACACGTAGTCTTAGGGGGATCGGGTGTTATGCCTCGTATTTTTTTTATATGTAGTGTGCATCGTGATCTAGTGGTCGTAAGTTCGGGGAATGAAATTTTATTTTAAGTTCCAAGTTATTAAAGAAATATTAGGCAAGGATGTTATTTCCAAATGTGATATTAAGTATGAGTTGGCTAATGTAAGTGTCATTAACTTTAGGTGAGGGATTAATTAGTGGCTAATTTGATTGATTTAATACAATGGGCCCACCACTCATAATTGGTGGCTGATTAGGATTAATTTAATCCAGTGGGCCCCACCACTCAAGGCAAAAAAAATTAAAAAGGGATCAGATTGTGAGCTGGCCTTAGCGGACAGGTGTAGAGGGGGGCTTCCTCCACTTCATACTATTAAATGAGGTGGAGAAATCCACTCCATGTTAAATAATGTGGTGAAATGCATTGCTGCATATCATTTTCTTCTTCACCACTTGTCTTAGGCAGCCATGGAAATGGAGAAACCAACCCTGCAACTCTTGGCCAGCAGCTGCAAATAATTTGGTTAGTAATCTCCTTGTTGGTGTGTTAATTCTTTAGAATACCTTTGTTTATTATCCATTAATTTTAAGAAGGGGGAGTTACCAGTAGCTTAGGATGTTTGTCTTAGTTATTGAATGTGCTAAGTATGAACGGAAACCATAATCGGATTATTAGTGGTGTCGTGTTGGTGCTTGGACTGTTTTAATGAAAGCAAACTGCAGGAAAATTTTGTTTTGGCATTATGTATATGTTGAATGTTATTATGAGTATATACTCCAAAGGATGAATACGATAAGGTAGATGTGTTGCGAATTAAAAAATGAGTTATTGCTCGATGTGTCGTTGCTTCGCTTCTATGGTTGCCGAGACGGAACTGTTTTGGGGAGGGGGCTGTTTAATATGATTCGTTGGGTTATATGTGTTATTGCTATTGCTGTGGATAATTTGGGTTGTTGTCGGATTGGGACGAAATAAGGAATATAGGGGAAGTGCTGCCGAATTTTCGTTAGATTATTATCTAGCTTACAATAAAGTAAAGCGCGATGTTTATCTAACTGCGGCACGATTGTTGCTTGTTATAGATAATAGCTTGAGCAGTAAATATTGGGTGTGCGGCTCGATTATACGGTATGTAACGCTTTCCCTTCTTTCTTTGTTTGACATGACTTTGAAAAATAAGCGAATAACGGACAGGTTTGATACTTACCTCTAGAGCGTCTAGGTGACGTATATTCTTGCTTCCATAATTATTCTTCTATATATCGGCTATGTCTAAGGCTATGATGATCTCTAATATCTATGGTAGTGCTTCTTAGAGTCATTGAAATTTTTGTTTCCATATCATATTAAAGGTTCATAATCTTGATAAAACATTAATCTTTGGAAATACTCCTTGCTGGTTCACGTTGATTGTTCTATTGAGTTATAAGAAATGATTTTAATTGCATATGGTTGCTCATAATATTCTGCTCGTGCATAGAGTCATTTATCGTTTCACCGAGTCCCGGGCCGGGTAATGTTCGTGCGGAGTTTCTTGCATATGTCACCGAGTTCCTCACGAGAGGGCCGGGTATGTATATTATATATATGATTGGTGATGAGGATGTTTATGATGATGATGATGACGGAGATGATGTGATGATTATTTTGTCGAGCCCCTTACTAGGGAAGCTGGGCACCTTATATGTTAAAGATATGCATGATTTTCACTTAAAAGGGTGCATGTGTAGCGATATTTTATTTCGACTTGCCATATTAGTATCCTGTCATCTTTACCTTATGCTTTACATACTCAGTACATTGTCCGTACTGACCCCTCTTTCCTCGGGGGGCTGCGTTTCATGCCCGCAGGTGTAGACACACAGTTCGGTGATCCTCCCGCCTAGGATATCTACTCTGCTGATTGGGAGAGCTCCACTGCTCCGGAGCCCAGTCGTTTTGGTACATAACTTTTTGTGTAGTCTTTTGCTCGTCTATGGGTATGGCGGGGCCCTATCCCGTCGAGTTTCACTACTGTACTCTTAGAGGTCTGTGGACATTATGTGGGTTGTATATATATGTTTTGGATAATGGTCTGGACATGGTTCGTTTGGGATGTCCGCTTGTACAGGGGTAGCCTTGTCAGCTGCGTACATCATTGTGTATTGTGTAGTGGCAGCCTTGTCGTTATGCTTTGAATAGTGGCGGCCTTGTCGGCTCGCATATGCTGTTATGGTTGAATGGTTATGACTCCTTACTACATGTGTCAGAACGTGACACTCCGATCCCCTACATGTGTCGGTACGTGACACTCCGATCCCCTACATGTGTCGGTACGTGACACTCCGATCCCCTACATGTGTCGGAACGTGACACTCCGATCCCCTACATGTGTCGGCACGTGACACTCTGATCCCCTAATTCTATGTGTCGGAACGTGACACTCCGATCCACTAATACTATGTGTCGGAACGTGACACTCCGATCCACTAAATCTATGTGTCGGAATGTGACACTCCGATCCACTTAATCTATGTGTCGGAACGTGACACTCCGATCCACTAATATCATTCTGTAAATCATCAAGCCTTCTCTATACCAAGGCATCATCAATCCCATTACTTTAATTCATCAAGCCTCCTTCTATACCAAGGCATCATCATTAATAATGTATATTAAAGTTTCTTTTCAAGATTTGGGATTCAATATTTTCATCATGCTTATCTTATCACAATCACATAATCATACTCATGCAAACATACAATTAAGCATATAGTAGGGTTTACAATACTACCAATACATATCATTCTCTATTAAGAGTTTACTATTAAAGCATGAAAACCATAACCTACCTCCACCGAAGAATTGAAATCAAGCAAGTTAATCCTCAAAGCTTGGTGCTTTCCCCTTCTCTCGATCGTTTCTCTCTCTCCCTTCTTGTTCTTTGTATTTTCTTATTCAAACCCTCTTTCTTTTACCTTAATTAGTGTATAATTAAGAATAAAAGATGGCAATAATACCCCACTAATTAACATAGGGTTACCTCTTTTAACCCCCATGAATTTGAGTTATTAATATAAACCTACGAACTTTATAATTAAGGCAAGAATAGTCAAAAACGTCCCTTAAAACTTAACCAGAAATCCGACTCCAACTGGGATTATGCAAACTGTGACGGGTCGTCGCGCCTGCGACGGTCCGTCCTGCAGGCCGTCGCAAGGGTCAGAGACTCAGTTTCCACTGAACAATCTATGACGGTCCGTCACGCCTATGACGGTCCGTCTTGCCATTCCGTCACGAAGTTCAGAGAGTCGATTTTCAGTACCCAATTTCAGATTTTCTAAGTGTTTTGAAATGAGACCCTGCGACGGTCCGTCGTGCCCATGACGGTCCGTCGTGGAGTCCGTCGCCTCAGCTGTTTTTCAAGAAATAAAATCTGCTGCTCAAAACGACTAAACAGGTCGTTACATTTACTCTAAATATGGATTATATATATTGTTTTAATTTATTCCATGAAGTCTAACTTGTTATTTATAAAAGTATACAAAATTGTTACACTTTTTGAACTATTAATTGTAAGTTTCAAACTAATTTTAGTATTATGCTAAATAGAAAAAATTATGATTAATAAAATTATTTTAAATAAACCGAACTCCGAATGTCGCTTTTTTAAAAACGAATTAGATATAATAAAAAATACCGACCTCATGAGGTCGGTATCACATTAAATTTTAAGATAAATAAAAGTAATCATCTTAAATAAATAATATTAACATCGAAATGTGTATACACACACACACACACACACATATATACACACCTCTTAATTATATAAATTTAATTTTATCAATCAATGAAAGTTTATCAATATCAAATCTAATATATAAATCTCTTTAAATTGATCATCGATATTTATTTAATTGATAATGTATTTCATATATAATTATTTAACGTATTTCATACTCAGATGAAGTATCTTTTACATGTCATTATAATTAGGAAGTAATCACTACACTTGACATACATTCAAGATCGAAAGTATATAATAATACTATCTCGCATTTCATACTGAAATTGTCATGACCCAAATCGTGCCGCGATTGGCACCCACACTTATCCTATTATATGAGCGAACAAACCAATCTAACCCCAATCGTTTATCAATAATAACAGAAAATAATGCGAAAGACTTAAACACATTAATAAAAATCAATTAAATAACTTCTGAAAACTTAACAACTATTTTTATTCCAAAAATCTGGAAGTCATCATCACAAGAACATCTATCCTCAAATTACTAAAGCTAAGAGTATCTAGAAGCTAAAAAACATAAAAAGCTAGTCCATGCCAAAAGTTCAAGGCATCAAGACATGAAGAGGAAGATCCAGTCCAAGCTAGAAGCATTAGCTCACCCTGAAATCTGGAGTAATGAAGACTGGCTAGAGTTGCGGTTGAGTTGAAGATGACGGTACGTTTGCTGCACTCCACAATTTACAAAGAAAACAAATTCAAGTAGGGGTCAGTACAAACACAAGTACTGAGTAGATATCATCGGCCAACTCAAAATAGAAAACAGTATTATATCAAATAATATCATAAAATCAACTACAATACTCAACATGCGGCATTTACAATTACCATAACCCTTGGTCATAACACCAAGCACATCAATGAGGACTCACGCCTCCTCATCATACTCATTTGGGAATTAGGTTCATTAGATTGAATATATTAACATCTTTCAAGATTCATTATCTTTATTCCTCTCGTGTCGGTACGTGACACTCCGCTCCTCATGTACTATCCTGGTGTCGGAACGTGACACTCCGATCATCATTCTATCCTGTGTCGGAACGTGACACTCGATCCATATTCTATCCTGGTACCGGAATGTGGCACCTGATCCATATACTATCCTGGTGTCGGAACGTGACACTCCGATCCTCATATACTATCCTGGTAATGGAACGCGGCACCCGATCCATATACTATCCTGGTGTCGGAATGTGACACTCCGATCCTCATTCTATCCTGTGTCGGAACGTGACACCCGATCCATATTCTATCCTGGCACCGGAACGTGGCACCCGATCCATATACTATCCTGGTGTCGGAACGTGACACTCCGATCCTCATATACTATCCTGGTACCGGAACGTGGCACCCGATCCCCTAATCTCACTACTTTCGTTCATCAAGCCTTCTTTTATACCAAGACATTATCATTAACAAAGTAGATTATGGTTTCTTTTTTCAAGATTTAGGATTCAAAAGCTTCATCATGCTTATTTTATCACAATTATATAATCACAACATGCAAACACATAATTAAGCATATAGAAGGGTTTACAACACTACCCAATACATTTTATTCGCTATTAAGAGTTTACTACGAATAGTATAAAAACCATAACCTACCTCCACAGAAGATTCGTGATCAAGCAAGCAATTTTCCCAAAGCTTTGTGTTTTCCTCTTCTCGTTCGATCCTCTCTCTTTCTTTGTTCTTTCTATTTTCTTTATTCAAACCCTCTTTCTTTTACCCTAATTAGCATATAATTAAGTATAAAAGATGGAAATAATAACCCACTAATTAACTCAAGGTTACCTCTTTTAACCCCCAAGTAGTTAGACTTATTAACATTAACCCACTAACTTTATAATTAAAGCAGGAATAGTCCAAAATGCCCCTTAAATTACTTAACAGAAATCCGACCCAGCCTGGGATTACGCAGCCTCTGACGGGCCGTTGTGCTTGCGACAGTCCGTCCTGCTGCTCCCTCATAGAGTTTAGAGACTCAATTCTCTGAAGAGTCTGTTCCCCACAAAAATAACCAAGTCTACATAAGTATTGTTCCCCACAAAATTCACCAAACAAGACCTATATATCCTTTCAACTATTACAAACTCACCCATCGGAGTGGAAACACGAATAGGCATGTCAAGTAATTCACGATGAAAATTAAGACCATTAGAAAATGAGGAAGATACATATGAAAATGTGGAGCCAGGATCAAATAATACAGAAGTTATGCAATCACAAATCAAAAGATTACCTGTGATAACAACATCAGATGTCTCCGCTTCAGATCTCCCAGGGAAAGTATAACAATGGGCCCTCTTAACTGTCTGTCCGTTTCCCCTACCATGTTGTGATGTAGTGTCTCCAGTTTGCCCATCATCCCGGCTGTTTTGGTGACCACCATTACCTCGACCACCGCGTCCTCCAGAATGATGACCTCTTCCACAACCACCTCTACCTCTAACATTTGGAGGTCTGTAACTCTGTTTTGGACAATACCTCTTAATGTGTCCAGTCTCCCCACATCCATAACACTCTCTGGATTCAAGCACAGGTCTCTCAGAGAAGTATTGATCGGTTTGAGGTGGACCCCCAACTGCACTCTGTAGTGAAGACTGAATTGGTCGGACTGAGTAACCTCCTGAACCCTGTCCTCTAGAGTAAGAACCATTAAACTCACCTCCCTTTCGAAACCTTTTTGATGTCGATGCCATGGTGAAGTCATCTGGCTTCACTCCTTCAACCTCTATCACGAAGTCTACAACTTCTTGAAAGGATTTTGCCGTAGCCGTACCTGTAAGGCAAAAATCCGCAATTCTGATCTCAACCCCTTCACAAAATGGCGAATCCGCTCTTGTGGACTGAAACAAAGATGGGTGGCATACCCTGATAAGGCACGAAACATAGCCTCATATGCAGTAACCGACATTCTACCTTACTCTAGACTTAAGAACTCACCTCCTTTCCTATACCTCAAAGTCCGGGGGATATACTTCTCCATAAACAAGCTGGAGAATGAGGCCCAAGTCAAAGGTGATGCTTCTGTTGGTTGACACTCAACATGTGACCGCCACCACATTTTGGCGTTCCCTTGAAAATGATAAGTCACAAACTCAACACCAAACCATTCTACTATGCCCATCTTGTGTAGTAACTCATGACAGTCAACCAGAAAATTGTAGGCATCCTCAGATTCAACACCCTTAAAGACTGGAGGTTTCAATTTCAAGAACTTACTGAAAAGTTCATGCTGATCATTTGTCATTATCGGCCCTGTAGTCAGACGAGGAAACATGCCTATTTCCAATGAGGCATCCATGCGGGGAGCCATAGTAGCTACATGTTGTACCTCCGGAGCCTGAGGTGCTGGTGCATAAAACACTAGAGGTGTCTGGCCTTGATCAGATAACCCTCTAAGGTAAGCAAGAAACTGATTGATTATTTCTGGGGTAGGTTGAGGTGGCAATCCCTCATTCTGTACTTGTTCATTTTCCCCATCCTCCCCTTCTCTTACTACTTCCTTTGTTGGTGGAGGAGTCATCGCCCTAGTACCAGATGGGCTAGGTGCTCGTCCTCTTCTCCTAGGAGACGTCCTCCCACGACCTCTTCCACGGCCTCTTGCCGCTACTCTTCCTATAGCTACAACCCTAGTGGCTGGTTCAGACGCACCCTGTCTCGCCGGTGCTGGTGTTGGCGCGGTTGTTGCTCTAGTTCTCACCATCTGCGAAATAGAGTGAAGATAGTCAGATACCAATTTGTATCACCTAGATACCAATTGGACCCAAGTAATAGCACGAAAGAAAGAAAGAATTGAATTTTCCTAATGTTTTATAGCCTCTCAAAGAAAAGTAAAGGTGTCCCCCTACCGTTCCTCAAGACTATACTAGACTCGTTCTTGTGTAATGAGACCAATGAACCTAATGCTCTGATACCAAGTTTGTCACGACCCAAATCGGGCCGTGACTAGCACCCACACTATTATGTGAGCGAACCAACCAATCTAACCCCAATCGTTTACAAATAATAACAAAAAATAATGCAGAAGACTTAAACGCATTAATAAAAATCAATTAAATAACTTCTGAAAACTCAACAACTATTTTTATTCCCAAAATCTGGAAGTCATCATTACAAGAACATCTATCCTCAAATTACTAAAGCTAAGAGTATCTAGAAGCTAAAATACATAAAAAGCTAGTCCACGTCGGAAGTTCAAGGCATCAAGACATGAAGAGGAAGATCCAGTCCAAGCTAGAAGCATTAGCTCACCCTGAAATCCGGAGTAATGAAGACTGGCTAGAGTTGCGGTTTAGTTGAAGACGACGGTACGTTTGCTGCACTCCACAATTTACAAAGAAAACAAATACAAGTAGGGGTCAGTACAAACACAAGTACTAAGTAGATATCATCGGTCAACTCAAAATAGAAAACAGTATACATTAGATAATATCATAAAATCAACTACAATACTCAACCTGCGGCATTTACAATTACCATAACCCTTGGTCATAACACCAAGCACATCAATGAGGACTCATGCCTCCATATCATACTCATTTGGGAATTAGGTTCATTATATTGAATATATTAACATCTTTGAAGATTCATTATCCTTATTCCACTCGTGTCGGTACGTGACACTCTGCTCCTCATGTACTATCCTGGTGTCGGAACGTGACACTCCGATCATCATTCTATCCTGGCGTCGGAACGTGACACCTGATCCAAATTCTATCCTGGTACCAGGATGTGGCACCCGATCCATATACTATCCTAGTGTCGGAACATGACACTCCGATCCTCATATACTATCCTGGTATCGGAACGTGGCACCCGATCCATATACTATCCTAGTGTCGGAACGTGACACTCTGATCCTCATTCTCTCCTGGTGTCGGAACGTGACACCCGATCCATATTCTATCCTGGTACCGGAACGTGGCACCCGATCCATATACTATCCTGGTGTCGGAACGTGACACTACGATCCTCATATACTATCCTGGTACCGAAACGTGGCACCCGATCCCCTAATCTCACTACTTTCGTACATCCCTCTTTCTTTTATACCAAGGCATCATCATTAACAAAGTAGATTAGGGTTTCTTTTTCAAGATTTAGGATTCAATAGCTTCATCATGCTTATTTTATCACAATTATATAATCACAACATTCAAACACATGATTAAGCATATAGAAGGGTTTACAACACTACCCAATACATATCATTCGCTATTAAGAGTTTACTACGAATAGTATAAAAACCATAACCTATCTCCACCGAAGATTCGTGATCAAGCAAGCAATTTTCCCAAAGCTTTGTGTTTTTCTCTTCTCGTTCGATCCTCTCTCTCTCTTTGTTCTTTCTATTTTCTTTATTCAAACCCTCTTTCTTTTACCCTAATTAGCATATAATTAAGTATAAAAGATGGCAATAATAACCCACTAATTAACTAAAGGTTACCTCTTTTAACCCCCAAGTAGTTAGAATTATCAACATTAACCCACTAACTTTATAATTAAAGCAGGAATACTCCAAAACGCCCCTTAAATTACTTAACAGAAATCCGACCCAGCCTGGGATTACGCAGCCTGTGACGGGCCATCGTGCTTGCGATGGTCCGTCCTGCTGCTCCATCACAGAGTTGAGAGACTCAATTCTCTGAAGAGTCTGTGACGGTCCGTCACACCTGTGACAGTCCGTCCTGCCATTCCGTTACGAAGTTCAGAGAGTCGATTTTAATACTCATTTTTCAAAATTTCTAAGTGTTTTGAAACGAGACACCCTCGACGGTCCGTCGTGGGTTCCGTAGTCTCAGCCAGTTTTTTCAGAAATAAAATATGCTGCTCAAAACGACTCAACAGGTCGTTACAAAAATAAATTATATGTTAGCTTTTCACCTCTACATCATAACATGAGATATCAAGTTCATGATTAGACGATGGACTTATAGTTATGTACATTACCCTATAAATATAAGTATAATTATATCCTAATTCATATCAATATAGTTTCACACTCTAAATATGAATTACATATATTGTTTTTATTTTTTCACGAAGTCTAACTTCTTATTGATAAAAGTATACAAAATTATTAAACTTTTGGAACAATTAATAGTTTGATACCTCATGAGGTCGGCACTTCGATGATATAAAAATACCGACTTTATGTTGTTAGTATTTTGATGAAATAAAAATACCTACCGCATGATGTTGGTATGAATTTCGATGAAGTTAAAAAATTGACCACATGAGGTTTTTATTTGGATGAAAGATAAATACCGATATCATGAAGTCAGTATTTAGTAAAGAAAAAATTCTGACCTTATGAGGTCGATACTTGGAAGAATAAAAAATACCTACCTCATGAGGTCGTTATCTGGATGAAATAAAAATTTTGACTTCATAATGTCTGTATTTGGATGAAATAAAAATACCGACCTCATGAGGTCGGTAGTTTAATAAAAGATAAATACCGATCACATGAAGAAATTATTTAGATGAAGTAAAAATACCGACCTTATGAGTTCGTTATTTGGATGAAGAAAAAATACCAACTTCATGAGGTCGGTATCTGGATAAATTAAAAATACCAACTTTATGATGTCAGTATTTGGATGAAATAAAAATGCCGACCTCATGATGTCGGTATTTGGACATGGATGAAATAAAAATATCGACATCATTAGGTTTATATTTATATGAAAGATAAATACCGATCTCATGAAGTCGATGTTTAGATGGAGTAAAAATACCGACCTCATGAGGTTGATATTTGGATGAAGAAAAAATAATGACTTCATGTAACGACCTGTTTAGTCGTTTTGAGCAGCACACTTCAATTCTGAAAAAACTGGCAGAAGCGACGGACCCCACGATGGACCGTCATGGGCATGACGGACCGTCGCAGGGTCTCATTTCAAAACACTTAGAAAATCTGAAATTGGGTACTGAAAATCGACTCTCTGAACATCGTGATGGAATGGCAGGACGGACCGTCACAGACGTGATGGACCTTCACAGAGTCTTCAGTGGAAATCTAGTCTCTGAACCTTGCGACGACCTGCAGGACGGACCATCGCAGGCACGACGGGCCGTCGCAGATTGCGTAATCCCAGTCTGGGTCGGATTTCTTGATACGTTTTAAGGGACGTTTTTGATTATTCCTGCTTTAATTATAAAGTTAGTGGGTTAATGTTAATAAGTCTAATTACTTGGGGGTTAAAAGAGGTAACCTTAAGTTAATTAGTGGGTTATTATTGCCATTTTTTATTCTTAATTATAAACTAATTAGGGTAAAAGAAAGAGGGTTTGAATAAAGAAAATAGAAAGAACAAAGAGAAGGAAAGAGAAACGATAGAGAGAGGATCGAACGAGAGGAAAACACAAAGCTTAGGAAATTGCTTGCTTGATCACAAATCTTCGGTGGAGGTAGGTTATGGTTTATGCTATCTTATAGTAAACTCTTAATAGCGAATGATATGTGTTGGTAGTATTGTAAACCCTTAAATATGCTTAATTGTATGCTTGCATGAATATGATTATGTGATTGTGATAAAATAAGCATGATGAAGTTATTGAATCCAAAATCTTGAAAGAAACCCAAATTCACATGAGATTGATGATGCCTTTGAATAAAAGAAGGCTTGATGAATTAGGGGATCGGGTGCCACGTTCCGGTACCAGGATAGAATGAGGATCGGAGTGTCACGTTCCGACACTAGGATAGTATATGGATCGGGTGCCACATTCCGGTACCAGGATAGAAATAGAGGATCGGGTGCCACGTTTCGGTACCAGGATAGAATGAGGATCAGAGTGTCACATTCCGACACTAGGATAGTATATGGATCGGGTGCCACGTTCCGGTACCAGGATAGAAATAGAGGATCGGGTGCCACGTTCCGGTACAAGGGTAGAATGAGGATCGGAGTGCCACGTTCCGGCACCAGGATAGAATATGGATCGGAGTGTCACGTACCGACACAAGAGAAAGAAAGATAATGAAATCTTGAAAAATATTAATATACTCAATGTAATGAACCTAATTCCCAAATGAGTATGGTATTGAGGCTTGAGTCCTCATGGATGAACTTGATGGTACTTATTAATGATTTAGTACTTGTTATTGCTACATGTTGAGTATTCTAGTTGATTTATGATATTGTCTGATATATACTGTTTTCTATTTAGAGTTTGCCAATGATACTTACATAGAACTTGTGGTTGTACTGACCCCCTACTTTTATGTTTTCTTCTTGTTATTTGTGGAGTGCAGCAAACGTGCCGTCGTCTTCAACTCAACTGTAATTCTAGCCAGTCTTCGTCACACCGGATCTTCAGGGTGAGCTAATGCTTCTAGCTTGGACCGGATCTTCTTTTTCAAGTCTTGATGCCTTGAAGTTCTGGCATGGACTAGCTTTTATGTATTTTTAGCTTCTTAAAAACTCTTAGATTTAGTAATTTGAAGTAGATGTTCTTGTGCTAATGACTTCCATATTTTGGGAATAATAATAGTTATTGATTTTATTAATGAGTTTATGTCTTCCGCATTACTTTCTGTTGATATTATATTGAAATGTTAAGGTTTAGATTGGTTGGTTTGCTCACATAGGAGGGTAAGTGTGGGTGCCAGTCGCGGCCCCGTTTCGGGTCGTGACAAACTTGGTATCAAAGCATTAGGTTGGTTGGTCTCATCACACAAGAACGAGTCTAGTAGAGTCATAAGGAACGGTAGGGGGACGCCTATACTTTTCTTTGAGAGGCTATAAGACTTTAGGAAAATTTCATACTTTCTTTCTTTCTTTCGTGCTATTACTTGGGTCCAATTGGTATCTAGGTGATAAAAATTGGTATCTGACCATCTTCACTCTATTTCGCAGATGGTTAGAACTAGAGCAACGACTGCGCCAACACCAACATCGACAAGACAAGAAGCGTCTGAGCCAGCCACTGGGCTTGTAGCTTGAGGAAGAGTAGCGACAAGACGCCGTGGTAGAGGTCGTGGGATGATGTCCTCTAGAAGAAGAGGACGAGCACCTAGCCCATCTGATACTAGGGCGGCGACTCCTCCACCGACTGAGGAAGTGGTAAGAAAGGGTGAGAAAGGGGAGAATGAACATGTGCAAAATGAGGAATTGCCACCCCAACCTACCCCTGAAATGATCAATCAGGTTCTTGCTTATCTTAGTGGGTTGTCTGAACAGGTTCAGGCACCTCCAGTGTTTTCTGCACCAACACCTCCAGTTTCAGAGGTACAACATGCAGTCACTATGGCTCCTCATATGGATGCCTCATTGGACATAGGCACATTTCACGTCTGACTACTGGGCCTATAATGACAAATGATCAGCATGAACTCTTAAGTAAGTTCTTGAAATTGAAACCTCCAGTCTTCAAGGGTGCTGAATCTGAGGATGCTTACGATTTTCTGGTTGACTCTCATGAGCTACTACACATGATGGGTATAGTACAACGGTTTGGTGTTGAGTTCGTGAGTTATCAGTTTCAATGGAACGCCAAAATGTGGTGGCGGTCACATGTTGAGTGTCAACCAACGGGGGCACTACCTATGACTTGGGCCTCATTCTGTAGCTTGTGTATGTCCCCGGACTTTGAGGGATAGGAAAAGAGATGAGTTCTTGAGCCTAGAGCAAGGTAGGATGTCGGTTACTGCATATGAGGCTAAGTTTCGTGCATTATCCCGGCATGCCACCCAACTGTGTTTCAGTCCACAAGAGCGGATTCTCCGTTTTGTGAAAGGTTTGAGATCGGAGTTGCGGATTTCAGCCTTACAGGTAGCGGCTACAGCGAAATCTTTCCAAGAAGTGGTAGACTTTGTGGTAGAGGTGGAAGGAGTGAAGCCAGATGACTTCACAATGGTAACTACATCAAAAAAGTTTCGAAAGGGAGGTGAGTTTAATGGTTCTTACTCTAGAGAACAGGGTTCAAGAGGTTACTCAGTCCGACCAATTCAGTCTTCCCTACAGACTGTAGTTAGGGGTCCACCTCAGATCGGTCAACACTTCTCTGAGAGACCTATTTTTGAACCCAGAGAGTGTTATGGATGTGGTGAGATCGGACACATTAATAGGTATTGTCCAAAACAGAGTTACAGACCTCCAAATGTTAGAGGTAGAGGTGGTTATGGAAGAGGTCGTCATTCTGGAGGACGCAGTGGTCGAAGTAATGGTGGTCACCAAAATGGTCAGGGTGATGGGAAAACTAGAGCCACTACATCACAACATGGTAGGGACAATGGACAGACAAACGATAGGGCCCATTGTTACGCTTTCCCTGGGCGGTCTGAAGCGGAGGCATCTGATGCTGTCATCACAGGTAATCTTCTGGTTTGTGATTGCATGGCTTCTGTATTGTTTGATCCTTGATCCACATTTTCTTATGTATCTTCCTCATTTGCTAATGGTCTAAATTTACATTGTGAATTACCTGATATGCCTATTCGTGTTTGTACTCCGGTGGGTGAGTCTGTGGTAGTTGAAAAGGTATATAGGTCTTGTTTGGTGAACTTTGTGGGGAGAAACACTTATGTAGATTTGGTTATCTTAGAAATGGATGATTTTGATGTAATTCTGGGTATGACTTGGCTTTCTCCTCAATTTGCGATCTTGGATTGTAATGCTAAAACGGTGACGTTAGCCAAGCCTGGGACAAATCCGTTAGAGTGGGAGGGTGACTACACTTCCAATCCGGTGCGTATCATCTCCTTTCTTCATGCTAGGAAAATGGTTAGTAAAAGGTGTTTAGCTTTCTTGGCACATCTCAAGGATGACACTACCCAAGTGCCTCCGATTGAGTCGGTTTCGGTGGTCCGTGAGTTTCTGGATGTGTTCCCTGCAGATCTTCCTGGTATGCAACCATATAGGGATATTGACTTCTGTATTGATCTTGAACCGGGTACTTGCCCCATTTCTATACCCCCTTATAGAATGGCTCCCACGGAGTTAAGAGAGTTAAAAGCACAACTTCAAGGGTTGTTGAGCAAAGGCTTCATTAGACCAAGTGCAACTTCTTGGGGTGCTCCGATTTTGTTTGTAAAGAAGAAGGATGGGAGTTTTTGGATGTGCATAGACTACCGGCAGTTGAACAAGGTAACCATAAAGAACAAGTATCCTCTTCCTCGCATTGATGACTTGTTCGATCAGTTACAAGGTGCTTGTGTCTTCTCTAAGATTGACTTGAGATCCGGTTATCATCAATTGAAAATACTGGCAACGGATGTGCCAAAGACTGCTTTTAGAACAAGGTATGGGCATTACGAATTTGTAGTGATGTCTTTTGGTCTTACGAATGCCCCTGCTGCGTTCATGAGTTTGATGAACGGGATTTTTAAGCCATATTTGGATCTCTTTGTGATCGTATTTATTGATGATATACTCTAAAAGTAAGGAGGAACATGAGGAGCATTTGAGAATGGTTTGGAAATGTTGAGAGAGAAAAAGCTTTATGCCAAGTTCTCTAAGTGTGAGTTTTTGCTAGATGCAGTGTTCTTCTTAGGGCACGTGGTTTCTAAGGATGGAGTAATGGTGGATCCTTCTAAAATTTAGACAGTAAAGAATTGGGTAAGACCTACAAATGTGTCAGTAATAAGGAGCTTTGTTGGGTTAGCTAGCTACTACCGCCGATTTGTCAAGGCATTCTCTTCTATTGCTTCCCAACTGACGAACTTGACTAAGCAAAATGTCCCATTCGTATGGTCAGATGAGTGTGAGGAAAGCTTTCAGAAGCTCAAGACTTTGTTGACTACCACACCCATTCTCACCTTGCCCGTAGAGGGTAAGAACTTCATTGTTTATTATGATGCATCCTATTCGGGTTTGGGTGCAGTGCTAATGCAAGAGAAGAATGTGATTGCTTATTCTTCAAGACAATTAAAAGTACATGAACGTAACTATCTAACTCATGATTTGGAATTGCCCGCGGTAGTGTTTGCATTAAAGCAATGGAGACATTATTTATATGGGGTTAAGTGTGAGGTCTATACGGATCATCGTAGCCTACAGTATGTCTTTAGTCAGAAAGATTTGAACTTGAGACAGAGGAGATGGATGGAACTACTGAAGGACTACGATATCACTATCTTGTATCATCCGTGAAAGGCTAATGTTGTGGAAGACGCCTTAAGTAGAAAGGCAGGGAGCATGGGAAGTCTAGCTCACTTGCAAGTTTGTAGACGTCCATTGGCTAGAGAGGTTCAGACTCTGGCTAACAAGTTGATGAGGTTATAAGTAAATGAGAAGGGAGGATTGTTGGCTTGTGTGGAGGCAAGATCTTCCTTTCTTGACAAGATTAAGGGAAAACAGTTTGATGATGAGAAACTAAGTAGAATCCAAGAGAAGGTGTTGCGAAGAGAGGCTAAGGAAGCAACAATCGATGAGTAAGGTGTTTTGAGGATTAAGGGAAGGGTATGTGTACCCCGAGTTGATTATTTGATCAACACTATTCTGACAGAGGCTCATAGTTCAAGGTATTCTATACATCCGGGTGCAACCAAGATGTACTGTGACCTAAAGCAACACTTTTGGTGGAGTAGAATGAATCGTGATATTGTTGACTTTATTGCCAAATGTCCAAACTGTCAACAAGTAAAGTATGAACACCAGAGGCCTGGAGGAACACTTCAGAGAATGCCCATTCCTGAATGGAAGTGGGAGAGAATTGCAACGGATGTTGTGGTTGGTCTTCCAAAGACAATGAGTAAGTATGACTCTATTTGGGTGATTATTGATAGGTTAACTAAATCTGCTCATTTAATTCTGGTCAAGGTGACTTACAATGCAGAGAAGTGAGCCAAACTTTACATCTCGGAAGTGGTGCGATTGCATGGGGTTCAACTGTCCATTATATCAGATAGAGGTACGCAGTTTACTTCTATGTTTTGGAAAACACTGCATGCGGAATTGGGTACTAGGTTGGACCTTAGTACTGCGTTCCATCCTCAGACCTATGATCAGTCTAAGAGAACGATTCAAGTGTTGGAGGATATGCTTCGTGCATGTGTGATAGAGTTTGGTGGCCATTGGGATAGCTTCTTACCCTTAGCAGAGTTCTCCTACAATAATAGCTATCACTTAAGTATTGATATGGCCCCATTTGAGGCACTATATGGGAGGAGATGTAGGTCTCCCATTGGGTGGTTTGATGCATTTGAGGTGAGACCTTGGGGTACTGACCTTTTGAGGGATTCATTAAAGAAAGTGAGATCTATTCAAGAAAAGCTTCTAGCGGCTTAAAGTAGGCAAAAAGAATATGCAGATCGAAGAGTTAGAGACTTAGAGTTCATGGAGGGTGAACAAGTCTTGTTGAAAGTTTCGCCAATGAAAGGGGTGATGCGGTTTGGTAAAAGAGGTAAACTTAGCCCAAGGTATATTTGTCCATTTGAAGTACTTAAGCGAGTAGGGGAGGTGGCTTATGAGTTAGCCTTGCCTCCAGGACTGTCCGGAGTGCATCCGGTATTCCATGTGTCTATGTTGAAAAGATACCATGGGGATGGAAACTACCTTATCCGTTGGGATTCAGTTTTGCTTGATGAGAATTTGTCTTATGAGGAGGAACCTGTTGCCATTCTAGATAGAGAAATTCGCAAGTTGAGATCAAGGGAGATTGCATCTATCAAGGTGCAATGGAAGAATCGTCCGGTTAAAGAAGCAACTTGGGAGAAGGAGGTCGATATGCGAGAAAGATATCCACACATGTTTACAGATTCAGGTACTCCTTTTCGCCCTTGTTTTCCTTCTTGTGATCATTCGGGGACGAACGATGGGTAAATTTGTATCTATTGTAACGACCGGTTTAGTCATTTTGAGCAGCAGACTTAATTTCTGGAAAACTGGCAGAAGCGACGGACCCCACGACGGGCCATCACAAGGTCTCATTTCAAAACACTTAGAAAATCTTAAATTGGGTACTGAAAATCGACTCTCTGAACTTCGTGACGGAATGGCAAGACAGACCGTCACAGGCGTGACGGACCGTCACAAAGTCTTCAGTGGAAATCCAGTCTCTGAACCTTGCGACGACCTGCAGGACGGACCGTCGCAGGCACGACGGGCCGTCACAGGTTGTGTAATCCCAGTCTGGGTCAAATTTCTTTATATGTTTTAAGGGACGTTTTTGACTATTCCTTCTTTAATTATAAAGTTAGTGGGTTAATATTAATAAGTCTAATTACTTGGGGGTTAAAAGAGGTAACCTTAAGTTAATTAGTGGGTTATTATTGCCATCTTTTATTCTTAATTATATACTAATTAGGGTAAAAGAAAGAGGGTTTGAATAAAGAATATAGAAAGAACAAAGAGAAGGAAAGAGAAACGATAGAGAGAGGATCGAACGAGAGGAAAACACAAAGCTTGGGAAATTGCTTGCTTGATCACGAATCTTCGATGGAGGTAGGTTATGGTTTATGCTATCTTATAGTAAACTCTTAATAGTGAATGATATGTTTTGGTAGTATTGTAAACCCTACTATATGCTTAATTGTATGCTTGCATGAATATGATTATGTGATTGTGATAAAATAAGAATGATGAAGTTATTGAATCCAAAATCTTGAAATCCTAATGCACATGAGATTGATGATGCCTTGGAATAAAAGAAGGCTTGATGAATTAGGGGATCGGGTGCCACGTTCCAGTACCAGGCTAGAATGAGGATCGGAGTGTCACGTTCTGACACCAGGATAGTATATGGATCGGGTGCCACGTTCCGGTACCAGGATAGAAATAGAGGATCGGGTGCCACGTTTCGGTACAAGGATAGAATGAGGATCGGAGTGTCACGTTTCGACACCAGGATAGTATATGGATCGGGTGCCACGTTCCGGTACCAGGTTAGAAATAGAGGATCGGGTGCCACGTTTCGGTACCAGGGTAGAATGAGGATCGGAGTGCCACGTTCTGGCACCAGGATAGAATATGGATCGGAGTGTCACGTACCGACACAAGAGGAAGAAAGATAATGAAATCTTGAAAAATGTTAATATACTCAATGTAATGAACCTAATTCCCAAATGAGTATGGTATTGAGGCTTGAGTCCTCATGGATGAACTTGATGGTACTTATTAATGATTTAGTACTTGTTGTTGCTACATGTTGAGTATTCTAGTTGATTTATGATATTGTCTGATATATATTGTTTTCTATTTTGAGTTGGCCGATGATACTTACTCAGTACTTGTGGTTCTACTGACCCCCTACTTTTATGTTTTCTTCTTGTTATTTGTGTAGTGCAGCAAACGTGCCGTCGTCTTCAACTCAACAGTAATTCTAGCTATTCTTCGTCACACCGGATCTTCTGGGTGAGCTAATGCTTCTAGCTTGGACTGGATCTTCTTCTTCAAGTCTTGATGCCTTGAAGTTCCGGCATTGACTAGCTTTTATGTATTTTTAGCTTCTTAAAAACTCTTAGATTTAGTAATTTGAAGTAGATGTTCTTGTGATGATGACTTCCAGATTTTGGGGATAATAATAGTTATTGATTTTATTAATGAGTTTAAGTCTGCCGCATTACTTTTTGTTGATATTATATTGAAATGTTAAGGTTTAGATTGGTTGGTTCGCTCACATAGGAGGGTAAGTGTGGGTGTCAATCGCGGCCCCGTTTTGGGTCGTGACACTTCATGAGGTCTGTATTTGGATGAAATAAAAATACGAACTTCATGATGTTAGTATTTGGATGAAAAAAATACTGACTTCATGATGTCGATATTTGGATATGAATGAAATAAAAATACCGACCTCATTAGGTCGGTATTAGGATGATAGATAAATATCGATCTTATGATGTCAGTATTTTATATTAATTTATATTTAAATTTATATAAGATAGTCATCCAATTTATTTAAATTTAATTAAAAATATCAATTTATAATTTTATGGAAATCATTACATAAATATTTTATTAAAAATTAATGTATACTATTAATTTTACCGATGTTTGGATGTCGGTATTATAATATATTTTGTTTTTTATTTTACATAAAACCGTCTTTTGGAAGACGATTTAAATAATATTCAATCAAAATATTTCTTAATTTTGATTTTTATTTAATTTAGAAAAACAAAATATGTTTATTCATTTATTTTATTTAATACCAACATTAAGAGGTTGGTTTTTATTGTAATTTATTTTTTCGGCGAAAAATACCGACCCTCTGAGATCGGAATTTTTCCCTCTTTATTTTGCATAAAGAGCAACTACTTTTATTCTTTTACAAATACTGACCTCTGGAGGTCGGAAATTACCTACTCAATTTATGATCGGTAATTTTTAAGTCGGTAGTCACTATTTTTTTAGTAGTGTAGTAAGATATCTCCACATCAATGACTTCCCTGTGTCCCATTTCTTAGATAATGTGTTAGATATTTGACAATACTTGGCCTTTAAAAATTCTCCCCATAGAGAGTTTTTAATTCTGAATTTCCACCACTGTTTGTTCTAGAATGCAGTGCAGATATCCTCAAATAATCTCACTCTAATTCCTCCTTCATCATTGTGATATCCAGATGTTTCCCGTGAGGCCATTGATAATTTTTCTTCTCTTTATCTCTGCCCCAAAATAAATCAGCAGTGACTTGTTTATATATTTAACAGTAGTCTTAGGTGGAGATATGGAAGCCACAGTATGGATAGGAATTGATTGTAACACATGCTTCACAAGAGTGACTTTACCCCCGAAACTTAGTATTTTAAATTGCCATCCTGTGATACTCTTTATCACTTTATCCACAACATCAAAATAGTAAATGATCTTTTATCTCCAAAAGTATAATGAAAACCTAAGTAGGTAATAGGGATGTCTTTTTTAACTAGTTTCTTCCTCAATAAGCGCAATAGTGTCACTAGTAGTATAAGTAGTTACCATGAACATGTTTTTACTCTTGTTTGGAAGTTTCTCAAAAACTGTTTCGTATTCTGCGATAGTCTTCATAATGAGTTGTAAGGAATATCTATAGTAGAAGTGAATATAACAATATCATCTGCAAAACACAAAATGATTAATCTGCGGGCCTACTCTCCATATGGACTCCTTTATAAAGATAATATTGGTGTAACATATTAAGCTTTCTTCATAAAACTTTAGCACCTAAAATAAATAGTGATGGTGACAAGGGATCCCCTTATTTAAGACCCCTAGTAAAATGAAAAACCATACCTTTTTCAATTGATAACAATGGAATACCAATTATTACTGATTATCGTCCAAACTCTATCCATGAAAATTTCCCCAAATCCTATCTTCCTTAATACTAAATGTGTATAAGCCCAAAATACTCTATCATAGGCTTTGATCATGTCTATTTTAATTACCACATTATCACCTTCACTAGGATGTTTAATACCATGAATAATCCCTTGATCTAACATAATGTTTTCAGAAATATTCCTTCCCCTCAAATCCAGATTGATTGTCTGAAATAGGGGTAGGAGGTATAGGAGCTAATCTCATACTAATAATCTTAGAAATAATTTTATTGGAGATATTATTAAGGCTAATGGGTCTAAATTAAATAAGCTTATAAGGAGCATTCACTTTGGGAATTAGCATAAGGCATGCATGAGTCATTAATTTAGGCATATTTTGGCCAATGAAGAAAGATTGAACTGCAACCAAAAGGTTATCTTTAATAATGTCAAAAAAACACTAATAGGTATTCTGGACTTAGGGTTTAGCGTTTAAGGTTAGATTTAGGGTTAGGGTTAAGGCGTTATTTTAGGTTTTAGGGTTTAGGGTTTAGCATTTGAGGTTTTGATATCTATGCTTTAGAATTTAATGTTTGGGTTTTGGTACTTTCTTCTTGGGGTTTAGGGTTAGTATTAATAAGTGGTTTTTTTTATGTTTTACGGTTTGGGGTTTAGAATTTGAGGTTTAATATCTATGGTTTAGTGTTTAATATTTGTGTTTTTTGTATTTTGCGCTTCGAGTTTAGGGTATAGGGTTTAGGGTTAGGGTTAGGGTTTAGGATTTATGGTACAATATCTACGGTTTAGTGTTTAATGTTTGGATTTTGGTATTGGGGTTTAGGGTTAGGGTTAGGGTTTAGTTTTTTTTAGGGCTTAGGGTTTGGAGCTTAGGATTTGTGGGTTAATAGTTGTGGTTTAGTATTCAATGTTTGGGTTTTGGTATTTTGGGCTTGGAGTTTAGTGCTTATGATTTAGGGTTAGGTTCTAGGTTTTTTTAAAGTTTTAGGGTTGGGGTTTTAGGGTTTGAGTTGTAATATATATGGTTTAGTGTTTAATGTGTGGGTTTTTGTATGTAGGGTTTGGGATTTAAGGTTTACAATTTAGGCTTAGGGTAAGGGTTAAGGTTAGAATTAAAGATAAGGTTTAGATTTTTTTAAGGTATTAGGTTTTGGGGTTGAAAACATGAGGTTTAAAATCTGTGATTTAGTGTTTAATGTTTGGGTTTTGGTATTTTCGGATTCAGTTTTAGGGTTAATGTTAGTATTTGTGTTAGGGTTAGGTTTTTTTAGGTCATCCCACCAATATACCTCTCTTAGATCACGATTCATTTTTGTGGAACCCGGATGAATAGGATATCGGGAACCATGAGCCTCTTTTAACACCCTATTCCTCAAATCATCAACATCCGGTACACACAATCTATTTTGGTACCTTAACACACCATCCACCCCTTCGGATGACTCATTGAACTAACAAAGTACTGATTTCTTCAACTCCACCAATAGCAGATCAAGGTGTGTTTAGACTTCTCCTCAAACACCAAGGATGACTCAGAGTTATTATGAACCATAAAACCACCATTTGGGAAATCTTTCAACTGAACACCCAATCTAGTCAACGTATGAGAACCTTCACTAGGTCTTTCTTACCTTTTTCCACATGAGACACATTGCTCATGGTCATACGACTTAAAGTATCTGCCACCATATTAGCCTTGTCGGGGGTGTAGAGAATACTCATGTCATAATCTTTCAACAATTCGAACCATCTTCTTTGTCGGAGATTTAGCTCATTTCGAGTAAACACATATTGAAAACTCTTATGGTCGGTATACAAATCCACACGAACACCATGCAAGTAATGCCTCCATATTTTCAAAGCAAATACTACGGCCACTAGTTCAAGATCGTGAGTTGGATAATTCTTCTAATGCACTTTGAGTTATCTAGAGGCATACGCTACTACCTCCCCATGTTGCACAAGAACACACCCAAACCCACTCGGGATACATCACAATATACCACAAAACCATTGGTACCCTTCGATAAAATCAACACCGGAGGGGAGGTAAACCTATCTTTTAAAAGTTGAAAGCTTTTTTTCACATGCCTCCGACCAGTCAAACTTAACACTCTTTTGGGTCAAGGTAGTCAAAGGAGAATCAATGACACAAATCCATCCACAAACCTCGTATAATACCCAGCTAAACCCAAGAAACTTCTAATGTCGATTTGAGTCAATGGTCTAGGCCAATTCCTAACCACATCGGTTTTCTTTCGATCAACCTCTATACCTTCACTTGAGATAATATGACCAAGAAATGCCACGGATCTCAACCAAAACTCACACTTTCTATACTTGGAAAATAGTTGGTGTTCCTTAAGGACTTGTGAGACCACCCTCAAATGGTCCATGTTTTCACCTTATTCTTTGAATATACAAAGATATCATCAATGAATTCAATAACAAAGGAATCTATGTAATTTTCGAAACCCTATTCATAAGGTCCATAAAATTTGCAAGGCATTTGTGAGACCAAACGACATCACTAAGAACTCATAGTGCCCATACGCAGTTCGAAATTCCATTTTAGGTACATCCTCACCTGTCACCCTAAGTTGGTGATATCCCGACCTCAAGTCAATCTTAGAAAAGTAGCTAGCCCCTGGAGTTGATCAAACAAGTCGTCAATCCGAGAGATAAGATACTTGTTCTTAATGGTGACCTTATTGAGTTGGCGATAATCAATGAACATCCAAAGAGAACCATCCTTATTTTTAACAAACAACACTAAACTCCCTATGGGGAAATACTAGGTTGAATAAACCCCTTATATAACAAGTCTTTGTGTTGAAGCTTCAATTCTTACAATTCCGCCAAAGCTATCTCGTAAGGAGGGATTTAGATGGGGTTTATGTCCGGTAATAAGTCAATATTTGATCTATTTCCCCCTCAGGTGGAATTTCGGGCAAGCCATCGGGAAAGACTTCCAGAATGTCCTTAACTACAAGGACTGACTCAATTGGAGGGATGCTGGACTCAAGATCTTTGACTCTTACGATATGTTAAAGAAACCCTTTTAGAGATCATTTTACAAGTTTTTAAAATAAAAATGACACTACCTCTAGGAATTGAGTTACCCCTCTTCCACTCTAAGATGGGTTCATAAGGAAAATTGAACTTGACTACTCTTGTTCGACAATCAATGGAAGCAAAACAAGCATGCAACCAATCCATTTCCAAGATAACATCTAAATAAAACATTTCAAGCCCTACAAAATCTACCTATGTAACTCTATTGGGAAAAGATATACGACAACTCCTAAAGACTCTCTTACCCACAATGGAGTCACCCACCGGGGTTGTAATAGAAAATAGTTCAAATAAAATATTGGTAGAACATTAAAATTTTTAGATACTAGAGGAGTTACAAATGATAAAGTAGCATCGGGATCTAGTAAATCATAAACATAACCCGAGAAGAGTTGTAACATACCAGTGACCACATCGAGAGACTCCTCTTGCTCACCCCTCGAGTGGAGAGCATAAAAGTGGTTCCTCTTTGGAGCATCAAAACTAGTACCACTTTCTTGAGCTTGACCACTCCCCTGATCATGACTCCTAACATTTGCTTGAGCTTGACCACAACCAAACAAATTTCTCGTTCCCACCAAGCATTCACCCCTATGCTTCTTACCAAACTTTGCACAAGTAGGTTTTCACTTGGTGAATTTCCACTTCTTGCCTTTTGAAACTTAGGGTTAGACACCCTATCCTTGTTTTCCTTAGATAAATTGGAAGGAACTTGGTTGGAAACCCTCTTCTTGAACCTAGGCTTGTCTTGAATCTTAGGTTTACCCTTGGAAGTACCTCACTCATAAGACTTGTCCCTCTTAAACTCCCTATTCTTCCTTTTGAGTCTAGTCTCCTCAATTTGTTGGGCTTGCAACATCAACCAAGAAATATCCCTGTTGTCATTGAGCATCGCCGAACGACACTCTTCAACCTAATCATCGGACACTCCTATAATGAAGCGATTCATCTCATCCCTTTGATTTGACATCAAGGAAGGTGCATACTGGGACAATTTAGTAAACTTTAAGGAGTACTCTTACACACTCATACCTCCTTGACAAAGGTTAATGAATTCCTCAAGTTGGGCCTCCCTTTTCTCCCTAGGAAAGAACCGATCAAGGAAAGCCCTTGCACCTCCCAAGTGATAGGACCCGCTCTCAAGATTGACTCTTTATTGGGTGTACCATGTTTGATCTACATCTGTGAGTTGATAGGAAGCTAGTTTAGACTATTACCAACAACATAGCTAGAATGGAAAAGGTAACATCCTTGGATCTTGAGGACCTACCAACACTTGGAGAAAGATGTCCAAGTCTTTTTCAAGTAAACTCGAATACTTCAACGGTCCAAACCTACATTGTTTGGGAAAAAGGGAAAAACTATAGGTTAGTAGAACCACTTGTGCTAAGTATGAAAACATATGCACATAAGACATTGAAATCATGTTTAAAGGGACATTTGTTCAAAACCATGCCTAGTTACTTTGAAAAGCCTTAATGCACAATCAAGAACACTATGAGCCAATGATCACATATTCATTAAGACAAGACCATATGCAACACAAGACCAACATCATCAATAAAGTCAAATCAATCATGTATAATGTCAATATAAGTCATACCAACATGAGTAACATCAATTACGATCATATAGGCATGACTAATTCCATCATAGCATTATAATAACAATTCATGTACCTACAAGTGCAATGCCTATGTGAAGTCGCATAATCTCACATAATCAAGTAAACAAAGAAAGAGATCATAAATAATGTCTAACTCCATATAAAATAGCATCATGAGTAGTCATCATCATATATAGAAATATCGACCAATAACATGTTTGTAAATGAAACTAACATTATATAGGATCATCAACATGTAAAGTCAACATATGTACATCGTTTAAGTCATAAGAGCATAAGAACACCCTTCTATCACACCTCAAATCCCATTAAGACGGAAGACACCCGATGTCCTAAAGGCTCGAGAGAACCAATTTATAACCTATGCTTACTATGCATATAACTATAAAAATTGTGTGACAAGTTCACATAGGATACAACTATACGAACCAACACAAGTAGATCCAAAAGTTATATACAAGACTTGGACATTGAGGCCATAACTTTTTAGGACACAACTAAACCATGTACGTACGTCTACAAAGCCTCTAAACATAGAAAACCTTAGAGTAGGCCGGATAGACCCTGCCTTACCCTTAACTATGATACAATACCAAAATGAATTTACCAAGGACTCAGTAAATCTCTGAATCAACCTGGAGCTCAGCAAAAGTAGTTGAGTGTCGTGTGCTCTTAATGGGGAGGTCTACTAGCTGGAGTACATAAGCCTGCAACATGAAATGTAGCGTCCCCCGTGAGGTATGTTTGTACAAAAAAATGTAATTAATATGTAAGGCAATAGCATATGCAATACGATGTCTGAATGAAATCAAGTATCAACATTTGAGTGCATAGATCAGGAGAGAAGACCACCTTTGCTCATACGTGTGAAATCATGTATATTACATTCTTTTCTTTACTTTTCTATACGTTATAATCTTTGTAGGGCATGTGAAACAAGTGACCAGATGATCAGTGGTAGAAGAGGATGACCCATGCTAGGCATTTTAACCTTGGGATGTGATCCTCATAATTGCACAATTTGGGATTGGCCCATGCTAGGCTTTCGCCCTGAGCTGCCACCCTTCTATATCAATAGGGATTATCCCATTCTAGGCCTTTCCTCCTAAGCTACCACCCTTATGTACTAGTTGTGATCGACCCATGCTAGGCCTTTGCCCTGGGCTGCCACCCGTAATTATACATATTGCTTTACTTAGACTCTTTAATCTTTGAGATTGTTATATATCAGTTTGTAACTCTTTTGAGTTTGATATTTGGATAATCATAAATCCTTGGAGATTGTTGTTTTGGTGGTCATAATCATTTTGGAGACGTGGAAATACAGATCATTAGTAGATGACATGAAAATGATACTTCAAGGCAGTAACAATGACATAAGGAGCGATGTAGCATCAACATATTACTTGTGAATTTAGTGACACAATTTACTTCAACTAAATAAGAGGAGGATTTACCGAACTTTCTTTTGCAAATATCATTTCTATAGCAGCACGGGGGGGGGGGGTAATTACACAAGTATAGAATAGTGAACATATGATGAACTAGTTCTATGCACTATGGAGAGGGGGGAAATATTGTTAACTATTTTGGGATAGTACGCTGCCGCTATGTTTCCTTTACTAGAAACATAACTTAGGAGATTTACTTCATCGATATTAATCGCAGGTGTCAGATTTCATTCCAAGGAATATGGAATCGAATAGCCTTGCATACCTTATCCTTTGATCGATATAACTATCACAATTCAGCCTCCCCTTTTCAGTTTTAAATTTATGATTTATGTCATGATAAACTAAAATTAGCAGCTATCATATCGATCTAACCTTGACAGATAATAAGCCCATACAACCCTTAAAATAATGCTATCACCACACCCTCATTCTTTGTCAAAAACATACAATATATATTCTTTTCAAAAATTAATCAAGCTGCACAACAAATATTACACATTGAACATCCCAAATATTCTTTATCATACAATAAATTATTGAACTCACCACCCCTTGAGTTCTTCATGACAGCACACCCTAATTCCTCACTCAAACTCATACATAAGGAAGAAAAAAATGGAGCCGTCAGCTTACCTCAATTTATGCAACTTTTCCCTACAACTTGAATTCTTCTAGAACTTCAGCTTCCCTTCACACTTAATAAACAAAAGAAGAAGAAAATGGTATCTTAATAACTAAGGAAGTGAGCAGTAGCTTCTGGAATTTTTCTGCTTTTGTACTTCTTCTACTAAAGCATGAATAACATGTTTTCCTTATTATCAATGGGAGAATTAGGCTAAATCCATGTATTTTCACTTACCTTGGTTTGCAGATATGAGGGTTTCTTTAAGAACCCAAGAAGAATTTTAGGGCTACAGGTTTAATCTTTAAGAGAAAAGAGAGAGAGAGAGAGAGAGAACTGGAGTTAATTCTCAATTTTATGTGTTAAACTAGGTGAAAATATCAATTCATATTAGATTTATATGGAGCTTTATTGACCACAAAAATATCCTCTAAAACCTCTCCTTATTTGGTCCATTTTCAGCCGCTAATTGGTCAAGCGGATGATGCACCTGCTTATGTGCATCAAGCAGCTCAAAAGGTCAAACTAGGTGATTCACCTACTTGCTTTCACTTGAGCTTTAACTATATTGGGCATTGGAAGATTTGGCTGCTGGGATTTCTTTCATTTTTATTTTCTTTTAACAAATTTGGGCCTCAAGTGAGTCGATTGATATAAAAGTCGTTAATTGATCCATCCCTTGGGCCCTTTAACTATATCCATATATCTCAAGTAGGTGATGCAGCTGGTAGCTTAATTAAGCCAAGCAAGCAGCTCAATTATTTTATTCCCATTTCTGAATATTATCCCTTTTTTTCAACATAGCACTTAACTTTCAACTTTAAGATCAATTACTACTTACTATATCTATCTCAAATACTTTCTGCCAGAGATAACTTGCAATACACATGTTAAAACATACAAGGTGTTACATCACCTTCCGAGCTAGTTTAAACCAATACTAATCATATATGAAACATGATCCTTTCGCCTATACTATATGTCTATGTCAAGTGTCACCATAATAGAACTAATATATAATACATTTCTTTACATCCTTCTCCCCTTAAAACATTCGTCCTCGAATGTTAGCAAGGTTATCCAGTTCAAACAAGTTCAAGCCTAAGTTAGTCTACTTTTATTCACATTGAACATATAGACTTATACTTACTTGTCAACTCCTCCGCTCAACATTTTAATCTTTCTCATCAGACTGGAAGAGGCGAGGATACTTCAATTTCACGTCTTCTTCCGCTTCCCATGTAACTTCTTCAATTTGTTGGTTTCTCGATAGTATTTTTACAGAAGCTAGTTTTTTATTTCTTAACTTACTAACTTGTTTATCAAAAATAGCAATGGGTAATTCTTCATAAGTGAGATCTGTTGTAACTTGTACATCTTCAGTCGGAGTAATGCGAGATGGGTCACCTACACCTTTTCAAAGCATTGAGACATAAAACACTAGATGAACTGACGAGAGGTCTTGTGGTAGCTCTAACTCATAGTCTACTTGGACGACTATTAGGATAATCTTATATAGCATGGACTAAACTTTCCCAATCCCATATAGAAAATTCTATTCCTCTCATTCTACATTCACATATGATTTATGTCAACTTTGAGCTGTTTCTATTGTATCCCTTTGACTTTTTCCATAGCTCGATGAACAAGTTCTGGCCAAAAAAAGGTAGTTTCACCTGTTTTGAACCAGCCAATTTGTGATCTACACTTCCTATCGTATATAGCTTCATAAGGTAATACTCGAATGGTAGTTATTGTCATAAGCAAATTGAACAAGTGGTAGGTAATCATCTCAGCTACCCTTGAAATCTAGTGTACAAGCTCGCACCATATCCTCAAGTGCTTGAATTGTACATTCTTCTTGGCCATCCATTTGAGGGTAAAATATTGTACTTAAATTCACTTCTATTTCCAAACTCTTCAAAACGACTTCAAAAAATTTGGAGTGAATTGAAATCCTTTATAAGTGCCACGACCCAACCCGATGGGCCGTGACTACTGCCCGTTTTGGACACCCTTATACAAACCTGCTAAGTATAACCAACTAAAACTAAGACAATATGGAATTTAATCAAATGAAGCCGACCCCAATGTCATATATATATAAAGAGGACCTGTCTCATAAGGAGTCATAACCATTAAACCGTAACAACATACGCGAGCCGACAAGGCCGCCACTATTCAAAGCGTAATAACATACGTAAGCCGACAAGGCTGCCACTACACAATACACAATGATGTACGCAGCCGACAAGGCTGCCCCTGTACAAGTGGACATCCCAAACAAACCATGTCCAGACCATTACCCAAAACATATATATACAACCCACACAATGTCCACAGACCTCTAAGAGTACAGTAGTGAAACTCGATGGGACAGGGCCCCGCCGTACCCATTGACGAGCAAAAGACTACACAAAAAGTTATGTACCAAAATGACTGGGCTCCAAAATAGTGGAGCTCTCCCAATCAGCAGTGTAGATATCCTAGGCAGGAGGATCACCGAACTGCGCGTCTACACCTGCGGGCATGAAACGCTGCCCCCGAGGATAGGGGGATCAGTACGGACAATGTACTGAGTATGTAAAGCATAAGGTAAAGATGACAGGATACCAATATGGCAAGTCGAAACAAAATATCACTACAAATATTCCCTTTTAAGTGAAAATCATGCATATATTTAACATATAAGGTGCCCAGCTTGCCTAGTAAGGGGCTCGGCAAAATAACCATCACGTCATCTCCGTCATCATCATCATAACCATCCTCATCACCCATCATATATATAATATACATACCCGGCCCTCTAGTGAGAAACTCGGTGACATATGCAAGAAACTCCGCACGAATCATTACCCGACCCTGGACTCGGTGAAATGATAAATGACTCTATGCACGAGAAGAATATTATGAGCAACCATATGCAATTAAAATCATTTCTTATAACTCAATAGAAAAATCAACGTGAACCAGCAAGGAGTATTACCAAAGATTAATGTTTTATCAAGATTATGAACCTTTAATACGATATGGAAACGTAAAATCTCAATGACTCTAAGAAGCACTACCATAGATATAAGAGATCATCATAGCCTTAGACATAGCCGATATCTAGAGGAATAATTGTGGAAGCAAGAATATACATCACCTAGACGCTCTAAAGGTAAGTATCAAACCTGTCTGTTATTCGCTTATTTTTAAAAGTCATGCCAAACAAAGAAAGAAGGGACAACGTTACATACCGTATAATCGAGCCGCACGTCCAATATTTACTGCTCAAGCTATTAATCTATAACAAGCAACAATCGTGCCGTAATTCGATAAACATCGTGCTTTACTTTCTTGTAAGCTAGCTAATAATCTAACAAAAATTCGGCAGCACTTCCCCTATTTTCCGTACTTCGTCCCAATCCGACAACAACCCAAATTATCCACAGCAATATCAATAAAACATATAACCCAACGAATCATATTAAACAGCCCCCTCCCCAAAACAGTTCCGTCTTGGCAACCATAGCAGCGAAGCAACGACACACCGAGCGATAACTCGTTTTATAATTCGCAACACATCTACCTTATCGTATTCATCCTTTGGAGTATATACTCATAATCACATTTAACATATACATAATGCCAAAACAGAATTTTCCCGCAGTTTGCTTCAATCAAAAAAGCCCAAGGACCAACACGACACCACTAATAATCCGATTATGGTTTCCGTTCATACTTAGTACATTCAATAACTAAAACAAATTTCCTAAGCTCCTGGTCATGTCCCCTTCTTAAAATTAATGGATAATTAACAAAGGTATCCTAAATAATTAACACACCAAACAAGGAGATTACTAACCAAATTATTTGCAGCTGCTGACCAAGAGTTGCAGGGTTGGTTTCTGCATTTCCATGGCTGCCTAAAACAAGTAGTGAAGAATAAGATGATATGCAGCAATGCATTTCACCACTTTATTTAGCATAGAGTGGATTTCTCCACCTCATTTAATAGTATGAAGTGGAGGCAGCCCCCCTCTACACCTGTCCACTAAGGCCAGCTCACAATCTGATTTTTTTTTAATTTTTGCCTTGAGTGGTGGGGCCCACTAGATTAAATTAATCCTAATCAGCCACCAATTATGAGTTGTGGGGCCCATTGTATTAAATTAATCCAAATCAGCCACTAATTAATCCCTCACTTAAAGTTAATGACACTTACATTAGCCAAATCATACTTAATATCACATTTAGAATTAACATCCTTGCTTAATATTTCTTTAATCACTTCGAACTTAAAAAAAAATCTCATTCCCCGGACTTACGTCTACTAGATCATGATGCGCACTACGTATAAAAAAAATATGAGGCATAACATCCTTCCCCCCTTAGGAACATTCGTCCTCGAATGTTAAGTTAGCGTTTTACAAAAACAAATTCCAGTGAGGTCTCTCTAACAGTTATACCTATCAACCTGCATTTCGTAACTTACAAATGCCTCACAGAGTTACTACTTACTACATAATCTCGCTTATCATTCAATATAGTCAAGCTAGGAATTGAATTACCTGCAGGTACGGGGAACAAGTAAGGATATTTATTCTTCATTTCGTCTTTCGCTTCCCAAGACATCTCCTCCCTATTGTTATTTTGCCACAACACTTTGATGGAAGCCACATCCTTAGTACGTAACCTTCTAACCTGACGATAAAGTATAGCTACGGGTTTCTCCTCATATGACAACTCCTCTGTTACCTGAACATCATCTACGGGGAATACTCTAGAAGGATCACCAATACATTTACGTAGCATTGATACATGGAAGACTGGATGTACCGTCTCCATATCAGAAGGTAGATCCAACTCATAGGCAACCTTGCCTATCCTACGAACAATCTGATAAGGCCCGATGTATCTCAGACTGAGCTTCCCCTTCCTGCCGAATCTCATCACACCCCTCATGGGTGATACCTTCAGGAATACCCAGTCACCAATCTGAAACTCCAAATCTCGATGCCGATTATCTGCATATGACTTCTGTCGACTCTGGGCTGCTAATAATCTTTCTTGAATAAGCTTCACCTTGTCAACAGCTTGCTGAATCACATCTGGGTCTATTAACTTAGTCTCACCAACATCAAACCAACCAATAGGTGATCTGCACTTCCTCCCATATAAGGCCTCGTATGGTGCCATCTGGATACTAGAATTGTAGCTATTGTTATAGGCAAACTCAATGAGCGGCAAGTGGTCATCCCAGCTACCTTTGAAGTCAATAATACAGGACCTCAACATATCTTCTAATGTCTGAATAGTACGCTCAGCTTGCCCATCAGTCTGAGGGTGAAATGTTGTGCTAAGGTTCACCTGTGTCCCCAATCCCTTCTAAAACGATCTCCAAAAGTTGGCTGTAAATTGAGCTCCTCTGTCTGATATAATGGACGTGGGAACCCCATGAAGTCTCACTATCTCCCTGACATATAACCTCGCATAATCTTCAGCCGAATAAGTAGTCTTGACTGGAAGAAAATGGGCCGATTTCGTCAGCCTATCTACAATAACCCATATAGAGTTATACTTTCGTTGAGTGCTAGGTAAGCCTATAATGAAGTCGATATTAATCATCTCCCATTTCCAAGTCGGGATCTCTATCTCCTATAATAATCCACCAGGCTTTTGATGTTCGATCTTGACTTGTTGACAATTCGGGCACTGAGCAACAAACTCCGCTATGTCCTTTTTCATGTCATCCCACCAATATAAGGATCTAATGTCATGGAACATTTTCGTTGACCCTAGGTGAATAGAATAACGGGCAGAGTGTGCCTCTCCCATAACCTGCCGTCGTAGCCCCGCAGTATCGGGTACACACAATCTGCCTTCATATAGTAACACTCCATCAGGTGTAACCTTAAATGGGGTCTTTTCCTTTTGAAGAGTTGCATCTCTATATTGTGCCAGAATAGGGTCCTTGTATTGGTGTCTCTTCACCTCATCTATGATTGAGGACTCAGCAACCTCTCGAATAGAAACTCCACTATCTTCTGAATTAGCTAGACAGACTCCAAGGCTGGATAGTCGCTGAATCTCCCGAACCATATCCCTCTTTTCTGGTTGTACATCTTTCAAGCTACCCATGGACATATGGCTAAGAGCATCTGCTACAACATTCGCTTTCCCTGGATGATATAAAATATCAACATCATAATCCTTTAGCAACTCTAACCACCGCCTCTGTCGTAAGTTCAGCTCCTTCTGTTTAAAGATATATTGGAGACTCTTATGATCTGTATAGATGTCCACATGGACACCATATAAATAATGTCTCCATATCTTCAAGGCATGAACCAAGACCGCTAACTCATGATCGTTAGTAGGATAGTTCTTTTCATGCATCCTAAGTTGTCGGGAGGCATAGGCTATAACTTTGCCATGCTGCATCAATACACATCCTAGCCCAACACCCGAAGCATCACAATAAATAACATAGCCGTCTGGTCCCTCTGGAAGAGTTAGGACTGGAGCTGTAGTCAATTTGTCTTTCAATAGCTGGAAGCTTCGCTCACAAGCATCAGTCCACTGGAACTTGGCTGCCTTTTGAGTTAGCCTGGTCAAAGGCACTGAAATTGAGGCAAACTTTTCTACGAATCTCCTGTAATATCCTGCTAACCCTAGAAAGCTGCGTACCTCAGTAGGTGTCGTAGGTCTGGGCCATGTTTTTACCGCCTCAATCTTCTGCGTGTCTACCCAAATTCCATCAGCTCCAATAATATGCCCCAAGAATGCCACTAAAGTGAACCAGAACTCGCACTTAGAAAATTTTGCATACAACTTCTGGTGCTAAAGCACCCTAAGTACCGTCCTTAAATGGTCTGCATGCTCCTCTTCTGAATGTGAATAGACCAGAATATCGTCTATAAATACAATAACAATCATATCAAGGAATGGTTTAAATACTCGATTCATTAAATCCATGAACATCGCAGGAGCATTAGTCAGCCCAAAAGACCGCACTCTAAACTCATAATGCCCATATCGGATCCGGAATGCTGTATTTGGAATATCTGCCTCCCTTACCCGCACCTGATGATAACCTGACCGCAAGTCTATCTTTGAAAAACACTTTGCACCCTGCCTATAATAAATGCACCTCCGCAGCGACCCATCCTTCTTCCTCACAAACAGTACCGGTGCTCCCCAAGGTGACGTACTAGGCCTGATGAAGCCCTTTTCTAGCAAATCCCTCAATTGCTCTTCAATTCTTTCAACTCAGCTGGTGCCACTCTATAAGGAGGTATAGATATAGGCTGGGTATCTGGCAGTACATCTATAGTAAACTCTATCTCTCATTTTGGAGGAAGACCTGGAAGCTCCTCGGGGAATACATCGGGAAATTCATTAACTACAGGGACTGATTGAAGAGTCGGTGCCTCTGCCTTTATGTCATGCACCCGAATCAGATGGTAAATATAGCCTTTTCTAACCATCTTCCTGACCTTGAGGTATGAAATAAACTTACCTTTCGGTGATACTGTACTCCCCTTCCACTCTATAATCGATTCCCCTTGAAATTGAAATTGAACTATCTTTCTTCTGCAATCAACATTAGCATAACAAGCAGCCAACCAATCCATGCCTATGATAATATCAAACTCAATCATATTTAACTCTATTAGATCTGCTACGGTACGACGACTATATATAACTACTGAACAATTCCTATATACTCGTGTAGCTATGACAAAATCTCCTACAGGTTTAGCTACCTCAAATGGTTCTATCAACTCAAACTCTATTCCGATCCTACTAGCAACAAAGGGAGATATAAATTATAAGGTGGAACCTAGGTCTATCAATGCATACACACTTCGGGAGAATAGTGATAATATACCTGTGATAACATTAGGTGACGCCTCCTGATCCTTCCTATTAGACAAAGCATATATACGGTTCGAGGCACCGCTAGAACTGAAAGCTCCACCACGTCCTCTACCACGGCCTGCTGGCGCCTAAATACCCTGCCCAGTAGGGCGCATAGCCACACAAGAAGATGAACCAGCAACGGACCCTGTAGGCTGTGCCATACAACCTGCACTACCTCTAAGGTGACACTCCCTCATAGTATGGCCCTGACGGCCGCAAGAAAAACACGCACCTATAGCCCAACGACATTCCCCAGGATGGGACTTACCACAGCGAGAACACCGAGGCAAAGGTGGCCTTGACTGGCTCAAACCCCTGCCCATCTGTGACTCGGACGCCCTAGAGCACTGACCAACTTCTGAATATCCCATACGATCGAACCCCCTACCCATGAAATATGGGGGTGCACTCTATGCTGGTTGGGAAGAAAATCTAACATGCTGCTGAGACTGGCCGCTTTGAAACTCATCAGGATAACCTGCTGATCTATCCCTCTTATGCTGGCCTCTATTATAATCTCTATCTGGCTGACGTCCCTGGTGCCGATCCTCTACCCCCTGTGCATATGCCCGCACACGAGCAATGTCCATACCCGGCTGAAGAGTCACTTCCATACAACCGTCAATCAGATAATGATCCAATCCCATCACATAACGATGTACCCTGTCTGCCATATCAGCCACAATAGTAGACGCATGCCTAGACAATGAATCAAACTCGAGGCTATACTCTCGAACGCTCCTACCATTCTGCTTCAAACGCAAGAATCTATCGACTCTAGCTCGTTTCATCTTTGGAGGCAGGAAGTGGCCCTGGAAAGCCTCCACAAATTCATCCCATACCGCTGGAGGAGCACCCTCACCCCTAGATAACTCCCAAGACTCATACTTATTAATAGCTACATCCCGCAAACGATACGTAGCCAACTCAACAGACTCGGTCTCCGAAGCCTTGATTATCCTCAATGTACCCTTCATCTGACGAATAAACTCTTGTGGATCATCCTGGGGCCTTGACCCAAAGAACTCTGGAGGATTACAACTTAAGAAGTCACGAGCCCTTAAGCTATCAGATCTGTCCGCATGATCAACTCCTAGTCCATGCCTGCGAACCTGATCTGCCACTAATCTAGTCAGCAATTGAACAACATTTCTCATGGCCCTATCCTCCGCCCCTGACTGAGGAGCTGGAGGTTCAGGTGTTGGGGCCTTGGGGGCTGGTGGTGTCCCCAGAAATGGAGCTGCTGCTTCTCTAAGCTCCTCTGCCGGTGGCGGTGTAGCAGAGCTCTCCGACTGCAGCATAATACCAGGCATAGACTATGCACGGGCCCTAGTAACTCTCCGCGTCTTACTAGTACCTTCTGGTACTGATTTGCCCTTTTGGGCAGCTGTCGCTTTCTTTGGAGGGATAGCTGAAACACACAGATTCGTTAGAGAAGGATTATCATGTTAATATAGCTCTACCAAATGATCTAGAATAAGAAGAAAGGATGACATCCTAAATGTCCTGTAGCTTCCTGTTTATAGATGTGGTGCACAACACACCGATAAACAAGACTCTACTAGACACGGTTTGTAGACACTTCCGAGGAAGAACCGCTCTGATACCACTCTTTGCCACGACCCAACCCGATGGGCCGTGACTAGTGCCCGTTTTGGACACCCACACACAAACCTGCTAAGTATAACAAACTGAAACTAAGACAATATGGAAATTAATCAAATCAAGCCGACCCCAACGTCATATATATATAAAGAGGACCTGTCTCATAAGGAGTCATAACCATTCAACCGTAACAACATACGCGAGCCGACAAGGCCGCCACTATTCAAAGCGTAATAACATACGTAAGCTGACAAGGCTGCCACTACACAATACACAATTATGTACGCAGCCAACAAGGCTTCCCCTGCACAAGCGGACATCCCAAACAAACCATGTCCAGACCATTACCCAAAACATATATATACAACCCACATAATGTCCACAGACCTCTAAGAGTACCGTAGTGAAACTCGAAGGGACAGGGCCTCGCCGTACCCATAGACGAGCAAAAGACTACACAAAAAGTTATGTACCAAAACGACTGGGCTCCGGAACAGTGGAGATCTCCCAATCAGCAGAGTAGATATCCTAGGCGGAAGGATCACTGAACAGCGCGTCTACACCTGCGGGCATGAAACGCAGCCCCACGAGGAAAGGGGGGTCAGTACGGACAATGTATTGAGTATGTAAAGCATAAGGTAAAGATGATAGGATACCAATATGGCAAGTCGAAACAAATTATCGCTACACATATACCCTTTTAAGTGAAAATCATGCATATATTTAACATATAATGTGCCCAGCTTCCCTAGTAAGGGGCTCGGCAAAATAATCATCACGTCATCTCCGTCATCATCATCATCATAACCATCCTCATCACCAATCATATGTATAATATACATACCCCGGCCCTCTAGTGAGGAACTCGGTGACATATGCAAGAAACTCCGCACGAATATTACCCGGCCCGGGACTCGGTGAAATGATAAATGACTCTATGCACGAGCAGAATATTATGATATCCCATATGCAATTAAAATCATTTCTTATAACTCAATAGAACAATCACCGTGAACCAGCAAGGAGTATGACCAAAGATTAATGTTTTATCAAGATTATGAACCATTAATATGATATGGAAACGTAAAATCTCAATGACTCTAAGAAGCACTACCATAGATATTAGAGATCATAATAGCCTTAGACATAGCCGATATCTGGAGGAATAATTGTGGAAGCAAGAATATATGTCACCTAGACGCTCTAGAGGTAAGTATCAAACCTGTCCGTTATTCGCTTATTTTTAAAAGTCATGCCAAACAAAGAAAGAAGGGACAGCGTTACATACCGTAAATCGAGCCGCACGTCCAATATTTACTGCTCAAGCTATTAATATATAATAAGCAACAATTGTGTTGCAATTAGATAAACATCGCGTTTTACTTTCTTGTAAGCTAGCTAATAATCTAACAAAAATTCGGCAGCACTTCAACTATTTTCCTTACTTCGTCCCAATCCGACAACAACCCAAATTATCCATAGCAATACCAATAACACATATAACCCAACGAATCATATTAAACAGCCCCCTCCCCAAAACAGCTCCGTCTTGGCAACCATTGCAGCGAAGCAACGACACATCGAGCGATAACTCATTTTATAATTCGCAACACAACTATCTTATCATATTCATCCTTTGGAGTATATACTCATAATCACATTTAAAATATACATAATGCCAAAACAGAATATTTTCCGCAGTTTGCTTTAATCAAAACAGCCCACGCACCAACACGACACCACTTATAATCCGATTATGGTTTCCGTTCGTACTTAGCACCTTCAATAACTAAAACAAACTTCCTAAGCTACTGGTCACGCCCCCTTCTAAAAATTAATGGATAATTAACAAAGGTATCCTAAATAATTAACACACCAAACAAGGAGATTACTAACCAAATTATTTGCAGCTGCTTGCCAAGAGTAGCAGGGTTGGTTTCTCCATTTCCATGGCTGCCTAAAACAAGTGTTGAAGAAGAAGATGATATGCAGCAATGCATTTCACCACTTTATCTAGCATAGAGTGGATTTCTCCACCTCATTTAATAGTATGAAGTGGAGGCAGCCCCCCTCTACACCTGTCCACTAAGGCCAGCTCACAATCTGATCTTTTTTTAACTTTTGCCTTGAGTGGTGGGGCCCACTGGATTAAATTAATCCTAATCAGCCACCAATTATGAGTGGTGGGGCCCATTGGATTAAATTAATCCAAATCAGCCACTAATGAATCCCTCACTTAAAGTTAATGACACTTACATTAGCCAAATCATACTTAATATCACATTTGGAAGTAACATCCTTGCTTAATATTTCTTTAATCACTTGGAACTTAACATAAAATCTCATTCCCCGTACTTACGTCTACTAGATCATGATGCGCACTACGTATAAAAAAATATGAGGCATAACAATAAGATACTACGAATATTGGCACTCCATGTATTCAAACTAACTCCTATGTAATATACAACCTTGCATACCCCTCAGATGTATAAGTAGTCTTCACCGGCAAGAATTGCGCTGCTTTGGGGAGCCTGCCAACTATTACCTATACAGAGTTAAACATCATGTACCATTTCCAAATTGGAAATTTCATACGCTGCATATAACCTGAGGGCTTCTGGTATTCTACTTTTACTTGTTGACAATTTGTACAGGTAGAGAATAAGAATAGAGGAAAGCAATTCAACCGAATATGAGGTGATAAAGAGGACAACGGTGTATTACACCATCCTTACTCCGTAATATGCTCATAATCTATATTCTCATTCATAAAGTCGTACCCAAAACTACCAACGCCCCACATTCCAAACTCCCAACCCTCCAAACCATCTAAGACAACCTACAACACATAGAGATCTACAGCCCTATCACCCACCACAAGAGAATCTTCCTTTTCTGTCCAACCAGGTCTAATACCAAACTCCATTTCGATATTATTCAAATGCATCTTTTCATGAAACCTACACATCACATCAAAAAAATGCACAACAAATGCCCTACCAAGACTACCAATACCAAAATCTTCTCTATGATGAGATTCATGAGGAGTTCAATAATGATTAGTTTTTAGAGCATGGAGGTAGGGATGGAAATGGAGTACAAAGGGAAGGAGTAGACCTTAGGACTTAGGGTGGGACCAAGGCAGGGGAGATCAATAATATGGGATAGGAAAGATAGGATGGGATATAGAGGAGATAGGCTGAGATATAGAGGCTATAGGATGGGAAATTGAGGAAATAGGTATAAAGTAAGTAGTGACCCTGATGAGTTCTTGGAATGGAAAATTCAAAGTTAGCGGATATTTCTCACAAATAATATCTCAGAAACATTGAAGGCGAAGTGCTCTCATGCAATTTGAAGGGTACACAACACATCAACTTGGTGGGGTCCAAAAGGAGAAAAATTGACAACCATCATAATTATGAGTTACCTACTTGGAAAGAGTTAATTACATTTATGGAGTTGAGGTGCAATACTCCAAACTACTACCAAGAGGTGCTCAAGAAGGTGTACATGTTAAGGCAAGGTATGAAAAGTGTGGAAGAATATTATGATGAGTTTGAGAACTTGCGGATGAAGTCTAATATTGAAGAGGATATGGGATGTACGGTAATATGGTTCGTGAGAAACTTGAGGTATGATATATTGAAGACCTGAAGCTTAATAACTATGAGACTCTTGAAACGGCTTTCCATGATGACTCAAAGGTCGAAGCGGATTGAAAGAAGAAAAGTCATACAAGGCCAAAAGTTCTTAACTTCCACATGGAGTGAAGGTCGTGATATTTGGAAGACTACATCCAGGGAACAACCTAAAGGTGGAGGTCAAGCTAACCAAGTTAAGCTTTATTACAAACTCAAGGCAAGTGAGCAACCAATAGAAGGTAATCATGTTAAACCTCACTCTCATCAACCCTCTATAATTCAATGATTTAGATATCAATGGAGAGGACATGTTGCTAGTGATTGTCCAAATAGAAGAAAAGTTGTTGCTCTTCGTGATGGATATAAGACAGAAGATGAAGATGAGGTAGAAAAAATAAGGGAGAGGGAGAGAGGGGTGAAGGAGAGGAAGGTGCTTCAGGGGATGAAGAAGAAAGGTTAGACGAGAGGGTAAGTATACTCCTCTTCCTACTCCTAATGGTCCATGGATAATTATTTTATGGACTTTGTGTTAGGACTACCTAGGACTAAAATGGACATGAACATATTTGTGGTAGGGGATAGATTTTCTAAAATGACTCATTTTATTCCATGCCATAAATGTGATGATGCATCCCATGTAGCATCTTTCTTTGTTGTTGATGTGCTTAAATTGCATGTAGTCCCTCAAACCATTGTTAGTAATAGAGATTCTAAGTTTCTAAGTCATTTTTTTGAAGAATATATGGGGTACACTTGGTACCAAAATTTTGTTCACTACATGTTGCCATCCTCGAACTTATGGACAAACCGAATCAGTCAACCGGACTCTTGGAACCATGCTTCGATGCATGTTTAGAGGAACTCCAAATACTTGGGAACCATCCTTGATTTAATTTGCATATAATTCCACTCCTCTATTGGAATGTCTTTGTCACGACCGAGAGCACACCCTAGAAGATAGGGTATCCTTAATGCCATGGCATGGCTTACTCGACCCTCTTAGGTCTTGTACAAGCCCTTTGACATCATTAATTGCATACATGTATGAAATGTTGTGTGGAATTAAAACTTTTCACACGAAATAATACTTCAAAATATCTTTCATAGAAAAAACACAAGGAATAAGGCTAAGTCTCAAAGTCTCCATCTTAGACACACGAATATCTTGGGATACTGCCCATATATCAAATATAGAAATATATAAGTCTATTATAATGATTTTAGAAAACAAAACTAAACATAGTAATGTCCTTGACTCAATTGAGGACATGCCCCAACTTTGCTTGAATGAATGCTAATATCCAAGCTTCACTGCAGTGACTCCTTTCAAATTCCACCTACACCTTTAAAGATAAGACAAAATATATACAATTAGTACATTAGAATGCACTAAGTACGATGACATGGAATTAAAATTATGCTACAAGGACATTTGTATAAAATATGCTCTTTTTGAGTAAAACTTCATTAGACAAGTATAAGAGACCACATTAAGTCAACATAATCACATACAGTTACATCCCACAATATATCATCAATATCACTTCAAACACATAAACAGGAGACCCTCCAACCAAAGGTTATTCTAAAGTTTACCTAAGTGAGTTATGAAGAGACCATCCATACAACCCCTTCACACACCAAAGTGATCCTAAAATTACCTAAGATAAGATTATTCTCATTTCATCAATTTAGCTCCCTTCATAGAATTACTCTAAGACTTACCTAAGTAAGACATGAAGAGACCGCCCATACACCCTCTCCAAGCCTACCTAAGCAATCCTTAAAGGTACTCTAGATCAGTACCTTTTCATTAACATGCAATTAACTTAAGTCATTATGTTTATTAAACCATAAACGAGACATTCAACAATTAAGGCCTTCACATAATGGTCTTGGAGAAGACCTAGGGAACCTACATACGTTAATATCTTCAAAGCCTACTCATGCAATATCTAAATAGCATCCCATTCCACTACTTAAACTTCATAGAACTCATCCAACGCAAGCATGTATCCTATGTGATGTGAATAGGCAATACCAAACATAGACCATACTAGCTAGGCATGGAATCCAGAGTCAAACCCTACTCCGATGAAGGGTGTTTTAATTGCCAATGGTAGAACTAGGACACATCCATGTAGCAACATTGTTAAGGAATATCAAGGGTTTTTTTGTACTCTAGTCTCATCTCAATTAGAACCACTCCCTAAGCATACTCACTCGGTGCTAGACTTTATTCTCATAAAGTAATTCAATCAAGAAGGATATGAAGAGTTACCATTTAGTAGTCATAACCAAATCATAACACATCTTACGAAAGAGTGATTACTAAGATAGAGCAACGACTTTCCTAAGGAGGACAGGCCGTTCCAGCCAACCAACCCAAACAAGAAGGATATCATTACGTCTTTCAACTTCAAGAATATCATAAGTATACATCTTGATTGAAGGTTCCACATAAATGACCCTCTTAACGATGCTCAAGGTCATTTTAAATAACACATATACATACATGACAAAGGTGATTTAGCCTACTAAGTCAAGAGTCATATTCATATTCATCATGTATCAAGTAGGACATAAGTCTACCACAGCAAGACACACACATACTTCCTCTTATCACATGTACATTCGCATTCAAGTAGCACATAAGGAGTCACACCCAAACCCTATGTGAGGCAGACAAGTTGTGAACAACATGCTTTACAAGTAATTTATGATAATAAAGTAAACTACTATACAGATTAATTACGAAAAGTTTCACATACAACACATTTTGACTAGCTGAACCGCTACATATGACAGGTGAACTATGAATACAGATGATATCTTTACCAAGTCTACTAAGTCTCTATTGGAATCCAAGAATGGATATATGAGAAAACACATACTAAAGATGCGGCAAATCCCCAAATTAACTTGGAGCTCACCAACAAACCAAAGTGTCATGTGCTTCTATAGGGGAGATCTATTTTTGAGTACTTGTACCTGCATCAAGAAATACAGAGCCCTAATAAGGGACGTCAGTATGAAAGAATGTACTAAATATATAAGGTATAATATTGCCATATGTAAAATGAGAGCTCAAGTGAAACCAAATATCAATAGATAAGGATTAGAGACCTCCTTTTCTTGCTCTTGTGAAATTGCTAATGTTACATTCCTTACTTTACTTTTTTGTACTTTATTATTTTTATACAACATACGATACAAATGACCAGCTAATCAACAGTAGAAGAGGATCACCCATGCTAGGCATTTTAAGCCCTGGGATGTTTTCCTCATAATTCTACAAATTGGGATCGCCCATGCTAGGCTTTTGCCCCTGAGTTGCCACCCTTCCAATACCAATAGGGATTGGCCCATGCTAGGATTTCGCCCCTGAGCTGCCACCCTTTTATACCAATCGGGATCGTCCCGTGTTAGGGTTTCGCTCCTAAGCTACCTATAATCATAAATATTACTTCACTTAGATTCTTTCATCTTTGAGATTCAAAAAGTTATGTACCAAAACGACTGGGCTCCTGAACAGTGGAGCTCTCCCAATCAGTAGAGTAGATATCCTAGGCGAGAAGATCACCGAACTGTGCGTCTACACCTGCGGTCATGAAACGCAGCCCCCCGAGAAAAAGGGGGTCAGTACGGACAATGTACTGAGTATGTAAAGCATAAGGTAAAAAGATGACAGGATACCAATATGGCAAGTCAAAACAAAATATCGCTACACATGTACCATTTTAAGTGAAAATCATGCATATCTTTAACATATAAGGTTCCCAGCTTCCCTAGTAAGGGGCTCGCCAAAATAATTATCACGTCATCTCCGTCATCATCATCATCATAACCATCCTCATCACCAATCATATATATACTAAACATACCCGGCCCTCTAGTGAGGGACTGGATGACATATGCAATAAACTCCGCACGAACATTACTGGCCCGGGACTCGGTGAAATGATAAATGACTCTATGCACGAGCAGAATATTATGAGCAACCATATGCAATTAAAATCATTTCTTATAACTCAATAGAACAATCAACGTGAACCAGCAAGGAGTATTACCAAAGATTAACGTTTTATCAACATTATGAACCTTTAATACGATATGGAAACGTAAAATCTCAATGACTCTAAGAAGCACTACCATAGATATGAGAAATCATCATAGCCTTAGACATATCAGACATATAGAGGAATAATTGAGGAAGCAAGAATATACGTCACCTAGACGCTCTAGAGGTAAGTATCAAACCTGTCCGTTATTCGCTTATTTTTAAAAGTCATGCCAAAAAAAGAAAGAATGGACAACGTTACATACCGTATAATCGAGCCGCACGTCCAATATTTACTGCTCAAGCTATTAATTTATAACAAGACACAATCGTGCCGCAATTAGATAAACGTCGCGCTTTACTATCTTGTAAGCTTGCGAATAATCTAACGAAAATCCGACAGCACTTCCCCAAATTTTCCTTACTTCGTCCCAATCCAACAACAACCAAAATTATCCACAGCAATACCAATAACACATATAACCCAACGAATCATATTAAACAGCCCCCTCCCCAAAATAGTTCCATGTCGGCAACCATAGCAGCGAAGCAACGATACACTGAGTGATAACTCGTTTTATAATTTGCAACACATCTACCTATCATATTCATCCTTTGGAGTATATACTCATAATCACATTGAACATATACATAACTCCAAAATAGAATTTTCTCGCAGTTTGCATTAATCAAAACAGCCCAAGAACCAACACGACACCACTAATAATCCGATTATGGTTTCCGTTCATACTTAGCACATTCAATAACTATAACAAATTTCCTAAGCTACTGGTCACGCCCCCTTATTAATAATAATGGATAATTAACAAAGGTATTCTAAAGAATTAACACACCAAGCAAGGAGATTACTAACCGAATTACTTGCAGCTGCTGGCCAAGAGTTGCAGGGTTGGTTTCTCAATTTCCATGGTTGCCTAAGCCAAGTGATGAAGAAAATGATATGCAGCAATGCATTTCACCACTTTATTTAGTATGGAGTGGATTTCTCCACCTCTTTTATAATATGAAGTGGAGGCAACCCCCCCTCTACACGTGTCCACTAAGGCCAGCTCCCAATCTGATCTCTTTTTAATTTTTACCTTGAGTGGTGGGGCCCATTGGATTAAATTAATCCTAATCAGCCACTAATTATGAGTGGTGGGCCCCACTGGATTAAATTAATCCTAATCAGCCACTAATTAATCCCTCAATTAAAGTTAATGACACTTACATTAGCCAAATCATACTTAATATCACATATTAACATCCTTGCCTAATATTTCTTTAATCACTTGGAACTTGAAATAAAATCTCATTCCCCGGATTTACGTCTACTAGATCATGACGTGCACAACGTATAAAAAAAATACGAGGCATAACACGAATCTTCAAGGTAGTTGCTTCCCTTTTCGTAATGTTTCGAAACGCTCACGATCTACCAATGATGCACTATTCGTAGGTGAGCGAGTTTGTGGACATTTAAATTATTATAAGTATATCATAGACCCTAAAACTCATTCATGTATCTAATCAAACCCCAAATCTTGATATAATTTATATGCCAAAATTTATCATATTTGTCAAATTTCAAGCTAAGAATTTAACCTTAATCACTTAAATCCCCTAGAATTCAATGTTTAACCATATAATATATACCCAACAATTAATTACCTATCTCAATATATTAAAAACTAGCATTTTAATATTTGAATAAAACACAAACTAAATTCCACCATTGGCAGAACAGTGGAACGTTCCTCCATTTTTTAAAAAAACATTCTGCACATTGCCAATTCAAAAATCTTTATCCAAATGCCAATCATTGGCATATGATTGCCCAATGATTGGAAGCCACTCTTATCTCCCACCACTCTAATAACTCAAACATAAAAAGAACTTCAACTTCCGCCATTAAATTTCCAATTAAAATCTATTATTATTATTTTTTTCAGAAATCCATAATGTAAACAAGTGCCAAATTTTCTAAAATATTTATCAAATTCCAATAATTGACAATCATTGACAATGATTGTCCAATCATTGGCTCAATCTTGTTCCTACCATTCTTTAACTAACAAAAATATAAGGAAAATTTTGTAGACAAATTCCCAGAAAACATTAACCTTGCAGTCATTCAACTATCTGACTTCAATCGATTTTCCTTTTTTTTCTCTATAACAAATACTAACTCAAGTGCTAACACTATAATATAATTTAGTAACCATCACCGACATACCCATTAATTCTTATCACCCACTATTAATATAACATAAAATAATAACACAACCCCAAGCACTGTGACAATATACTACTATATAGAATTAAAAAGAATGAATATATCATATCTTTACCTGAAAAATGGCTACGATTTTCTCCCTCTCGCTGGTCGCCTGTGGTAAGGTTTTGCCTCCATCACTTTTCAGTTTCTTTTTCTTCTAAATAAGAAATAATTAACCGTGAAACTACACTAACCTATTATCTATATCAATTATTTAATAAAAAAATTTATCAACTAAATACTCTTAGTCTTCGAATAGTTTAAAAATACCCCTTTAAATTTTCAAAAGTAGTCAAAATAGTCCTAGTTCTCAAAACGACCTAGCGGGTCATTACATTACCTACCACTTAAACAAACGTTCGTCCTCGAACAGAAAAGAAAAGATCTAACCTGAATGCTCAAAAAGATGAGGATATTTACTCCTCATGTCTGACTTTGTCTCCCATGTAGCCTCCTACACTGGACGGTGCTTCCATTGAATCTTTACTGAAGCAATCTCCTTGGACCTTAGCTTCCGAATTTTCCTATCCAAAATGGTAACCGGCTTCTCCTCAATAACCAAATTCTGATCAAGTAACACGAAATCCCATTGAATCACATGAGCACCACCCTGATGATACTTATTTAGCATCGAAATATGAAATACAGGATGCATACCTGACAAACCAGGTGGCAAAGTCAACTGATATGCCACCTCACCAATACGCTACACAATCTCAAAAGGACCAATATACCTTGGACTCAACTTGCCCTTCTTTCCAAATCTCATCACACCCTTCATGGATGAAACCTTAAGTAGAACCCTCTCTCCAACCATAAACTCCAAATCACGAACCTTCCTATCTGCATAACTCTTTTGCCTACTCTGAGCCATGAGAAGTCTATCTTGGATCAACTTGACCTTGTCCAAGGACTCCCTCAACAAATCTGTACCCCACGGTCTAACCTCTAATGCATCAAACCATCCAATTGGAGATCGACATCTCCTACCATACAAAGACTCAAATGGTTTCATCTCAATGCTTGAATGGTAACTATTATTGTACGCAAACTCCACTAATGGCAAGAACTGATCCCAGTGACCACCAAAGTCAATTACACATGCCCGCAACATGTCCTTAAAATCCTGAATAGTTCGTTCAGACTGACCATCAGTTTGAGGGTGAAAGGTTGTTCTAAGATCCACTCGAGTGCCCAACTCCTTCTGCATAGAACGCCATAAATGAGATGTAAATTGGGTGCCACGATCTGAAATAATAGATATAAGAACCCCAGGCAAACGAACTATCTTTTAAATATAGATCTTGTCTAACTTCTCTGAGTTATAGGTAGTCTGAACTGGTACAAAGTGTGCAGACTTAGTCAGTCGATTCATGGTGACCCATATAGCATCAAACTTACCCAAGGTACGTGGAAGCCCTACCACAAAGTCCATAGCAATGCGCTCCCACTTCCACTCAGGTATGGGCACCCTCTGAGTCATACCTCCAAGCTTTTGGTATTCATACTTCACTTGCTAACAATTCAAACATCGAGATACAAAATCTACTATGTCCCTCTTTATACGACACCACCAATAGTGTTGCTTCTAGTCACGATACATCTTAGTAGCCCCTGGATGAATAGAGTACCTCAAACTATGGGCCTCCTCCTTGATCAATCTAGTCAAATCACCTTTCCGAGGAACACAGATACGACCTTTAATCCTCAAAACTCCCTCCCTCTCCAGAATTGCAGCCTTGGATTCTCCTTTTAACACCTTGTCTCTAATCTTACATAACTCACCATCATCAAACTGTTGAGCCCGAATCTGTTCCAACAAGGATGACCTAGCCTCCATATAAGCCAACACCTTACGAGGTTCTGAAATATCAAGTCTCACAAAGCTATTGGCCAAGGATTGGATATCCCTAGCTAAAGGACGCTCGTCAACCTGTAACATGGCTAGACTAGCCATACTTACCACCTTTCGACTCAAGGCATCTGCTACAACATTTTCCTTGCCTGGATGATAAAGAATAGTCATGTCGTAGTCCTTGAGCAACTCCAACCATCTCTGCTGAACACCTTACAATGCAAACCATAGAGATAATGCCTCCAAATCTTCAATGGAAACACAACAGCCGCCAACTCTAAATCATGAATAGGGTAGTTCTTCTCATGAACCTTCAACTGCCTCTAAGCATAAGCTATCACCTTTCCCTTCTGCATCAATATACAACCCAGACCAATTCGAGAAGTATCACAATACGACAAAACCCTCTCCATCCACGGGTAGGGTCAAAATCGGAGAAGTAGTCAATAAAGTCTGTAGCTTTTGGAAACTAACCTCACACTCGTCAGACCACTGAAAAGTCACTTCCTTCTGTGTCAATCTAGTCAATGGTAATGCAATAGATGAGAAACCCTCTACAAACCGTCTATAATAACCAGCATGGCATAAGAAACTCTGAATCTTAGTAATTGAAGAAGGTCTGACCCAATCTCTAATTGCCTCAATCTTCTTACGATCCACCATGATACCCTCCTTGGACACTACATGTCCTAAGAATGCTGCCGAACTAAGCCAAAACCCACACTTTGAAAACTTGGCATAAAGCTTTTTTCTCCTTTAGAATCCCAAGAACAATCCTCAAATGATGCTCATGTTCCTCCTTACTGCGTGACTATATCAATATATCATCAATGAATACAATAACAAAGGAATCCAAATATTGTTTGAACACTCCATTAATCAAGTCTATAAAAGTTGCAGGGGCATTAGTCAATCCAAAAGACATTACCAAAACTTGTAATGGCCATACTTGTTCGAAAAACTGTCTTAGGGATATCCTCTGCCCTAATCTTCAGCTGATGATATCCAGATCTCAAATCAATTTTGGAGAAAACTGAAGCACCCTGCAACTGATCAAATAAGTCATCAATACGACGTATCGGGTACATATTTTTTATTCTTACCTTGTTCAACTGTCGATAGTCAATACACATACATACTTCTATCCATCTTTCTTCTTCACAAATAACACTGGAGCACCCCAAGGAGATATACTCGGTCTAATAAAACCTTTTCTGAACGAAACCTGTAACTACTCCTTCAACTCTTTCAATTAAGCCTATGACATACGATAAGGAGGGATGGAAATAGGTTGAGTGCCTGGCTCCACATCAATATAGAAATAAATATCACGATCTGGTGGAAGACCTGGCAAATCGGCCGAATACCTCTGAAAATTCACTCACCACTGGAATAGACTCAAGCATAGGAATCTCAACATTAGTTTCTCCAATGTGTGCCGAGTAAGCCAAACATCCTCTCTGTACTAACTGACGAGCCTTAAGAAATGATATCACACCCTTACGAGGGTGACTAAGAAAACCTCTCCATTGTACTATAGGAATTCCAGGCATAGCTAAAGTAATTGTCTTGGCATGGGAATTTAAAATTGCGTGGTAACAAGATAACCAATCCATACCAAGAATCAACTCCAAATATATCATATCTAAGACCTTTAAATCTGCATGAGTGTCATACCCCATCAAGGTAACAATACATAATCGATACACCCGATCTACAACTACAGAATCCCCGACAAGAGTAAAAACATGTATCGGCAAATCAAGAGACTCACATAATATATCAAGACTAGGAGAAAAATATGTGGACGCATAAGAACAAGTAGAGCCTGGATCAAGTAATATAGTAGCTGGTCGATGACAAACCAGAATAAAACCTGTGCTAACAGCATCTGAAGCCTCAACCTCTAGCCTACCCGGAAAAACATAACCATGAGAACGACCTCCATCAGATTGTGAACCTCCACGACCACCACCTCGATCAGAAGGAGAACCACCTCTACCTGAATGAGAACAACCTCTACCATTCTGTGCACCACTACTAGCTGGAGCTTGTGCAGAGCCCTGGAAGTCGAAGCCTGAGAACCCTAATGTAAGCCACCATGTCTGGTCCTAGGGTAGTCTCTCACAAAGTTTCCCATATCACCACACTCAAAATAGCCCCTACCAGACACAGGCTGATGAGAGGATCCTGACTGACCAGAATGCCCTCCACGAACTATAGGCCTAGAAGATGAACCCTGTGAAGTATGCATTGAGCTCAAAGAACTATGCCTAGTGTAACCAGCCTCAGACGCAGGTATAACAGCATGAATGGGTTAGCTAGACTGAGAGTGATAACCTCTCCCTACATAACCTCGACTCCTAGGCGGAGCACCACCAAAATCACCTGAATAACGGGTCCTCTTGCCCTCACGCTGCTCAAATCCCTCACGTCGAATCATCTACAACTTCTTAGCAGCATCCTCCACTTTTTGAAATGGAACACCAAAAGCAGCAACCTGAAATACAACTAGAGGAATCAGAATAATCATCCCCTTAACAAACCTCCTCACTCTCTCAGCCTCTGTAGGAAGTATCATCGAAGCATGTCTAGCCAAGGCATGAAATTTACCCTCATACTCTGATACACTACAAATGACATACTACCTTGCTGCAAACCCTAAAACTTGATCCATTTGCACTCCCTCTCACTACGTGGAACAAATTTTGATAGAAATACCTGAGCTAACTAAGTCCAGGATAGTGGAGAGGATCCAACTGGCCTACTACTAATATAATCCCTCCACCACTGTGTGGCACAGCCAGTAATCTGAAAAACTTTATAGTCAACTCCATGAGACTCCACAAATCCAAGATTAAGCAACCTCTCATGACAACTAACTATAAATTCATATGCATCCTTAGTTAAGTCAGCAGTATAAGTAGGAGGATTCATTAGTTTGAACCTCTCAAACATCTTTTGCTCATCAATGGTCATAGAAGGCCTGTTCACCAAATGTGATGTCATATATCCAAACGAGGAGCTACAACAGCAGATGGCTGAGTCTTGGGATTCTAAGAATTCGTAGCAACTATCGGATCTGGAGGCTGACATCCGACATGGGTCTGTGAGCTATCAGAAGTGATTGGCAAAGCTCCTGCATTAACCATCCCCTCTAGGAGTCTTAACATACAAGTCAAGGTATCTTGAAGCACTATTTGAAATTCGTGTACTTTCTGCAACACCATAAGAATAAAGTATATGGTAACATTCTAGCACCGAATTTGGAAATAGACTAAAGAGCAGAATAATTAGCTTAAATGCCCACAATTCCAAGAAAACCATTACAACAGCTAGGATGGAAAAGTGGAGAAGTCCCCCGTAGTCAGGAAAACATCCATAGAGAATAAAGCTCGAGTCTTTTCACAAACCAATGAGTACTTCACATAAAGTATAAGCAAGATCACATCCAACCAATAGGATGAACTGATTGACAACACTGCTCAAATTATCCCTAACATCAAATTGAATATAAAAGCACAGTAAATCATAACTTGGAAGCATAAAGATACAATTGCACTTAAAAAGCATTGGTAGGATTAAACTATGTGCCGAAAACAGTCAAATATAGCACTATAAGTAAAAGTTCCAAAATTTTGATATTAAACTGCTCCATAGGCCAACCCACATAGAGTCTCTAGCGCATTACACATTCCAAAAGAACACTATAACCAGTAACACTGGAAAGTGAAGAAGCAACAAAAGCACTAAAGAGTGAAAGTTGACCAAGGTTACCTAACATAATCATTGGCGAAACACATAAAAGGTATTTTGATACCGTCACCAGTATCATAGGCAAAGTAATGCTACTCGTCTATTTCACCTCATCAATAAACACTTCCCCGCTTGAACTAAAAATGGCTTCTTATTGCACAGCTTGCAAGAGATGTCAAAACTCAATAACAGAAACAAGCAACCATTTCATATGCAATAAGCAAAATTAACATAATAAATCCAAGAAAGAAGAGAGTCAACTGCATAAATTTCCAAAATAAGTCAAACTAAAGGGAAAAATGCTATAGAGAAAAACACTGAACTTACATATTTTCTTATCATTTCCTCCTAGCAAACAATCTAACATCTTTTCCCAACAAAAATTGAATATTGTTTCTTACTATTCTCTCCCAGCAACCAAAATGACTAAAATCAAGAATCAAAAACAAAGACTGTAAATATTAATCATAGCATTTTTGAGCAATAAAGTCATCATAATGTGATAAGCATACAATGATATCTGTAACAATGGAGTTAACTACTTCAATAAGTGATTCTACAACAATCATTGACTAAAAAAAGGTATATTTCACCATCAAGAATCACATGCTTTCCAAGATTGTACCGCTTACTGTTAACTACATTCAATTACATTAAACTGAGAAAAACACCGATGTATGTGAAAGTGAAAGGACAAAACCAGCAGAAATAAAGACAAAACTAAAGAAAAAATTATATAAGGTAGGGTGTCGGGTGGAAGTTAGGATGAAGCACAACTTATAGTTGGTGGGATGAAAACATAAATGTCCTATGGTGAAATATTTTCCAAAACACAACTGGGATTTAGTTAAGGTTTTCTTACTTCAATCTTGTAATGCATTAAGGACTGAGCTAAGTACAAACAGAAGCATATAACACAAGAAGGGTCACAACATAAGAAGGAAACTTAACTTTAAGATTGGAAGAAACTGTATGACCAGAGTTTTTATGCAGTAATTCAAATAATTTGTAAAGAAGACATTGTTATAACTTTCAAGTCTTGAGGTAAATCTAGCATGGTTTGACATATGTTAAAAAGTAAATGGTCGAAGCTTCACAAATCATCAAAACCGATGATTAAATTCGAATGTAAGACAGTTAAGCATGCATCTTCGTAATGCTTGATGATAATACGAAGATAGCTTGATGTTAACTTGAAGTGAGAAACATCACGTAGTGAAAGCTAAATAATACCTCAAAAGGGTTTGCAACAATGATACCTGCACAGCTACTAGTAACATCAACAATGTCTTTTGCAACTATTATAGTCGTCTACGATGTTAAACTGCCTAGTGTAAACTAAATAATGCATTCAAGCCAGTTAGAAAGAAAGCATCAATTCAACTCTGCGAGCAGCCATCCTGCGGCATGCATCATAAATATTTATAGAATCAGGTTCTGTTAGAGCTATAGAAAGTGAAGATTATTTACATCTTAAATTTCATCTAACAATTTACCCAACCAATTTAAATTGATAATATGTTAATCATTATTTAAATCTAAAGTTGCATCAAAACACAATTTATAACACTGCTCCATATTACCTGACCAATTTAAATGGATAAAGAGTTTATTCTTTATGTAACTAATGAACTATGATCCTGAGCAGAAGTTTCAATGCCTCTTCAGGTTCATTAAATAAATCATATATAGCTGAAATTTCAGTCAATCCACAAGCCATCAACATTTGTTCTAGGGACATGTATTGCATATATTCTCAAGGCATTTTCATAGTATGATCTGGATTCCCTTAGTTTTCCTGTCTTATATATGTAACGACCTGTTTAGTCGTTTTGAGCAGCAGATTTTATTCTGGAAAAACAGGCTGAGGTGACGGACCCAACGACGGACCGTCATGGACACGACGGACCATCGCAGGGTTTCGTCCCAAAACACTTAGAAATTCTGAAATTCGGGTGCTTAAATCGACTCTCTGAACTTTGTAAAGAAATGGCAGGACGGACCGTCACAGGTGTGATGGACCGTCACAGACCCTTGGTGGAAATCTGGGTCTCTGAACTTTGCGACGACCTGCAGGACGGACCGTCGCAGGCACGACGGCCCGTCACAGGTTGCGCAATCCCAGTCTGGGTCGAATTTCTTGATACGTTTTAAGGGACGTTTTTGACTATTCTTGCCTTAATTATAAAGTTAGTGGGTTAATGTTAATAAGTCTAATTACTTGGGGGTTAAAAGAGGTAACCTTAAGTTAATTAGTGGGGCATTATTGCCATCTTTTATCCTTAATTATATACTAATTAGGGTAAAAGAAAGAGGGTTTGAATAAAGAAAATAGAAAGAACAAGAGAAAGAGAGAGAAAGTTGAATGAGAAAGAGGAGAAACAAAGAGGACATAAAGCTTTGGGAATTTGCTTGCTTGATTTCTAATCTTCGGTGGAGGTAGGTTATGGTTTTCATGCTATTCGTAGTAAACTCTTAATAGCGAATGATATGTGTTAGTAGTATTGTAAACCTTCTATGTGCTTAATTGTATGCATGCATGAACGTGATTATATAATTGTGATTATATTAAGCATGATGAAGTTATTGAATCCCAAATCATGATAAAAACCTAATCTCTTTTTAATGATGATGCCTTGGTAAGGGAGAAGGCTTGATGAACCTTTTGATAAGATTGATGATGCCTTGGTAAGGGAGAAGGCTTGATGAGTTGACAGAATGAGATTAGGGGATCGGGTGTCACGAACCGACACGTAGAATTAGGGGATCAGGTGTCACGAACCGACACGTAGAATTAGGGGATCGGGTGTCACGAACCGACACATAGAATTAGGGGATCGGGTGTCATGAATCGACACGTAGAATTAGGGGATCGGGTGTCACAAACTGACACGTAGATTTAGGGGATCGGGTGTCACGAACCGACATGTAGATTTAGGGGATCGGGTGTCACGAACCGACACGTAGATTTAGAGGATCGGAGTGTCACGTACCGATACAAGAGGATTAATGAATATGAGGGAGCGGAGTGTCACGTGCCGACACAAGAGAAATAAATATAATGAATCTTGAAAGATGTTAATATACTCAATCTAATGAACATGATTCCCAAATGAGTATGGTATTGAGGTGTGAGTCCTCATTGATGTGCTTGGTGTTGTAACCAAGGGTTATGGTAACTGTAAATGCTGCATGCTAAGGATATTAGTTGATTTTACGATATTGCTTAATACATACTGTTTTCTATTTTGAGTTGGCCGATGATGTCTACTCAGTACCCGTGTTTTGTACTGACCCCTACTTTTATGTTTTCTTCTTGTTTAATTGTGGAGTGCAGCAAGCGTGCCGTCATCTTCGACTCAACAGTAACTCAAGCCAGTCTTACTACATCTGAAATTCAGGGTGAGCTAATGCTTCTAGCTTGGACTGGATCCTCTTCTTCAAGTCTTGATGCCTTGAACTTCCGGCATGGACTAGCTTCTTATGTATTTTTAGCTTCTTAGAATACTCTTAGTTTAGTAATTTGATTATAGATGTTCTTGTGATGATGACTTCCAGATTTTGGGAATAATAATAGTTATTGATTTTATTAATGAGTTTAAGTCTTCCGCATTACTTTATGTTGATATTACTTTGAAATGTTAAGGTTTAGATTGGTTGGTTCGCTCACATAGGAGGGTAAGTGTGGGTGCCAGTCGCGGCCCGGATTTGGGTCGTGACAAACTTGGTATCAGAGCATTAGGTTCGTTGGTCTCATCACACAAGAACGAGTCTAGTAGAGTCTTAAGGAACGGTAGGGGGACGCCTTTACTTTTCCTTGAGAGGCTATAAGACTCTAGGAAAATTTCACTCTCTCATTCTTTCTTTCGTGCTACTACTTGAGTCCAATTGGTATCTAGGCGATACGAATTGGTATCTGACCATCTTCACTCTCTTTCGCAGATGGTTAGAACTAGAGCAACGACTACGCCAACACCAACACCGGCCAGACAAGAAACAACTGAGCCGGCCACCGGGGTTGTGGCTCGAGGGAGAACAGCGGCAAGGGTCCGTGGTAGAGGTCGTAGGAGGACGTCCTCTAGAGGAAGAGGACGAGCACCGAGCCCATCTGGTACTAGGGCGATGACTCCTCCACCGACTGAGGAAGTGATAAGAGAAAGGGAGGATGGGGAAACTGAACAAGTGCAGAATGAGGGATTGCCACCCCAACCTACCCCAGAGATGATCAATCAGGTTCTGGCTTATCTTAGCGGGTTATCTGATCAGGGCCAGACACCCCCAGTGTTTTCTGCACCAGCACCTGAGGCTCCGGAGGTACAACATGCGGCTACTATGGCTCCCCGCATGGATGTTCCATTGGAAATAGGCACGTTTCCACGTATGACTACTGGGCCTATAATGACAAATGATCAGCATGAACTTTTCAATAAGTTCTTGAAATTGAAACCGCCGGTCTTCAAGGGTGCTAAATTGGACGATGCTTATGATTTTTTGGTTGACTGTCACGAGCTACTACACAAGATGGGTATAGTCGAACGGTTTGGTGTTGAGTTCGTGAGTTATCAGTTTCAAGGGAACGCCAAAATGTGGTGGCGGTCACATATTGAGTGTCAACCAACAGAGGCACCACCTATGACATGGGCCTCATTCTCTAGCTTGTTTATGGAGAAGTATATCTCCTGAACTTTGAGGGATAGGAAAAGGGATGAGTTCTTGAGCCTAGAGCAAGGTAGGATGTCAGTCAATGCATATGAGGCTATGTTTCGTGCATTATCCCGGTATGCCACCCAACTATTTTTCAGTCCACAAGAGCGAATTTGCCGGTTTGTGAAGGGGTTGAGGTCAGAATTGCGGATTTCGGCCTTACAGATAGCGGCAATGGCAAAATCCTTCCAAGAGGTGGTAGACTTTGTGATAGAAGTGGAAGGAGTGAAGCCAGACGACTTCACTACGACATCGACATCAAAAAGGTTTCGAAAGGGAGGTGAGTTTAATGGTGCTTACACTAGGGGACAGGGTTCGGGAAGTTACTCAGTCCGACCAATTTAGTCTTCACTACAGACTGTAGTTGGGGGACCACCTCAGACCGGTCAACACTTCTCCGAGAGGCCTACGCTTGACTCCAGAGAGTGTTACGGATGTGGGGAGACTGGACATATTAGGAGAAATTGTCCAAAAAAGAGTTACAGACCCCCAATAGCTAGAGGTAGAGGTGGTCATAGTAGAGGTCGTTCTTCTGGAGGGCGTGGTGGTCGAGGAAATAGTGGTCACCTAAACGGCCGACATGATGGGCAAACTGGAGCCACTACATCACAACATAGTAGGGGCAACGGACAGACGAATGATAGGGCCCATTGTTACGCTTTCCCTGGGCGGTCTGAAGCGGAGGCATCTGATGCTGTCATCATAGGTAATCTTTTGGTCTGTGATTGCATGGCTTCTGTATTATTTGATCCCAGATCCACATTTTCTTATGTATCTTCCACATTTGCTAATGGTCTTAATTTACATTGTGAATTGCTTGACATACCTATTCGTGTTTCTACTCCGGTGGGTGAGTCTGTGATAGTTGAAATGGTGTATAGGTCTTGTCTTGTAACTTTTGTGGGGAGCAATACTTATGTAGACTTGGTTATCTTAGAAATGGTTGATTTAGATGTAATTCTGGGTATGACTTGGCTTTCTCCGCAATTTGCGATCTTGGATTGTAATGCTAAAACGGTGACGTTAGCCAAGCCTGGGGCAGATCCGTTAGTGTGGGAGGGTGACTACACTTCCAATCCGGTGTGTATCATCTCCTTTCTTCGTGCTAAGAAAATGGTTAGTAAAGGGTGTTTAGCTTTCTTGGCACATCTCAAGGATGACACTACCCAAGTACCTTCAATTGAGTCGGTTTCGGTAGTCCGCGAGTTTTTGGATGTGTTCCCTGCAGATTTTCCTGGTATGCCACCAGATAGGGATATTGACTTCTGTATTGATCTTGAACCGGGCACACGCCCCATTTCTATACCCCCTTATAGAATGGCTCCCGCAGAGTTGAGAGAGTTAAAAGCCCAACTTGAAGAGTTGTTGAGCAAAGGCTTCATTAGACCAATTGAATCTCCTTGGGGTGCTCCAGTTTTGTTTGTGAAGAAGAAGGATGGGAGTTTTCGAATGTGGATAGACTACAGACAACTGAATAAGGTAACCATAAAGAACAAGTATCCTCTTCCTCGCATTGATGACTTGTTCGATCAGTTACAAGGTGCTTGTGTCTTCTCTAAGATTGACTTTAGATCCGGTTATCGTCAGTTGAAAATACGGGCAACGGATGTGCCAAAGACTGCTTTTCAAACGAGGTATGGGCATTAAAAATTTGTAGTGATGTCTTTTGGTCTTACGAATGCCCCTGCTGCGTTCATGAGCTTGATGAACGGGATTTTTAAGCCATATTTTGACCTCTTCGTGATCGTATTTATTGATGATATATTGGTATACTCAAAGAGCAAGAAGGAAAACATGAAGATCATTTGAGAATGGTATTGGAAATGTTGAGAGAGAAAAAGCTTTATGCCAAGTTCTCTAAGTGTGAGTTTTGGCTAGATGCAGTGTCCTTCTTGGGGCACGTGGTTTCTAAAGAAGGAGTGATGGTGGATCCTTCTAAGATTGAGACAGTGACGAATTGGGTAAGACCTACTAATGTGTCAGAAATAAGGAGCTTTGTTGGGTTAGCTAGCTACTACCGCCGATTCGTCAAGGGATTCTCTTCTATTGCTTCCCAACTGACGAACTTGACTAAGCAAAATGTTCCATTTGTATGGTCGGATGAGTGTGAGGAAAGCTTTCAGAAGCTCAAGACTTTGTTGACTACCGCACCTATCCTTACCTTGCTAGTAGAGGGTAAGAACTTCATTGCTTATTGTGATGCATCCTATTCTGGTTTGGGTGTAGTACTAATATAAGAGAAGAGTGTGATTGCTTATGCTTCAAGGCAATTAAAGGTGCATGAACGTAACTATCCGACCCAGGATTTGGAATTGGCTGCGGTGGTGTTTGCATTAAAGCAATGGAGACACTATTTATATGGGGTTAAGTGTGAGGTCTACACGGATCATCGTAGCCTTCAGTATGTCTTTACTCAGAAAGATTTGAACTTGAGGCAGAGGAGATGGATGGAACTACTAAAGGATTACGACATCACTATTTTGTATCATCCGGGGAAGGCGAATGTTGTAGCGGATGCTCTAAGTAGAAAGGCGGGAAGCATGGGAAGTCTAGCTCACTTGCAAGCTTCTAGACACCCACTGGCTAGAGAGGTTCAGACTCTAGCTAATGACTTGATGAGATCAGAAGTAAACGAGAAGGGAGGATTGTTGGCTTCTGTGGAGGCAAGATCTTTCTTTCTTGACAAGATTAAGGGAAGACAGTCTGATGATGAGAAACTGCGCAGAATTCAAGATAAGGTATTGCGAGGAGAGGCTAAGGAAGCACAAATTGATGAGGAAGGTGTTTTGAGGATGAAGGGAAGGGTATGCGTACCCCGCGTCGATGATTTGATCAACACTATTCTGACAGAGGCTCATAGTTCAAGGTATTCTATACATCCGGGTGCAACCAAGATGTATCGTGACCTAAAGCAACACTTTTGGTGGAGTAGAATGAAGCATGATATTGTTGAATTTATTGCCAAGTGTCCAAACTGTCAACAAGTAAAGTATGAACACCAGAGGCCCGGAGGAACACTTCAGAGAATGCCCATTCCTGAATGGAAGTGGGAGAGAATTGCAATGGACTTTGTGGTTTGTCTTCCCAAGACATTGGGAAAGTTTGATTCTATTTGGGTAATTGTTGATAGGTTAACTAAGTCTGCTCACTTCATTCCGGTCAAGGTGACTTACAATGCAGAGAAGTTAGCCAAACTTTACATCTCGAAAGTGGTGCGATTTCATGGGGTTCCACTATCCATCATATCAGATAGAGGTACGCAGTTTACTTCTAAGTTTTGAAAAAACATTGCATGCGGAATTGGGTACTAGGTTGGACCTTAGTACTGCGTTCCATCCTCAGACCGATGGTCAGTCTGAGAGAACGATTCAAGTGTTCGAAGATATGCTTCGTGCATGTGTGATAGAGTTTGGTGGCCATTGGGATAGCTTCCTACCCTTAGCGGAGTTTTCATACAATAATAGCTATCACACAAGCATTTATATGGCTCCATTTGAAGCATTGTATGGTAGGAGATGTAGGTCTCCCATTGGTTGGTTTGATGCATTTGAGTTTAGGCCTTGGGGTACTAACCTTTTGAGGGATTCGATAGAGAAAGTGAAGTCTATTCAAGAAAAGCTTCTAGCGGCGCAAAGTAGACAAAAAGAATATGCAGATCGAAAGGTTAGAGACTTAGAGTTCATGGAGGGTAAACAAGTCTTGTTGAAAGTTTCACCAATGAAAGGGGTGATGCGGTTTGGTAAAAGGGGTAAACTAAGTCCAAGGTACATTGGACCATTTGAGGTACTTAAGCGAGTTGGAGAGGTGGCTTATGAGTTAGCCTTGCCTTCAGGGCTGTCCGGAGTACATCCGGTATTCCATGTGTCGATGTTGAAAAGATACCATGGGGATGGAAACTACATTATCCGTTGGGATTCAGTTTTGCTTGATGAGAACTTGTCTTATGAGAAGGAGCCTGTTGCTATTTTAGATAGAGAAGTTCGCAAGTTGAGGTCAAGAGAGATTGCATCCATCAAGGTGCAATGGAAGAATCGACCGGTTGAAGAAGCCACTTGGGAGAAGGAGGCGGATATGCGAGAAAACTACCCACATCTGTTTACAGATTCAGGTACTCCTTTTCGCCCTTGTTTTCCTTCTTTTGATCATTCTGGGACGAATGATGGGTAAATTGGTATCTATTGTAACGACCTGTTTAGTCGTTTTGAGCAGCAGATTTTATTCTGGAAAAATAGGCTGAGGCGACGGACCCAACGACGGACCGTCATGGACACGACGGACCGTCACAGGGTCTCGTCCCAAAACACTTAGAAATTCTGAAATTTGGGTGCTGAAATCGACTCTCTGAACTTTGTAACGAAATGGCAGAATGGACCGTCACAGACCCTTGGTGGAAATCTGGGTCTGTGAACTTTGCGACGACCTGCAGGAGGGACCGTCGCAGGCACGACGGCGCGTCACAGGTTGCGCAATCCCAGTCTGGGTCGGATTTCTTGATACGTTTTAAGGGACGTTTTTTACTATTCTTGCCTTAATTATAAAGTTAGTGGGTTAATGTTAATAAGTCTAATTACTTGGGGGTTAAAAGAGGTAACCTTAAGTTAATTAGTGGGGCATTATTGTCATCTTTTATCCTTAATTATATACTAATTAGGTTAAAAGAAAGAGGGTTTGAATAATGAAAATAGAAAGAACAAGAGAAAGAGAGAGAAAGTTGAATGAGAAAGAGGAGAAACGAAGAGGACACAAAGCTTTGGGAATTTGCTTGCTTGATTTCTAATCTTCGGTGGAGGTAGGTTATGGTTTTCATGCTATTCGTAGTAAACTCTTAATAGCGAATGATATGTGTTAGTAGTATTGTAAACCTTCTATGTGCTTAATTGTATGCATACATGAACGTGATTATATAATTGTGATTATATTAAGCATGATGAAGTTATTGTATCCCAAATCTTGATAAAAACCTAATCTCTTTTTAATGATGATGCCTTGGTAAGGGAGAAGGCTTGATGAACCTTTTGATGAGATTGATGATGCCTTGGTAAGGGAGAAGGCTTGATGAGTTGATAGAATGAGATTAGGGGATCGGGTGTCACGAACCGACACGTAGAATTAGGGGATCGGGTGTCACAAACCGACACGTAGAATTAGGGGATCGGGTGTCACGAACTGACAGGTAGAAATAGGGGATCGGGTGTCACGAATCGACACGTAGAATTAGGGGATCGGGTGTCACGAACCGACACGTAGATTTAGGGGATCGGGTGTCACGAACCGTCATGTAGATTTAGAGGATCGGGTGTCACGAACCGACACGTAGATTTAGAGGATCGGAGTGTCACGTACCGATACAAGAGGATTAATGAATATGAGGGAGCGGAGTGTCACGTGCCGACACAAGAGAAATAAATATAATGAATCTTGAAAGATGTTAATATACTCAATCTAATGAACATGATTCCCAAATGAGTATGGTATTGAGGTGTGAGTCCTCATTGATGTGCTTGGTGTTGTAACCAAGGGTTATGGTAACTGTAAATGCTGCATGCTAAGGATATTAGTTTATTTTACGATATTGCTTAATACATACTGTTTTCTATTTTGAGTTGGCCGATGATGTCTACTCAGTACCCGTGTTTTGTACTAACCCCTACTTTTATGTTTTCTTCTTGTTTAATTGTGGAGTGCAGCAAGCGTGCCGTCATCTTCGAATCAACAGTAACTCAAGCCAGTCTTACTACATCAGAAATTCAGTGTGAGCTAATGCTTCTAGCTTGGACTGGATCTTCTTCTTCAAGTCTTGATGCCTTGAACTTCCGGCATGGACTAGGTTCTTATGTATTTTTAGCTTCTTAGAATACTCTTAGTTTAGTAATTTGATTATAGATGTTCTTGTGATGATGACTTCCAGATTTTGGGAATAATAATAGTTATTGATTTTATTAATGAGTTTAAGTCTTCCGCATTACTTTATGTTGATATTACCTTGAAATGTTAAGGTTTAGATTGGTTGGTTCGCTCCAATAGGAGGGTAAGTGTGAGTGCCAGTTGCGGCCCAGATTTGGGTCGTGACAATATAGTATAGTCCAGCCAGCCTTACAAAGACAGATTCAACTGAGGAATTGTTGTCACAATTATACGATTTGAAAACAGTAAGTTCTTTTTGTAAGAGAAGACATCCTCATCATAATGAGACAGAGATTAGTAGCTCCGCATGTTTATAGTCATGCTGCTGACTTATATTTTTCATCTTTTGTAACTCTTTATCCATACTGTCCACTTTCGTAGAAAGTGTAGTAATGGCTTTGAGTATTTCTTCCATCGTATCTTTTTCTGATTCAGTTTGGGTTCCTTTTTCTTGATAGATAGTCTGCAACAAGATTCATGTTAGTCTTAATTACTTTAATTGTAAATGTAAAATTTAATATATTTAATACTAATCTCCTTATTTGTTTTGTTGTAACTGAATCTTCTAACTTTTTTGTTATCCACCATTTTACCTGTGTATTTATCTGTTCTTACAATAAATTTATTGTAAACAATATGTGGTTCAAATGCTAATAAAGATTTATATAATGTGAATAATTCTTTTCTATTTATTTCCCATTTTATTTGTGCTTCTTTATAAGATCATGAATAATATCTACAATGGTGTTCTATTTTTTCTTTTTCATATTTGTATTTTAAAACTCCACCATAACTATGATCACTTGAATCTGTTTCAACAATATAAGTAAATGTTTTATTTTTATCAGGTGTCACGACCCATATCCGGGCCGCGACTGGCACCCACACTTACCCTCCTATGTGAGCGAACCAAGCAATCTAACCTTAACATTTCAATATAATATCAACAGAAAGTAATGCGGAAGACTTAAACTCATTAAAAAAAACCAATGCAATAACTATAAATATTCAACATCAATTATTCCCAAAACCTGGAAGTCATCATCACAAGAACATCTACTTTAAAATACTAATTCTAAGAGTTTCTAAGAAGCTAAAAATACATAAGAAGCTAGTCCATGCCGGGAGTTCAAGGCATCAAGACATGAAGGAGAAGATCCAGTCCAAGCTAGAAGCGTTAGCTCACCCTGAACATCCGGTGTGACGAAGACTGGCTTGAGTTACTGTTGAGTCGAATATGACGGCACGTTTGCTGCACTCCACAAATAACAAGAAGAAAAACATAAAAGTAGGGGTCAGTACAAACCACGGGTACTGAGTAGATATCATCGGCCAACTCAAAATAGGGAACAGTATATATCAAATATAATTGTAAATCAACTATAAACCTCAACATGTAAAAACAACAAGTACTATAATCATCAATAAGTACCATCAAGTTCATCCATGAGGGCTCAAGGCTCAACACCATACTCATTTGGGAATTATATTCATTAGATTGAGTATATTAACATCTTTCAAGATTCATTATCTTTCTTCCTCTTGTGTCGGTACGTGACACTCCGATCCCCTACTACTATATGTCGGTACGTGACACTCCGATCCCCTAATTCTATGTGTCGGAACGTGACACTCCGATCCCCTACATGTGTCGGTACGTGACACTCCGATCCCCTACATGTGTCGGAACGTGACACTCCAATCCCCTACATGTGTCAGTACGTGACACTCCGATCCCCTACATGTGTCGGAACGTGACAATCCGATCCCCTACATGTGTCGGTACGTGACACTCCGATCCACTAATACTATGTGTCGGAACGTGACACTCCGATCCACTAATACTATGTGTCGGAACGTGACACTCCGATCCACTAATATCATTCTGTAAATCATCAAGCCTTCTCTATTCCAAATCATCATCAATCCCATTACTTTAATTCATCAAGCCTTCTTCTATACCAAGGCATCATCAATCCCATTGCTTTAATTCATCAAGCCTTCTTCTATACCAAGGCATCATCATTAATAATGTATATTAAAGTTTCTTTTCAAGATTTGGGATTCAATATTTTCATCATGTTATCTTATCACAATCACATAATCATATTCATGCAAACATACAATTAAGCATATAGTAGGGTTTACAATACTACCAATACATATCATTCTCTACTAAGAGTTTACTATGAAAGCATGAAACCATAACCTACCTCCACCAAAGATTCGTGATCAAGCAAGTGATTTCCCAAGCTTTTTGTTTTTTCCTCTCGTTCGATCCTCTTTCTCGTTCGACTTTCTCTCTCTTTCTCTTGTTCTTTCTGTTTTCTTTATTCAAACCCTCTTTCTTTTACCCTAATTAATATAAAATTAAGAATAAAAGATGACAATAATAACCCACTAATTAACTTAAGGTTACCTCTTTTAACCCCCAAGTAATTAGACATATTAACATTAACCCTCTAACTTTAAAATTAAAGTAGGAATAGTCCAAAACGTCCCTTAAAACGTGTAAAGAAATCTTACCCAGACTGGGATTTCGCAGTCTGTGATGGCCCGTCGCGCCTGCGACGGACCGTCCTTCTGCCCGTCTCAGAATTCAGAGACTCAATTTCTCTAAAGAGTCTGTGACGGTCCGTCACACCTGTGACGGTTCGTCCTGCCATTCCGTCACAAAGTTCAGAGAGTCGATTTTCAGTACCCAATTTCAGATTTTCTAAGTGTTTTGAAACGAGACCCTGCGACGGTCCGTAGTGCCCATGACGGTCCGTCGTGGGGTCCGTCGCCTCAGCCTATTTTTCCAGAAATAATATCTGCTGCTCAAAACGACTAAACAGGTCGTTACATTAGGTACCAATTTATCCATCATTCGTCCTCGAACGATCACATGAAGGAAAACAAGGGCGAAAAAGGAGTACCTGAATATGTAAACAGATGTGGGTATTTTTCTCGCATATCCGCCTCCTTCTCCCAAGTGGCTTCTTCAATCAGTCGATTCTTCCATTGCACCTTGATGGATGCAATCTCTCTTGACCTCAACTTGCGAACTTCTCTATCTAAAATAGCAACAGGCTCCTCCTCATAAGACAAGTTCTTATCAAGCAAAACTGAATCCCAACGGATAATGTAATTTCCATCCCCATGATATCTTTTCAACATAGACACATGGAATACCGGATGCACTCCGGACAGCCCTGGAGGCAAGGCTAACTCATAAGCCACCTCTCCTACTCGCTTAAGTACTTCAAATGGACCAATATACCTTGGGCTAAGTTTACCCCTTTTACCAAACCGCATCACCCCTTTCATTGGTGAAACTTTCAACAAGACTTGTTCACCCTCCATGAACTCTAAGTCTCTAACCTTTCGATCTGCATATTCTTTTTGTCTACTTTTCGCCGCTAGAAGATTTTCTTGAATAGACTTCACTTTTTCTATCGAATCCCTCAAAAGGTCAGTACCCCAAGGTCTAACCTCGAATGCATCAAACCAACTAATGGGAGACCTACATCTCCTCCCATACAATGCTTCAAATGGGGCCATATCAATACTTGAGTGATAGCTATTATTGTATGAAAACTCCGCTAAGGGTAGGAAGCTATCCCAATGGCCTCCAAACTCTATCACACATGCACGAAGCATATCTTCCAACACTTCGATCGTTCTCTCAGACTGACCATCGGTCTGAGGATGGAATGCAGTACTAAGGTCCAACCTAGTACCCAATTCCGCATGCAATGTTTTCCAAAACTTAGAAGTAAATTGTGTACCTCTATCTGATATGATGGATAGTGGAACCCCATGCAATCGAACGATTTATGAGATATAGATTTTGGCTAACTTTTCTGCATTGTAAGTCACCTTCACCGGAATGAAATGAGCAGATTTAGTTAACCTATCAACAATCACCCAAATGGAGTCATACTTACCCATCGTTTTTGGAAGACCAACCACGAAGTCCATTGCGACCCTCTCCCATTTCCATTCCGGAATGGGCATTCTCTGAAGTGTTCCTGCGGGCCTTTGGTGTTCATACTTTACTTGTTGACAGTTTGGACACTTGGCAATAAAGTCAACAATATAACGCTTCATTCTACTCCACCAAAAGTGTTGCTTTAGGTCACGGTACATCTTGGTTGCGCCCGGATGTATAGAATACCGTGAACTATGAGCCTCTATCTAATAGTGTTGATCAAATCATCGACGCGGGGTACACATACCCTTCCCTTGATTCTCAAAACACCTTCCTCATCGATTTGTGCTTTCTTAGCCTCCCCTCGCAATACTTTATCTTGGATTCGCCTTAGTTTCTCATCATCAAACTGTTTTCCCTTAATTTTGTCAAGAAAAGAAGATCTTGACTCCACAGAAGACAACAATCCTCCCTTGTCATTTACTTCTAATCTCATCAAGTCATTAGCTAGAGTCTGAACCTCTCTAGCCAATGGGCATCTAGAATCTTGCAAGTGAGCTAGACTTCCCATGCTTCCCGCTTTCTACTTAAAGCATCCGCTACAACATTCGCTTTTCCCGGATGATACAAGATAGTGATATCGTAGTCCTTTAGTAGCTCCATCCATCTCCGTTGCCTCATGTTCAAATCTTTCTGAGTAAAGATATACTGTAGGCTACGACGATCCGTATAGATCTCACACTTAACCCCATATAAGTAGTGTCTCCATTGCTTTAATGCAGACACTACTGCAGCCAATTCCAAATCATGAGTTGGATAGTGACGTTCATGCACCTTTAATTGTCTTGAAGCATAAGCAATCACATTCCTCTCTTGCATTAACACTGCACCCAAACCAGAATAGGATGCATCACAATAAACAATGAAGTTCTTACCCTCTACTGGCAAGGTAAGGATAGGTGCGGTAATCAACAAAGTCTTGAGCTTTTGAAAGCTTTCCTCACATTCGTCCGACCATACAAATGGAACATTCTGCTTAGTCAAGTTCGTCAATTGGGAAGCAATAAAAGAGAATCCCTTGACAAATCGAGGGTAGTAGCTAGATAACCCAACAAAGCTCCTTATTTCTGACACATTAGTAGGTCTTACCCAATTCTTCACTGTCTCAATCTTAGAAGGATCCACCATCACTCCATCCTTAGAAACCACGTGCCCCAAGAAGGACACTGCATCTAGCCAAAACTCACACTTAGAGAACTTGGCATAGAGCTTTTTCTCCCTCAACATTTCCAATACCATTCTCAAATGCTCTTCATGTTCCTTCTTGCTCTTTGAGTATACCAATATATCATCAATAAATACGATCACGAAGAGATCCAAATATGGCTTAAAAATCCCGTTCATCCAGCTCATGAACGCAGCAGGGGCATTCTTTAGACCAAAAGACATCACTACAAATTCGTAATGCCCATACCTAGTTCGAAAAGAAGTCTTTGGCACATCCGTTGCCCGTATTTTCAATTGATGATAACCGGATCTCAAGTCAATCTTAGAGAAGACACAAGCACCTTGTAACTAATCGAACAAGTCATCAATGCGAGGAAGAGGATACTTGTTCTTAATAGTTACTTTATTATGTTGTCTGTAGTCTATGCACATCCGAAAACTCCCATCCTTCTTCTTCACAAACAGAACCGGAGCACCCCAAGGAGATGCACTTGGTCTAATAAAGCCTTTGTTCAATAACTCTTCAAGTTGGGCTTTTAACTCTCTTAACTCTGCGGGAGCCATTCTATAAGGGGGTATAGAAATGGGGCGAGTACCCGGTTCAAGATTGATATAGAAGTCAATATCCCTATCTGGTGGCATACCAGGAAGATCTGCAGGGAACACATCCAAAAACTCACGGACTACTGAAACCGACTCAATCGAAGGCACTTGGGTAGTGTCATCCTTGAGATGTGCCAAGAAAGCTAAACACCCCTTACTAACTATTTTCTTAGCACGAAGAAAGGAGATGATACGCACCGGATTGGAAGTGTAGTCACCCTCCCACACTAACGGATCTGTCCCAGGCTTGGCTAACGTCACCGTTTTAGCATTAGATTCCAAGATTGCAAATTGCGGAGAAAGCCAAGTCATACCCAGAATCACATCAAAATCATCCATTTCTAAGATAGCCAAATCTACATAAGTGTTTCTCCCCACAAAGTTCACCAAACAAGACCTATATACCTTTTCAACTACCACAGACTCACCCACCGGAGTAGAAACACGAATAGGCATATCAAGTAATTCACAATGTAAATTTAGACCATTAGCAAATGAGGAAGATATATAAGAAAATGTGGATCCAGGATCAAACAATACAGAAGCCATGCAATCACAAACCAGAAGATTACCTGTGATGACAGCATCAGATGCCTCCGCTTCAGACCGCCCAGGGAAAGCGTAACAATGGGCCCTATCGTTTGTCTGTCCATTGCCCCTACCATGTTGTGATGTAGTGGCCCCAATTTGCCCATTACCTCTGCCGTTTTGGTGACCACCATTACCTCGACCACCACGTCCTCCAGAATAACGGCCTCTACCATGACCACCTCTACCTCTAGCTATTGGGGGTCTATAACTTTGTCTGGGACAATTTTTCCTAATATGTCCAATCCCCCCACATCCATAACATTCTCTAGAGTCAATCATAAGCCCCTCGGAGAAGTGTTGACCGGTCTGAGGTGGTCCCCCAACAACAGTCTGTAGTGAAGACTGAATTGGTCGGACTGAGTAACTTCCCGAACACTGTCCCCTAGTGTAAGAACCATTAAACTCACCTCCCTTTCGAAACATTTTTGATGTCGATGTCGGGGTGAAGTCGTCTGGCTTCACTCCTTCCACTTCTATCACAGAGTCTACCACCTCTTGGAAGGATTTTGCCGTTGCCGCTATCTGTAAGGCCGAAATTCGCAATTCTGACCTCAACCCCTTCACAAACCGGCAAATTCGCTCTTGGGGACTGAAACATAATTTGGTGGCATATCTGGATAGTGCACGAAACCTAGCCTCGTAAGCATTTACCGACATACTACCTTGCTCTAGGCTCAAGAACTCATCCCTTTTCCTATCCCTCAAAGTTCGGGGGATATACTTCTCCATAAACAAGCTAGAGAATGAGGCCCAAGTCATAGGTGGTGCCTCCGTTGGTTGACACTCAATATGTGACCGCCACCACATTTTTGCATTCCCTTGAAACTAATAAGTCACAAACTCCACACCAAACCGTTCTACTATACCCATCTTGTGTAGTAGCTCATGACAGTCAACCAGAAAATCATAAGCATCCTCCGATTCAGCACCCTTGAAGACCGGAGGTTTCAATTTCAAGAACTTACTGAAAAGTTCATGCTGATCATTTGTCATTATAGGACTAGTAGTCAGTCGTGGAAATGTGTCTATGTCCAATAAGGCATCCATACGAGGAGCCCTAGTAGCCGCATGTTGTACTTCTGAAACCGGAGGTGTTGGCGCAGAAAACACTGGAGGTGCCTGACCTTGATCAGACAAACCACTGAGATAGGCGAGAACCTGATTGATCATCTCTGGGGTAGGTTGGGGTGGCAATCCCTCATTCTGCACTTGTTTATTTTCCCCATCCTCCCCTTCTCTTATTACCTCCTCAGTCGGTGGAGGAGTCACTGCCCTAGTATCAGATGGGCTAGGTGTTCGTCCTCTTCCCCTAGAGGACGTCCTCCCACGACCTCTACCACGGCCCCTTGCCGCTGTTCTCCCTCGAGCCACAGCCCCAGTGGCTGGCTCAGTTGTTTCTTGTCTGGCCGGTGTTGGTGTTGGCGTAGTCGTTGCTCTAGTTCTAACCATCTGCAAAATAGAGTGAAGATGGTCAGATACCAATTCGTATCGCCTAGATACCAATTGGAATCAAGTAGTAGCACGAAAGAAAGAATGAAAGAATGGAATTTTCCTAAAGTCTTATAGCCTCTCAAGGAAAAGTAAAGGCGTCCTCCTACCGTTCCTTAAGACCCTACTAGACCTGTTCTTGTGTGATGAGACCAACGAACCTAATGCTCTGATACAAAGTTTGTCACGACCCAAATCTGGGCCGCGATTGGCACCCACACTTACCCTCCTATGTGAGCGAACCAACCAATCTAACCTTAACATTTCAATATAATATCAACAGAAAGTAATGAGAAAGACTTAAACTCATTAATAAAAACCAATTCAATAACTATCAATATTCAACATCTATTATTCCCAAAACCTGGAAGTCATCATCACAAGAACATCTACTTTAAACTACTAATTCTAAGAGTTTCTAAGAAGCTAAAAATACATAAGAAGCTAGTCCATGCCGGGAGTTCAAGGCATCAAGACATGAAGGAGAAGATCCAGTCCAAGCTAGAAGCGTTAGCTCACCCTGAAGATCTGGTGTGACGAAGACTGGCTTGAGTTACTGTTGAGTCGAAGATGACGGCACGTTTGCTGCACTCCACAAATAACAAGAAGAAAAACATAAAAGTAGGGGTCAGTACAAACCACGGGTACTTAGTAGATATCATCGGCCAACTCAAAATAGGGAACAGTATATATTAAATATTATCGTAAATCAACTATAAACCTCAACATGTAACAACAACAAGTACTATAATCATCAATAAGTACCATCAAGTTCATCCATGAGGGCTCAAGCCTCAACACCATACTCATTTGGGAACTATATTCATTAGATTGAGTATATTAACATCTTTCAAGATTCATTATCTTTCTTCCTCTTGTGTCGGTACGTGACACTCCGATCCCCTACTACTATGTGTCTGTACGTGACACTCTGATCCCCTAATTCTATGTGTCGGAACGTGACACTCCGATCCCCTACATGTGTCGGTACGTGACACTCCGATCCCCTACATGTGTCGGAACGTGACACACCAATCCCCTACATGTGTCGGTACGTGACACTCCGATCCCCTACATGTGTCGGAACGTGACACTCCGATCCCCTACATGTGTCGGTACGTGACACTCCGATCCACTAATACTATGTGTCGGAACGTGACACTCCGATCCACTAATACTATGTGTCGGAACGTGACACTCCGATCCACTAATATCATTCTGTAATAGTCAAGCCTTCTCTATTCCAAGGCATCATCAATCCCATTACTTTAATTCATCAAGCCTTCTTCTATACAAAGGCATCATCAATCCCATTGCTTTAATTCATCAAGCCTTCTTCTATACGAAGGCATCATCAATAATAATGTATATTAAAGTTTCTTTTCAAGATTTGGGATTCAATATTTTCATCATGTTATCTTATCACAATCACATAATCATATTCATGCAAACATACAATTAAGCATATAGTAGGGTTTACAATACTACCAATACATATCATTCTCTATTAAGAGTTTACTATGAAAGCATGAAACCATAACCTACCTCCACCGAAGATTCGTGATCAAGCAAGTGATTTCCCAAGCTTTGTGTTTTTTCCTCTCGTTCGATCCTCTTTCTCGTTCGACTTTCTCTCTCTTTCTCTTGTTCTTTCTGTTTTCTTTATTCAAACCCTCTTTCTTTTATCCTAATTAGTATATAATTAAGAATAAAAGATGACAATAATAACCCACTAATTAACTTAAGGTTACCTCTTTTAACCCCCAAGTAATTAGACTTATTAACATTAACCCTCTAACTTTATAATTAAAGTAGGAATAGTCCAAACGTCCCTTAAAACGTGTAAAGAAATCCGACCCAGACTGGGATTTCGCAGTCTGTGACGGCCCGTCGCACCTGCGACTGTCCGTCCTGCTGCCCGTCACAGAGTTCAGAGACTCAATTTCTCTAAAGAGTCTGTGACGGTCCGTCCTGCCATTCCGTCACAAAATTTAGAGAGTCGATTTTCAGTACCCAATTTCAGATTTTCTAAGTGTTTTCAAAAGAGACCCTGCGACGGTCCGTCGTGCCCATGACGGTCCGTCGTGGGGTCCGTCGCCTCAGCCTGTTTTTCCAGAAATAATATCTGCTGCTCAAAACGACTAAATAGGTCGTTACATCAGGAAAATAAAGTTTTGGTAATTTTTTACATAAATTCTAATATTTCGTATATGTTCTTTATCTTTATTGTCGAAATAGTATTCTACATCTTTTTTAAGTTTTTTATCTAATGATTTTAAATGTTTTGCTAATTTTGGTATGTATTCTCTTACTTAATTTACTAATCCTAGAAAGTATTGTAATTTCTTTTTTGTATCTATATTCTCATCAAGGTTGATTATTTTTTGTCCTATGTGGTTTTGCATTTTTATTCCATTTCTATCTATTTGTATTCCTTGAAATTCTATTTGTGGTTTCATAATTTCTGCTTTCTTTTTACTTAAGCTTATACCTGAGTGTTTAATTATATATATAAATTTTTCTAACAACCTTATATGTTCATCTTGTATTTTAGAATATAGTAATATATCATCTATATATACAATACAATTTTCTAACTGGTTAAAATAGTTATCCATAAAGTGTTGATATCTACCTGGTGCATTCTTATATCAAAATGGTAATACATTCCATTCATAGAAACCTTGCGGTACTGTGAATACTCTTAGCTATTTAGATTCTTCTTCTAGTTTTATGTGATAAAATCCTTATTTACAGTCAAATTTACTAAAATAGTTATATCCTTGTATTTGTCTTATTTTTCGTATTTTGTTTGGTATTAGGTAATTGTATGTTTTAGTTTTAGCATTAAGATTACGATAATCTATGACCATTCTACTTTTACCTTTTTTTTTGTTCACTATGTTTTATAACTATAAATGCTGGACTTGTATGTTTGCTATTGCTTTCTTGTATATAATTATTTCCTAATAGTTCATCTATATGAATTTTGAATTCCTTTAAATCATCAAAGTTATATTTTAATGGTTTCTGTGTTATTATACTATTATTAGTTCAATAATTACTTTTGTCTTATGTTTTTTCCATCCTAGTAATGGATCTTCGTTATATAGTTGTTCTAGTTGTTCATTTATTATTTTAACTTTATCTATTGTAAATATAATAATTTCTAATTGTGATATTTGTTTCTTATTTATATTTTCCATTTCTTGGTTTATTTTTTCACTTCCTTTTATCCATTCCATAAGTTTTCGTTGTTTATTATTTACTCTTTTTGCTCCTATTTTGTTTCCACATGGTGTAGTAAACCACCAGTGTTTTTGTTATTATATGTGGGTAGAATTTATCTAAAAATGGCATTCCTAGTAACATATCTTTTGTTGTAAACTCAAAATTATACATTTCTTCTATTGTCAGTATTTTATCCCATATTTGAATTTTTAAATTTTTTGCTTTGTATTTAATCATACTTCCTTCATTATTAAATCCTGTTACTACTATCGGTGTTTTTAATTTTTCCTATTTATCTTCTGGTAAACAGTTATATTTACATATATTTTCTTCTTCTCCTGTATCTATCATAGGGATATAATATCTGTTGTGATATCCTTCTACAATAATTTTTGCAAGTATAAATATTTTCATTATTCATTTTATTCTTTTTATAATTATTTTCTTATTTTGACAAGTTATTGTTAATTGTTCATTTTCTAAATGTTATGGTTTCTTTTTCTAACCATTTTATACCTAATGTAATATTATATTTTCCTTGGTATATTTTAAATGGTACTATTAAGGGTATTCCTCCTATAATTATTTCTTTTTCCGTTGTTTCTTCATTTGTGTTTACTATCTCACTAGGTAATCCAGGGCATATGTGTCCTGTATTTATAATTTCTTCTTCTAATACTAACTCTCTTGTTATGTAATTTTCTTCTTGTCCTGTATTTATCAAAATTTTATATCTTCTTTGGTTTATTATTCTTGTTATGAAATAATGATATGGTGTTATTTCTTCCTTATCTAATATGTTTTGTGGGATTTCATAGTTTCTTTTAGATGTACTCATTCTTGATGAGGTAGCTCTTGTTAACGTATTCGGTACGCTTGAAGTGCTTAATCTTTCTTTTACAATATCTAAATCTTCTTATATGTCAATTTCTTTATAGCTATAGTCATTATTATTTATTACAGTAATTATTTTTCAAAGAGATTTTCTATCTTTATTTTATCAATTTTATTTCTTGCTTTTATTTTATGCTTTGTTGTTAATATATATATGTTTTTACATCTTGCTAATAATACTTTGCTGCTTGGTGCTAGCTCTATTCCAGACATTTTTTAATATAGAACTAATGATTTATCTATATTTCTATCTGTTAATGCTACTGTATAATTGACACTTCTTATAAATTTAATTTTTTGATATATTAGGTTTCCTTTTACGGCACTAATTAGGCTTTTTTCTATAGGGTGTATAATTCTATCATCTGCTAAATATATTTCAATAGGTATATCTATTCCTTCTCTAAAACAAGCTTTTATTAATATATCTTTTCCTCCTAAATGTACATATTTTATTGGTGTTTTAGCTTTTATATCTTATATTTCTGTATTTATTATTCGTATACCTATTAGTATAGGTATATGCGCTTTTCTTCTTGTATATTTGCAATCTATGAAATGTTCTTTCTGACTAACTACATAGTATTCTTCTTATTGTCTCTTAAACCAATTTCTTAAAGTAGGTATTTCAAGTACTTTTTCAACACTTAAATCTAATTCTTTTTCTTTTATTTTTTCAAATATTGTATTATCAAATATAATTTTTTGTTCTGATAATTCTTCACTTTGATAATCTTCTTTGGATATTATTTTTATATCGTCTTCAGACATTATATTTCTTCGTCTATTATATCATTATCTGGATTAATATATTCTTCTTCATTTTCTGTTTCTATGTTTGATACTTCATACATACTATCATTTTCACTTAGTTCATAGTCTATATATTTTATTTGCATATATTTGTCACTATCTATAATTATTTCTGTAATTTTTTTCCTTTTTGGGTCTTTTGGTAACTTACAATCTCTAGCTATGTGTCCTATCTTTCCGCAATTATAACATGTACATTGGGGTATTTTTCTTTTTGGTCTATATGCTCTTTTCATTTTATAATTTTTTACATAATATCTCTGTCCTTGTTTTTTGTATTTATACATACTTTTAGTTTTTCTATAATTTTTATATTACCTAGGTTTTTTCTTTTTATAATTTTTAGTTATACATCCAAACTATGGTGCTGTTTTATTTTTACAACAGGCTAAATTTTTGTTTAGTACTTTTTCCATTTTTAATTTTTCTTTTTGGTTTTCACATAGTTGTATGACCCATTGATGTAAAAATTTTATTCTTGCTCCTAAAGTATCTACTAATCCTTCATCATTCCAATCTTTTATTACTTTTGTACTTAATGGTTCTGGTAATTTCGTAAAATATTGTTTTCTTATTTCTTTTGCTTCATCAAAATTGTATTTTGCTTTGTAATAATATTCTTTAAATGCACAAGTGTATTCTTCTATATAACACACTTTACATATAGCTAATTTTGTCATAAGTTGCCTTTTTACTGTTTTTTCTCTATTTTGTCCTCTTATATCCGTGGTCATACCACCAAATTCATTTCTTATTGCTGATTCATATTTATCTAGTATATCTATAATTGTTGGTGATAGAGATCCATCTATTTTTGTCACGACCCAAATCGAGCCGCGAGTGGCACCCACACTTATCCCACTGTGTGAGCGAACCAACCAATCTAAACCCCAACATTTCAAACATAATAAATAGAAAACAATGCGGAAGACTTAAACTCATTAATGAAATCAATTAACAACTTTTAAAATTTATTAATTAATATCCCCAAAATCTGGAAGTCATCATCACAAGAACATCTATCCTCAAATTACTATTCTAAGAGTATCTAAGAAGCTAAAATACATAAAAAAAAAAGCTAGTCCATGCCGGAACTTGAAGGCATCACGACATGAAGAGGAAGATCTAGTCCAAGCTAGAAGCATTAGCTCACCCTGAAATCCGGAGTAATGAAGACGGGCTAGAGTTGCGGTTGAGCTGAAGACGACGGTATGTTTGCTGCACTCCACATATAACAAAGAAAGAAACATACAAGTAGGGGCCAGTACAAAACACGGGTACTGAGTAGATATCATCGGCCAACTCAAAATAGAAAACAATATATATCAAGTAATAATATAAAATCAACTACATTACTCAACATGTAGCAACAACAAGTACTATGATCGTTAATAAGTACCGCCAAGGTCACACATGAGGACTCAAGCCTCAATACCATACTCATTTGGGCATTAGGTTCATTAGATTGAGTATATTAACATCTTTCAAGATTCATTACCTTTATTCTTGTGTCGGTACGTGACACTCCGCTCCCCTACTACTATGTGTTGGAACGTGACACTCTGATCCCCTAGTTCTACGTGTCGGTTCGTGACACCCGATCCCCTAATTCTATATGTCGGTTCGTGACACCCGATCCCCTAATTCTACGTGTCGGTTCGTGATGCCCGATCCCCTAATTCTACGTGTCAGTTCGTGACAACCGATCCCCTAATTCTACGTGTCGGTTCGTAACACCCGCTCCACTTATCTCATTCTATTAATTCATCAAGCCTTCTTTTATACCAAGGCATCATCAATCTCATTACTTTAGTTCATCAAGCCTTCTTTTATACCAAGGCATCATCAATCTCATTACTTTAGTTCATCAAGCCTTCATTTATACCAAGGCATTATCATTAACAAGGAGTTTTCAAGATTTGGGATTCAATAGCTTCATCATGCTTATTTCATCACAATTATATAATCACATTCATGCAAGCATACAATTAAGCATATAGAAGACTTTACAATACAACCCAACACATATCATTCACTATTAAGAGTTAACTACGAATAGTATAAAAACCATAACCTACCTCCACCAAAGAATTGCGATCAAGACACCAAATTCCCTAAAGCTTGTGTTTCCTCTTCGTTCTTATCTCTCTCGATCGTTTCTCTTTCCCTCTCCTTGTTCTTTCAATTTTTCTTATTCAAACCCTCTTTATTTTACCCTAATTAATATATAATTAAGTATAAAAGATGACAAAATAACCCACTAATTAATTTAAGGTTATCTCCTTTAACCCTCAAGAAATTGGATTATTAATATTCAACCACCAGATTTATAATTATAGCAAGAATAGTCCAAAATGTCCCTTAAAACATTTAAAGAAATCCGACCCAGCCTGGGATTACGCAGCCTGTGACGGGCCGTCGTGCCTGCGACGGTCCGTCCTGCTGCTCCGTCACAGAGTTCAGAGACTCCATTCCATTAAAGTGTCTGTGACGGTCCGCCGTGCCCACGACGGTCCGTCCTGCCATTCCGTTACGAAGTTCAGAGAGTCAATTACAGTACTCAATTTTCAGAATTCTAAATATTTTGGAACGAGACACCCTCGACGGTATGTCGTGCCCATGACGGTCCGTCGTAGGTTCCGTCGTCTCAGCTAGTTTTTCCAAAAATAAAATCTGCTGCTCAAAACGACTAAACAGGTCGTTACAATAGATACCAATTTACCCATCGTTCGTCCCCGAACGATCACAAGAAGAAAAACAAGGGCGAACAGGAGTACCTGAATATGTAAACAGATGTGGGTATCTTTCTTGCATATCAGCCTCCTTCTCTCAAGTGGACTCTTCAACTGGTCAATTCTTCCATTGAACTTTGATCGATGCAATCTCCATTGATCTCAACTTGCGAATTTCTCTATCTAGAATGGCAACAGGCTCCTCCTCATAAGTCAAATTCTCATCAAGAAGAACCGAATCCCAACGAATGATGTTGTTTCCATCGCCATGGTATCTTTTCAACATAGACACATAAAATACCGGATGCACTCCTGACAGTCCTGGGGACAAGGCTAATTCATAAGCCACCTCCCCTACTCTCCTAAGTACTTCAAATGGTCCAATATACCTTGGGCTTAGCTTACCCCTTTTCCCAAACCGCATCAACTTGCGGACTTCGCTATCTAAAATAGCAATAGGATCCTCCTCATAAGACAAATTCTCATCAAGAAGAACTGAATCCCAACGAATAATGTAGTTTTGGCCCCATGTTATTTTTTCAGCATAGCCACATGAAATACCGGTGCACTTCTGAGAGTCCTGGAGGCAATGCCAATTCAAAAGCCACCTCCCCCACGCGCTTCAGAACTTCAAATGGACCAATATACCTCGGACTAAGCTTACCTCGCTTACCAAACTGCATCACCCTTTTCATGGGTGAAACCTTCAGCAAGACTTGTTCACCCTCCATAAAATCCAAGTCCCTAACCTTTCGATCTGCATATTCTTTCTGCCTGTTCTGAGCTGCTAGAAGCTTCTCCTGAATAAATTTCACTTTATCTAATGATTCCCTCAAAAGGTCGGTCCCCCATGATCTCACCTCAAATGCATCAAACCAACCAATGGGAGACCTAGATCTCCTCCCATACAGTGCCTCAAATGGGGCCATATCAATACTTGAGTGATAGTTATTATTGTATGAAAACTCTGCTAAGGGTAAGAAGTTATCCCAATGACCACCAAATTCTATCACAGATGCACGAACCATATCCTCCAACACCTGAATCATTCGCTCAGACTGACCATCGGTCTGAGGGTGAAATGTAGTACTAAGATCCAACCTAGTACCTAATTCCGCATGCAATGTTCTCCAAAACATAGAAGTAAATTGCGTACCTCTATCTAATATGATGGAAAGTGGAACTCCATGCAGTCGAACGATTTCTGAGATATAGAGTTTGGCTAACTTCTATGCATTGTAGGTCACCTTGACCGGAATGAAGTGAGCAGACTTAGTTAATCTGTCAACAATTACCCAAGTAGAATCAAACTTACCCAATGTCTTTGGAAGACCAACCACAAAATCCATTGCAATTCTTTCCCATTTCCATTAAGGAATGGCCATTTTCTGAAGTGTTCCTCCAGGCCTATGGTGTCATACTTTACCTGCTGACAATTCCGGCATTGGGCTATAAAATCAACAATGTCCCGCTTCATCCTACTCCACCAAAAATGTTTATTTAGGTCACAATACATCTTGGTTGCACCAGGATGTATAGAATACCTTGAACTATGAGCCTCTGTAAGAATAGTGTGAATAAAATTATCAACACGGGGCACACATACCCTTCCTTTAATTCTCAAAATGCCTTCCTCATCAATTATTGCCTCTTTAGCCTCTCCTCGTGATACCATATCTCGAATTTGAATCAGTTTCTCATCAGTAAACTATTTTCCCTTAATCATGTTCAAGAAAAGAATATCTTGCCTCCACAGAGGCCAAAAATCCTCCTTTCTCTAGTACTTTCAGCCTCATGAGGTCATTAGCCAAAGTCTGAACCTCTCTAGCTAATGGGCGTCTAGAAACCTGTAGGTGGGCTAGACTTCCCATGCTCCCTGCTTTTCTACTTAAAGCATCTGCCACAACATTAGCTTTTCTTGGGTTATACAAGATAGTAATATCATAGTTCTTCAGTAGTTCCATCCACCTCCTCTGCCTCAAATTCAAATCTTTCTAAGTAAAGACATACTGTAAACTACGATGATCCGTATAGACTTCACACTTGACCCCGTATAGATAATGTCTCCATTGCTTTAATGCAAACACAACTGCAGCCAACTCCAAATCATGGGTCGGATAGGTACGTTGATGCACCTTTAGTTGCCTCGAAGCATAAGCAATTACATTCCTCTCCTGCATTAGCACAGTTCACAAACCCGAATAAGATGCATCACAATAAACATTGAAATTCTTACCTTCAACTCGAAAGGTAAGAATTGGTGCAGTAGTCAACAAGGTCTTGAGGTTCTAGAAGCTCTCTTCACATTCGTCCAACCAAACAAATGGAACATTCTGCTTAGTCAAATTTGTCAATTGGGAAGCAACAGAAGAAAATCCCTTGACAAATCGACGGTAGTAGCTAGCTAAACCAACAAAGCTCCTTACCTCTGTAATATTAGTAGATCTCACCCAACTCTTCACTGCTTCAATCTTAGAAGGATCCACCATCACTCCATCCTTAGAAACTACGTGCCCCAAGAAGGACACTGAATCTAGCCAAAACTCACACTTGGAGAATTTGGCATAAAGTCTTTTCTCCCTCAACACTTCCAATACAATTCTCAAATGCTCCTCATGTTCTTTCCTGCTCTTTGAGTATATCAGAATATCATCACTGAATACAATGACAAAGAGATCTAGATATGGCTTAAAAATCCCGTTCATCAGGCTCATGAAAGCAGCAAGGGCATTCATAAGCCCAAAAGACATTATTAAGAATTCATAATGCCAATACCTGGTTTGAAAAGCAGTCTTTGGCACATATGCTTCCCGTATTTTCAATTGATGATAACCAGATCTCAAATTGATTTTTGAGAAGGTACAAGCACCTTATAACTGATCGAACAAATCATCAATGCGAGGAAGAGGATGCTTGTTCTTAATAGTTACCTTATTCAGTTGCCTGTAGTCTATGCACATCCGAAAACTTTCATCCTTCTTCTTCCCAAATAAAACGGGAGCACCCCAAGGGGATGCACTTGGCCTAATATAACCTTTACCTAACAACTCTTGAAGTTGGGCCTTTAACTCCCTTAACTCGGCTGGAGCCATTCTATAAGGGGGTATGGAAATGGGGAGAGTACCCGGCTCCAAATCAATACAAAAATCAATATCCCTATCCGGTGGCATACCAGGAAGGTCTGCGGGAAAAACACATCCAGAAACTCACGGACTATCGAGACAGACTCAATCGAAGGTACTTGGGAAGTATCATCCCTGAGATGTGCCAAGAAAGCTAAATAACCCTTACCAACCATTCTCTTAGCACGAAAAAAGGAGATGATATGAACTGGAGTGGAAGTATAGTCACCCTCTCATGCTAGCGGATCTGTCCCAGGCTTGGCCAATGTCACAGTTTTAGTATTACAATCTAAGATTGTATAATTTGGAGAAAGCCAAGTTATACCCAAGATTACATCGAAATCCACCATCTCTAAAATAATCAAATCTACATAAGTATTGCTCCCTAAAAAAGTCACAAAACAAGACCTATACACCTTGTCAACTATCACAGACTCACCCACAAGAGTAGAGGCACGAATAGGCATGTCAAGCAAATCACAATGTAAATCAAGACCAGTAGCAAATGAGGAAGATACATATGAAAATGTGGATCAAGGATCAAATAATATAGAAGCCATGCAATCAAAGATAAAAAGATTACCTGTGATAACATCATCAGATGTCTCTACTTCAGACCTCCTGGGGAAAGTATAACAATGGGCCCTATCACCGGTCTTCCCGTTTCCCCTACCATGTTGCGCTGCAGTAGCTCCAGCTCGCCCGCCACACCGACTGATTTGGTGACCACCATTACCTTGGCTACCACGTCCTTCAGAATGGCGGCCTCTCCCATGAACAACTCTACCTCTGACTATTGGGGGTCTGTAACTCTGTTTTGGACAATATCTCCTAATATGTCCAGTCTCTCAACATCCATTACAATCTCTGGAGTCAACCATAGGTCTCTGTGAGAACGACGAAGTCTGGGGATAACCTCCAAACTCAGAGAAATGCAGACTAGTCTGCGATGGAACCCCAGCTGCAGCCTGCAATGAAGACTGAATAGGTTGGGCTGAGTAACCTCCGGAACTCTGCCCTCTGGAGTAAGAACCACTAAACTCACCTCCCTTACGGAACTTCTTAGATGTTGACGCCATGGTGAAGTCGTCTAGCTTCACCCCCTCCACCTCTATCACAAAATCAACCACTTCCTGAAAGGATTTTGCTGCAGCAGCTACCTGTAAGGCTGGGATCTGCAAATCTGACCTCAATCCTTTCACAAAATGGCGAATCCGCTCTTGTGGACTGAAGTAAAGCAAGGTGGCATACCTGGATAGTGCACGAAATTTGGGCTCATAAGTAGTAATAGACATCCTTCCTTGCTCTAGGCTCAGGAACTCATCTCTCCTCCTATCCCTCAAAGTCCGAGGTATATACTTCTCCATAAATAAACTAGAGAATATTGCCCAAGTCATAGGTGGTGCCTGTGCTGGTTGACACTCAACATACGACCGCCACAACATTTTGGCATTCCCCTAAAAGAGATAGGTCACAAACTCAACACCGAATCGTTCTACTATGTCCATCTTATGTAGCAGCTCATGACAATCAACAAAAAAATCATAGGCATCCTCAAATTCAGCACCCTTGAAGACTGGAGGTTTCAACTTCAAGAATTTAGTGAAAAGTTCATGTTGATCACTCGTCATTATAGGTCGTGTAGTCAATCGCGGAAACGTGTCTACTTCCACTGAGGCATCCATGCGGGGAGCCACAGCAGCTGCATATTGTACTCACGGAACCTGAGGTGCTTTTGAAGAAAACACTGGAGGTGTCTGGACCTGATCAGATAACCCGCTAAGATAAGTAAGAACCTGGTTAATCATTTCTTGGGTGGTTGGGGTGGTAGTTCCTCATCTTGCACTTGCTCATTTTCCGCTTCCTCACCCTCTCTTACTACCTCATCAGTAGGTGGAGGAGTCACCGTCCTATTACTAGCTGGAGCAGGTGCTTGTCCTCTACCCCTAGAGGGCGTACTCCTGTAACCTCTACCACGACCATTTGCCACTGTTCCTCCTCGAGCTACAGCCCCAGTGGTGGCGCAGACGCACCCTGTCTTGCCGGTGTTGGTGTTGGCACAGTTGTTGCTCTAGTTCTAACCATCTACAAAATAGAGTGAGGATGTCAGATACCAATTTGTATCACCTAGATACCAATTGGATCCAAATAATAGCACGAAAGAAAGAAAGAATGGAATTTTCCTAAAGTCCTATAGCCTCTCAAAGAAAAGTAAGGGCGTCCCCCTACCGTTCCTCAAGATTCTACTAGACTCGTTCTTGTGTGATGAGACCAACGAACCTAATGCTCAGATACCAAGTTTGTCACCACCCAAAACGGGCCGCGAGTGGCAATCAACAAGTACAAAAACCATTGGCAACAACACTAAGCAAACCTATGAGGACTCAAGCCTCTACACCATAGTCATTTGGGAAATAGGTTCTTCGAATTTGAGTATATTACATAATTCAAGATTACTTCTCTTTATTATTATCGTGTTGGAACGTGACACTCCGATCCATTATTACTACCGTGTCCGAACGTGACACTCCGATCCCTAATACTATGTGTTGAAATGGGACACTCCGATCTCCTAATACTACGTGTCGGAACGTGACACTCCGATCCCCTAATACTACGTGTCGTAACGTGACACTCCGATCCCCTAATACTACGTGTCGGAACGTGACACTCTGATCCATTTATCTCATTGTTTTTATTCCGTCAAGCCTTCTTCATGTCAAGGCGTCATCCTAATAGAGAGGATTTAAGATTTAAGATTCAACAGTCTCATCATTTTAACCTACCACAATTACACAATCACATCATACAAACATACAATCAAGCATATAGAAGATTTTACAAAACCACCCAATACATATCGATCGCTATTTAGAGTTTATCTATCATATAGAAATAAACCATAACCTATGGAGAAGAATCGTGATCAAGCAAGCTACTTCCCAATGCCTTTTCTTTCCTCTTCGTTCTCTTTCTCTCGCTCGTTCTCCCCTCTTCCTATTCTTTTTATTTTTCTTCTGCAGATTCTTTTTCTTTTACCCTAATTATCATATAATCCGTTATGATAAAAGTAACCCCACTATTTATTTCCTTATTATCTTCTTTAACCCCCATGTAAATAAATTATCAAACTTACCCCACTAATTTCATGATTATAATCATGAATAGTCCAAAACACCCCCCTAAAAATTTTAGCAGAAATCCGACCCAATTGGGGTTACGCAACTAGTGACGGTCCGTCGTGTCTATGACGGTCCGTCACAAAGTTCAGAGAGTTAAATTTGGTAAAGAGGTTTGTGACGGTCCATCGTATCTACGACGGTCCGTGCTACAGTTCCGTCGTGAAGTTCAGAGAGTCGATCTCAGTACCCAGATTTAAGAGTTGAAGTGTTTTGGAACGAAGACGCTCGACGGACCGTTGTGCCTATGACGGTTCGTCCTACCTGTCGTCGAGGGTAATGAGGAGAGCAGCAGAAGAAATTACACAAGTATGGGACGAAGAAGTCCATCACGGTCCGTCGTGGACATTACGGTCCGTCGCCTGATCCGTCGACCCGGTAAGTTTTTATCAAAATAATTCTACTTCTCGAACTGATTAAATAGGTTGTTACAGTTATGTACCAAAACGACTGGGCTTCGGAACAGTGGAGCTCTCCCAATCAGCAGAGTAAATATCCTAGGTAGGAGGATCACCGAACTGTGCGTCTACACCTGCAGGCATGAAACATAGCCCCCCGAGGAAAGGGGAGTCAGTACAGACAATGTACTGAGTATGTAAAGCATAAGGTAAAGATGACAAGATACCAATATGGCAAGACGAAACAAAATATCGCAACACATGTACCCTTTTAAGTGAATATCATGCATATCTTTAACATATAAGGTGCCCAGCTTCCCTAGTAAGGGGCTCGGCAAAATAATCATCACATCATCTCTGTCATCATCATCATCATAACCATCGTCATCACCAATCATATATATAATATACATAACCGGCCATCTAGTGAGGGACTCCGTGACATAAGCAAGAAACTCCGCACAAACATTACCCAACCCCGGACTCAGTGAAATGATAAATGACTCTATGCACGAGCAGAATATTATGGAGACCATATGCAATTAAAATCATTTCTAATAACTCAATAGAACAATCAACGTGAACCAGCAAGATGTATTACCAAAGATTAATGTTATATCAAGATTATGAACCTTTAATACGATATGGAAATGTAAAATCTCAATGACTCTAAGAAGAACTACCATAGATATGAGAGATCATCATAGCCTTAGACATAGCCGATATATAGAGGAATAGTTATGGAAGCAAGAATATACGTCACCTAGACGCTCTAGAGGTAAGTATTAAACATGTTCGTTATTCACTCATTTTTAAAAGTCATGCCAAACAAAGAAAGAAGGGGTAGCGTTACATACCGTATAGTCGAGGCGCACGTCCAATATTTACTGCTCAAGCTATTAATCTATAACAGGCAACAATGATGCCGCAATAAGATAATCGTCGCGCTTTACTATTTTGTAAGCTAGCTAATGATCTAACGAAAATCTGGCACTACTTCCTCTATTTTCCTAACTTCATCCCAATCTGACAACAATCCAAATTATCCACAGAAATACCAATAACACATATAACCCAACGAATCATATTAAACAGCCCCCTACCAAACAGTTCCGTCTCGGCAACAATAGCAGCAAAGCAACGACACACCGAGCGATAACTCATTTTATAACTCGCAACACATACCTTATCGTATCCATCCTTTGAAGTATATACCCATAATCACATTAACATATACATGATGTCAAAATAGAATTTCCCGCAGTTTGCTTTAATTAAAACAGCCCAAACACTAACACGACACCACTAATAATCTGATTATGGTTTCCGTTCATACTTAGCACATTCAATAACTAAAACAAACTTCCTAAGATACTGGTCACGCCCCCTTCTTAATATTAATGGATAATTAACAAAGGTATTCTAAAGAATTAACACATCAAGCAAGGAGATTACTAACCAAATTATTTGCAGTTGCTGGCCATGAGTTGCAGGGTTGGTTTTATCCATTTCCATGAATGCCTAAGCAAAGTGGTGAAGAAGATGATATGCAACAATGCATTTCACCACCTTATTTATAGTATGGAGTAGATTTCAACACCTCATTTATAGTATGGAGTGGTGGTAGCCCCCCTCTACACGTGTCCCACTAGGGCCAGCTCACAATCTGATTCCTTTTATTTTTGCCTTGAGTGGTGGGGCCCACTGGATTAAATTAATCCTAATCAGCGACTAATTAATCCCTCACTTAAAGTTAATGGCACTTACCTTAGCCAAATCATACATAATATCACATTTGGAATTAACATCCTTGCCTAATATTTCTTTAATCACTTGGAACTTAAAAAAAATCTCATTCCCCGGACTTACGTCTACTAGATCATGACGCGCACTACGTATAAAAATACGAGGCATAACAAAAATAGCCTTTAGAACTCGATATGGTCATTATGAATTTGTAGTTTGGACTAACCAATGCTCCTGTAGCTTTCATGGTTTGATGAATAGAGTGTTCAAACAGTACTTAGACTTGTTCATTATCGTCTTCATTGATGATATCCTCATTTACTCTAGGAGTGAGGAAGAACATGTAAGTCAATTGAGAGTTGTTCTATAGACTCTCAAAGATCGCTAGTTATTCGCTAAGTTTAGTAAATATGGGTTTTGGTTGCAATCTATTTCTTTCCTTGGTCACAGTGTATCTAGCAAAGGGATCCGCGTAGATTCACAGAGGATAGAAGCAATGAAACAATGGCCCAGACCTACCTTTGCTACAGATATCAGAAGTTTCTTAGGTTTAGCAGGTTATTACAGAAGATTCGTGGAAGGATTTTCATCCATAGCCTCACCATTGACTAGGTTGACTCAGAAGATGGTCAAGTTCTAATGGTCAGATGTTCTACAGCTCCTGTCTTGACTCTACCAGATGGTTCAGATGGTTATGTGATATATTGCCATGCATCCAGAGTTGGCCTTGGTTGTGTGTTGATGCAAAGAGATAAGGTTATATCTTATGCCTTTAGAAAGCTTAAGGTGCATGATAAGAACTATCCAACTCATGACCTTGAGCTTGTAGCAGTGGGTTTTGCACATGTGTTCACCGATCATAAAAGCCTTCAGTATGTGTTCACCCAGAAAAAGTTGAATCTTTGCCAGAGGAGATGGCTTGAGTTCCTTAAGGATTATGATATGAGTGTGCATTATCATCATGGAAAGGCGAATTTAGTAGCCGATACTCTTAGTAGATTATCTATGGTTAGTGTAACCCATGTTGAGGAAAAAAAAGCAGCTAGTGAAGGATGTTCACAGGCTTGCTCACTTGGGAGTTCGCCTTATGAGCATATCATAGCGGTGTAACAGTTCAGAATGGGGCAGAATTGTCTTCGGTAGTGGAGGTTAAGGAAAAGCATGAGAGTGATCCGATCTTGCTTGAACTAAATGGTGCAGTCAACAACCAGAGAGTGGAGGTTTTCTCCCAAGGGGGAGATGGTGTACTTCGCTACCAAGGTATATTGTGTGTTCCTGATGTGGGAGAGTTGAGGAAGCATATTCTTGCATAAGATCACAACTCTTGGTATTCTATTCATCTAGGTGCCACTAAGATGTACCGCGATCTGCGGGAAGTCTATTGGTGGAATGACATAAAAAGGGATATAGCAGATTTTGTGAATAAGTGCCCCAATTGACAACAAGTCAAGGTAGACCATCAGAAACAAGGAGTATGACCTAAGAGATCGATATTTCTACTTGGAAGTAGGATGTGATCAATATGAATTTCATCATAGGGTTACCTAGTACTCGCAGACATCATGACTCAATTTGAGTAATAGTTGATATGATGACAAAGTCTTCTCGCTTTTTGGCAATCAAGACTTCATATTCGGTAGAGGACAATGCCAAGATTTACCTTACTGAAATGTTAGGTCGCATGGGGTTCCTTTGTCTATCATCTCAGATAGAGGTCCTCAGTTACCTCTCTTTTTTTGAAGTCATTTCAAAAAGGTCTTGGTACTCAAGTTAACCTTGGTACAACATTTCATCCACAGACGGATGGGCAGACAGAGCATACCATTCATACCTAAGAGGATATGTTGAGAGCTTGTGTGATCGATTTAAAAGGTAGTTGGGATGATCGCCTTCCTCTTATTGAGTTTGCCCACAATAATAGCTACCGTTCCAGCATTCAGAGGCCCCTTATGAGGCTTTATATGGGCGTAGATGTAGATCTCATGTTGGTTGGCTTGAAGTAGGTGAAGCAGCTTTTATAGGGCCAGATTCAGTCCTTTATGTATGGAGAAAGTGCAACTCATTAGAGATAGACTTAAGACAGCCCAAAGTCGTCAGAAATCTTATGCAAATGTATGGAAAAGGGAACTAGAGTTCCAAGTTGATGATTGGGTTCTTCTGAAAGTCTCACCTATGAAAGGGGTGATGAGATTCGAAAAGACAGGGAAGCTCAGTCCTAGATATGTAGGCCCTTACAAGATCTTGAAAAGGATTGGCAAGGTGGCATATGAGTTAGAGATGCCAGCAAAATTAGCAGTAGTGCATCCAGTCTTCCACATCTCACTCTTGAAGAAGTGTGTGGGTGATCCAGCCTCTATAGTGCCATTAGAGAGTGTGGCGGTTAAAAATAGTCTTTCTTATCAGGATGTACCAGTAGAGATTCTTGACCGTCAGGTTAGAAGGTTGAAAAACAAAGAAGTCGCTACAGTCAAGGTTTTGTGGAGGAGTCAGTCCGTAGAGGGAGCTACATGGGAAGCAGAAGCAGCCATGAAAGCCAAGTATCCTTACCTTTTTCCTTCCGATTCCACTCCAGCTTGAGGTAAAAGTTCCTCTTCAGTTTTACAGTCATTCATGCGTAAATTCAGTTTTAGAATCATGTTCCCTCAGTTTGTAATTTCATTTTTACCATAATTGTATGTACTCAAAACTCAATTAAGTTTTTCAGTGTTTAGTAGTGGGGTTTGTATCTCTCTCCCTCTATTGTAGCTAGTTTAGTCTTCATTCGAGGATGAATGTACCCAAGGGGGAGATAATGTAACACCCCGTAGCCAAAATAGAAAAAAAGTTTGTTTTTAAGAAAATCTACAGGTGCTACAAACTGTAACGACCTATTTAGTCGTTTTGAGCAGCAGATTTTATTTCTGGAAAAACAGGCTGAGGCGACGAACCCAACGACGGACCGTCATGGGCACGACGGACCGTCGCAGGGTCTCGTTTCAAAACACTTAGAAAATCTGAAATTGGGTACTAAAAATCGACTCTCTGAACTTTGTGACGGAATTGCAGGACGGACCGTCACAGGTGTGACGGACCGTCGCAGACCCTTGGTGGAAATTTGGGTCTCTGAACTCTGCGACAACCTGCAGGATGGACCGTCATAGGCACGACGGCCCGTCACAGTTTGCATAATCCCAGTTGGAGTCGGATTTCTGGTTAAGTTTTAAGGGACCAGTTTGACTATTCTTGCCTTAATTATAAAGTTCGTGGGTTTATATTAATAACTCAAATTCTTGGGGGTTAAAAGAGGTAACCCTAAGTTAATTAGTTGGGTACTATTGCCATCTTTTATTCTTAATTATATACTAATTAGGGTAAAAGAAAGAGGGTTTGAATAAGAAAATAGAAAGAACAAGAAGGGAGAGAGAGAAACGATCGAGAAAAGAAGGAAAACACCAAGCTTTGAGGATTAACTTGCTTGATTTCAATTCTTCGGTGGAGGTAGGTTATGGTTTTCATGCATTCATAGTAAACTCTTAATAGTGAATGATATGTATTGGTAGTATTGTAAACCCTACTATATGCTTAATGGTATGTTTTCATGAATATGATTATGTGATAGTGATAAGATAAGCATGATGAAAATATTGAATCCCAAATCTTGAAAATAATCTTTAATATACATTATTAATGATGATGCCTTGGTATAGAAGAAGGCTTGATGAATTAAAGTAATGGGATTGATGATGCCTTGGAATAGAGAAGGCTTGATGATTTACAAAATCATATTAGTGGATCGGAGTGTCATGTTCCGACTCATAGTATTAGTGGAACGGAGTGTCACGTTCCGACACATAGTATTAGTGGATCGGAGTGTCACGTACCGACACATGTAGGGGATCGGAGTGTCACGTTCCGACACATAGTATTAGTGGATCGGAGTGTCACGTTCCGACACTTAGTATTAGTGGATCGGAGTGTCACGTACCAACACATGTAGGGGATCGGAGTTTCACGTTCCGACACATAGTATTAGTGGATCGGAGTGTCACGTACCGACACATGTAGGGGATCGGAGTGTCACGTTCCGACACATGTAGGGGATCGGAGTGTCACGTTCCGACACATGTAGGGGATCGTAGTGTCACGTACCGACACATGTAGGGGATTGGAGTGTCACGTTCCGACACATGTAGGGGATCGGAGTGTCACGTACCGACACATGTAGGGGATCGGAGTGTCACGTTCCGACACATGTAGGGGATCGGAGTGTCACGTACCAACACATAGTAGTAGGGGATCAGAGTGTCATGTACCAACACAAGAGGAGGAAAGATAATGAATCTTGAAAGATGATAATATACTCAACTTAATAAACTTAATTCCCAAATGAATATGGTGTTGAGGCTTGAGCCCTCATGGATGAACTTGATGGTACTTATTGATGATTATAGTACTTGTTGTTGCTACATGTTGAGTTTTATAGTTGATTTACGATAATATTTGATATATAGTGTTCCCTATTTTGAGTTGGCCGATGATTTCTACTCAGTACCCGTGGTTTGTACTGACCCCTACTTTTATATTTTTCTTCTTGTTATTTGTGGAGTGCAGCAAACGTGCCGTCATCTTCGACTCAACAGTAACTCAAGCCAGTCTTCGTCGCACTGGATCTTCAGGGTGAGCTAACGCTTCTAGCTTGGACTGGATCTTCTCCTTCATGTCTTGATGCCTTGAACCTCCGGCATGGACTAGCTTCTTATGTATTTTTAGCTTTTAGGATACTCTTAGTTTAGTCATTTGATCGTAGATGTTCTTGTCATGATGACTTCCAGATTTTGGGGAATAATAGATGTTGAATTTTAGAAGTTAATAAATTGATTTTATTAATGAGTTAAGTCTTCTACATTACTTTCTGTTGTTATTACATTGAAATGTTAAGGTTTAGATTGGTTGGTTCACTCACATAGGAGGGTAAGTGTGGGTGCCAGTCGCGATCCGATTTGGGTCGTGACAAACTTGGTATTAGAGCATTAGGTTCATTGGTCTCATCACACAAGAACGAGTCTAGTAGAGTCTTGAGGAACGGTAGGGGGACGCCTTTACTTTTCTTTGAGAGGCTATAGGACTTTAGGAAAATTCCATTCTTTCTTTCTTTCTTTCGTGCTACTACTTGAATCCAATTGGTATCTAGGTAATACAAACTGGTATCTGACCATCTTCACTCTCTTTCGCGGATGGTTAGAACTAGAGCAACGACTGCGCCAACACCAACATCGGCAAGACAAGAAGCGTCTGAGCCAGCCACTGGGGCTGTAGCTCGAGGAAGAGCAGCGGCAAGAGGCCGTGGTAGAGGTCGTGGGAGGACGTCCTCTAGGGGAAGAGGACGAGCACCTAGCCTATCTGATACTAGGGTTGTGACTCCTCCACCAACTAAGGAAGTAATAAGAGAAGGGGAGGATGGGGAAACTGAACAAGTGCAGAATGAGGGATTGCCACCCCAACCTACCCCAGAGATGATCAATCAGGGTCTCGCCTATCTCAGTGGGTTATCTGATCAAGGTCAGGCACCTCCAGTGTTTTCTGCGCCAAAACCTCCAGTCTTTAAGGGTGCTGAATCGGAGGATGCTTATGATTTTCTAGTTGACTGTCACGAGCTACTACACAAGATGGGTATAGTAGAACGGTTTGGTGTGGAGTTTGTGACTTATCAGTTTCAAGGGAACGCCAAAATGTGGTGGCGGTCACATATTGAGTGTCAACCAACAGAGGCACCACCTATGACTTGGGCCTCATTCTCTAGCTTGTTTATGGAGAAGTATATCCCCCGAACTTTGAGGGATAGGAAAAGGAATGAGTTCTTGATCCTAGAGCAAGGTAGGATGTCGGTCAATGCATATGAGGCGAAGTTTCGTGCATTATCCCGGTATCCCACCCAACTGTGTTTCAGTCCACAAGAGTGAATTCGCCGGTTTGTGAAGGGGTTGAGGTCAGAATTGCGGATTTTGGCCTTACAGATAGCGGCAACGGCAAAATCTTTCCAAGAGGTGGTAGACTTTGTGATAGAAGTGGAAGGAGTGAAGCAAGACGACTTCACCACAACATCGACATCAAAAAAGTTTCGAAAGGGAGGTGAGTTTAATGGTTCTCACACTAGAGGACAGGGTTTGGGAAGTTACTCAGTCCGCCCAATTCAGTCTTCACTACAGACTGTAGTTGGGGGACCACCTCAGACCGGTCAACACTTCTCCGAGAGGCCTATGCCTGACTCCAGAGAGTGTTATGGATGTGGGGAGATTGGACATATTAGGAAAAATTGTCCCAGACAAAGTTATAGACCCCCAATAGCTAGAGGTAGAGGTGGTCATGGTAGAGGCCGTTATTCTGGAGGACGTGGTGGTCGAGGTAATGGTGGTCACCAAAATGGCAGAGGTAATGGGCAAACTGGGGCCACTATATCACAACATGGTAGGGGCAACGGACAGACGAACGATAGGGCCCATTGTTACGCTTTCCCTGGGCGGTCTGAAGCGGAGGCATCTGATGCTGTCATCACAGGTAATCTTCTATTTTGTGATTGCATGGCCTCTGTATTGTTTGATCCTGGATCCACATTTTCTTATGTATCTTCCTCATTTGCTAATGGTCTAAATTTACATTGTGAATTACTTGATATACCTATTCATGTTTCTACTCTTGTGGGTGAGTCTGTGGTAGTTGAAAGGTTATATAGGTCTTCTTTGGTGAAATTTGTGGGGAGCAACACTTATGTAGATTTGGTTATCTTAGAAATGGATGATTTTGATGTAATTCTTGGTATGACTTGGCTTTCTCCGCAATTTGCGATTTTGGATTGTAATGCTAAAACGGTGATGTTAGCCAAACCTGGGACAGATCCGTTAGTTTGGGAGGGCGACTACACTTCCAATCCGGTGCGTATCATATCCTTTCTTCGTGCTAAGAAAATGGTTAGTAAAGGGTGTTTAGTTTTCTTGGCACATCTCAAGGATGACACTACCCAAGTGCCGTCGATTGTGTCGGTTTCAGTAGTCCGTGAGTTTCTGGATGTGTTCCCTGCAGATCTTCCTGGTATGCCACCAGATAGGGATATTGACTTCTGTATCGATCTCGAACCGGGCACACGCCCCATTTCTATACCCCCTTATAGAATGGCTCCCGCGGAGTTAAGAGAGTTAAAAGCCCAACTTCAAGAGTTTTTAAACAAAGGCTTTATTAGACCAAGTGCATCTCCTTGGGGTGCTCCGGTTTTGTTTGTAAAGAAGAAAGATGAGAGTTTTCGAATGTGTATAGACTACAGACAACTAAACAAGGTAACCATAAAGAACAAGTATCCTCTTCCCCGCATTGATGACTTGTTCGATCAGTTACAATGTGCTTGTGTCTTCTCTAAGATTGACTTGAGATCCGGTTATAATGAATTGAAAATACGGGCAACGGATGTGCCAAAGACTACTTTTCGAACGAGGTATGGGCATTACGAATTTGTAGTGATGTCTCTTGGTCTTACGAATGCCCCTGCTGCGTTCATGATCTTGATGAACGGGATTTTTAAGCCATATTTGGACCTCTTCATGATCGTATTTATTGATGATATATTGGTATACTCAAAGAGCAAGAAGGAACATGAAGAGCATTTGAGAATGGTATTAAAAATGTTGAGGGAGAAAAAGCTTTATGCCAAGTTCTCTAAGTGTGAGTTTTGGCTAGATGCAGTGTCCTTCTTGGGGCACGTGGTTTCTAAGGATGGAGTGATGGTGGATCCTTCTAATATTGAGACAGTAAAGAATTTGGTAAGACCTACTAATGTGACAGAAATAAGGAGCTTTGTTGGGTTAGCTAGCTACTACCGCTGATTTGTCAAGGGATTCTCTTCTATAGCTTCCCAACTGACGAACTTGACTAAGCAAAATGTTCCATTTGTATGGTCGGATGAGTGTGAAGAAAGCTTTCAGAAGCTCAAGACTTTGTTGACTACCGCACCTATTCTCACCTTGCCAGTGGAAGGTAAGAATTTTATTGTCTATTGTGATGCATCCTATTTGGGTTTGAGTGCAGTGCTAATGCAAGAGAAGAATGTGATTGCTTATGCTTCAAGACAATTAAAAGTGCATGAACGTAACTACCCAACTCATGATTTGGAATTGGCCGCGGTAGTGTTTGCATTAAAGCAATGGAGACACTATTTATATGGGGCTAAGTGTGAGGTCTATACGGATCATCGTAGCCTACAGTATGTCTTTACTCAGAAAGATTTGAACTTGAGATAGAGGAGATGGATGGAACTACTGAAGGACTACGACATCACTAAATTGTATCATCCGGGGAAGGCGAATGTTGTAGCGGATGCTTTAAGTATAAAGGTGGGAAGCATGGGAAGTCTAGCTCACTTGCAAGCTTCTAGACGCCCTTTGGCTAAAGAGGTTCAGACTCTAGCTAATGACATGATGAGATTAGAAGTAAATGAGAAGGGAGGATTGTTGGCTTCTGTGGAGTCAAGATCTTCTTTTCTTGACAAAATTAAGGGAAAACAGTTTGATGATGAGAAACTAAGGCGATTCCATGATAAAGTATTGCAAGGGGAGGCTAAGGAAGCACAAATCGATGAGGAAGGTGTGTTGAGAATCAAGGGAAGGGTATGTGTACCCCGCGTCGATGATTTGATCAACACTATTCTGACAGAGGCTCATAGTTCAAGGTATTCTATACATCCGGGTGCAACCAAGATGTATCGTGACCTAAAACAACACTTTTGGTGGAGTAGAATGAAGCGTGATATTGTTGACTTTATTGCTAAGTGTCCAAACTGTCAACAAGTAAAGTATGAACACCAAAGGCCAGGAGGAACACTTCAGAGAATGCCCATTCCGGAATGGAAATGGGAGAGGATCGCAATGGACTTCGTGGTTGGTCTTCCCAAGACATTGGGAAAGTTTGATTCTATTTGGGTGATTGTTGATAGGTTTAACTAAATCTGCTCATTTCATTCCGGTCAAGGTGACTTACAATGCAGAAAAGTTAGCCAAACTTTACATCTCGGAAGTGGTGCGATTACATGGGGTTCTTATATCCATCATATCAGATAGAGGTACGCAGTTTACTTCTAAGTTTTGGAAAACATTGCATGCGGAATCGGGTACTAGGCTGGACCTTAGTACTGCGTTCCATCCTCAGACCGATGGTCAGTCTGAAAGGATGATTCAAGTGTTGGAGGATATGCTTCGTGCGTGTGTGATAGAGTTTGGTGGTCATTGGGATAGCTTCCTACCCTTAGCGGAGTTTTCATACAATAATAGCTATCACTCAAGCATTGATATGGATCCATTTGGAGCATTGTATGGTAGGAGATGTAGGTCTCCCATTGGTTGGTTTGATGCATTTGAGGTTAGGCCTTGGGGTACTGACCTTCTAAGAGAATCGTTAGATAAAGTGAAATCTATTCAAGAAAAGTTGTTATCGGCGCAAAGTAGACAAAAAGAATACGCAGATCGAAAGGTTAGAGACTTAGAGTTAATGGAAGGTGAACAAGTCTTGTTGAAAGTTTCGCCAATGAAAGGGGTGATGCGATTTGGTAAGCGAGGTAAACTTAGCCCAAGGTATATTGGTCCATTTGAAGTACTTAAGCGAGTAGGGGAGGTGGCTTATGAGTTAGCCTTGCCTCCAGGGCTGTCCGGAGTGCATCCGGTATTCCATGTGTCTATGTTGAAAAGATACCATGGGGATGGAAACTACATTATCCGTTGGGATTTAATATTGCTTGATGAGAACTTGTCTTATGAGGAGGAGCCTGTTGCTATTTTAGATAGAGAAGTTCCCAAGTTGAGGTCAAGAGAGATTGCATCCATCAAGGTGCAATGGAAGAATTGACCGGTTGAAGAAGCCACTTGGGAGAAGGAGGTGGATATGCGAGAAAAATACCCACATCTATTTACAGATTCAGGTACTCCTTTTCGCCCTTGTTTTCCTTCTTGTGATCGTTCGGGGACGAACGATGGGCAAATTGGTATCTAATGTAACGACTTGTTTAGTCGTTTTGAGCAGCAGATTTTATTTCTGGAAAAACAGGCTGAGGCAACGAACCCAACGACGGACCGTCGCAGGGTCTCGTTTCAAAACACTTAGAAAATATGAAATTGGGTACTAAAAATCGACTCTCTGAACTTTGTGACGGAATGGAAGGACGGACCATCACAGACCATTGGTAGAAATTTGGGTCTCTGAACTCTGCGACGACCTGCAGGACGGACCGTCGCAGGCACGACGGCCCGTCACAGTTTTCATAATCCCAGTTGGAGTCCGATTTCTGGTTAAGTTTTAAGGGACGTTTTGACTATTCTTGCCTTACTTACAATGTTCGTGGGTTTATATTAATAACTCAAATTCTTGGGGGTTAAAAGAGGTAACCCTAAGTGAATTAGTGGGGTATTATTTCCATCTTTTATTCTTAGTTATATACTAATTAGGGTAAAAGAAAGAGGGTTTGAATAAGAAAATAGAAAGAACAAGAAGGGAGAGAGAGAAACGATTGAGAAAAAGAGGAAAACACCAAGCTTTGAGGATTAACTTGCTTGATTTCAATTCTTCGGTGGAGGTAGGTTATGGTTTTCATGCTTTCATTGTAAACTCTTAATAGTGAATGATATGTATTGGCAGTATTGTAAACCCTACTATATGCTTAATGGTATGTTTGCATGAATATGATTATGTAATTGTGATAAGATAAGCATGATGAAAATATTGAATCCCAAATCTTGAAAAGAAACTTTAATATACATTATTAATGATGATGCCTTGGTATAGAAGAAGGCTTGATGAATTAAAGTAATGGGATTGATGATGCCTTAGAATAGAGAAGGCTTGATGATTTACAGAATGATATTAGTGGATCGGAGTGTCACGTTCTGACACATAGTATTAGTGGATCCGAGTGTCACGTTCCGACACATAGTATTAGTGGATCAGAGTGTCACGTACCGACTCATGTAGGGGATGAGAGTGTCACGTTCCGACACATAGTATTACTGGATCGGAGTGTCACGTACCGACACATGTAGGGGATCGGAGTGTCACGTTCCGACACATAGTATTAGTGGATCAGAGTGTCACGTACCGACACATGTTGGGAATCGGAGTGTCACGTTCCGACACATGTAGGGGATCGGAGTGTCACGTTCCGACACATGTAGGGGATCGGAGTGTCACGTACCGACACATGTAGGGGATCGGAGTGTCACGTTCCGACACATGTAGGGGATCGGAGTGTCACGTACTGACACATGTAGGGGATCGGAGTGTCACGTTCCGACACATGTAGGGGATCGGAGTGTCACGTACCGACACATAGTAGTAGGGGATCGGAGTGTCACGTACCGACACAAGAGGAGGAAAGATAATGAATCTTGAAAGATGATAATATACTCAACTTAATAAACTTAATTCCCAAATGAGAATGGTGTTGAGGCTTGAGCCCTCATGGATGAACTTGATGGTACTTATTGACGACTATAGTACTTGTTGTTGCTACATGTTCAGTTTTATAGTTGATTTACGATAATATTTGATATATATTGTTCCCTATTTTGAGTTGGCCGATGATATCTACTCAGTACCCGTGGTTTGTACTGACCCCTACTTTTATGTTTTTCTTCTTGTTATTTGTGGAGTGCAGCAAACGTGCCGTCATCTTCGACTCAACAGTAACTCAAGCCAGTCTTCGTCGCACCGGATCTTCAGGGTGAGCTAACGCTTCTAGCTTGGACTGGATCTTCTCCTTCATGTCTTGATGCCTTGAACCTCCGGTATGGACTAGCTTCTTATGTATTTTTAGCTTTTAGGATACTCTTAGTTTAGTCATTTGATCGTAGATGTTCTTGTGATGATGACTTCCAGATTTTGGGGAATAATAGATGTTGAATTTTAGAAGTTAATAAATTGATTTTATTAATAAGTTAAGTCTTCCGCATTACTTTCTGTTGTTATTACATTGAAATGTTAAGGTTTAGATTGGTTGGTTCGCTCACATAGGAGGGTAAGTGTGGGTGCCAGTCGCAATCCAATTTGGGTCGTGACACCAACGGTGGCAATCGATGGACTGTAGCCTAAACCACGGTCCATCGTGCACAACCATCGATGGGATCAGAAACTCCCAAAAATTTCAGCCTAGAAAAATTGGTTAAGCCTTGAACGACGGACAGACTTACGGTACGTAGGTCAAACAACAGTCCGTAGTCCGTGACCATAGATCAAGACTCTCTTCAACCATTCTCTGACAAGAGCTATGGATGACCAGCATGGTTCGTAGCTGGAACTACGGTCCGTAGGTATGACCATAGGTGGAAAATTTGCAGCCAGTTAAGGGGAAATGTAGTTGGGTCAACTTAAAATGATCATAACTCTTAGCACAAAATGAATTGGGTCTTCCATGACCTACCCACAGATATATAATTTAATTATCTTTCCATAACCACAAACTTTGCTAAAATCAGACCTCCGAGTAAAAAGTTACGCCTATTTTAGTAAAGTCTTGTTGAACAGGACCTCACGACGGACCCAACGACGGGGCGTGCGCCCGTCAGCCGGGGCCGTTGTGAGGCCCGACAGCAACCTTCCCAGGGTTTTTTTTGACTTCCCCACTCCATTTAAACCCTAAGTTATGTTGTTTTGACCCTAAATCATCAGATTTTAGTCAGTTTAATCCTAAACACAATCAAAACATTACCAAGTCAAATCATTAATCAAAACATAGAAAATTAGAAGAAAGAGAGGAGAAGAAAGCTCAAGAACACTAGTTCAAGAACACGACAAGCTCCAGAAGTTCCAGCCTCGAAACTTAAGTATTTTTCCTTGGATTTCATCAATAGGTATGTGGATTTCACTAGTGGGTTCCTTTCACCCATTGGGTCCCTAGTTTTCAGTCAGGTTCTTGATTCTCTTATCATGATTAAACCTAGGGTTTTTAGAACATTGTTAGAACTTCATGAATTTATTAAATATATATTCCAAATCAGATTATCATATTTTTATTTAGATTATCGCATGAATTTCAGAACCCTACATTTGTATTTCTTTAGTTCTTGAATTACACATGCTAGGTCATATATTTCAGACACTTCAGATATACATGCCTCAGTTATAAATGCATAATTACCAGTTAATTGTTGCATTCTTAGTTTGCATGTTCAGTTTCGTGCTATCCAATATTTACAAAAATTCAGACATAATCAGTTAATTTACAGAATTCATTGGGAGTAGCATAATACGAGTTGGAGTAGGGTTTAGCATACCCAATAGTCCCAGAACTACTAGCCAAGTAGGTTGTAAGTCCCCTATGTGGGCAATCAGTTTAGTGATCGCAACAGCATGCCTTTATACCTTTGGCATGGTATATTGAATCCTCTCGTTGGGACGTATTCATGACCCAAATTTGGGCCGCGACTGGCACCCACACTTACCCTCCTATGTGAGCGAACCAACCAATCTAAACCTTAACATTTCAATGTAATAACAACAGAAAGTAATGCGGAAGACTTAAACTCTTTAATAAAAACCAATTCAATAACTATCAATATTCAACATCTATTATTCCCAAAACCTGGAAGTCATCATCACAAGAACATCTACTTTAAACTACTAATTCTAAGAGTTTCTAAAAAGCTAAAAATACATAAGAAGCTAGTCCATGCCGGAAGTTCAAGGCATCAAGACATGAAGGAGAAGATCCAGTCCAAGCTAGAAGCATTAGCTCACCCTAAAGATCCGGTGTGACGAAGACTGGCTTGAGTTACTGTTGAGTCGAAGATGACGGCACGTTTGCTGCACTCCACAAATTACAAGAAGAAAAACATAAAAGTAGGGGTCAGTACAAACCACAGGTACTGAGTAGATATCATCGGCCAACACAAAATAGAAAACAGTATGCATTAAGCAATATCATAAAATCAGCTAATATCCTTAGCATGCAGCATTTACATTTACCATAACCCTTGGTTACAACACCAATGCACATCAATGAGGACTCACACCTCCTCATCATACTCATTTGGGAATTTAGTTCATTAGATTGGATATATTAACATATTTCAAGAATCATTATCTTTATTCCCCTCGTGTCGGTAAGTGACACTCCGCTCCTCAATATACTATCCTGGTGTCGGAACGTGACACTCCGATCCTCATTCTATCCTGGTACCGGAACGTGGCACCCGATCCATATTCTATCCTGGTGTCGGAACATGACACCCGATCCATATTCTATCCTGGTACCGGAACGTGGCACCCGATCCATATTCTATCCTGGTGTTGGAACGTGACACCCGATCCATATTCTATCCTGGTACCGGAACGTGGCACCCGATCCATATTCTATCCTGGTGTCAGAACGTGACACCCAATCCATATTCTATCCTGGTACCGGAATGTGGCACCCGATCCATATTCTATCCTGGTGTCGGAACGTGACACCCGATCCATATTCTATCCTGGTACCGGAACGTGGCACCCGATCCCCTAATCTCACCACTTTCGTTCATCAAGCCTTCTTTTATACCAAGGAATCATCATTAACAAAGTAGATTAGGGTTTCTCTTCAAGATTTGGGATTTAATAGCTTCATCATGCTTATTTATTCACAATTACATAATCACATCATTCATGCAAGCATACAATTAAGCATATAGAAGGTTTACAATACTACTAACACATATCATTCGCTATTAAGAGTTTACTACAAATAGCATGAAATAACCATAACCTACCTCCACCGAAGAATTGGAATGGACAAGCAATTTCCCAAGCTTTGATATTCCCTCTGCCTCTTGATCGATCAATTTCTCTCTCTCCTTGTTCTCTCTATTTTCTTTATTCAAACCCTCTTTCTTTTACCCTAGTTAACATATAATTAAGTGTAAAAGATGGCAATAATACCCCACTAATTAACTTAGGGTTACCTCTTTTAACCCCCAAGAATTTGAGTTATTAATATAACCCCACGAAATCTATAATTGAGGAAAGAATAGTCCCAAAACGTCCCTTAAAACATGTAAGGAAATCCGATTCTGCCTGGGATTTGCGCAACCTGTGACGGGCTGTCGTGCCTGCGACGGTCCGTCCTGCAGGTCGTCGCAAGGTTCAGAGACCCAATATTTCCACCAAGGGTTTGTGACGGTCCGTCACACCTGTGACGGTCCGTCCTGCCATTCCGTCACAAAGTTCAGAGAGTCGATTTTCAGTACCCAATTTCAGATTTTCTAAGTGTTTTGAAACGAGATCCTGCGACGGTCCGTCGTGCCCATGACGGATCGTCGTTTGGTCCATCGCCTCAGCCTTTTTTCCAGAATTGAAGTTTGTTGCTCAAAACGACTAAACAGGTCGTTACAATAGATACCAATTTACCCATCGTTCGTACCCGAACGATTAAAAGAAGGAAAACAAGGGCGAAAAGGAGTACCTAAATCTGTAAACAGATGTGGGTATTTTTCTCGCAAATCCGCCTCCTTCTCCCAAGTGGCTTTTTCAACGGGTCGATTCTTCCATTCCACCTTGATGGATGCAATCTCTCTTGACCTCAACTTGCGAACTTCCTTATCGAAAATAGCAACAGGCTCCTCCTCATAAGACAAGTTCTCATCAAGAAAAACTGAATCCCAACGGATAATGTAGTTTCCATCCCCATGGTATCTTTTCAACATCGACACATGGAATACCGGATGTACTCTGGACAGCCCTGGAGGCAATGCTAACTCATAAGCCACCTCTCCTACTCGCTTAAGTACTTCGAATGGTCCAATGTACCTTGGAATTAGTTTACCCCTTTTTCCAAACCGCATCACCCCTTTCATGGGCGAAACTTTCAACAAGACTTGTTCACCTTCCATGAACTCTAAGTCTCTAACCTTTCGATCTGCATATTCTTTTTGTCTACTTTGTGCCGCTAGAAGCTTTTCTTGAATGGACTTCACTTTCTCTATCGAATCCCTCCAAAGGTCAGTACCCCAAGGTCTAACCTCGAATGCATCAAACCAACCAATGGGAGACCTACATCTCCTCCCATACAATGCTTCAAATGGGGCCATATCAATACTTGAGTGATAGCTATTATTGTATGAAAACTCCGCTAAGGGTAGGAAACTATCCCAATGGCCACCAAACTCTATCACACATACACGAAGCATATCCTCCAACACTTGAATCGTTCGCTCAGACTGACCGTCGGTCTGAGGATGGAACGCAGTACTAAGGTCCAACCTAGTACCCAATTCCGCATGCAATGTTTTCCAAAACATAGAAGTAAACTGCGTACCTCTATCTGATATGATGGATAGTGGAACCCCATGCAATCGCACCACTTCCGAGATGTAATGTTTGGCTATCTTTTCTGCATTGTAAGTCACCTTGACAGGAATGAAATGAGCAGATTTAGTTAACCGATCAACAATCACCCAAATGGAGTCATACTTACCCATTGTCTTCGGAAGACCAACCACAAAATTCATTGCAATTCTTTCCCACTTCCATTCCGGAATGGGCATTCTCTGAAGTGTTCCTCCGGGCCTTTGGTGTTCACACTTTACTTGTTGACAGTTTGGACACTTGGCAATAAAGTCAACAATATCACGCTTCATTCTACTCCACCAAAAGTGTTGCTTTAGGTCATGATACATCTTGGTTGCACCCGGATGTATAGAATACCTTGAACTATGAGCCTCTGTCAGAATAGTGTTGATCAAATCATCGACGCGGGGTACACATACCCTTCCCTTGATTCTCAAAACACCTTCCTTATCGATTTGTGCTTCCTTAGCCTCTCCTCGCAATACTTAATCTTGAATTCTGCGCAGTTTCTCATCATCATACTCTCTTCCCTTAATCTTGTCAAGAAAGGAAGATCTTGCCTCCACAGAAGCCAACAATCCTCCCCTCTCATTTACTTCTAATCTCATAAAGTCATTAGCTAGAGTTTGAAACTCTCTAGCCAATGGGCGTCTAGAAGCTTGCAAGTGAGCTAGACTTCCCATGCTTCCCGCCTTTCTACTTAAAGCATCCGCTACAACATTCACCTTCCCCGGATGATACAAAATAGTGATGTCGTAGTCTTTCAGTAGTTCCATCCATCTCCTCTGTCTCAAGTTCAAATCTTTCTGCGTAAACACATATTGTAGGCTACGATGATCCGTATAGACCTCACACTTAACCCCATATAAATAGTGTCTCCATTGCTTTAATGCAAACACTACCGCGACCAATTCCAAATCATGAGTGGGATAGTTACATTCATGCACTTTTAATTGTCTAGAAGCATAAGCAATCGCACTCTTCTCTTGCATTAGTACTGCACCCAAACCAGAATAGGATGCATCACAATAAACAATGAAGTTCTTACCCTCTACTTGCAAGGTAAGGATAGGTGCGGTAGTCAACAAAGTCTTGAGCTTCTGAAAGCTTTCCTCACATTCATCCGACCATACAAATGGGACATTTTGCTTAGTCAAGTTCGTCAATTGGGAAGCGATAGAAGAGAATCCCTTGACGAATCGGCGGTAGTAGCTAGCTAACCCAACAAATCTCCTTATTTCTGACACATTAGTAGGTCTTACCCAATTCTTCACTATCTCAATCTTAAAAGGATCCACCATCACTCCATCCTTAGAAACCACGTGTCCCAAGAAGGACACTGCATCTAGCAAAAACTCACACTTAGAGAACTTGGCATAAAGCTTTTTCTCCCTTAACATTTCCAATACCATTCTCAAATGCTCTTCATGTTCCTTCTTGCTCTTTGAGTATACCAATATATCATCAATAAATACGATCACAAAGAGGTCCAAATATGGCTTAAAAATCCCGTTCATCAAGCTCATGAATGCAGCAGGGGCATTCGTAAGACCAAAATACATCCCTACAAATTCGTAATGCCCATACCTCGTTCGAAAAGCAGTCTTTGGCACATCCGTTGCCCGTATTTTCAATTGATGATAACCGGATCTCAAGTCAATCTTAGAGAAGACACAAGCACCTTGTAACTGATTGAACAAGTCATTAATGCGGGGAAGAGGATACTTGTTCTTAATAGTTACATTATTCAGTTGTCTGTAGTCTATGCACATCCGAAAACTCCCATCATTCTTCTTCACAAACAGAACCGGAGCACCCCAAGGAGATGCACTTGGTCTAATTAAGCATTTGCTCAAAAACTCTTGAAGTTGGGCTTTTCACTCCCTCTACCTCTATCACGAAGTCCACCACTTCTTGAAAGGATTTTGCTGTAGCCGCTACCTGTAAGGCTGAAATCCGCAACTCTGATCTCAACCCCTTCACAAAACGGCGAATCCGCTCTTGTGGACTGAAACAAAGTTGGGTGGCATACCTTGATAATGCACGAAACTTAGCCTCATATGCAGTAACCGACATCCTTCCTTGCTCTAGGCTCAAGAACTCATCTCTTTTCCTATCCCTCAAAGTTCGGGGATATACTTCTCCATAAACAAGCTAGAAAATGATGCCCAAGTCATAGGTGGTGCCTCTGTTGGTTGACACTCAATATGTGACCGCCACCATATTTTGGCGTTCCCTTTGAAATTTATAAGTCACAAACTCCACACCAAACCGTTCTACTATACCCATCTTGTGTAGTAGCTCGTGACAGTCAACTAGAAAATCATAAGCATCCTCCGATTCAGCACCCTTGAAGACCGGAGGTTTCAATTTCAAGAACTTACTGAAAAGTTCATGCTGATCATTTGTCATTATAGGCCCAGTAGTCAGACGTGGAAATGTGCCTATGTCCAATAAGGCATCCATACGAGGAGCCGTAGTGGCTGCATGTTGTACTTCTGAAACCGGAGGTGTTGGCGCAGAAAACACTGGAGGTGCCAGACCTTGATCAGACAACCCACTGAGATAGGCGAGAACCTGATTGATCATCTCTAGGGTAGGTTGGGGTGGCAATCCCTCATTCTGCGCTTGTTCATTTTCCCCATCCTCCCCTTCTCTTATTACCTCCTCAGTCGGTGGAGGAGTCAATGCCCTAGTATCAGATGGACTAGGTGTTCGTCCTCTTCCCCTAGAGGACGTCCTCCCACGACCTCTACCACGGCCTCTTGCCGTTGCTCTTCCTCGAGCCACAGCCCCAGTGGCTGTCTCAGACGCTTCTTGTCTTGCCGATGTTAGTGTTGGCGCAGTCGTTGCTGTAGTTCTAACCATCCGCGAAATAGAGTGAAGATGGTCAGATACCAATTCGTATCGCCTAGATACCAATTGGACTCAAGTAGTAGCACGAAAGAAAGAATGCAAGAGTGAAATTTTCCTAAAGTCTTATAGCCTCTCAAGGAAAAGTAAAGGCGTCCCCCTACCGTTCCTTAAGACTCTACTAGACCTGTTCTTGTGTGATGAGACCAACGAACCTAATGCTCTGATACCAAGTTTGTCACGACCCAAATCCGGGCCGCGACTGACACCCACACTTACCCTCCTATGTGAGCGAACCAACCAATCTAAACCTTAACATTTCAATGTAATAACAACAGAAAGTAATGCGGAAGACTTAAACTTATTAATAAAAACCAATTCAATAACTATCAATATTCAACATCTATTATTCCCAAAACCTGGAAGTCATCATCACAAGAACATCTACTTTAAACTACTAATTCTAAGAGTTTCTAAGAAGCTAAAAATACATAAGAAGCTAGTCCATGCCGGAAGTTCAAGGCATCAAGACATGAAGGAGAAGTTCCAGTCCAAGCTAGAAGCGCTAGCTCACCCTGAATATCCGGTGTGACGAAGACTGGCTTGAGTTACTGTTGAGTCGAAGATGACGGCACGTTTGCTGCACTCCACAAATAACAAGAAGAAAAACATAAAAGTAGGGGTCAGTACAAACCACAAATACTGAGTAGATATCATCGGCCAACTCAAAATAGAAAACAGTATGCATTAAGCAATATCATAAAATCAGCTAATATCCTTAGCATGCAGCATTTACAGTTACCATAACCCTTGGTTACAACACCAATGCTCATCAATGAGGACTCACACCTCCTCATCATACTCATTTGGGAATTTAGTTCATTAGATTGGATATATTAACATATTTCAAGATTCATTATCTTTATTCCCCTCGTGTCGGTACGTGACACTCCGCTCCTCAATATACTATCCTGGTTTCGGAACGTGACACTCCGATCCTCATTCTATCCTGGTACCGGAACGTGGCACCCGATCCATATTCTATCCTGGTGTCGGAACGTGACACCCGATCCATATTCTATCCTGGTACCAGAACGTGGCACCCGATCCATATTCTATCCTGGTGTCAGAACGTGAAACCCGATCCATATTCTATCCTGGTACCGGAATGTGGCACCCGATCCATATTCTATCCTGGTGTCGGAACGTGACACCCGATCCATATTCTATCCTGGTACCGGAATGTGGCACCCAATCCATATTCTATCCTGGTGTCGGAACGTGACACCCGATCCATATTCTATCCTGGTACCGGAACGTTGCACCCGATCCCCTAATCTCACCACTTTCATTCATCAAGCCTTCTTTTATACCAAGGCATCATCATTAACAATGTAGATTAGGGATTCTCTTCAAGATTTGGGATTTAATAGCTTCATCATGCTTATTTATTCACAATTACATAATCACATCATTCATGCAAGCATACAATTAAGCATATAGAAGGTTTACAATACTACTAACACATATCATTCGCTATTAAGAGTTTACTACGAATAGCATGAAATAACCATAACCTACCTCCACCGAAGAATTGAAATCAACAAGCAATTTCCCAAGCTTCTATATTCCCTCTGCCTCTTGATCGATCAATTTCTCTCTCTCATTGTTCTCTCTATTTTCTTTATTCAAACCCTCTTTCTTTTACCCTAGTTAACATATAATTAAGTGTAAAAGATGGCAATAATACCCCACTAATTAACTTAGGGTTACCTCTTTTAACCCCCAAGAATTTGAGTTATTAATATAACCCCACGAAATCTATAATTAAGGAAAGAATAGTCCCAAAAGGTCCCTTAAAACGTGTAAGGAAATCCGATTCTGCCTGGGATTTGCGCAACCTATGACGGGCCGTCGTGCCTGCGACGGTCTGTCCTGCAGTTCGTCGCAGAGTTCAGAGACCCATATTTCCACCAAGGGTCTGTGACGGTCCGTCACACCTGTGACGGTTTGTCCTGCCATTCCGTCACAAAGTTCAGAGAGTCGATTTTTAGTACCCAATTTCAGATTTTCTAAGTGTTTTGAAACGAGACCCTGCGACGGTCCGTCGTGCCCATGACGGATCGTCGTTTGGTCCGTCGCCTCAGCCTGTTTTTCCAGAATTGAAGTTTGTTGCTCAAAACGACTAAACATGTCGTTACAGACGTATACATCGGACTCCACATTTAGCTTATGTGGTTTTATTATCAGTTATTAATAGCTCCCACAGTTCAGTCAGATTTTTTGCATTGACCATTTATCAGTATATTCAGTATTCAGTTTCAGCATTTTATAAATTGGTCATTGCATCTAGTTAGCTCAGAAATCCGCACATCACGTTCAGATTATTATACTTGTTTTTGTGCTTGATCAATTATGTTTTTTTTCAGCTTTACTCTATCCTACATGCTCAGTACCTTTCAAGTACTGACGCATACATACGCTACATCTTCTCGTGATGTAGGCTCAGGTTCTCAGCATCCAGATCACGCATAGATCAATTTCCCGATCTCCAGTTCAGCAGATTCAGTGGTGAGTCTTCATTCTCTAAGGACATCAGTCATTACTTTCATTTCAGTCTTTAGTCATTTAGTTTTAGTTTTTGCTAGATTTAGTTGGGGCTTGTCCCAGTATTTCTAGTCTAGTGTAGAGGCTATTTTTAGACATAGTTAGATTCAGCTTAGTATTGAGTTAATATTTCTTTTGTATTAAACTCATTGTTTTTAAATATCTCAGTTATAAAATATGGGTATTCCTCATCTTTTCATTTGAAGTATGATTTTTCTTTAGCAACAGTTTATTATCTTTAGTACGCTCGTGATCATGCCAGCAGGGTTAGCTTGGGATCACTTGTGATCCTACTTCCATGTTCACATCTTGGGGTAGCTTAGGGCGTGACTACTAATTAAAATTAGAAAGATATTATGTTCTTTAAATAAGTTAATGTGATTTCGTTGATGAATATAGTGTTGGAATTAAGTTAAAACTAAACTAGTTAGACTTAGAAAGATGTTAAGTTCCTCAAATAAGTAAATGTGATTTAGTTGGTGAATACAGTGTTTGAATTAAGTTAAAACTAAACTAATTAGACTTAGAAAGTTTTTAAATTCATTAAATAAGTTAATGTGATTTAGTTGGTGAATATAATGTTGGAATTAAGTTAAAACTAAACTAATTAGACTTGAAAAGTTGTTAAATGTTTAAATAAATTTATGTGATTTAGTTAATGAATATAGCGTTTGAATTAAGTTAAAACTAAACTAATTAGACGTAGAAAGATGTCAAGTTCTTCAAATAAGTAAATGTGATTTAGTTAGTGAATATAGTGTTTCAATTAAGTTAAAACTAACCTACTTAGATGTAGAAAGTTGTTATGTTTTCTAAATAAGTTAATGTGATTTAGTTGATGAATATATTGTTTGAATTTAGTTAAAACTAGACTAATTACACTTAGAAAAATTTTAAATTCTTCAAATAAGTTAATGGAATTTAGTTCGTGAATATAGTATTAGAATTAAGTTAAATTTAAACTATTTATATTTAGAAATATGTTAAGTTCTTTAAAAAAGTAAATGTTATTTAATTGGTGAATATAATTTGAATTAAGTTAAAACGAAACTAATTATACTTAGAAAGATGTTAAGTTCTTCAAATAAGAAAAGGTGATTTAGTTGGTGAACATAGTGTTTAAATTAAGTTAAAACTAAACTAATTAGACATAGAAAGTTGTTAAATTCTTTGAATGTTAATATGATTTAATTGGTGAATATAGTGTTGGAATTAAGTTAAAACTATACTAATTTGATTTGGAAAGTTGGTAAACATTCATTAAATAAGTTAATGTTACTTATTTGGTGAATATAGTGGTCGAACTTAGTTTAAATTAAACTAATTAGACTTAGAAAGATGAGAAGTTCTTTAAATAAGTTAATGTGATTTAGTTGGTGAATATAGAGTTGAAATTAAGTTAATACTAGTCTAATTTTACTTAGAAAGATGTTAAGTTCTTCAAATAATTAAATGTGATTTAGTTGGTTAATATAGTATTTGAATTAAGTTAAAACTAAACTAATAAGACTTAGAAATTTTTTAATTTCTTGAAATAAGTTAACGTGATTTAGTTGATGAATATATTGTCTGAATTTAGTTAAAACTAATCTAATAACACTAAGAAAGATGTTAAATTCTTCAAATAAATTAATGGGATTTAGTTGGTGAATATAGTGTTGGATTAAGCTAAAACTAAACTAATTAGACACAAAAAGATGTTAAGTTCTTCAAAAAAGTAAATGTGATTTAGTTGGTGAATTTAGTTTTGAATTAAGTTAAAATTAAATTAATTTCACTTAGAAATATGTTAAGTTCTTCAAATAAATATTGTGATTTATTTGGTGCATATAATGTTGTAATTAAGTTAAAACTAAACTAATTACATTTAGAAAGATTTAAATTTATTTAAATAAGTAAATGGAATTTAGTTGGTGAATATGGTATTTGCGTTAAGCTAAAACTATACTAATTACACTGAGAAAGTTGTCAAGTTCTTTAAATAAGTTAATGCGATTTAGTTGGTCTATATAGTGTTGCAACTAACTTAAAATCAAACTAATTACACGTAGAAAGGTGGTATGTTCTTTTAATAAGTTAATGTGATTTAATTGGTGAATGTAATGTTGGAATTAAGTTAGAACTATACTAATTCAAACTTAGAAAGATGTTAAATTCTCAAATAAGTAAATGTGATTTAGATGGTGAATATAATGTTTGATTTAAGTTAAAACTAAACTAATTAACTTAGAAAGTTGGTAAATTCATTAAATGAGTTAATGTGATTTAGTTGGTGAATATAGTGTTGGAATTACTTTAAAATTAAACTAATTAGACTTGGAGAGTTGTTAAATTCTTTAAATAAGTAAATGTGATTTCATTTGCTAAATATAGTGTTGGAATTAAGTTAAAACATAACTAATTAGACATAGAAAGATGTTAAGTACTTCAAATAAGTAAATGTGATTTAGGTAGTGAATATAGTGTTTGAATTAAGTTAAAGCTAAACTAATTAAACTTAAAAAGTTGTTAAGTTCCTTCAAATAAGTTAATGTCATTTAGTTGATGAATATATTGTTTGAATTAAATTAAAACTAAATTAATTTGATTTAGGTAGATGTTAAGTTCTTCAAAAAAGGAAGTGTGATTAAGTTTGTGAATATATTATTTTAATTAAGTTAGAATTAAACTAATTATACTTAGAAAAATATTAAGTTCTTAAAATAAGTAAATGTGATTTTGTTGGTGTATATACTGTTTGAATTAAAGTTAAAACTAAACGAATTACACTAAGAAAGTTGTTAAGTTCTTTAAATAAGTTAATGTTATTTAATTGGTCAATATATTGTTGGAACTAAGTTAAAAATTAAACTAATTACACGTAGAAAGATGTTATGTTATTTAAATAAGTTAATGTGATTTAGTTGGTGAATATAGTGTTGGAATTAAGTTAAAACTAAACTAATCACACTTAGAAAGATGTTAAGTTCTTTAAATAAGTAAATGTGATATAGTTGGTAAATATAGTGTTGTAATTAAGCTAAAACTAAACTAATTAGACTTAAAAAGATGTTAAGTTCTTCAAAGAAGTAAATGTGATTTAGTTGGTGAATATAGTGTTGTAATTAAGTTAAACCTAAACTAATTAGACTTAGAAAGTTGGTAAATTCATTAAATGAGTTAATGTGATTTAGTTGGTGAATATAGTGTTGGAATTACTTTAAAATAAAACTAATTAGACTTGGAAAAATGTTAAATTCTTTAAATAAGTAAATGTGTTTTCATTTGGTAAATATAGTGTTGGAATTAAGTTAAAACTTAAATAATTAGGCATAGAAAGATGTTAGGTACTTCAAATAAGTAAATGTGATTTAGTTAGTGAATATATTGTTTGAATTAAGTTAAAACTAAACTAATTAAACTTAAAAAGTTGTTAAGTTCTTCAAATAAGTTAATGTCATTTAGTTGATGAATATATTGTTTGAGTTAAATTAAAAATAAAATAATTGGATTTAGGTAGATGTTAAGTTCTTCAAAAAAGGAAATGTGATTTAGATTGTGAATTTATTACTTTAATTAAGTTATTAAACTAATTAGACTTTGAAAAATATTAAGTTCTTCAAATAAGTAAATCTGATTTAGTTGGTGTATATACTGTTTGAATTAAGTTAAAACTAAACGAATTACCCTTAGAAAGTTGTTAAGTTATTTAAATAAGTTAAATTTATTTAATTAGTCAATATAGTGTTGGAACTTAGTTAAAAATTAAACTAATTACACGTAGAGAGATGTTATGTTATTTAAATAAGTTAATGTGATTTAGTTGGTGAATATAGTGTTGGAATTAAGTTAAAGCTAAACTAATTACACTTACAAAGATGGTATGTTCTTTTAATAAGTTAATGTGATTTAGTTGGTGAATATAATGTTGGAATTAAGTTAGAACTAAACTAATTACACTTAGAAAGATGTTAAATTCTCAAATAAGTAAGTGTGATTTACTTGGTGAATGTAATGTTTGAATTAAGTTAAAACTAACTAATTAGACTTAGAAAGTTGGTAAATTCATTATATGAGTTAATGTGATTTAGTTGGTGAATATAGTGTTGGAATTACTTTAAAATTAAACTAATTAGACTTGGAAAGTTGTTAAATTCTTTAAATAAGTAAATGTGATTTCATTAGATAAATATAGTGTTGGAATTAAGTTAAAACTTAACTAATTAGACATAGAAAGATGTTAAGTACTTCAAATAAGTAAATGTGATTTAGTTAGTGAATATAGTGTTTCAATTAAAGTCAAAACTAAACGAATTAAACTTAAAAAGTTGTTAAGTTCTTCAAATAAGTTAATGCTATTTAATTGGTCAATATAGTGCTGGAACTAAGTTAAAAATTAAACTCATTATATGTAGAAAGATGTTATGTCATTTAAATAAGTTAATGTGATTTAGTTTGTGAATATAGTGTTGGAATTAAGTTAAAACTAAAATAATTACACTTAGAAATATTGTATGTTCTTTTAATAAGCTAATGTGATTTAGTTGGTGAAAAAAATGTTGGAATTAAGTTAGAACTAAACTAATTACACTTAAAAAGATGTTAAATTCTAAAATAAGTAAATGTGATTTACTTGGTGAATTTAATGTTTGAATTAAGTTAAAACTAAACTAATTAGACTTAGAAAGTTGGTAAATTCGTTAAATGAGTTAATGTGATTTAGTTGGTGCATATAGTGTTGGAATTAAGTTAAAAGTTAACTAATTAGACATAGAAAGATGTTAAGTACTTCAAATAAGTAAATGTGATTTAGTTAGTAAATATAGTGTTTGAATTAAGTTAAAATTAAACTAATTAAACTTAAAAAGTTGTTAAGTTCTTCAAATAAGTTAATGTCATTTAGTTGATGAATATATTGTTTGAATTAAATTAAAACTAAACTAATTTGATTTAGGTAGATGTTAAGTTCTTCAAAAAAGGAAATGTGATTTAGTTTGTGAATATAATATTTTAATTAAGTTAGAATTAAACTAATTAGACTTAGAAAAATATTAAGTTCTTCAAATAAGTAAATATGATTTAGTTGGTGTATATATTGTTTGAATTAAGTTAAAACTAAACGAATTACACTTAGAAAGTTGTTAAGTTCTTTAAATAAGTTAATGCTATTTAATTGGTCAATATAGTGTTGGAACTAAGTTAAAAATTAAACTAATTACACGTAGAAAGATGTTATGTTATTTAAATAAGTTAATGTGATTTAGTTGGTGAATATAGTGTTGGAATTAAATTAAAACTAAACTTATTACACTTAGAAAAATGTTAAGTTTTTTAAATAAGTAAATGTGATTTAGTTGGTAAATTTAGTGTTGTAATTAAGCTAAAACTAAACTAATTAGACTTAAAAAGATGTTAAGTTCTTCAAATAAGTAAATGTGATTTAGTTGGTGAATATAGTGTTGTAATTAAGTTTAACCTAAACTAATTAGACTTGGAAGGATGTTATGTTCTTTAAATAAGTAAATGTGATTTAGTTAGTGAATATAGTGTTTGAGTTAAGTTAAAACTAAACAAATTAGACTTAGAAAGTTTTTAAACTCTTTAAATAAGTTAATGTGATTTAGTTGGTGAATATAGTGTTGGAATTAAGTTAATACTAAACTAATTAGACTTGGAAAGATGTTAGATTCTTCAAATAAGTTGATGGGATTTAGTTGGTGAATATAGAGTTGGAATTAAGTTAAAACTAAACTAATTAGACTTAGAAAGACTTCAAGTTCTTCAAAAAATTTAATGTGATTTAGTTGGTGAATATAGTGTTTGAATTAAGTTAAAACTAAACTAATTATACTTAGAAAGATGTTATGTTCTTTAAATAAATAATGCGATTTATTAGGTGCTTATAATGTTGGAATGAAGTTCAAACTAAATAAATTACATTTAGATAGATCTAAAGTGTAACGACTAGTTTAGTCGTTTTGAGTAGCAGATTTTATTTCTGGAAAAACTGGCTGAGATGACGGATCCCACGATGGACCGTCATGAGTACGACCGACCGTCGAGGGGGTCTCGTTCAAAAACACTTAGATTTCTGAAATTTAGGTACTGAAATCGACTCTCTAAACTTCGTGACGGAATGGCAGGACGGACCGTCACAGGCGTGACGGGCCGTCACAGATCCTTCAGTAAAATCTAGTCTCTGAACTCTGTGATGGAAGCAGCAGGACGGACTGCGTAATCCCAGGCTGAGTCGGATTTCTTTAAATGTTTTTAAGGGGCGTTTTGGACTAGTCATGCTTATAATTATAAAGTTGGTGGTTGAATATTAATAATCCAATTTCTTCAGGGTTAAAGGAGATAGACTTAATTTAATTAGTGGGTTATTTTGTCATCTTTTATACTTAATTATATGTTAATTAGGGTAAAAGAAAGAGGGTTTGAATAAGAAAAATAGAAAGAACAAGGAGAGGGAAAGAGAATTGATCGAGAGAGAGAGAGGAACGAAGGGGAAAACGAAAAGGCTTGGGAAATTGCTTGCTTGATCACGAATCTTCGGTGGAGGTAGGTTATGGTTTTTATACTATTCGTAGTTAACTCTTAATAGCGAATGATATGTGTTGGGTTGTATTGTAAAGTCTTCTATACGCTTAATTGTATGCTTGCATGAATGTGATTATATAATTGTGATGAAATAAGCATGATGAAGCTATTGAATCCCAAATCTTGAAAACCCCTTGTTAATGATGACGCCTTGGTATAAAAGAAGGCTTGATGAACTAAAGTAATGAGATTGATGATGCCTTGGCATAAAAGAAGGCTTGATGAAGTAAAGTAATGAGATTGATGATGCCTTGATATAAAAGAAGGCTTGATGAATTAATAGAATAAGATTAGTGGAGCGGGTGTCACGAACCGACACATAGAATTAGGGGATCGGGTGTCAGGAACCAACACGTAGAATTAAGGGATCGAGTGTCACGAACCGACACGTAGAATTAGGGGATCGGGTGTCACGAACCGACACGTAGAATTAGGGGATCAGAGTGTCACGTTCCGACACATAGTAGTAGGGGAGCGGAGTGTCACGTACCGACACAAGAATAAAGGTGATGAATCTTGAAAGATGTTAATATACTCAATCTAATGAACCTAATTTCCAAATGAGTATGGTATTGAGGCTTGAGTCCTCATGTGTGAACTTGGCGGTACTTATTAACGATTATAGTACTTGTTGTTGCTACATGTGGAGTAATGTAGTTGATTTTATATTATTACTTGATATATATTGTTTTTTATTTTGAGTTGGCCGATGATACCTACTCAGTACTTGTGTTTTGTACTGACCCCTACTTGTATGTTTCTTTCTTTGTTATATGTGGAGTGCAGCAAACATACCGTCGTCTTCAACTCAACCGCAACTCTAGCCAGTCTTCATTTTTCCGGATTTCAGGGTGAGCTAATGTTTCTAGCTTGGACGGGATCTTCCTCTTCATGTCTTGATGCCTTGAAGTTCCGGCATGGACTAGCTTTTTATGTATTTTATCTTCTTAGATAAGTAATTTGAGGATAGATGTTCTTGTGATGATGACTTCCAAATTTTGGGGATAATGATAAGTTTTGAGTTTTAGAAGTTAATTATTGATTTCGTTAATGAGTTTTTAAGTCTTCCGCATTATATTCTGCCTATTATGTTTGAAATGATGGGGTTTAGATTTGTCGGTTCACTCACATAGGAGGATGAATGTGGGTGCCACTCACGGCTCGATTTGGGTCGTGACAAACTTTGTATTAGAGCATTAGGTTCGTTGGTCTCATCACACAAGAACGAGTCTAGTAGAGTCTTAAGGAACGGTAGGGGGACGCCTTTTCTTTTCTTTGAGAGGCTATAAGACTTTAGGAAAACTCCATTCTTTCTTTCTTTCATACTATTACTTGGGTCCAATTGGTATTTTGGTGATACAAATTGGTATCTGACCATCTTCACTCTATTTCGCAGATGGTTAGAACTAGAGCAACAACCGCGCCAACACCAGCACTGGCAAGACAAGAGGCGCCTGAGCCAACCACTAAGACTGTAGCTCGAAGAGGAGCAGTGGCAAGAGGCCGTGGAAGAGGTCGTGGGAGGATGTCCTCTAAAGGTAGAGGACAAGCACCTAGCCCATCTGATACTAGGGAAGTGACTCCTCCACCGACTGAGGAAGTGGTAAAAGAGGGTCAGGAAGGGGAGATTGAACAAGTACAGAATGCGGGATTGCCACCCCAACCTACCCCAGAGATGATCAATCAGGTTCTTCCTTATCTTAGCGGGTTATCTGATCAGGGCCAGACACCTCCAGTGTTTTCTGCACCAGCACCTCAGGTACTGGAGGTACAACATGCAGCTACTTTGGCTCCCCGCATGGATGCCTCATTGGAAATAGGCACGTTTCCTCGTCTGACTACAGGGCCTATAATGACAAATGATCAGCATGAACTTTTTAGTAAGTTTTTCAAACTGAAACCTCTAGTCTTCAAGGGTGCTGAATCTGTGGATGCCTATGATTTTCTGGTTGGCTGTCATGAGCTACTACACAAGATGGGTATAGTAGAACGGTTTGGTGTTGAGTTTGTGACTTATCAGTTTCAAGGGAATGCCAAAATGTGGTGGCGGTCACATGTTGAGTGTCAACCAACAGAGGCACCACCTATGACTGTGGCATCATTCTCTAGCTTGTTTATGGAGAAGTATATCCCCCGAACTTTGAGGGATAGGAAAAGAGATGAGTTCTTGAGCCTAGAGCAAGGTAGGATGTCGGTTACTGCATATGAGGCTAATTTTCGTGCATTATCCAGGTATGCCACTATACTTTGTTTCAGTCCACAAGAGCGGATTCACAATTTTGTGAAGGGGTTGAGGTCAAAATTGCGGATTTCAGCTTTAAAGGTAGCGGCTACGGCAAAATCCTTTCAAGAAGTGGTAGATTTCGTGATAGAGGTGGAAGGAGTGAAGCCAGATGACTTCACTATGTCATCGACATTAAATAGTTTTCGAAAGGGAGGTGAGTTTAATGGTTCTTACTCTAGAGGATAGGGTTCAGGAGGTTACTCAGTCTGACCAATTCAGTCTTCACTACAGACTGTAGTTGGGGGTCCACCTCAGACCGGTCAACACTTCTCTGAGAGACCTATGCTGGACTCCAGAGAGTGTTATGGATGTGGGGGGATTGGACATATTAGGAGGAATTTTCCAAAACAGACTTATAGACCTCCAATAGCTAGAGGTAGAGGTGGTCATGGTAGAGGCCGCTATTCTGGAAGACGTGGTGGCCGAGGTAGTGGTGGTCACCAAAATGGCCGGGGTAACGTACAAATGGGAACTACTGCGGAGCAACCTGTTAGGGGCAACGGGCAAACTGGTGATAGGGCCCATTGTTACGCTTTCCCTGGGCGGTCGGAAGCGGAGACATCAATGCTGTTATCACAGGTAATCTTTTGGTTTGTGATTGTATGAATTCTGTATTATTTGACCCTGGCTCCACATTTTCATATGTATCTTCTTCATTTGTTACTGGTCTTAATTTACATTATGAATTGCTTGACATACCTATTCGTGTGTCTACTCCAGTGGGTGAGTCTGTGATAGTTGAAAAAGTATATAGGTCTTGTTTGGTGACTTTTGTGGGGAGCAATACTTATGTAGACTTGGTTATCTTAGAAATGGTTGATTTTGATGTAATTCTTGGTATGACTTGGCTTTCTCCAAATTTTGCGATCATGGATTGTAATGCAAAAACTGTGACATTAGCCAAGCCTGGGACAGATCCATTAGTATGGGAGGGTGACTACACTTCCAATCCGGTTCGTATTATCTCCTTTCTTCGTGCTAAGAAAATGGTTAGTAAGGGTTGTTTAGCGTTCTTGGCACATCTCAGGGATGATACTACCCAAGTACCTCCAATTGAGTCGGTATCGATAGTCCGCGAGCTTTTAGATGTGTTTCCTGCAGACCTTCCTAGTATGCCACCAGATAGAGATATTGACTTCTGCATTGATCTTGAACCGGGTACTCGTCCCATTTCTATACCCCCTTATAGAATGGCTCCCGTGGAGTTAAGAGAGTTAAAGGCCCAACTTCAAGAGTTGTTGAGCAAAGGCTTCATCAGACCAAGTGCATCTCCTTGGGGTGCTCCGATTTTCTTTGTGAAGAAGAAGGATGGAAGTTTTAGGATGTGCATAGATTACAGACAACTAAATAAGTTAACGGTTAAGAACAAGTATCCTCTTCCTCGCATTGATGATTTGTTCGATCAGTTACAAGGTGCTTGTACCTTCTCAAAAATCGATTTGAGATCTGGTTATTATCAATTGAAAATACGGGTAACAGATGTGCCCAAGACTGCTTTTCAAACCAGGTATGGGCATTATGAGTTCTTAGTAATGTCTTTTGGGCTTACGAATGCCCCTGCTGCTTTCATGATCTTGATGAATGGGATTTTTAAGCCATATCTGGATCTCTTTGTGATCGTATTTATTGATGATATATTGGTATACTCAAAGAGCAAGAAGGAACATGAGGAGCACTTGAGAATTGTATTGGAAATATTGCGGGAGAAAAAGCTTTATGCCAAATTCTCCAAGCGTGAGTTTTGGCTAGATGCAGTGTCCTTCTTGGGGCATGTGGTTTCTAAGGATGGGGTGATGGTGGATCCTTCTAAGATTGAGATAGTGAAGAATTGGGTAAGACCTACTAATGTGTCAGAAATAAGGAGCTTTGTTGGTTTAGTTAGCTATTACCGTCGATTTGTCAAGGTATTCTCTTCCATTGCTTCCCAATTGACGAACTTGACTAAGCAGAATGTTCCATTTGTATGGTCGGATGAATGTGAAGAAAGCTTTCAGAAGCTCAAGACCTTGTTGACTACCGCACCAATCCTTACCTTGCTAGTGGAAGGTAAGAATTTCATTGTCTATTGTGATGCATCCTATTCGGGTTTGGGTGTAGTAATAATGCAAGAGAAGAATGTAATTGCTTATGCTTCGAGGCAATTAAAGGTGCACGAATGTAATTATCCGACCCATGATTTGGAGTTGGCTGCGGTAGTGTTTGCATTAAATCAATGGAGACATTATCTATATTGAGTCAAGTGTGAAGTCTATACAGATCATCGTAGCCTACAGTATGTCTTTACTCAGAGGGATTTGAATTTGAGACAGGGGAGATGGATGGAACTACTGAAGGATTATGATGTTACCATCTTGTATCACCCAGGAAAGGCTAATGTTGTGGCAGACGCCTTAAGTAGAAAGGCAGGGAGCATGGGAAGTCTAGCTCACTTACAAGTTTCTAGACGCCCATTGGCTAGAGAGGTTCAGAGTCTGGCTAACGACTTTATGAGGTTAGAAGTAAATGAGAAGGAGAATTTTTGGCCAGTATGGAGGCGAGATCTTCTTTTCTTGACAAGATCAAGCGGAAACAATTTGATGATGAGAAACTAAGCCGAATTCGGGATATGGTGTTGCGAGGAGAGGCTAAAGAAGCAATAATGGATGAGGAAGGTGTTTTGAGGATTAAGGGAAGGGTATGTGTGCCCCGTGTTGATGATATGATCCACACTATTCTTCTAGAGGCTCATAGTTCCGGATATTCTATACATCCTGGTGCAACCAAGATGTACTGTGACCTAAAGCAACAGTTTTGGTGGAGTAGAATGAAGCGTGACATTGTGGAGTTTGTTGCCAAATGTCCGAATTGTCAGCAAGTAAAGTATGAACACCAGAGGCCTGGAGGAACATTTCAGAGAATGCCCATTCCGGAATGGAAGTGGGAGAGAATAGCAATGGACTTCGTGGTTGGTCTTCCAAAGACAATGGGTAAGTATGACTCTATTTGGGTGATTGTCGATAAGTTAACTAAGTCTGCTCATTTCATTCCGGTCAAGGTGACGTACAATGCAGAGAAGTTAGCCAAACTCTATATCTCAGAAATCGTTTGATTGCATGGAGTTCCACTCTCCATCATATCAGATAGAGGTACGCAATATACTTCTATGTTTTGGAAAACATTGCATGCGAAATTGGGTACTAGGTTGGACCTTAGTACTGCGTTCCATCCTCAGACCGATGGTCAGTCTGAGCGAACAATTCAAGTGTTGGAGGATATGCTTCGTGCATGTGTGATAGAATTTGGCGGTGATTGGGATAACTTCTTACCCTTAGCAGAGTTTTCATACAACAGTAGCTATCACTCAAGTATTGATATGGCTCCTTCCGAAGCATTGTATGGGAGGAGATGTAGGTCTCCCATTGGTTGGTTTGATGCATTTGAGGTTAGACCTTGGGGTACTAATCTTTTGAGAGATTCATTAGAGAAGGTGAAATCTATTCAAGAAAATCTTTTAGTGGCTCAAAGCAGACAAAAGGAATATACAGATCGAAAGGTTAGAGACTTGGAGTTCATGGAGGGTGAGCAAGTCTTGCTGAAGTTTTCGCCCATGAAAGGGGTGATGCGGTTTGGAAAAAGAGGTAAGCTAAGCCCAAGGTATATTGGACCATTTGAAGTACTTAAGCGAGTAGGGGAGGTGGCTTATGAATTAGCCTTGCCCCTAGGACTGTCAGGAGTGCATCCGGTATTTCATGTGTCAATGTTGAAAAGATACCATGGGGATGGAAACTACATCATTTGTTGGGATTCAGTTCTTCTCGATGAGAATTTGACTTATGAGGAGGAGCCTGTTGCCATTCTGGATAGAGAAATTCGCAAGTTGAGATCAAGGGAGATTGCATCCATCAAAGTTCAATGGAAGAATCGACCAGTCGAAGAAGCCACTTGGGAGAAGGAGGAAGATATGCAAGAAAAGTACCCACACCTGTTTATAGATTCAGGTACTCCATTTCGCCCTTGTTTTTCTTCTTATGATCGTTTGAGGACGAATGATGGGTAAATTGGTATCTATTGTAACGACATGTTTAGTCGTTTTGAGCAGCAAATTTTATTTCTAGAAAAACTGGCTGAGACGATGGATCACACGACGGACCGTCATGAGCACGACGGACCGTCGAGGGGGTCTCGTTCCAAAACACTTAGATTTCTGAAATTTAGGTACTGAAATCGACTCTCTGAACTTCGTGACGGAAGCAGTAGGACGGACCGTCGCAGCCACGACGGCCCGTCACAGACTGCGTAATCCCAGGATGAGTCGGATTTCTATAAATGTTTTTAAGGGGCGTTTTGGACTAGTCCTGCTTATAATTATAAAGTTGGTAGTTTAATATTAATAATCCAATTTCTTCAGGGTTAAAGGAGATAGCCTTAAATTAATTAGTGGGTTATTTTGTAATCTTTTATAATTAATTATATATTAATTAGGGTAAAAGAAAGAGGGTTTGAATAAGAAAAATAGAAAGAACAAGGAGAGGGAAAGAGAATTGATCGATCGAGAGAGGAACGAAGGGGAAAACGAAAAGGCTCGGGAAATTGCATGCTTGATCACGAATCTTCGGTGGAGGTAGGTTATGGTTTTTATACTATTCGTAGTTAACTCTTAATAGCGAATGATATGTGTTGGGTTGTATTGTAAGGTCTTCTATATGTTTAATTGTATGCTTGCATGAATGTGATTATATAATTGTGATGAAATAAGCATGATGAAGCTATTGAATCCAAAATCTTGAAAACCCCTTGTTGATGATGACGCCTTGGTATAAAAGAAGGCTTGATGAACTAAAGTAATGAGATTGATGATATCTTGGTATAAAAGAAGGCTTGATGAACTAAAGTAATGAGATTGATGATGCCTTGGTATAACAGAAGGCTTGATGAATTAATAGAATGAGATTAGTGGATCGGGTGTCACGAACCGACAAGTAGAATTAGGGGATCGGGTGTCACGAACCGACATGTAGAATTAGGGGATCGGGTGTCACGAACCGACACGTAGAATTAGGGGATCGGGCGTCACGAACCGACACGTAGAACTAGGGGATCGGAGTGTCACGTTCCGATACATAGTAGTAGGGGAGTGGAGCGTCACGTACCGACACAAGAATAAAGGTGATAAATCTTGAAAGATGTTAATATACTCAATCTAATGAACGTAATTCCCTATTGAGGCTTGAGTCCTCATGTGTGAACTTGGCGGTACTTATTAACGATTATAGTACTTGTTGTTGCTACATGTGGAGTAATGTAATTGATTTTATATTATTACTTGATATATATTGTTTTCTATTTTGAGTTGGCCGATGATACCTACTCAGTACTTCTGTTTTGTACTGACCCCTACTTTTATGTTTCTTTCTTTGTTATATGTGGAGTGCAGCAAACATACCGTCGTCTTCAACTCAACCGCAACTCTAGCCAGTCTTCATTACTCCGGATTTCAGGGTGAGCTAATGCTTCTAACTTGGATAGGATCTTCCTCTTCATGTCTTGATGCCTTGAAGTTCCGGCATGGACTAGCTTTTTATGTATTTTAGCTTCTTAGATACTCTTAGATTTGTAATTTGTGGATAGATTTTCTTGTGATGATGACTTCCATATTTTGGGGATAATGATAAGTTTTGAGTTTTAGAAGTTAATTATTGATTTCGTTAATGAGTTTTTAAGTCTTCCGCATTATATTCTGCCTATTATGTTTGAAATGATGGGGTTTAGATTGGTTGGTTCGCTCACATAGGAGGATGAATGTGGGTGCCACTCACGGCTCGATTTGGGTCGTGACATAAAGTTATTTAAATAATGATTTCGTTGGTGAATATAGCATTGGAATGTAATGACCCGGAAGGTCATTTTTGGAAATTTTAAATATTTACTTAACTTGAGTTAATAAATGGATGAATAATTGTAGATAAATGATTAATTTAATAGTTAATAGGATAATGTGATAAAAAAAATTAGACCTTATACCCTTTAGCCTATATTTAATAATAAAAAAGGGGGTAAAATTCACCACTTTTGGAACATAAATAATTCAGAAAAAAAAGTGAGGAAAAGGAAAAAAAAAGGGGGCGAAGGGTTTCTGCACTTCCGCCTTACGAACTGCCTCATGTAAGTTTCTTTTGCCTCTATGTATTCCTTAATTGCTGTACACATTATATGCATATAACAATATTATATAGATAATTGTTATAATATTATATATGTGTATAACGATAAGTGATGATTGTCAATTTGAGTCTTAAAAACTAAATAAGAAATCACAGATTAGTTGAATTGTGATAATTTTGGAATTAGTTAGTTAGTGAGTATTCAGTGATCAATTGTGATTAATTGGTTGGTTTGATTATAGATAATTTAGTGTGTGTTGCTGAATAAAGAAAAACAAAGGAAGAAAAAAAGACAAAACATTTCGTCATAAATGTTATAATGTGAATGGAAATTGATAGTTTGTTCAACGTGGCTCCTAGGAAAATTTTGAAACTAAATTTAATGCAAATATATAGGTAATGATTGCTATATTATATGTGGTTAGTAATTAGGAATTAGAATTTGGAGATATAGTGCGGACGGGAGTATTCTCAGGCTTAGAGTGTTCTTTCCGTGGATAGTAGATAATTTAGTTTAATTTCTTGTTCTTATCACATTATGGGTTAAGTTTTGGCATATTGAGGTAGGTAATTAAATATTAGATCTATAGTATTATATGAATACCAATCGGATTATGATAGTTGAAATGTTAATTGACATCGAGAATTACAAACTTGATTATAAATTTGAGGTGTATTTTTAGGTCAAGGTTAAACACATAAAAGTGTGAGTGATGTTAGTTCTAAAACCTTATTGTGAATATATACTTGATTAGATTCCATTGTTTCAGAAGCTCAACGGAAAGGGATGGCTCAAGTCCAAGAGTAATTATTCGATTGGCTAAGGCAAGTGGATTATTAAACTCTTGTTAAGCGTAAGAAATTCGTGTATTTCCTTGTGTGATGTTGAGAAATGATTTGGAGACTTGTTGCTTATTTGTTGGTGTTGTATTCCTTGTTGCAAATTGTGTTTTGTTATCAAAATGGCTATCTCCTCATTTTTATTTTATTATGTAATTCAAAATACATTTGAAACATTGTTGTGATAAGAGTTATGTGATAAGAAGATGTACCATTTCGCGGGTCGTATCGCGCACCGCGATGGATATTATATTTCGAGAGATGTATCATGCGCTGCGACAGTTACTATTATCGAGGGTCATGTCATGCACCGCGATAGATGCATGGACAGATATGTCCCCCATGGGTCCAAGACTGAGAGACAACGGGTGTGTATCATTAGGAAAGACATGCATCACTATCCTTGACATTCCATCTCATGGCATTGCACATCTTATTCTTGATGAACTTGACTACGTGGTTTGCTGATCTTGTTAGTGTTTCTCTGTGAAAATTGTGACTGTTGAATAGCTATTATTGAGAATATGTAAACTAATATAGTGTGGTTACTGAGTTGTGTGTTTGGTAAATTGTGAGTTGTTTGTAGTGTGGAGGTTCAGATAGGGTAGTACCCGTATTTTGTTCCCTTAACTTGTGTTTAGAGGTTTGCTTGTTGGGTATCGCGGGGTTTGGTACTCACCCCTTGCTTCTACAAATTTTTGTAGGTTACGAACATGTATTTTTGTGATACCTTCCATTCTCTTCGTTTCCGAGGAATCTTGTGGATGATTGTGAGGTAGCTGTTTGTCATCTCAGCAAACTTTCCTACTCCAGTTTATGACTTTGTTTTTACTTGAAAGACAACTTCATGTTAGACTCGTACTCATTATTTTAATTCTAGTATTTACATTAGAGGCTTGTGCACGTGACTACAAGGTCTTGAGAATTGAATTAAGTTGAATTTTTCCCGTATTAGTAATTGTTATCAGACTTTGGTTTTATTTCTGCATTTTACCAAAATTATTGGGTTAGGCTGACTTGTCTTGGTGGGATAAAACGAGTGCCATCACTCCCGGTTTTGGGTCGTGACATGGAATTAAGTTAAAACTAAACAAATTTGACTTGAAAAGTTCTTAAATTCTTGAAATAAGTTAATGTGATTTAGTTGATGAATATATTGTTTGAATTAAGTAAAAATAAAACCTATTACACATAGAAAGATTTTAAATTCTTCAAAAAAGATTATGGGATTTAGTTGGTGAATATAGAGTTGGAATTAAGTTAAAACTAAAATAATTATACTTAGAAAGATGTTAAGTTATTCCAATAAATAATGCAATTTATTAGGTGCATATAATGTTGGAAGTAAGTTAAAACTAAACAAATTACATTTAGAAAGACGTAAAGTTCTTTAAATAAGTAAATGTGATTTAGTTGGTGAATATAGTGTTTGAATTAAGTTTAAGCTAAACTAATTACACTGAGAAAGTTGTTAAGTTCTTTAAATAAGTTAATGCGATTTATTTGGTCAATATAGCGTTGGAACTAAGTTAAAATTAAACTAATTACACGTGGAAAGATGTTATGTTCTTTAAATAAGTAAATGTGAGGTAGTTGGTGAATATAGTGTTGGAATTAATTTAAAACTAAACTAATTATACTTAGAAAATTGTTAAATTCATTAAGTAAGTTAATGTGATTTAGTTAGTGAATATAGTGTTGGAATTAAGTTAAAACTAAACTAATTTGACTTGGAAAAATGTTAAATTCTTTAAATAAGTAAACGTGATTTAGTTGGTGAATATAGCGCTGAAATTAAGTTAAAACTTAACTAATTAGACTTAGAAGATGTTAATTTTTTCAAATAAGTTAGTGAATATAACGTTTGAATTAATTTAAAGCCAAACTAATTAGACTTAAAAAGTTGTTAAGTTCTTTAAATCTGTTAATGTAATTTAGTTGATGAATATATTGTTTGAACTAAGTTAAAACTAAACTAATTACACTTGGAATGATTTTAAATTCTTCAAATAAGTTGATAGGTAGTTGGTGAATATAGTGTTGGAATTAAGTTAAAACTAAACTAATCAAACTTGGAAAGTTGCTAAATTTTTTTAAAAAATAAGTTAATGTTATTTATTTGTTGAATATAGTGTTTAAACGAAGTTAAAATTAAACTAATTAAACTTGGAAAGATGTTAAGCTCTTTAAATAAGTTAATGTGATTTAGTTGATGAATATAGTGTTTGAATTAAGTTAAAACTAAACTAATTAGACTTAGAAAGTTGTTAAATTTTTTAAATAAGTAAATGTAATTTAGTTGGTGAATATAGTGTTGGAATAAAGTGAAAACCAAACAAATTAGACTTGGAAAAATGTTAAATTCTTTAAACAAGTTAATGTGATTTATTTGGTGAATATAGTGTTGTAATTAAGTTATAACTAAACTAATTAGACTTAGAAAGATTTGAAGTTCTTCAAATAAGTAAATGTGAATTAGTTGGTGAATATAGTTTTTAATTAAGTTAAAACTAAACTAATTAGACTTAGAAAGATGTTAAGTTCTTTAGATAAATTAATGTAATTTAGTTGGTTTATATAGTGTTTGAATTAAGTTAAAACTAAACTAATTACACTTAGAAAGTTTTTAAGTTCTTTAAATAAGTTAATGTGATTAAGTTGGTGAATATAGTGTTGGAATTAAGTTAAAACTAAACTAATTACACGTATAAAGATGTTATGTTCTTTAAATAAGTTAATGTGATTTAGTTGTTGAATTGTCACGACCCAATACGAGCCGCGAGTGGCACCCACACCTATCCTATTATGTGAGCGAACCAACCAATCTAACCCCAGCATTTCAACCTTATTAACTCGAATATAATGCGGAAGACTTAAAACTCATTAAAAAAATCAATAAATAACTTCTAAAATTTAATAATTATTATTCCCAAAACCTGGAAGTCATCACCAGAAGAACATTCTATCCTCTATTACTAAATCTCAGAGTATCTAGGAAGCTAAAATAAGTAAACAAATGGTCCATGTCCGCATTTCAAGGACATCAAGACATGAATGAAAGAGAATCCAGTCCGAGCTAGGAACAATAGCTCACCCTGAAATCTAACGTGATGAAAACTGGCAAGAGTTGAGGACGAGTTGAGGTCGATGGCACGTTTGCTGTATTCCACAAATAACAAAGAAGAAAATTACAAGTAGGGGTCAGTACAAGGCACAAGTACTGAGAAGGTATCATCGGCCAACTCAAAATAGAAAGCAATATATATCATATAATAACATAAAACCAACCAAATACTTAACAAGTGACAACAACAAGTACCATAACCATTGGCCACAACACCAAGCACATCTATGAGGACTCAAGCCTCCACACCATACTCATTTGGGAAATTGGTTCTTTAAATCTGAGTATATCAGCATAATTCAAGATTCATTCTCTTTACTATCCTGGTGTCGGAACGGGACACTCCGATCCCCTCAATATTCATTCATCTTACTATCCTGGTGCCGGAAGGTGACACTACGATCCCCTACTATCCTGGTGTCGGAACATGACACTCTGATCCCCTACTACTACGTGTCGGTTCGTGATACCCGATCCTCTACTATCCTGTGTCAGAACGTGACACGCCGATCCCCAAATTCTACGTGTCGGTTCGTGACACCCGATCCCCTAATCTCATTCTTTCTGTTCATCAAGCCTTCTTTTATACAAAGGCATCATCATTAACAAAGCGGTTTTAAGGTTTAAGATTTAACAGCCTCATCATGCGAATTCATCACAATTACATAATCACATCATGAAAGCACACAATTAAGCATATAGAAGACTTTACAAAATTACCCAATACATAGCAATCGCTATTTAGAGTTTACTACGAAATAGCATAAACCATAACCTACCTCCACCGAAGAATTGTGATCACGCAAACTATTCCTCAAAGCCTCTGCTTGCCTCTTCGTTTCTCCCTCTCTCATTTGTTCTCCCCTCTTCTCGTTGTTCTTTCTATTTTTCCTTATTCCAACTCTTTTTCTTTTACCCTAATTACCATATAATTAAGTATAAAAGATGGTAAAATTAACCCACTATTTATTTTCAGGTTACCTCCTTTAACCCCCAAGTAATTGAATTATTAACATTAAACCACTAATTCTATAATCATTAGCAGGAATAGTCCAAAACACCCCTTAAAAACTTTTAACAGAAATCCGACCCACTTAGGGTTACGCCGCCTATGACGGTCCCTCATGATTGCGACGGTCCATCCTGCAGAGTCGTCACAGAGTTGAGAGACTCAATTACATTAAAGACTCTGTGCCGGTCCGTCGTACCTACGACGGTCCGTGCTGCTCTTCCGTCACGAAGTTCAGAGAGTTGTTCCCAGTACCCAAATTTCCAGAGTCTAAGTGTTTGGGAACGAGACCCCCTCGACGGTCCGTCGTGCCCATGACGTTCCGTCGTGGGATCTGTCGACCCAGACAACTATTACAAGAAATAAACTGTACTACTCAAAATGACTAAACAGGTCATTACAATAGATACAAATTTACCCATCGTTCGTCCTCGAACGATCACAGGAAGAAAAACAAGGGCGAGAAAGAGTACCTGAGTCTGTAAAGAGATGTGGATATTTTTCTTGCATATCAGCCTCCTTCTCCTAGGTGGACTCTTCAACTGGCCGATTCTTCCATTGAACCTTGATGGATGCAATCTCTCCTTACCTCAACTTGCGGACTTCCCTTTCTAAAATAGCAACAGGCTCCTCCTCATAAGACAAATTCTCATCAAGAAGAACTGAATCCCAACGAATGATGTAGTTTCCATCCCCATGGTATCTTTTCAACATAGATACATGAAATACCGGGTGCACTCCTGACAGTACTGGGGGCAAGGCTAATTCATAAGCTACCTCCCCCACGCGGTTCAGAACTTCAAATGGACCAATATACCTCCGACTAAGCTTATCTCGCTTACCAAACCGCATCACTCCTTTCATGGGCGACACCTTCAGCAAGACTTGCTCACCCTCTATAAACTCCGACTCTCTAACCTTTCGATCTGCATATTCGTTCTGCCTACTTTGAGCTGCTAGAAGCTTTTCCTGAATGCATTTCACTTTATCTAACGACTCCCTCAGAAGGTGAGTACCCCAAGGTCTAACCTCAAATGCATCAAACCACCCAATGGGAGACCTACATCTTCTCCCATACAGTGCCTCAAATGGGGCCACATCAATACTTGAATGATACCTATTGTTGTATGAGAATTCTGCTAAGGGTAAGAAGTTATCCCAATGACCACCAAACTCTATCACACATGCACGAAGCATATCCTCCAAAACCTGAATCGTTTGCTCAGACTGACCATCGGTTTGAGGGTGAAATGCAGTACTAAGATCCAACCTAGTACCTAAATCGGCATGCAATGTTCTACAAAACATAGAAGTAAATTGTGTACCTCTATGTAACGACCTGTCTATTCGTTTTTGAGCAGCAAATTTTATTTCTAGAAAAACAGGTTGAGGCGACGGACTCCACGAAGGACCGTCATGGGCAAGACGGACCGTCGTATGGTCTCGTTTCAAAACACTTAGAAAATCTGAAATTGGGTACTAAAAATCGACTCTCTGAACTTTGTGACGGAATGGCAGGACGGACCGTCACAGGTGTGACGGACCGTCACAGACCCTTGGTGGAAATTTGGGTCTCTCAACTCTGCGATGACCTGCAGGACGGACCGTCGCAGGCACGACGGCCCGTCACAGTTTGCATAATCCCAGTTGGAGTCGGATTTCTGGTTAAGTTTTAAGCGACGTTTTTGACTATTCTTGCCTTAGTTATAAAGTTTGTGGGTTTATATTAATAACTCAAATTCTTGGGGGTTAAAAAAGGTAACCCTAAGTTAATTAGTGGGGTATTATTGCCATCTTTTATTCTTAATTATATACTAATTAGGGTAAAAGAAAGAGGGTTTGAATAAGAAAATAGAAAGAACAAGAAGGGAGAGAGAGAAACGATCGAGAAGAAGAAAAAAACACCAAGCTTTGAGGATTAACTTGCTTGATTTCAATTCTTCGGTGGGGGTAGGTTATGGTTTTCATGCTTTCATAGTAAACTCTTAATAGTGAATGATATGTATTGGTAGTATTGTAAACCCTACTATAAGCTTAATGGTATGTTTGCATGAATATGATTATGTGATTGTGATAAGATAATCATGATGACAATATTGAATCACAAATCTTGAAAAGAAACTTTAATATAAATTATTAATGATGATGCCTTAGTATAGAAGAAGGCTTTATGAATTAAAGTAAGGGGATTGATGAAGCCTTGGAATAGAGAAGCCTTGATGATTTACAGAATGATATTAGTGGATCGGAGTGTCACATTCCGACACATAGTATTAGTGGATCGGAGTGTCATGTTCCGACACATAGTATTAGTGGATCGGAGTGTCACATTCCGACACATACTATTAGTGGATCGGAGTGTCACGTACCAACACATGTAGAGGATCGGAGTGTCACGTTCCAACACATGTAGGGGATCAGAGTGTCACGTTCTGACACATGTAGGGGATCAATGTGTCACGTACCGACACATGTAGGGGATCGAAGTGTCACGTTCTGACACATGTAGGGGATCGGAGTGTCACGTACTGACACATGTAGGGGATCGGAGTGTCACTTTCCGACACATGTAGGGGATCGGAGTGTCACGTACCGACAAATGTAGGGGATCGGAGTGTCACATTCCGACACATGTAGGGGATCGGAGTGTCATGTACCGACAGATAGTAGTAGGGGATCGGAGTGTCACGTACCGACACAAGAGGAGGAAAGATAATGAATCTTGAAAGATGATAATATACTCAACTTAATAAACTTAATTCCCAAATGAGTATGGTGTTGAGGCTTGAGCCCTCATGGATGAACTTGATGGTACTTATTGATGATTATAGTACTTGTTGCTACATGTTGAGTTTTATAGTTGATTTACGATAATATTTGATCTATACTGTTCCCTATTTCGAGTTGGCTGATGATATCTACTCAGTACCCGTGGTTTGTACTGACCCCTACTTTTATGTTTTTCTTCTTGTTATTTGTGGAGTGCAGCAAACGTGCCGTCATCTTCGACTCAACAGTAACTCAAGCCAGTCTTCGTCACACCGGATCTTCAGGGTGAGCTAACGCTTCTAGCTTGGACTGGATCTTCTCCTTCATGTCTTGATGCCTTGAACCTCCGGCATGGACTAGCTTCTTATGTATTTTTATCTTTTAGGATACTCTTAGTTTAGTCATTTGATCGTAGATGTTCTTGTGATGTTGACTTCTAGATTTTGGGGAATAATAGATGTTTAATTTTAGAAGTTAATGAATTGATTTTATTAATGAGTTAAGTCTTCCGCATTACTTTCTGTTGTTGTTACATTGAAATGTTAAGGTTTAGATTGGCTGGTTCGCTCACATTGGAGGGTAAGTGTGGGTGCCAGTCGCGATCCGATTTGGGTCGTGACAAACTTGGTATCAGAGCATTAGGTTCGTTGGTCTCATCACACAAGAACGAGTCTAGTAGAGTCTTGAGGAACGGTAGGGGGACGCCTTTACTTTTCTTTGAGAGGCTATAGGACTTTAGGAAAATTCCATTCTTTCTTTCTTTCTTTCGTGCTACTACTTGAATCCAATTGGTATCTAGGTGATACAAATTGGTATCTGACAATCTTCACTCTCTTTCGCGGATGGTTAGAACTAGAGCAACGACTGCGCCAACACCAACATCGGTAAGACAAGAAGCGTCTGAGCCAGCCACTAGGGCTGTAGCTCGAGGAAAAGCAGCGGCAAGAGGCCGTGGTAGAGGTCGTGGGAGGACGTCCTCTAGGGGAAGAGGACGAGCACCTAGCCCATCTGATACTAGGGCAGTGACTCCTCCACCGACTGAGGAAGTAATAAGAGAAGGGGAGGATGGGGAAACTGAACAAGTGCAGAATGAGGGATTGCCACCCCAACCTACCCTAGAGATGATCAATCAGGGTCTCGCCTATCTCAGTAGGTTGTCTGATCAAGGTCAGGCACCTCCACTATTTTCTGTGCCAAAACCTCTGGTATTCAAGGGTGTTGAATCGGAGGATGCTTATGATTTTCTGGTTGACTGTCACGAGCTACTACACAAGATGGGTATAGTAGAACGGTTTGGTGTGGAGTTTGTGACTTATCAGTTTCAAGGGAACGCCAAAATGTGGTGGCGGTCACATATTGAGTGTCAACCAACAGAGGCACCACCTATGACTTGGGCCACATTCTCTAGCTTGTTTATGGAGAAGTATATCCCCCGAACTTTGAGGGATAGGAAAAGGGATGAGTTCTTGAGCCTAGAGCAAGGTAGGATGTCGGTTACTGCATATGAGGCTAAGTTTCATGCATTATCAAGGTATGCCACCAGATAGGGATATTGACTTCTGCATTGATCTTGAACCGGGTACTCGCCCCATTTCTATACCCCCTTATATAATGGCTCCCGCGGAGTTAAGAGAGTTAAAAGCCCAACTTCAAGATTTGATAAACAAAGGCTTTATTAGACCAAGTGCATCTCCTTGGGGTGCTCCGGTTTTGTTTGTAAAGAAGAAGGATGAGAGTTTTTGAATGTGTATACACTACAGACAACTAAAAAAGGTAACCATAAAGAAAAAGTATCCTCTTCCCCGCATTGATGACTTGTTCGATCAGTTACAAGGTGCTTGTGTCTTCTCTAAGATTGACTTGAGATCCGGTTATCATCAATTGAAAATACGGGCAACGGATGTGCCAAAGACTACTTTTCGAACGAGGTATGGGCATTACAAATTTGTAGTGATGTCTTTTGGTCTTACAAATGCCCCTGCTGCGTTCATGAGCTTGATGAACGGGATTTTTAAGCCTTATTTGGACCTCTTCGTGATCGTATGTATTGATGATATATTGGTATACTCAAAGAGCAAGAAGGAACATGAAGAGCATTTGAGAATGGTATTGGAAATGTTGGGGGAGAAAAAGCTTTATGCCAAGTTCTCTAAGTGTGAGTTTTGGCTAGATGCAGTTTCCTTCTTGGGGCACGTGGTTTCTAAGGATTGAGTGATGGTGGATCCTTCTAAGATTGAGACAGTAAAGAATTGGGTAAGACCTACTAATGTGTCAGAAATAAGGAGCTTTGTTGGGTTAGGTAGCTACTACCATCGATTTGTCAAGGGATTCTCTTCTATTGCTTCCCAACTGACGAACTTGACTAAGAAAAATGTTCCATTTGTATGGTCGGATGAGTGTGAAGAAAGCTTTCAGAAGCTCAAGACTTTGTTGACTACCGCACCCATTCTCACCTTGCCAGTGGAAGGTAAGAATTTCATTGTATAATGTGATGCATCCTATTCGGGTTTCGGTGCAGTGCTAATGCAAGAGAAGAATGTGATTGCTTATGCTTCAAGACAATTAAAAGTGCATGAACGTAACTACCCAACTCATGATTTGGAATTGACCGCGGTAGTGTTTGCATTAAAGCAATGGAGACACTATTTATATGGGGTTAAGTGTGAGGTCTATACGGATCATCGTAGCCTACAGTATGTCCTTACTCAGAAAGATTTGAACTTGAAACAGAGGAGATGGATGGAACTACTGAAGGACTACGACATCACTATTTTGTATCATCCGGGGAAGGCGAATGTTGTAGCGGATGCTTTAAGTAGAAAGGTGGGAAGCATGGGAAGTCTAGCTCACTTGCAATCTTCTAGACGCCCTTTGGCTAGAGAGGTTCAGACTCTAGCTAATGACTTGATGAGATTAGAAGTAAATGAGAAGGGAGGATTGTTTGCTTCTATGGAGTAAAGATATTCTTTTCTTGACAAAATTAAGGGAAAACAGTTTGATGATGAGAAACTAAGAAGAATCCAAGATAAGGTATTGCGAGGAGAGTCTAAGGAAGCACAAATCGATGAGGAAGGTGTTTTGAGAATCAAGGGAAGGGTATGTGTGCCCTGTGTTGATGATTTGATCAACACTATTCTGACAGAAGCTCATAGTTCAAGGTATTCTATACATCCGGGTGCAACCAAGATGTACCGTGATCTAAAACAACACTTTTGGTGGAGTAGAATGAAGCGTGATATTGTTGACTTTATTGCTAAGTGTCCAAACTGTCAACATGTAAAGTATGAACACCAAAGGCCTGGAGGAACACTTCAGAGAATGCCCACTCCGGAATGTAAATGGGAGAGGATCGCAATGGACTTCGTGGTTGGTCTTCCCAAGACATTGGGAAAGTTTGATTCTATTTGGGTGATTGTTGATAGGTTAACTAAATCTGCTTATTTCATTCCGGTCAAGGTGACTTACAATGCTGAAAAGGTAGCCAAACTTTACATCTCGGAAGTGGTGCGATTGCATGGGGTTCCACTATCCATCATATCAGATAGAGGTACGCAGTTTACTTCTTAGTTTTGGAAAACATTGCATGCGGAATTGGGTACTAGGTTGGACCTTAGTACTGCGTTCCATCCTCAGACCGACGGTCAGTCTGAGCGAAAGATTCAAGTGTTGGAGGATATGCTTTGTGCATGTGTGATAGAGTTTGGTGGCCATTGGGATAGTTTCCTACCCTTAGCAGAGTTTTCATACAATAATAGCTATCACTCAAGTATTGATATGGCCCCATTTGAAGCATTGTATGGGAGGAGATGTAGGTCTCCCATTGGTTGGTTTGATGCATTCGAGGTTAGACCTTGGGGTACTGACCTTTTGAGGGATTCGATAGAGAAAGTGAAGTCTATTCAAGAAAAGCATCTAGCGGCGCAAAGTACACAAAAAGAATATGCAGATTGAAAGGTTAGAGATTTAGAGTTCATGGAAGGTGAACAAGTCTTGTTGAAAGTTTCGCCCATGAAAGGAATGATGCGGTTTGGAAAAAGGGGTAAACTAAGTCCAAGGTACATTGGACCATTTGAAGTACTTAAGCGAGTAATAGAGGTGGCTTATGAGTTAGCCTTGCCTCCAGTGCTGTCCGGAGTACATCCGGTATTCCATGTGCCTAGGTTGAAAAGATTTCATGGGGACGGAAACTACATTATTCGTTGGGATTCAGTTTTGCTTGATGAGAACTTGTCTTATGAGGAGGAGCCTGTTGCTATTTTAGATAGAGAAGTTCGCAAGTTGAGGTCAAGAGAGATTGCATCCATCAAGGTGCAATGGAAGAATCGACCGGTTGAAGAAGCCACTTGGGAGAAGGAGGTGGATATGCGAGAAAAATACCCATATTTGTTCACAGATTCAGGTACTCCTTTTCACCCTTGTTTTCCTTCTTGTGATCGTTCGGGGACGAACGATGGGTAAATTGGTATCTAATGTAACGACCTGTCTAGTCGTTTTTGAGCAGCAGATTTTATTTCTGGAAAACAGGCTGAGGCGATGGACCCCACGAGGGACCGTCATGGGCACGACAGACCGTCGCAGGGTCTCGTTTCAAAACACTTAGAAAATCTGAAATTGGGTACTAAAAATCGACTCTCTGAACTTTGTGACGGAATGGCAGGACGGACCGTCACAGGTGTGACAGACCGTCACAGACCCTTGGTGGAAATTTGAGTCTCTGAACTCTGCGACGACCTGCTGGACGGACCGTCGCAGGCACGACGGCCCATAACAGTTTGCATAATCCCAGTTGGAGTCGGATTTCTGGTTACGTTTTAAGGGACGTTTTTGACTATTCTTGCCTTAATTATAAAGTTCGTGGGTTTATATTAATAACTCAAATTCTTGGGGGTTAAAAGAGGTAACCCTAAGTTAATTAGTAGGGTATTATTGTCATCTTATATTCTTAATTATATACTAATTAGGGTAAAAGAAAGAGGGTTTGAATAAGAAAATAGAAAGAACAAGAAGGGAGAGAGAGAAACGATCGAGAAGAAGAAGAAAACACCAAGCTTTGAGGATTAACTTGCTTGATTTCAATTCTTCGGTGGGAGTAGGTTATGGTTTTCATGCTTTCATAGTAAACTCTTAATAGTGAATGATATGTATTGGTAGTATTGTAAACCCCACTATATGCTTAATGGTATGTTTGCATGAATATGATTATGTGATTGTGATAAGATAAGCATGATGAAAATATTGAATCCCAAATCTTGAAAAGAAACTTTAATATACATTATTAATGATGAATCGTTCGTTCAAACTTACCGTCGGTCTGAGGATGGAACACAGTACTAAGGTCCATCCTAGTACCCAATTCCGCATGCAATGTTTTCCAAAACTTAGAAGTAAACTGCGTACCTCTATCTGATATGATGGAAAGGAGAACTCCATGCAACCGAACGACTTCTGAGACATAGAGCCTGGCTAACTTCTCTGCATTGTAAGTCACCTTAACCGGAATGAAGTGAGCAGACTTAGTTAACCTATCAACAATTACACAAATGGAGTCATACTTACCCATTGTCTTTGGAAGACCAACCACAAAGTCCATTGCAATTCTCTCCCACTTCCATTCAGGAATGGGCATTCTCTGAAGTGTCCCTCCAGGCCTCTGGTGTTCATACTTTACTGCTGACAATTCGGGCATTGAGCAACAAAATCAACAATGTCCCGCTTCATTCTACTCCACCAAAAATGTTGCTTTAGGTCACGATACATCTTGGTTGCACCGGGATGTATAGAATACCTTGAACTATGAGCCTCTGTAAGAATAGTGTGAATCAAATCATCGACGCGGGGTACACATACCCTTCCCTTATTCCTCAAAACACCTTCCTCATTGATTTTTGCTTCTTTAGCCTCTCCTCGCAATACCTTATCTCGAATCCGGATCAGTTTTTCATCAGTGAACTGCTTTCCCTTAATCTTTCAAGAAAGGAAGATCTTGCCTCCACACATGCCAAAAATCCTCCCTTCTCTAGTACTTCCAGCCTCATAAAGTCATTAGCCAGAGTCTGAACCTCTCTAGCAAATAGGCGTCTAGAAACCTACAAGTGAGCTAGACTTCCCATGCTTCCTGCCTTTCTAGTTAAAGCATCTGCCACAACATTAGCACTACACCCAAACCAGAATAGGATGCATCACAATAAACAATGAAATTCTTACCTTCCCCTGGCAGGGTAAGAATTGGTGCAGTAGTCAACAAGGTCTTGAGTTTCTGAAAGCTTTCTTCACACTCGTCTAACCATACAAATGGAACACTCTGCTTAGTCAAATTTTTCAATTGGCAAGCAACGGAAGAAAATCCCTTGACAAATCGATGGTAGTAGCTAGCTAAACCAACAAAGCTGCTTACCTCTGTAACATTAGTAGGTCTTACCCAACTCTTCACTGCTTCGATCTTAGAAGGATCCACCATCACTCCATCCATAGAAACCACATGCCCCAAGAAGGACACTGAATCTAGCCAAAACTCACACTTGGAAAATTTGGCATAATGTTTTTTCTCCCTCAACATCTCCAATACAATTCTCAAGTGCTCCTCATGTTCTTTCCTGCTCTTAGAGTATAACAGTATATCATCAATGAATACAATGACAAAGAGATCCAGATATAGCTTAAAAATCCCATTCATCAAGCTCATGAAAGCAGCAGGGGCATTTGTAAGCCCAAAAGACATTACTAAGAACTCATAATGTCCATACCTGGTCCGAAAAGCAGTCTTTGTCAAATCCGTTGCCCGTATTTTCAATTGATGATAACCCGATCTCAAATCGATTTTTGAGAAGGTACAAGAACCTTGTAACTGATCGAAGAAATCATCGATGCGAGGAAGAGGGTACCTGTTCTTAATGGTTACCTTATTCAGTTGCCTGTAGTCTATGCACATCCGAAAACTTCCATCCTTCTTCCTCACAAACAAAACAGGAGCACCCCAAGGGGGTGCACTTGGTCTAATGAAGCCTTTGCTTAACAACTCTTGCAGTTGGGCCTTTAACTCTCTTAACTCAATGGCACCTATCCTATTAGGGGGTATGGAAATGGGGCGAGTACCCAGCTCCAGATCAATACAGAAATCAATAACTCTATCCGGTGGCATACCAGGAAGGTCTGCAGGAAACACATCCAGAAACTCACGGACTATCAAAACAAACTCAATTGAAGGTACTTGGGTAGTATCATCCCTAAGGTGTGCCAACAAACCTAAACACCCTTTACTAATCATTCTCTTGGCACGAAAAAAGGAGATGATACGAACTGGAGTGGAAGTGTAGTCACCCTCCCACACTAATGGATCTGACCAAGGCTTGGCCAACATTACAGTTTTAGCATTACAATCTAAGATTGCAAAATTTGGAGATAGCCAAGTCATACCCAAAATTACATCGAAGTCAACCATTTATAGGATAACCAAGTCTACATGAGTATTGCTCCCCACAAAAGTCACAAGACAAGACCTATACACCTTTTCAACTATCGTAGACTCACCCACCGGAGTAGAGACACGAATAGGAATGTTAAGCAAATCACAATGTAAATTAAGAATAGTAGCAAATGAGGAAGATGCATATGAAAATGTGGAGCCAGGATCAAATAATACAGAAGCCATGCAATCACAAACCAAAAGATTACTTGTGATAACAACATCACATGTCTCCGCTTCAAACCTCCCAAGGAAAGCATAACAATGGGCCCTATAACCTGTCTGTCAGTTGCCCCTACCATGTTGCACCGCATTAGTTCCATTTTGCCCGCCACCCCGGTTGATTTGGTGACCTCCATTACCTTTGCCACCCCGTCCTCCAGAATAGCGGCCTCTTCCATGACCACCTCTACCTCTGACTATTGGGGGTCTGTAACTTTGTTTTGGACAATACCTCCTGATATGTCCGGTCTCCCCACACCCATAACACTCTCTGGGTTCAAGCATAGGTCGCTGTGAGAACGACGGAGTTTGGGGATAACCCCCAAACTCAGGGAAGTGTTGACCGGTCTGATGTGGACCCCCAGCTACAGCCTGCAGTGAAGACTGAATAGGTCGGGCTGGGTAACCTCCTAAACTCTGCCCTCTGGGGTAAGACCCACCAAACTCACCTCCCTTACAAAACTTCTTAGGTGTCGATGCCATGGTGAAGTCGTCTGGCTTCACTCCCTCAACTTCAATCACAAAATCTACCACCTCCTTAAAGGATTTTGCTGCAGTAGCTACCTCTAAGGCTGGAATCTGCAAATCTGACCTCAATCCCTTCACAAAACGGCGAATCCGCTCTTATGGACTGAAGCAAAGATGGGTGGCACACGTGGATAATGCACGAAACTTAGCCTCATAAGTAGTAACCGACATCTTGCCTTGCTCTAGGCTCAGAAACTCATCCCTCTTCCTATCCCTCAAAGTCTGGGGTATATACTTCTCCATAAACAAGCTAGAGAATGATGCCCAAGTCAGGGGTGGTGCCTTTGCTTGTTGACACTCAACATACGACCGCCACCACATTTTGGCATTTCCCTGAAACTGATAGGTTACAAACTCAACACGGAATCGTTCCACTATGCCCATCTTATGTAGCAGCTCATGACAATCAACTAGATAATCATAGGCATCCTCAGATTCAGCACCCTTTAAAACTGGAGGTTTCTACTTCAAGAACATAGTGAAAAGTTCATGCTGATCGCTTGTCATTGTACGCCATGTAGTAAACCGAGGAAACGTGCCTATTTCCAATGAGGCATCCATGCGGGGAGCCACAGCAGCTGCATGTTGTACTTCCGAAACCGGAGGTGCTGGTGTAGAAAACACTGGAGGTGTCTGGCCTTGATCAAGTAACCCGCTAAGATAAGCAAAAACCTGATTAATCATCTCTGGGGTAGGTTGGGGTGGTAATTCCTCATTTTTCACTTGCTCATTCTCCCATTCCTCACCCTCTCTTAATACTTACTTAGTTGGTGGAGGAGTCACCACCCTAGTACTAGCTGGGCCAGGTGCTTGTCCTCTTCCTCTAGAGGACATCCTCCCGCGACCTCTACCACGGCCTCTTGTCACTGCTCCTCTTCAAGCTACAGCCTCAGTGGCTGGTTCAGACGCATCTTGTCTTGCCGGTGTTGGTGTTGGCGTAGTTGTTGCTCTAGTTCTAACCATCTGCGAAATAGAGTGAAGATGGTCAGATACCAATTTGTATCAGCTAGATACCAATAGGATCCAAGTAATAGCACGAAAGAAAGAAAGAATGGAATTTTCCTAAAGTCTTATAGCCTCTCAAAGAAAAGTAAAGGCGTCCGCCTACTATCCTTCAACACTCTACTAGACTCGTTCTTGTGTGATGAGACCAACGAACCTAAAGCTCTGATACCAAGTTTTTCACGACCCAAAACGAGCCGCGAGTGGCACCCACACTTATCCTATTATGTGAGCAAACCAACAAATCTAACTCCAGCATTTCAACCATAATAACCCGAATATAATGCGGAAGACTTAAAACTCATTAATAAAATCAATATATAACTTCTAAAATTTAATACTTATTATTTTAAAAACCTTGAAGTCATCACCACAAGAACATTCTATCCTCAATTAGTAAATCTAAGAGTATCTAGGAAGCTAAAATAAGTAAACAAATGGTCCATATCCGCACTTCAAGGACATCAAGACATGAATGAGAGAGAATCCAGTCCGAGCTAGGAACAATAGCTCACCCTGAAATCTGATGTGATGAAGACTGGCTAGAGTTGAGGACGAGTTGAGGTCGATGGCACGTTTGCTGCACTCCACAAATAACAAAGAAGAAAATTACAAGTAGGGGTCAGTACAAGGCACAAGTACTGAGTAGGTATCATCGGCCAACTCAAAATAGAGAGCAACTATATATATTAGATAATAACATAAAACCAACCAAATACTTAACAAGTGACAACAACAAGTACCATAACTATTGGCCACAACACCAGGCACATCTATGAGGAATCAAGCCTCCACACCATACTCATTTGGGAAATAGGTTCTTTAAATCTGAGTATATTAGCATAATTCAAGATTCATTCTCTTTACTATCCTGGTGTCGGAACGTGAAACTCCGATCCCCTTAATATTCATTCATCTTACTATCCTGGTGCCGGAAGGTGACACTCCGATCCCCTACTATCCTGCTGTCGGAACGTGACACTCCGATCCCCTACTACTACGTGTCGGTTCGTGACACCCGATCCTCTACTATCCTGGTGTCAGAACGTGACACTCCGTTCCCCTAATTCTATGTGCCGGTTCGTGACACCCGATGCCCTAATCTCATTCTTTAGTTAATCAAGCCTTCTTTTATACCAAGACATCATCATTAACAAAGAGGTTTTAAGGTTTAAGATTCAACAGCCTCATCATGCTAATTCATCACAATTACATAATCACATCATGCAAGCACACAATTAAGCATATAGAAGACTTTACAAAATTACCCAATACATATCAATCGCTATTTAGACTTTACTATGGAATAGCATAAACCATAACCTACCTCCACTGAAGAATTGTGATCAAGCAAGCTATTCCTCAAAGCCTGTGCTTTCCTCTTCGTTTCTCTCTCTCTCGTTCGTTCTCCCCTCTTCTCGCTGTTCTTTCTATTTTTCCTTATTCAAAATCTTTTTCTTTTACCCTAATTACCATATAATTAAGTATAAAATATGGTAAAATTAACCTACTATTTATTTCCAGGTTATCTCTTTTAACCCCCAATTAATTGAATTATTAGCATTAAACCACTAACTTTATAATCATAAGCAGGAATAGTCAAAAACACCCCTTAAAAACTTTTAACAGAAATCCGACCCAGTCAGGGTTACGCCGCCTGTGACGGTCCGTCATGATTGCGACGGTCCGTCATACAGAGTCGTCACAGAGTTCAGAGACTCAATTACATTAAAGACTCTGTGACGGTCCGTCGTACCTATGACGGTCCGTGCTGCTCTTCCGTCACAAAGTTCAGAGAGTTGTTCTCAATACCCAAATTTCCAGAGTCTAAGTGTTTTGGAACGAGACCCCTCGACGGTTCGTCGTGCCCATGATGGTCCGTTGTGGGATCCATCGACCCAGACAGCTATTACCAGAAATAAACTCTACTGCTCAAAACGACTAAACAGGTCATAACATGAATATAGTGTTGGAATTAAGTTAAACCTAAACTAATTTGACTTGGAAAGATGTTAAGTTCTTCAAATAGGTAAATGTGATTTAGTTGGTGCATATAGTATTGGAATTAAGTTAAAACTGAATTATATAGACTAAAAAAGATGTTAAGTTCTTCAAAAAAGTAAATGTGATTTAGTTAGTGAATATAATGTTTTAATTAAGTTAAAACTAAACTAATTAGACTTAGAAAGTTGTTTAATTCTTTAAATAAGTAAATGTGATTTAGTTGGTGAATATAGTGTTTGAATTATGTTAAAACTAAACTAATTACACTTAGAAAGATGTTAAGTTCTTTAAATAAATAAATGTAATTTAGTTGGTTAATATAGTGTCTGAATTAAGTTAAAACTATACTAATTACACTTAGAAAGTTGTTAAGTTCTTGAAATAAGTAAATGTGATTTAGTTGGTGAATATAGCGTTGAAATTAAGTTAAAACTAAACTAATTACACGTATAAAGATTTTATGTTCTTTAAATAAGTTAATGTGATTTAGTTGTTGAATATAGTGTTGGAATTAAGTTAAACCTAAACTAATTATACTTGGAAAGATGTTAAGTTCTTCAAATATGTAAATGTTATTTAGTTGGTGAATATAGTGTTGAAATTAAGTTAAAACTAAATTAATTATACTTAGAAAAATATTAAGTTCTTCAAAAAAGTAAATGTGATTTAGTTAGTGAATATAGTGTTTGAATTAAGTTAAAACCAAACCAATTAGACTTAGAAAGTTGTTAAACTCTTTAAATAAGTTAATGTGATTTTCTTGGTGAATATAGTGTTGTAATTGACTTAAAACTAAATTAATTAGATTTGGAAAGTAGTTAAATTTTTTAATTCAGTTAATGTGATTTATTTGGTGAATGTAGTGTTGGAATTAAGTTATAATTAAACTAATTAGACTTACAAAGATGTTAAGTTTTTCAAATTAATAAATTAGTTTACTATATTCACCAACTAAATCATTATTTAAAGAACTTAACATCTTTATAAGTGTAATTAGTTTAGTTTTAACTTAATTCCAACACTATATTCACCAATTAAATTACATTAACTTATTTAGAGAACATAACACCTTTCTAAGTGTAATTAGTTTAGTTTTAAATTAATTCCAACACTATATTTACCAACTTTATCACATTAAATTATTTGAAGAACATAACATCTTTCCAAGTGTAATTAGTTTAACTTTAACTTAGTTCCAACACTATATTGACCAACTAAATACCATTAACTTGTTTAAAGAACTTAACAACTTTCTCAGTGTAACTAGTTTAGTTTTAACTTAATTCAAACTCTATATTAACCAACAATCACATTTATTTATTTGAAGAACTTGACATCTTTTTAAGTTTATTTAGTTTAGTTTTATTTTAATTCAAACACTATATTCACAAACTAAATCACATTTACTTATTTGAAGAACTCAACATCTTTCTAAGTTTAATTAGTTTAGTTTTAACTTAATTCAAACATCATATTCACCAACTAAATCACATTTACTTATTCGAAGAACTTAACATCGTCCTAAGTGTAATTAGTTTGGTTTTAACTTATTTCCAACACTATATTCACCAACTAAATCACATTAACTTATTTAAAGAACATAACATCTTTTCAAGTGCAATTAGTTTAATTTTAACTTAGTTCCAACACTATAATTACCAACTAAATCACATTAAATTATTTAAAAAACCTATCAACATTCTCCGTGTAATTAGATTAGTTTTAAATTAATTCAAACACTATATTAATTAACTAAATAACATTTATTTATTTAAAGAACATGACATGTTTCTAAGTGTATTTAGTTTAGTTTTAACTTAATTCAAACATTATATTCATAAACTAATCACACTTACTTATTTGAAGAACTTAACATCTTTCTAAGTCTATTTAGTTTAGTTTTAACTTAATTCCAACACTACATTCACCAAATAAACCGCATAAACTTATTTTACAAATTTAAGAATTTCTAAGTCTAATTAGTTCAGTTTTAACTTAATTCAAACACTATATTCACCAACTAAATCACATTAACTTATTTAAAGAACATAATATCTTTATAAGTGTAATTACTTCAATTTTAACTTATTTTCAAAACTATATTGAACAACTAAATAGTATTAACTTATTTAAAGAACTTAACAACTTTCTAAGAGTATTAGTTTAGTTTTAACTTAATTCAAATGCTATTTTCACCTACTACATCACATTTACTTATTTAAATGACTTAACATCTTTGTATGTGTAACTAGTTTAATTTTAACTTAATTCCAACACTATATTCACCAACTAAATCACATTAGCTTTTTAAATAAATTTAACAACTTTCTAAGTCTTATTATTAGTTTAGTTATAACTTAATTCAAACACTATATTCACCTACTAAATACCATTTACTTATTTGAAGACCTTAACATCTTTCTAAGTGTAATTAGTTTAGTTTTAAATTAATTCCAACACTATACTCACCAACTAATTCACATTAATTTATTTAAAGAACATAACATCTTTCCAAGTGTAATTAGTTTAATTTTAACTTAGTTCCAACACTATACTGACCAACTAAATCGCATTAACTTAATCAAAGAACTTATCAAATTTCTCAGTGTAGCTAGTTTAGTTTTAACTTAATTCAAATACTATATTAACCAACTAAATCACATTTATTTATTTAAAGAACTTGGCATCTTTCTAAGTGTAATTAGTTTAGTTTTAACTTAATTTAAACACTATATCCACAAACTAAATCACATTTATTTATTTAAAGAACTTGACATCTTCTTAAGTGTAATTAGTTTAGTTTTAACTTAATTCAAACGCTATATTCACAAACTAAATCACATTTACTTATTTAAAGAACTTAACATCTTTCTAAGTCTAATTAGTTTAGTTTTAACTTAATTCAAACACTATATTCCCCAACTAAATCACATTTACTCATTCAAAGAGATTAACATCTTTTGAAGTCTAATTAGTTTAGTTTTAACTTAATTCCAACACTAAATTCACCAACTAAAATACATTTACTTATTTAAAGAATTTAACAACATTCCAAGTCTAATTAGTTTACTTTTAACTTAATTCCAACACTATATTCACCAAAAAATTTGTTTAGGAATTCTTAGTACGCTTAGGCATTACTTCACCTAGTCATTATCGGGTTGTTACACATGTGTCTGGCGGATTGAATTGATTATCCGTCTGCATTATTCAATTCACGCGAATGAACTCTCTGTTGCTAATTATGAGCGAATCTTGAACACTTTCTTAGAGAGAAAATTTTTTCCAATAGAGAGAGTTCTTATGTTTTTTTGGGCTTGTGGTTTATGGTTTAGGGTTTAGGGTTTCGGATTTAGGGTTTAGGGCTTAGGGTTTAGGGTTTAGAGTTAGTATTTATTGTTCAGGTATTTTTTTAGGTTTTAGGATTTGGGGTTTAGGATCTGAGGTTTAATATCTATGGTTTAATATTTAATGTATGGGTTTTTATATTTTCTGCTTGGGGATTAGGGTTTCGGATAGTGGGGGGTTCAGTGTTAGGGTTGGGTTTAGGATTAAGGTTAGGGTTAGGGTTAGGGTTTAAGATTTTTTATCAGTTTTCGGGTTTAGGTTAGGATTTATGGTTAAATATCTATGGTTTTAGTGTTAAATGTTTGGATTTTGGTATTTTGGTCCCTTTTTTTAATTATTTGAACGACCCATGTGGTCGGTCAGGGGCTGAGCATCACACTTGGCCTTATCATTTATAAAACTCAAAAAGTACATAGAGGGGGGTATAAACTTTACCTCCAGTCCTAATGTGGGTTATGAGTCGACCAACAAACATACTAAGATTAGTCAACTCAACCCAATACATCAAGTTGTATCTAAGAGAAACTAAGCACCTATGGAGGACTCCTCCTTAATACATAGTTTACTAAGAATACATAAACGAGGGAGACTCTCCCTTTTACAAGGAAAGTCCATAAAAAAATAAAAAACCTATTCAAATAACTATATCAAATATAGACATAGTAATTATTACTAGGATGTATACCGATATGTTGATACACATTATACAACATGTAAAACATAAGGAATTTAATAAATGATTATTGTAAATCATAAACAGATCATTCCCTATGACTTGTATATTAACATTACAAGCCTCTACATCTAGATCTTGTGATTGATCTAATAGTATATGCAGGTTGAAGATTATGTCTAGTTGCCTTGCTTCCTCTTGGTGACAGCATTGTTTGTCTTTAGCTATTTGTATTTCTTCTTCATCTTAAGTACTGTCTAAGGATTGAGTATCTTCATCATACTCATCCTCAGACTCTATATGGTTATATTCATCCACCCTTTCACATCTTTCTTGTTGTCCCTGTTGTAGTCCCAATCATTGTGCTATGATCCTTTTCTTGTCTTTTTTATGGCATATTTCTTTTCTTGCTCAATCTTATCTTTGTGTTGTTTTCACTATTCTGGGGGGAACATCCTTCAATATCTTTTTGATCATCCATACATACTGAGTTGCTGATTTTTTTTATTGGGCGCAGGAGACTCTGTTTGAGCTGAGAGTTGATTATCAATAACTTGTTGTAGAGAAACTGGACTGCTACACTCTCCCTCCTGCATATTTCACTTCCTTCCACATCTACACAAATTCTGTTAGTGTCACAAATAATGTGTATGTGTATGTGAAACCTTACCTACTATATTTGTTTCATTTTGCAATTTACCTACATTAATATGTGCATGGCCTACAGGATGAAATGAATTGTTTTCTGCAAATTCAGAACTTTCTTCACATCATTCGAACAAGAAATTTTCATTCCCAATTGATCTGTATGGACATTTTGTTGTAGGTCCTGAACTGCATGGCCTTCTGTTGATGCAGAAATATTCGTATCCATCTGTACGAATGCATCCTGTTCCTCACATCTAACTTGATAAAATTATTGGTAGTGGGCACATTAATTGTCATACCTGTTTTAACTTGATTTTGAACCTCCTGCAAAGCTTCTTTCTACTGCATATTTCGAGCTTTCCGAACAGTTTTGGGAATAATTTGTTCTTGCTGCTTATTTGGTTTTATTTTTTGTGTCTGCCATTTATCACCTTGCTCTAATATTTCCCGCTCATGACGGATATGGGATGTAGTATTTATAGTTCGCTTACCCAGCTTCATTTCATCTGAAGTACTACCAATAACTTCTTTATTTCTATTTTCTGCATTAGCTTTTCCTTTATCTCCAGCTTCCACCTCATTCTTTTGACAAAATTCCTCGTCTCTTGCTTTGATTGTGCAGTCATTAATCACAAGGCCTTGATGTTCACAATAAGGACAATAAACCAATAAGTTCTCATATTCAATAATCTACCACTTACCTTTGTTCAAGTCCTCCTCATCATAGTCTAGCCACAAATGCTTAGGTCTATCCTTTGTGATATCAAGTTGAATCCTAACTCTTGCATGCTACCTCTTGTCTTATTCACTGTTGCATTGTCTAAATATAAAACCTTACCAACAGGAGACAACATAGTTGTAAGGATCTCCTTATAATAACAGTGCCAAGGAAGTTCCGGAAGAGAAAATCCAAACTGGAACAATAGGAGTTTCCTTAATAGGATTAGATAGGAGTCCAAGTTTGTTTTCGCATAGGCTGCCCCTCTATTGTCATTCTTTGTTTTGTCCAGACCGTTACAAAGTCAAGTTCTGTAATAACCTGTTTAGTCATTTCGAACAGTAGAATTATTTTTGATAAAAACTGACTGGGTCGACGGATCACGCGACGGACCGTCATGGTCACGACGGACCGTGACGGACTCCGTCATCCCACACTTGTGTAATTCTCCTGCTGCTCTCCTCATTACCCTCGATGAAAGGTAGGACAAACCTTCATAAGAACAACGGTCCGTCGAGGGTCTCCGTTCCAAAACACTTCAACTCAGAAATTTGGGTACAGAGATCGACTCCCTGAACTTCCTGACGGAACAGAAGCACGGACCATCGTAGATACGACGGACCGTTACAAACCTCTTTACTGAATTTGACTCTCTGAACTTTGTGACGGACCTGCAGGACAGACCGTCGCAGGTACGATGGGCCGTCACAAGCTGCGTATTCCCGACTGGGTCGGATTTCTGCTAAAAGTTTTAAAGGGGTGTTTTGGACTATTCATGACAAACATTATGAAATTAGTGGGGTAAGTTTAATAATTTATTTACTTGGGGGTTAAAGGAGGTAACTTAAAAATAAATAATGGGTTACTTTTATCATAAGAAATTATATGATAATTAGGGTAAAAGAAAAAGAATCTGCAAAAAAAAAATAAAAAGAACAGGAAGAGGGGAGAACGAGCGAGAGAGAGAGAACGAAGAGGAAAGCAAAGTCATTGGGAAGTAGCTTGCTTGATCACGATTCTTTGGTGGAGGTAGGTTATGGTTTATGCTATCTCATAGTAAACTCTTAATAGTGATCAATATGTATTGGGTGGTATTGTAAGGTCTTCTATATGCTTGATTGTGTGGTTCTATGTTTTGATTATGTAATTGTGGTGGATTAGAATGATGAGACTGTTGAATCTTAAACCTTAAATCCTCTCTATTAAGATGACGCCTCGATATAAAGAAGGCTTGATGAACTAAAATAATAAAATAAAGGGTTAGGGTGTCACGTTTCGACACGTAGTAGTAATGGATTGGAGTGTCACGTTCCGACACGTAGTAGTAGGGGATCGGAGTGTCACGTTCCGACACGTAGTAGTAATGGATTGGAGTGTCACGTTCCGACACGTAGTATTAGGGGATCGGAGTGTCACGTTCCGACAAGGTAATAATAAAGAGAATGAATCTTGAATTATGTTAATATACTAAAATTCGAAGAACAGATTTTCCCAAATGAGTATGGTGTGGAGGCTTGAGTCCTCATAGGTGTGCTTGGTGTTGTTGACAATGGTTCTTGTACTTGTTGTTGTCACCTGTTAAGTATTGTAGTTGATTTTATATTATTATTAGGTATATATTGCTTTCTATTTTGAGTTGGCCAATGATACTTACTCAGTACGTGTTCCCTGTACTGACCCCTACTTGTATTTTTCTCTTTGTTATGTGTGGAGTGCAGCAAACGTGCCATCGACTTCGACTCGCCCGCAACTCTAGCCAGTCTCCAACATATCAGATTTCAGGGTGAGCATCTGTCCTAGCTCGGACTAGATTCTCTCATTCATGTCTTGATGTCCTTGAAGTTCGTACATGGACCATCTGTTTACTTATTTTAGCTTCTTAAATACTCTTAGATTTAGAAATTTGAGGATAGATGTTCTTGGTGTGATGACTTCAAGATTTTGGGGATGATAGTTGATAAACTTTATAAGCTTATTTATTGGTTATATTAATAAGATTTTGAGTCTTCCGCATTATATTTTGTTCATTATGGTTGAAATATTGGTAAATATTGGGGTTTAGATTTGTTGGTTCACTCACATAGGAGGATAAGTGTGGGTTCCACTCGCGGCTCGTTTTGGATCATGACAAACTTGGTATCAGAGCGTTAGCTTCGTTAGTCTCATCACACAAGAACGAGTCTAGTAGAGTCTTGAGGAACGGTAGGGGACACCCTTAATTTTGTTTGAGAGTCTATAGGACTTTAGGAAAATTCCATTCTTTCTTCTTTCGTGCTATTACTTGGATCCAATTGGTATCTAGGTGATACAAATTGGTATCTGACATCCTCACTCTATTTCGCAGACGGTTAGAACTAGAGCAACAACTGTGCCAACACCAACACCGGCAAGACAAGGTGCGTCTGAGCCAACAACTGGGGCTGTAGCTCGAAGAGGAGCAGTGGAAAGAGCCGTGGTAGAGGTCGCGGGAGGACTCCCTCTAGAGGTAGAGGACAAACACCCGGTCCAGCTAGTAATTGGGCGATGACTCCTCCACTGACTGATGAGGTAGTGAGAGAGGGTGAAGAAGGGGAAAATGAGCAGGTGTAAGATGAGGAATTACCACCCCAACCTACCCCAGAGATGATTAACCAGGTTCTTATTAATCTTAGCAGGTGATCTAATCAGGGCCAGACACCTCCAGTGTTTTCTTCACCAGCACCTCAGGTTCTGGGAGTACAACATGCAGCTGCTGTGGCTCCCCGCATGGATGCCTCATTGGAAGTAGGCACGTTTCCTCGATTAACTACAGGGCCTATAATGAAGAGTGATCAGCATGAACTTTTCACTAAATTCTTGAAGTTGAAACCTCCAATCTTCAAGGGGGCTGAATCTGAGGATGCCTATGATTTTCTAGTTGATTGTCATGAGCTGCTACATAAGATGGGCAAAGTAGAACGATTCGGCGTTGAATATGTGACCAATCAGTTTCAGGGGAATGCCAAAATGTGGTGGCGGTCATATGTTGAGTGTCAACCAGCACAGGCACCACCTATGACTGAGGCATCATTCTCTAGCTTATTTATGGAGAAGTATATACCCCGAACTTTGAGGGATAGGAGGAGAGATGAGTTCCTGAGCCTAGAGCAAGGAAGGATGTCTGTTACTACTTATGAGGCCAAATTTAGTGCACTATCCAGGTATGCCACCCAGCTTTGCTTCAATCCACAAGAGCGGATTCGCCGTTTTGTGAAGGGATTGAGGTCGGATTTGCAGATCCCAGCCTTACAGGTAGCTGCTACAGCAAAATCCTTTTAGGAGGTGGTTGATTTTGTGATAGAGGTAGAGGGGGTGAAGCTAGATGACTTCACCCTAGCGTCGACATCTAAGAAGTTCCGTAAGGGAGCTGAGTTTAGTGGTTCTTACTCTAGAGGGCAGAGTTCAGGAGGTTACCTAGCCCGACCTATTCAGTCTTCACTGCAGGCTGTAGCTGGGGGTCCATCACAGGCCAGTCAAAATTTCTCTGAGTTTGGAGGTTATCCCCAGACTTCGTCATTCTCACAGAGACCTATGCTTGACTCCTGAGACTGTTATGGATGTGGAGAGACTTGACATATTAGGAGGTATTGTCCAAAATAGAGTTATAGACCTCCAATAGTTAGAGGTAGAGGTGGTCATGGGAGAGGCCACCATTCCGGAGGACGTGGTAGCCAAGGTAATGCTGGTCACCAAATCAGCCGGGGTGGCGGACAAGCTGGAGCTACTGCAGCGAAACATGGTAGGGGCAACAGGCAGACAAGTGATAGGGCCCATTGTTATGCTTTCCCCGGGAGGTCTGAAGTAGAGACATCTAATGTTGTTATCACAGGTAATCTTTTGGTTTGTGATTGCATGGCTTCTGTATTATTTGATCCTGGATCCACATTTTCTAATGTATCTTCCTCATTTGCTACTGTCCTTGATTTACATTGTGATTTGCTTAACATACCTATTCGTGTCTCTACTCCTGTGGGTGAGTCTGTGATAGTTGAGAAGGTGTATAGGGCTTGTCTTGTGACTTTTGTGGGGAGAAATACTCATGTAGACTTGATTATTCTAAAGATGGTTGATTTCGATGTAATTCTGGGTATGACTTGACTTTCTCCAAATTTTGCAATCTTAGATTGTAATGCTAAAAATGTGACATTGGCCAAGCCTGGGACAGATCCGCTAGTGTGGGAGGGTAACTATACTTCCACTCCAGTTCATATAATCTGCTTTCTTCGTGCTAAGAGAATGGTTAGTAAGGGTTGTTTAGCCTTCTTGGCACATCTCAGGGATGATACTTCCCAAGTACTTTCGATTGAGTCTTTCTCGATAGTCCGAGAGTTTATGGATGTGTTTCCCGCAGACCTTCCTGGTATGCCACCGGATAGGGATATTTATTTTTGTATTGATCTGGAGCCGGGTACTCGCCCCATTTCCATACCCCCTTATAGAATGGCTCCAGCTGAGTTAAGGGAGTTAAAGGTCCAACTTCAGGAGTTGTTAGGTAAAGATTTTATTAGGCAAAGTGCATCCCCTTGGGGTGCTCCTGTTTTATTTGTGAAGAAGAAGGATGGAATTTTTCAGATGTGCATAGACTACAAGCAACTGATAAGGTAACTATTAAGAACAAGTATCCTCTTCCTCGCATGGATGATTTGTTCGATCAGTTACAAGGTGCTTGTACCTTCTCAAAAATTGATTTGAGATCTGGTTATCATCAATTGAAAATACGGGCAGCAGATGTGCCAAAGACTGCTTTTTGAACCAGGTACGGGAATTATGAATTCTTAGTAATGTCTTTTGGGCTTACGAATGCCCCTGCTGCTTTCAGGATCCTGATGAACGGGATTTTTAAGCCATATCTGGATCCCTTTGTCATTGTGTCCATTGATGATATACTGATATACTCAAAGAGCAGGAAAGAACATGAGGAGCATTTGAGAATTGTATTGGAAGTGTTGAGGGAGAAAAGGCTTTATGCCAAATTTTCCAAGTGTGAGTTTTGGCTAGATTCAGTGTCCTTCTTGAGGCATGTGGTTTCTAAGGATGGAGTGATGTTGGATCCTTCTAAGATTGAAGCAGTGAAGAGTTGGGTAAGACCTACTAATGTTATAGAGGTAAGGAGCTTTTTTGGTTTAGCTAGCTACTACCATTGATTTGTGAAGGGATTTTCTTCTGTTGCTTCCCAACTGACAAATTTGACTAAGCAAAATGTTCCATTTGTATGGTCGGACGAATGTGAAGAGAGCTTCTAGAACCTCAAGACCTTGTTGACTAATGCACCAATTCTTACCCTGCCAGTGGAAGGTAAGAATTTCATTGTTTATTGTGATGCATCTTATTCTGGTTTGGGTGCAGTGCTAATGCAGGAGAAGAATGTAATTGCTTATGCTTTAAGGCAATTAAAAGTGCATGAACATAACTATCCGACCCATGATTTGGAGTTGGCTGCAGTCGTGTTTGCATTAAAGCAATGGAGACATTATCTATACGGTGTTAAGTGTGAAGTCTTTACAGATCATCGTAGTTTACAATATGTCTTTACTCAGAAAGATTTGAATTTGAGACAGAGGAGGTGGATGGAACTACTGAAGGACTATGATATTACTATTTTGTATCACCCAGGAAAAGCTAATGTTGTGGCAGATGCTTTAAGTAGAAAAGCAGGGAGCATGGGAAGTCTAGCCACTTAGAAGTTTCTAGGCACCCATTGTCTAGAGAGGTTCAGATTCTGGCTAATGATTTTATGAGGCTGGAAGTACTAGAGAAGGGAGGATTTTTGGCCTGTGTGGAGGCAAGATCTTCTTTTCTTGACAAGATTAATGGAAAACAGCTTATTGATGAGAAACTGATCTGAATTCGAGATATAGTATTACGAGGAGAGGCTAAAGAGGCAATAATTGATGAGGAAGGCGTTTTGAGAATTAAGGGAAGGGTATGTGTGCCCCATGTTGATAATTTGATTCACACTATTCTTATAGAGGCTCATAGTTCAAGGTATTCTATACATCCTGGTGCAACCAAGATGTATCGTGACCTAAAGCAACATTTTTGGTGGAGTAGGATGAAGCGTGGTATTGTTGATTTTGTTTCCCAATGGCCAATTTTCAGCAGGTAAAGTATGAACACCAGAGGCTCGGAGGAACACTCCAGAAAATGCCCATTCCTAAATGGAAATGAGAAAGAATTGCAATGGATTTTGTGGTTGGTCTTCCAAAGACATTTGGTAAGTTTGATTCTATTTGGGTAATTGTTGACATATTAACTAAGTCTGCTCACTTCATTCTGGTTAAGGTGACTTACAATGCAGAGAAGTTAGCCAAACTCTATATCTCAGAAATTGTTCGACTGCATGGAGTCCCACTTTCCATCATATTAGATAGTGGTACGCAATTTACTTCAAAGTTTTAGAGAACATAGCATGCTGAATTAGGTACTAGGTTAGATCTTAGTACTGCATTCACCCTCAGACCGATGGTCAGTCTGAGCGAACGATTCAGGTTTTTGAGGATATGCTTCGTGCATGTGTGATAGAATTTGGTAGTCATTTGGATAACTTCTTACCCTTAGCAGAGTTTTCATACAATAATAGCTATCACCCAAGTATTGATATGGCCCCATTTGAGGCACTGTATGGGAGGAGATGTAGGTCTCCCATTGGTTGGTTTGATGCGTTTGAGGTAAGACCATGGGGTACCGATCTCTTGAGGGAATCGTTAGATATAGTAAAATTCATTCAGGAGAAGCTTCTAGTAGCTCAGAACAGGAAGAAAGAATATGCAGATTGAAAGGTTAGGGACTTGGATTTTATGGAGGGTGAACAAGTCTTGCTGAAGGTTTCACCCATGAAAGGGGTGATGCAGTTTGGCAAGCGAGGAAAGCTTAGTCCGAGGTATATTGGTCCATTTGAAGTTTTGAAGCGCGTGGGGGAGGTGGCTTATGAATTGGCATTGCCTCCAGGATTCTCAGGAGTGCACCGGGTATTTCATGTGTGTATGCTGAAAAGATACCATGGGGATGGAAATTACATGATTCGTTGGGATTTAGTTCTTCTTGATAAGAATTTGTCTTATGAGGAGAAGCCTGTTGCTATTTTAGATAGAGAAGTCCGCAAGTTGAGATCAAGGGAGATTGCATTCATCAAGGTTCAGTGGAAGAATCGGCCAGTTGAAGAGTCCACTTGGGAGAAGGAGGCTGATATGCAAGAAAGATATCCACATCTTTTTACAGATTCAGGTACTCTTTCTCGCCCTTGTTTTTCTTCTTGTGATCGTTCGAGGACGAACGATGGGTAAATTGGTATCTATTGAAACAACCTGTTTAGTCATTTCGAACAGTAGAATTATTTTTGAGAAAAACTGACTGGGTCGACGGATCACACGACGGACCGTCATGGTCACGACCGACCGTGATGGAATCCATCGTCCCACACTTGTGTAATTCTCCTGCTGCTCTCCTCATTACCCTCGACGACAGGTAGGACGAATAGTCCTAAGCACAATTGTCCGTCGAGGGTCTCCGTTCCAAAACACTTCAACTTGGAAATCTGGGTACTGAGATCAACTCTCTGAACTTCACGACGGAATAGCAGCACGGACCATCGTAGATACGACGGACCGTCACAAACCTCTTTACTGAATTTGACTCTCTGAACTTTGTGACGGACCTGCAGGACGGACCGTCGCAGGTACGATGGGCCGTCACGAGCTGCGTAACCCCGACTAGGTTGGATTTCTGCTAAAAGTTTTAAAGGGGTGTTTTGGACTATTCATGACCAACTTTATGAAATTACTTGGGTAAGTTTAATAATTTAATTACTTGGGGGTTAAAGGAGGTAACTTTAAAATAAATAATGGGTTACTTTTATCATAAGGAATTATATGATAATTAGGGTAAAAGAAAAATAATATGTAGAAGAAAAATAAAAAAAACAGGAAGAGGGGAGAACGAGCGAGAGAGAGAGAACAAAGAGGAAAGTAAAGTCATTGGGAAGTAGCTTGCTTGACCACGATTCTTCGGTGGAGGTAGGTTATGGTTTATTTTATTTCATTGTAAACTCTTAATAGTGATCAATATGTATTGGGTGGTATTGTAAGGTCTTCTATATGCTTGATTGTGTGGTTCTATGTTGTGATTGTGTAATTGTGGTGGATTAGAATGATTAGACTGTTGAATCTTAAAACTTAAATACTCTCTATTAAGATGACGCCTTGACATAAAGAAGGCTTGATGAACTAAAATAATGAGATAAAGGGATCGGGTGTCACGTTTCGACACGTAGTAGTAATTGATCGGAGTGTCACGTTCCGACACGTAGTAGTAGGGGATCGGAGTGTCACGTTCCGACACTTCACGTTCCAACACATAGTAGTAGGGGATCTGAGTGTCACGTTCCGACACGTAGTAGTAATGGATCGGAGGGTCATGTTACGACACGTAGTATTAGGGGATCGGAGTGTCACGTTCCGACACGGTAATAATAAAGAGAATGAATCTTGAATTATGTTAATATACTGAAATTCGAAGAACTTATTTTCCCAAATGAGTATGATGTGGAGGCTTGCGTGCTCATAGGTGTGCTTGGTGTTGTTTCCAATGGTTCTTGTACTTGTTGTTGTCACCTGTTAAGTATTGTAGTTGATTTTATATTATTATTCGGTATATATTGCTTTCTATTTTGAGTTGGCCGATGATACTTACTCAGTACGTGTTCCCTGTACTGACCCCTACTTGTATTTTTCTCTTTGTTATTTTTGGAGTGCAGCAAACGTGCCATCGACTTCGACTCGCACGCAACTCTAGCTAGTCTCCAGCATATCAGATTTCAGGGTGAGCTATTGTTCCTAGCTCGGACTGGATTCTCTCATTCATCTCTTGATGTCCTTGAAGTTCGGACATGAACCATCTGTTTACTTATTTTAGCTTCTTAAATACTCTTAGATTTAGAATTTTGAGGATAGATGTTCTTGGTGTGATGACTTCCAGATTTTAGGATGATAGGTTATAAACTTTAGAAGCTTATTTATTGGTTATATTAATAATATTTTGAGTCTTCCGCATTATATTTTGTTCATTATGGTTGAAATATTGGTAAATATTGGGGTTTAGATTTGTTGGTTCGCTCACATAGGAGGATAAGTGTGGGTGTCACTCGCGACTCGTTTTGGGTCGTGACAACTTCATTATCCAAATCAATGTATACATGTCATTGAAACGGGCAATTTTAGCTCCACCCGATAACTGAGTTTGATTGATAAAACTGTCTAATCAACTCCACCCCAGGCATTGAATTACTAAACTTACTAATTAGAGTGAACTTGTATCTATCAGTCCACTTAACCAAAAAATCTTCCACACTAAAGATGACTGCAGGTCGACCTTTTTTAGTAGTAATCTTTGGAGTTCGAAATAGAATATGTTTGTATATCTGTATAAGGAGCTGGTTCTTGGTAATCGGCCTGTTTTTGTTTCTTAGCTTGACCATACCCTTTTTGTCCTCTCATATTCAAATTTCAGTTGTTGATTATGTCTCATAGAGTTGTTAGAGATTTGGGGAAAAGGTTGTTGTCTACTCCTAACAACATTACCATTACTTGCACCCTCATTACCACCACTCTTATTTACAACTACTGCAGCAACAGTCTCAACAAGTCTATTGGATTCATTATTGGTGTTAGCAGTATTTGTAACTTTAGTTATCGAGCCACTGCTAAGAACCCAACACTTCCTTTCCCACTACTGCATTATCAACAGCAGCTAAACCAACATACTGCTTATCAACTTGTGGATTACAAACATGAAGAACAATGTTAATTATATTGAACTTATATGCAGGCAAAGATTGTTGATGATCACCCTTAGACTACCTCGCCTCCTCTGCACTTTGCATTTTTCCATAATTTGTGACTGTTCTTGATTGGTCCTGTTCTTTATCTTTGTACAAAGAACTAACTCCAATCTTCAACATCGAATCTACAGCCTCTACAACCCTGTTCTTTTTACATGTTTGAATTTTTTTATGATCTTGTATATTTGTGTCATCTAGTAGAATGAGATTAGGATGATCAAGATTCTCAGGAAGAATATTGTAACTAATTCCTTGACCACTATAACATCCAATGGCGATCAGATTTTTGGGGTTGCCACCCACGTTTTGCAGATCGGTGATTGTTCTATGTTTTTTAATAGATGTTGTTGTCGTTTGTTCACCAAGACTAGTTGAACCAATCCCAATACTTGGATCCACATTCACATCAACATATGTTGATCGAAGTTCTGTTCTGGAGCCAGATCCAAAATCTACAGAATCGCGTTTTACAGGACAACACCCAATATTTGGATTCTCATTGCTCGATCTAACACTAGTTTCTTGATTTGGACTTACGACTTCAGCTATTTTCAGTAGATAATCGATATTGAGTCAAACTTATCCCAACACTTGGATTCACGATTGCTGCAATAGGTCCTGATCTAGTACCAATATCACGACTAGTTCTAACCAAAGATTTGATGAAATTCTCTTATTTTTTCAGTTGAATACAAAACTTGAGATGCAGATTTCATATCTTCATTCGATTTAACCACTAGCGAACTAGAATTCGCCATTTCCATAACACTTCTTGCCCATTCCAATTCCTCTTCTGAAATTATGACATGTTTATCCGGTGGCTGGCATTGCTTCACCGGTGGCGGAGATGCCATTCTCAATTCCACAAACCAGTTTGTAAGGTTTAGGGATTTAAGTTTAGAATTAAGGGTTTTAGGTTAAAGTTTAGGGTTTAGGGATTTTTAAAAGTTTGGATCTTTCAAGGCAACTTAAACCACTAGGCTAGAACACCTCGTTATAAAAGATTGTCACCCAGGTTCGAAGTATTTTGGTCTGGAGGTTTCAAGTTTAGAGTTTAAGATTAGGGTAAGGGTTAGGGTTTAGTTTATTTTTTAGGTTTTAGGGTTTGAGGCTTTGGATTTGTTGATTAATACCTATTGTTTAGAATTTAATGTTTGGGTTTTGGTATTTTGAGCATGGGGTTTAGAAATTATGGTTTAGGGTTCAGGTTAGGTCTAGAGTCTAGGTTTTTTTTTTATGTTTTAGGGTTGGGGTTTTAGGATATTAGTTGTAATATCTATGGTTTAGTGTTTAATGTTTGTTTTTTTTTAATTATTTTGAGTTTGGGATTAAGGGTTTACGATTTAGGTTTAAGTTAGGGTTAAAGATAGAGCTTAGGGTTTTTCAAGGTTATAGGTTTTGGGGTTGAGGATTTCACCTTTAAAATTTGTGATTTAGCATTTAATTTTTTGGTTTTGGTATTTTGGGCTTCGGGTTTAGGGTTTATAGTTTAAGGTTAGGGGTAGCGTTAAGGTAGAATTAGGATTAGGGTTAGGTTTAGGGCTAGGTAAGGGTTTAATTTTTTTTAGGTTTAAGGTTTGGTACTTAGGATTTGATGTTTAAAATCTACAGTTTAGAGTCTAATGTTTGGGTTTTTGTATTTTTAGCGTAGCGTTTAGGGTTTAATATTTTTGTTAGGGTTAGGGTTATTTAGGTGTTAGGGTTTAGGGTTTAGCATTTGAGGTAATTTCTATGGTTTAGTTTTTAATGTTTGGGTTTTGGCATTTTGGGCTTGGGGCTTGGGGCTTAGGGTTTAGGGTTAGGGTTAGGGTTTAGTTTTTGTAGGTTTTAGGGTTTGGGGTTTAGGACTTGAGGTTTAATATCTATGGTTTAGTGTTAAATGTTTGGGTTTTTGTATTTTCGACTTGGTGTTTAGGGTTTAGGGTTAGGGTTTAAGTTTGTTTAGGTTTAAAGTTTGGGGTTTACGAAATCAGGTTAAATATGTATCATGTAGTGTTTAATGTATATTTTTTGGTATTTTGTGTTTATGGTTTAGGGGTTGACGGTTTAGGGTTTGGGTTAGGATTAGGGTTTTATTTTATGTTTTAAGGTTTGGTTTTTAGGATTTGAGGTTTAACATCTATATTTTAGTGTTTAATGTTTGTGTTTTTATTTTTAAATTGGGGTTTAGGGTTTAGGATCTTTTTTAGGTTTTAGGGTATGTGATTTGAGGTTTAATGTAATGATCGAGGAGCACCCTTAGAAGTTTTCACATCCAGGGAGCACCCCCTAGAAGTAACATGGCGTACTTGACCTCTCAGAGGTCTTATACAAGCCCATATGTATCATTCATCGCATTGTCATAGGTAAATTTAGAGGAAAATTTAAAACTATCTTAGCACATCATATGCTAGAACATTACTTCCGTTAAATAGATAAAATTTCACATTTACATAGTTAGACTCTAAGTCTCTTTGCCAACTTAGATTCAACATCATTAGAATACTTTAGGGACACGACCCTTATAACATAAATCATAAGTAAACTATTACATAATTCTAAATATAAACTTGACATAGGACATCCTTGAATGTTAAGGATTCCTTTCCTTGAGCTTTGGGAAAACATACATTAAGACCTTCAAAATAGAGTCCTCCTTTAAGAATCCTTAACATACACTTTGTGTAAATAGGTAGAGAAGAATAGAGTTAGTACAAGAATGCACTAAGTATGCCAACCATACAAAAATATGCATCGAAAAGGGACATTTTACTTGAAACCATTCATTATGCCTTTTTGTGAAAAGTTCATAAAACTTGATATATAAAGCATCATAAAACTTGCATGCATCATTTAGGCATATATCACAGTCATAATATCACATAAAAAATAACACATAGCTTTTAAGTCACATTTGGAGTCGCATTACAGTAACCTCCTTGCACTTTACAGTAAGTACTTTTCTCTTTACACGTAACACTGTAGTGATACATGATGCAATGCATCACCTTAAGGCCACAAGGAAACCATACATAAAACCTAAATGATCCAACCCATACCATCATAGAAGTATTGAAAACCATAAGACACATTCAAGTAAAGACACCTTACACTATTACAGTAAGTCATAGTCACTTTGCACGTATGTTAACTTCACTTAACATAGGCCATTATAAGACCTTACTTACAACACCAATCTAAGTCTACTAGTGCAATGTACATGTGAAGCCCCATAACCTCACACATACTTAGTAAACTTATCATGAGACCACAAGCCTTAACAATTCACTTCATATACCAACATGGCATGTATCAGAACTTCACTCACACCAAGTAATACACTCATCATATAATCACCATAAGAAGAGATTGTTCATATACACTCATATCATGCATTTCATCATAACAAGTAGACAATACTACAATGTTATGCATAAGGACATCAACATAGTCATATACATTAGAACATCTTCCTATGATAACATGGGCATCATGGATGATACTAACATGACTGGGATGTACCCCTCAAGACCATTCACATGGAGTCAAGCAAAGGATCTCCAAGGACTACAAGCAATGTTTATGAAAAGGGAAGCATAGAGAAGATTGAAGGTCACAAAAGAAGTACATATAGTGTGTTAAAATTACATCAAATTGAGAAGGAGAAAGAAAGAGGCCATGTTTGCAAATGGCCATTTCATGAATTCAAGAAATCACAAAAAAAGGCAACCAAACAATGCCCTTACCTCATTAAGGGAAAAATTGTCAAATAAGTGTCTTCTTTATTTCCTTAGTATAAATATTAGTCTTTTATCATTTTGCAAGACTTAGACTATGTTGAATATTGTCTCTCAAATTGTAGTATCTTATTAGTTAGTAATTAGGGTGAATCTTGGGATTGCTAGTTAACTTTTTGAGTTTGATTAATCAAAGGGTTACCCCTTTGTTATTCTTGGTTTCATTTGATTAGTCTTCCTTCGATTAAATTTTGGTTGTTGATGTCAATTGAGAGGTGAGGGTTTTAGTCCTTTGTTGCCCATAATTTCAATAACTTGAGTATTAATCGACATATCCTTTATTTCTCTGTGTCTTTCCTTATTTGATCTTTATAAGCTACAATATCTCAATGAGAGTGGAGAGATGAATGTCCTCAAAAAAGCAAGTATTCGATTTAGTGTGGGAAAGTATAATGAGTAATTTTTTTGTGGTGTGGTTCCTATGTTGCCATGTCACCAACTGTTGGAGAGACCTTGGCAATTTGATAGATATGTTGTGCAACAAGGTAGATCCAAAAAATACACTTTCGTTATTGAAGGTAAAAAATATGTGCTTACACCTATCACTCCATATCTAGTGAGTTAGGACTATCGGGGTATGAAGGAGCTTCGAGAAAGAATAAAAACAGATGAAGCAAAAGGTGACAGCGAAAGTCCCACCATTATTCCAAAAGAGGGAAGTGCGTTGGCCAAAAATAAGAAGAACATGTGCATGATAGCAAATCCAAGCAAGTTTTTAAAGGGTTTGGATGAGGGAAGCTTTCTAGTGTGCCTTGTCAACACCAACCTTTTGTTACATGTTAACCAAGATACTAGTACTTTGCCTAGTATTATTTCTTCTCTTTTGTAGGGATATGATGAACTATTTCCTGATGAGATGCCCGCCGAATTACCACCCTTGAGGGGAATTGAGGACCAAATTGATTTTATACCACAAATTCCCAATCGTCCATATTATAGAAGTAACCCGACAGAAACCAAAGATCTATCAAGGCAAGTGGAAGAGCTTCTTGAGAAAGGGTTGATCAAAGAAAGCCTATGTCCTTATGCCAATACCAATAATTCTTGTTCCCAAAAAAAATGGCACTTGGAGAATGTGTATTGATTGTAGAGCTGTAAATAAGATCACACTGAAGTATCACGATCCCATTCCTTGACTTGATGATATGTTTGATGAGCTATGTGGTTCTATATTTTCTCCAAGATTAACCTTGGAAGTGGGTATCATCAAATTCGGATGAAATCAGGTGATGAGTGGAAGACGGGTTTCAAGACCTAGGGTTTACGTGTTCCCCACAGGTTTCTTATCTAATAATTCTAAGTATAACAATTCTTTCCTAGTATCTTGCATGCAAAGTGATAAGTTATGTATTTCTAAATTCTTGGTCCGGCATCTAGAAAATTTCACTCCGCACCTTGGTCAGGCAACGTGTGTTGCTTTACTAACCCTTACCTTTACCTCAAATTAAGAATTGTATTCGATATTTGACTAAGTTATTACCTCGTACCAATCAATACTAGCCTATTAGATAGTATACAGTAAATCTATATTGATAATTGTTTTCCTATTATCTACCTCCTTGGTCCGGCAAGTAGCATTAAGGCGAATTCTAACGTTGACCATCCGTTAAAAAGAATTCTAAGCGAAAGAATTATCAATACATGCAAGACACTATTCTAGAATTGTTATTTTAGTTAGATTTTATCTTGTTATTTTCACTCATGGTTCCAACAACCCTAGTTATGGAGTTTAGTTACCCATAGTCATAATCCCAATATTCATATATCTACTATAAGAATTCATGCACTTACTTCAATGAGAAAGAATAAAATACAGAAATTTACTTGATTAATCGACAAATCACCAACAATCAACTCCAGAGAAAAGTGTAACAATCCAAGGTCTAATAATCAAAATAATCTCCTCACAAAGAATCTAACATAAAAGTGTCTAATAACCAAGAGTCTAACCCCCAAAACAAGGTTTTTTCAACTATCTAAAAAAAACAAAAACCTAATTAAAGAAGGCTCTATTCGCTAAAAATCTATCAAAATGCGGCTGGGTCAGCGGACCTCGCGACGGGTCGTCGTTGTCATGTAGGGCCGTCATGGACTCCGTCGTACCATACTTAGCAAATTCTTCTGCTGCTCTCTTCATTACCCTCGACGGTAGGTATGATGGATCGTCACAGGCACAAAGGTCCATCGAGGGTCTCCGTTCCATAACACTTAAACTCTTGGAATTTGGGTACTGGGACTACTTCTCTGATCATCAAGACGAACTAGCAGGACGTATGGTGATGGCTACGATGATTCGTCATGCTCTTCGTAACCCAACACTTAGTTAGATTTCCCCATCTTCCTTCAGCAGCTTCACTATGATGCCACCAGAGACCGTCACACGCACAACGGACTGTCACAAGCTTCATTAGTGGAACTTTTCTGCATTTATTGCTCAAAAACTTCCACGTTCATCTTTAGGCAGATAACCTGCAAATAAAGAGAAACTTACATAAAAATTAATACAAAAAGGCTTGTGGACACACACTAAACTTAAGGAAAAAGCATTAAAAATATTGTGTATATCACAAATTAACTAAGCACTTTCATGAGATTGATTAACCATGTGTATAGTAAGACAATGGAGGAACATGTATCCTATTTGAAACAAGTTTTTGATGTTCTACTACAAGAGCGTCTCTTTGCTAACTTCGAGAAATGTTCATTTGATGTTGACAATGTTGTGTTTTTGGGTTTTGTGGTTAGTGAAAATGGGATTGAGGTCGATGAAGAAAAGGTGGAGTCCATCAATATTTGGCCAACCCTAATAAGTACAACCCAGGTAAGAAGTTTTCATGGGTTAACAAGTTTTTACTGCGATTTGTGAAAGGCTTTAGTTAAATTGCTTCTCCTTTAACTGAACTGATCAAGAAAGATGTACCTTTTGTATGGGGTGAGGAGCAGGAGATGATTTTCCAAGTCTTGCAATTGATGTTGAGTTCTGCACCTTTTGCTCCAACTACCCAACTTTGATAAGACTTTGAAATCGAATGTGATGCTTCAGGTGTTTGTATAGGTGGTGTATCTCAATGAAAAAATTTTAAAAAAAAATGACACAGGAATCTCGGATTAGCTTAAATCCATAGACTACAGCACACGAAAATCGATAAAATGGGGGTTTGCCTTCTCTGATGCAAGAACGAAAACCATTAGCTTTCTTTAGTGAAAATCTAAAACGAACTACGCTCAAGTACTCAACGTATAACAAGGAATTGTATGCACTTGTGCGAGTTTTTGCTCATTGGCAGCACTACTTGTGGCACAAAGAGTTGATGATAAGGACAGATCATGAGTCCTTGAAGCATCTTAAGGGGAAATCCAAGTTGAACCAGCGGCATGATAAGTGGGTTGAATTCATTGAAACCTTTTCATATGTGATCAACTACAAGCAAGACAAGGAGAATATGGTAGCGGATGTTCTATCAAGAAGGTTTGTATTGGTCAATACCTTGGTTTTTACAATGATGGGGTTTGAAAGCTTAAAGGGATTCTATTCTATGGATTCCGACTTCAAAGGTACTTTTGATAATCTTACTCAAGGGAAGCGAGTTAATAGGTACAAATTGGTGGATGGTTTTAAAGATGGTCGAGCATGTGTGGGCATGGGACACTTTGGGTTACCCAAAACACTTGATTTTCTTAAGGAGCAGTTCTTTTGGCCCAAGATGAAACATTATGTGTAGAGGATTTGTGGACAATGTCTAGAATTCAAGCAAGCCAAATCAACAACTGGTCCGTGGATGAATATTTCTATGGACTTTGTGTTGGGACTGCCCAGGAATAAAAGATAGTATATTTGTGGTAGTGGATATATTTTCTAAAATGTCTCATTTTATTCCATGACATAAATATGATGATGCATCCTATGTAGCATCTTTAATATTGTTATCAATGTGCTTAAATTTCATGGAGTACCTCAAATCATTATTAGTAATTGGGATTCCAAGTTTCTAAGTCATTTTTGGAAGAGTCTATGAGGTACACTTGGTACCAAACTTCTGTTCTCTACTTTTTTCCATCCTCAAATGGATGGACAAACAGAATTAGTCTCTTGGAACCATACTTCGATGCATGATTAAAGTAACCCCAACAACATGGGAAGACCGTTTCACTTTGATTGAATTTGCATATAATCGGTCTTTCCAACCCTCTACTGGAATGTCTCCATTTGAGACATGCTATGGTTTTAACCTTTTATTTCCATTAACCACGATTCCTTTGTCTTGTTGTGAGCCTAGATGCCAAGCAAAGGTAAAAAGAGATGATGAACAGTCATGCAAAGGTCAAAGATGCCATTGAAAAGAACAATTCAAAGGTGGCCATTCAAAAGAATCGTGGGAGAAAGGAAGTGATCTTCAATCCAGATGATTGGGTGTGGGTGCATTTCCGAAAGGAAAGGTTTCTTCCACAAGTACGAAAAGAGAAGCTAAGCCCAAAAGGAGATGGACCCGTCCAAGTATTCAAGCAAATCAATGATAATGCTTGCGTGATTGACCTACCAAGTGAGTATAATGTTCATAATGTTTTCAATGTTTCTAATTTATCTCCTTGTGTTTTTACGTGTTCCTTTGGAATCGAGGATGAATCATTTTCAAGAAGAGGAGGATGATAACATGGGCAGCATGGATGACACTAACATGAGTGGAATGTACCCCTCAAGACCATTCACATGGACTCAAACAAAGGATCTCCAAGGCCTGGAAGAAATGTTCATGAAAAGGGAAGCATTAGATGAGATTGAAAGTCACAAAAGAAGGACACATAATGTGTTTACATCACATCAAATTGAGAAGGAATAAGGAAAAATGCCATGCGTGCAAATGGTCATTTCATGAATTCAAGAATTCACAAAAGAAGGCAACCAAACAAGGCCCTTACCTTATTAAGGGCAAAATTGTCAAAAAAGTATCTTCTTTATTTCCTTAGTATAAATATTAGTCTTTTATCATTTTGCAAGACTTAAACTATGTTGAATATTGACACTCAAATTGTAGTATCTTCTTATTGAGTAATTAGGGTAAATCTTGGGATTGCTAGTTAACTTCTTGAGTTTGATCAATCAAAGTGTTACCCCTTTCTGATTCTTGATTTCATTTGATTATTCTTCCTTGGGTTAAATTTAGGTTGTTGAAGTAATTGTTAGGTGAGGGTTTTAGTACCTTGTTGCCCATAATTTAAATAACTTGAGTATTATTTGACATATTCTTTATTTCTTTGTGTCTTTCCTTGTTTGATCCTTATTATTAGAACTCCCCTCAAGATCTACTTGTGCAATGCTTAGGTAAAGTCTCATACCCTTACCTACACTAAGTAACTTCCCTTAGGTTATCCTAGTTAGGGTCCTTTACTTCCATTGTCCATTTTACATTAGGGAAACAATAGCCTTAACCGACATCAAGACAATGGGTGCTACATGAAACTTGGTGTTGTAGATCCTTACAGCAAGGGAAGGTTCTCTACTTCGCCAAAGTAGAACATTAACACATGCTAGCATACTAAGTGCTATCACTTCCTAGATCCTGTGGCAAGCATAGTTTATGGAACTTAAAGGCATAAATGGAAACGCTCTTTATCCTATTGAGGCATTATAGTTATCCACTTATGGAAATATTACTCTATTCCCTTTGGAATATGAGGCTTACCATCTTGTGAGGACTATGGTGAACCTACCTTCCTACAATGGGAAGGGACACCCCTCATCTTCAAGTTCACTCGGTACTAAGCTAAGTTCCCTTATATGCTTTGCTCATAGGTCATAGATGAAAGTTCATCAACCTAAAAAATCATGTGAGAAGTCCTTTCGCATGGACATAACTTATCTAAAGCACCATCTAGTTTAGGGTAAGCTTGAGAACACCTTTCAAGGCCCCTCCATTAACTAAAAAATCATACATGTGTGTGTTTACATACAAGTGATCAAACCTTTCACATAACACCTTTAGACCACACATATTCTTATTTATTTCATTAATGCATAAGTGTATAAGTGTAACTATATTAGAGCAATCATTTCATATAAACACATTTAGATACTAGGGAAAATCATACTTCATCATACCATATACTTGAAATCATATCATATAATACATGTTCATAACATACTTATGCATTCATATTCATGTACATAGAAAACCAAATCTAGGAACTATCCTATCAAAGCACACATGTTCAATGCAAACACAAGGTCCCATACCCTTGCCCATACTAGTAAACTTATTAAGTCATCCTAGTTAAGGGAATACGTAGCATGCTTCATAGACATATACCTTACATGCATAGTAGTAGACACAAGTGCACATTAGAATACCCTTTCATTAAACTCCATGAACCTTACTACTTGTAAGAATGCATGAAGTGTGAGTGTGTGTGTATATTGGTCAATGTGATCACCTAATATCTATCAACAACACCTTGAGGAAGACAATCTCTTAGGACCACAATACACATTCAAGCATAAACCACACACAACACAAAATATCATAGGAGATAATATAACGTCAATACTTGCATTCAAGACTCCTAACCATATCTAATCTGTCACACCCCAACCCTAGGTGAGGCAGACAAGTACCTTATGAACACATGCTTTACAAGTAATCTATGATAAGAAATAAACTACGATGCAGATTACTGATGAGAAGCTTCATACAACACATTTTCATTAGCTGAACCACTACACGTGACAAGTGAAAATATGAAAACAGATGATAGTTTTACTATGCCTACAAAGCCTCTATTGGAATCCAAGAATGTATCACTATGAGAATACACATAGTAAAGACTCGACAAAGCCTCGAATCAACCTGGAGCTCACCAACAACCACTGAGTATCATGTGCTTCTACAGGGGAGATCTACTTTTGAGTACTTGTACCTGCAGCATGAAATGCAGCGCCCCAGTAAGGGACGTCGGTACGAAGAATGTACCGAATATGTAAAATGTACAGAATATGTAAGGCATAATACTATCATATGTAACATGAGAACTCAAGTGAAACCAAACATCAATAGATATGGATTAGAGACCACCTTCGCTGTACTTGTGGAATCGTGCATGTTAAATTCTTTTCTTTACTTTTTTTGTACTTTATAATCTTTATACAACATATGGTACAAATAACTAGCTTATCAACGGTACAATAGGATGACCCATGCTAGGCATTTCAACCCCTAGGATGTTGTCCTTATAATTCTACAAATTTGTATTGGCCCATGCTAGGATTTCGCCCCTAAGCTTCCACCATTCCATACCAATAGGGATCGACCCATGCTAGCTTTCGCCCCCAAGCTGCCATCATTTTATACCAATTCGGATTGGCCCATGTTTTTACCCCTGAGCTGCCACCCATAATCATATAGATTAGATTCACTTTGATTCTTTCATCTTTAAGATTGTTGTTTGATGTTCATTACTCGTTTGAGATTGTTGTTTTAATGTTCATAACTTGTTTGTGATGGTTGTTTTGGTGGTCATAATCCTTTCTTTTAGATTTGGAACTATGGACCAGTAGTAGAAGACAAATGAATATGGACTTACGATAATAACAATGACATGGAAAGCAAATGTTACTTCAACGTAATACTTTTATATGACTTGGTAAGCATTTTGACATCTCAAATTGAAGCACATCCAATGAAGACATTTAACATTCATCTAAGATATTTGAACTCTATATGATACAAATGCAAGGTGTTCATGGATGTTGAACGAAAGGGGGAATGTGGAAAGATTAAACTTAAGGACGGATACATATTCTAACTAAGTACATATAAACGTATAATTGAGAAAATAGTGATCCTGTGAGGAAACATTATAGTCTAACACAATGAGAGTAATAACAAAGAAAGGAAACATATAAATATGAGACAAAATGACATATCTATAAATAATTGAAGCAAGTTGGCAAGATATGGGCATATCGTATATTCATCTTATAAACATATGTACCATCTATAATCTAGGATCACTTTGACTTATATAATGGAATTACGTGCTAGGGATACTTTGACAGTGAAACAAGTTTAATTCTTTCATGCTAACAGTTAGTAGACTAAACACGCACATTTAGTAACAAAATCATATTGTAGTACTCAATGCAATGCTCTAGGGAGTAGGAACTGCAACTATGAATCACTCAGTACCAAGGGCACTTAGAAAGCTTACTTTTTGTAATGCAGCTTTTGGATTCATGTCAAAGAAATAAATAATAAAATATCCTTAAATACTTTGATATACAATTCAAAACGTATGACTTAAGATACTTCTTTTAAGATCACTAATACACATTACAATAAGTTGTAAGACTAGTATTAGTAGCTAATTAATCGATTTGAGCCACTTGATCACACCCAAATAGTATCGAAGCAGTATGCTCCAATCTATTTTGCAAGTTCTTTCTTTTCTTCTCGATTCCTTTAATCGCTTCTATATACTGTACATCCTTTCCAATATTCACCATGCAAAAGTAACAATTTCCAACTCACTAACACTTACCAAAATGTCCTAATTAACTTCAGCACAAGAGGGAGAAAGTTGTTGTAGCTTACCGTGCTGGACAAAACTATCACTTGCTAAGAGTTGGATTCTTCAAGGTAAAGATTATCCTCCTTAACTTGTCTTAAATTATACCTTCCAATATCTTGAAATACCTATTATTCAAGAACTCTATTTGTATTTAATGGTTGTTGTATGAATCTAAGAGAGAGAAGAGAGAAAGCTCTAGAAATCAGATTTTTGTCAAAGTAAAATGGTTGTAAAAAGCTGATCTCAATCTCTTTTAAAGGGACCTGCTTTGGCCGACTTTCTCACTCATTTTGAGCCATAATTTGTCAAGTAGGTGACCCATCTACATGGATTTTCCATTTGGACTTTCTGGACTTAAGAACATTGGCCCTTTTTCCACCTTTCTTGTACTTCCATGTGTCTTTAATTTGGGCCACACATTTAAGTAGGTGATGCACCTACTTTTCCATTAAAATTATTTATTGTGGTCTTGGGATGGTTGGGCCTTGGCTGTCCATTTTCCCCTTATTTTTCTATTCAACTTGGCTAAATTAATGTAAATAGGAGTAGTGTACTTGGCCCAATAACATGGTCAAAAGTGTCTTAGTAGGTGATGCACCTACTTATCACCTACTAGCTTTGTTAAGTCAAGCAAGCACCTCCATATTTTATTCCATTTCTAGACCTTAATAAATTTAACAAAACCTAAGTCTCAAATCCACTTTATGATCTCAAGTTTAAATACTTCCATCTAGATCAACTTAATTGGGTCGCATCAAAATCTATGGACAATTTACATTAAACCTATTCTATTGCCACTAGTCGCATAGGAAGCCGAATCCATAACTATAACACAAGGCAGTTTATATGTATTACATAAATAGAACTAGTACACGTAGAATACGGGGTGTTACATAATCAAACATTCATGTAGAGGTACATAGGTAAGGGTTCATTAATCATCAATACTATATAAATGGCAGAACCTAAACATAACCGTAACATAGTCATTCACAAGCTTATATATTAACAACACAATCTAGATCACAACTAGAGCAAAAGACTAGGCATATGCTTCACATTGGATGATCATCACCACCACACATCCATAATATAATTTTCCTTAAGTCCATGATCATATCATATGTATATTAACAATAAGGTAAACATAGCCACCATAAGTGGACCAGACCACACGATGCCACACAAGGCCAATTCGATAACCATACTATTAAAAACTAAAGAAGATAGGCAATCTTACCAATTTCACAACCTTTGTTCATCATCAATCAATACATATTTTTCATCAACAATACAATTAAAGGCCGTAGATAAAGGCATCTTAACATAAAAGGAATTATACTTCATATACCCTAGAACTAAGATTACATTATGTACATTGCATTATCAATCTATAGAGGATAGGAAAACATAACGTCAATCTTCAAATCTTGATCCACGTGGATAAATTTCACATAATTCACCCTCACATTACATCATAGGAAGTAGCTAAAGTACAATAATCATATACAAAATCATGATTCAATTATCATAGAATCAAGGCCAAATCATATACACTACATCATCAACTATAGAAGATATAGGAGTATAGGTCAACCTTACCAAACGTCCAACACGTTCATTATTGATCACTCATCAATATTTCACCATAAAATTGAATACAAAACAGTAGCAACAGACAATTTAACATGCTAGAATCGTAATTTACTTTACAAAGAATCAAGATTACAATACCCACAAATCGGCTAAATCAAGATTTTAGAGGGAACAAGGGTTCATCATGCAATTGGATTGGAATTCACTATACGTTCAATACATTATCATAAATTCATCATGAGAAAGCTTTTGAAAATATTTTGAGAAAGAACCCATGGCTAGATTGGAAACTAGGAAGTTTGATAATGAACTTTCATTGAAAACATTGGAATGAGCTCTTTAGATGGAAGATTATCTAAAGATGAATGATATCACCATACCTCATTATAGGAGAAGACCACCAAACTTGATGAAGAAAGCTTGAGAATCCATCACCATGTTGTTCTTGAGCTTCATCTCTAATGGAGGTTTCTAAAGAGCATATTTCAGGTTCAAACGACGGAGTAACCTATGCCCCTTAGGCCCGTTGACGGGCCGTTCTCCTGGACGTCATTTGGGTCTGAGGCTTTGTATTGGTTGCTTTGCCTCCCAGACTAAGTGTCGGATGATGTCCACCCATAGACGGGGCACCACACCTACTGACATCCTCCTTGAGGGCCTTTTGCGGGACCCTTAGAGAGTCGCACACGGGTGTTTCCAACATAAATTTATGAATTAAAATGTCAAGGACCCACCACATCATCAACCAAAATGAACACGTATAACATGTCAAGAAACACATGTACGTCTCAAGGGCTAACTTTCAAAGGTCTTGGAGGTTCTTCGACGTTTTGACTTCCAAATGACTTAAAATCAATCATACATGCTTTAAAACACTTAAATAACTTTTAACAAGCTTATATACACATGTGAGGCTCTACACATTTTTTTGGGTCTTATATTACTAGCGAATGGGACCTGAGAAGTCCCACACAAGCCTCTCATATCAATCAATGCATAATATACTCTCAAAAATAAGTATGAATTTAAAACTTTCTTCACTTACGAAGAATACTTTCATTTATAATACGCAAGCTTAAGACTTCTTTTAAAACAATCTAACCATTACAATGTCTCTTCAAAACAATCTAATACTTTGGATGTTCAACATTGGGGCTAATCCCATACAAATACTAAACACATAAAATGATTATGTAGGTCTTGTCCTCGAACCAATGAGGACTCACCAAAACTTCATCTTTAACCCTTAGAAATACATTCAGTGGAAGTCATACAAAAATCATGAAAAAGGGACATTTAGTATAGAAACATGCATTCATGATATTTTGATAAAAACCTTCATAAAAGAGATTAATAGACATAATACAAGCCAATAATCACATATAAGACATATTCAAGTAACATCTATTACATAAGCATATTCACATAGACCCCCTACTAAAGATTATCCTCAGACCCACCTAAGTAAAATATGAAGCGTCCTCCTATACAACCCCTTCACACACACACCTAGATGACCTTCAAGACTACTTAAAGTAAGTTATTCCATTTCATCACATAACACATAGTTCATATTCAAAACAACAAGTTTTACTTCAAATAGACTCCCTACCGAAGGCTACAACAAGACGCACCTAAGTAAAACATGAAGAGACCACCTATACACCCTCTTCAAGCCTACCTAAGAAATCCTCAAAGCTACCCTAGATAAGTACCATTTTTTTTGTAAAACCTACTTCATTAAGGAACCATATTTTCATTAAGCCCATTTTGAGAGAAAACCATACATTAAGAGGACTTCATATAATGGTCTTAGAAAGGACCTAGGGAACCTACATACTAGCATGTTCAAAGCCTAATCGTTCCATGTCGAGATAGCGTGCCATCCCACTACCTAAACATTGTAGAACTTCTCCAACACTAGAATGTATCCTACATGATGAGAATAGGCATTAACTGGCATAGACCATACTAGCTAGGCATGAAATTCGGAGTCTATCCTACTCCAATGGAGGGTGTTCTACTTGCCTGGGGTAGAACTAGGACACATTCCATGTAGGCACATGGTTAAGGAGTATAAAGGGTTTCTTGTACTCAAGTCTCAACTTAAGTAAAGTCACTCCCCAATCATACTCACTCGGTGTTAGCCTTAGTTCTCATAGAGTAATTCAATCACAAGGGCATATGAAGAGGTACCATATAGTAGTCACAACCAAATCATAATACAGCTTACCAAGGATGGGACACTAAGGCTACCACTCAATGGTCAATAAAGATAGCTCAATGAGTTTCTTAGAGTTGGTTTCATGTCAGTCCACCAACCTATCTGTAACACCCTTAAAATAATCTAGGTTAAACTACAGCCTAACATGTTTTTCATGAGTTAATAAGGTCTTAAAATAATGAATATAAGTGTTAGAAATCTGCTTGATGAGTTTGGAAGAGTTTGAAAGTGAAACGTCCGAAAACTAGTCAAAGTTGAACTAGTAGTGTTTTCTAGTGGAGTTTGGGGTATTGTTTGAGTAAATATTCTAATTGGTGAAGAAACCAATTGAAATAAAAAGCATAATCAAACAACACAAAATTAAGATAGATTAGAAATAAGAAATGAGAAAGAATAAAGAAAGGCTAATATTGATTAAATAATCTACAATCGAAGAAGAGAAACTTGAATTTGAAAAGAAACATCTCAAATTGAAAACCATAAATATGCAATATCAAGTGAAATCAAGGTTAAGAATTCATAAATCAACAATGACAATCCACCCATCACTAATCTAGATTAAGCTACACTAAGCTAAGTTAAGATTCCACCTTTAAACTACACTCTTAAAATAGCTTGTTCATTTAAAATCAAATTCCATGTAGTCTAAGTCTTCCAAAATAAAAGAAACTACTATTTATACTAATAAAATAAAGAAGACACTTCTTTGACAATTTTACCCTTAATGAGGTAAGGATCTTGTTTAATTGTCTTCTTTTGTGAATTCTTGAAAATTATGAGATGACCATTTGCACAAATGATCTCTTTCTTCTTTCTCTTAACTTAGATGAACATCCACACATTGTACTTCTTGATTTTGTGTCCATCAAGCTCCTTTAAATCTTTTAGGAGATCCATGTTATCCATGTTATTATCATCCTCCCCTTCTTGAAAAGGATTCATCCTTGAATCCAAACCTTGCAAAGCCATGAAAAAAGACAAACAACAAATATATCCTCATAGCTTGAGGATAAGTACAATGGTTAGCACATTAAGCATTACACCAATGAGACTTACTCTCAAGGAAGAACCAAGTATCCTTTATTATCATGAATATTAAGCCCGTAGATGGAGAACAAGGAAATGGTCTATTCCTCACATCAAGAGGATAATAACACCAAAAATATGACATTAGCACAAGCTAAAATACTCCCAAATGCACATCAAGGTAAAAATGATAATATGTCCACATAATGGGATCATACAAACAAGTATAGACCGCAATGATATGTTGACCGATTTTTAATGCCCATTTAAGACATATGAGTCTAATCATATGCAAAGAGATAGAAGAGAAATGTCACTTTCACATAAGGGTCATCTAACGTGTTCCTATATGCAAGATCACAACTAGGTTTAAGGATCATAACACTCGTCACATCACAAGATGGAACACACAAAGACATCATGAAGAATTTAAGAGAAACTTTCCCTTCTCCTAACAAATAACTCCAATTCCCATAAAAGCCACAATCAACCAGATCATACGGAATGAGATAGTGAAGAAAGGGGGTTAGAAAACTATCCTTCCCGTGCACAACGTAGGCCCCTCTAGTGGATTGTAAACCCTGAAGAAGAACTTTCCATCATAGGGAAAGGTTTCACATAAATGAACTTCAATAAAGTTTTTCTCAACTTTAGCCTCCACTTTATATATTAAAGAATCACAACTCATACTAAGAATTGCAACACACAAGGAAGAAGTAACAATTAACACATAAGTATCCCCTTTCATCTCAACACTAACCTCTCCAATAAATGTACTATCCTCTTCATAAAAGAGAATTCCATCTTTGGAAAGTGTGTCATCACACCATAGTGGATTCTCAAACAATTGATAGCCTCTAAGACTGGCTATATTTCAAACATTATAAGGCATTTCACTATGCACACTCTCAAAAGTCATGTCATCATCAAACAAGAGATTATCCTTAAACAACTCAAGATTCTCATGAGAAAAATAAGAAATGGTGTTAAGGTCTAAAGATTCATTCAAATTATTAATTCAAACACTAAGTGGAAACAAATTGATCTTTCTAGAAGAATCAACTTGGTCATTAATAGGATCAACTAGTGTAGCATCACTTTCATCGCATGACAATGTACCCTCGTTCAAGATACAGGTTCCAACACTAGGTGGACACGAATTGACCTTACTACAAAATTCGATTGGGTCATCAATAGGATCAACTAGTGCTTGCTCAGTCACAACAAGGATATTATCATCATACGACAAAATACTATCAAGAACATCACAAGGTAAAGACTCACTATGCTCACATAAAGACATGTTATTACTTACACTCAATGGGCTACTAGCTATAGCGTGATGTTCCAAGTTAAAGAAAGTGTAAGCATTAAGCATTGTTACCTTTATAGCTCATACGAAGAAGTGACTTCACCTTGGCTATCAATATTGGAGAAACATTTTCTTCTTTTGGAAGCTTTCAAGAACCTCATGATTCTTCACATTTTGAGGTACCTCACTTGGCTTGCTTCCAAGTATACCTCCATCAGTTTTAAAACAACTAGAGAAAGAAATTTACATGAGTTAGAAGAAAAATGTGTCTACCCTCTCATCACTCCACCCATCCTCTCATTTTTCCACTCTAAAGTTCTCACTTTTCACACCCTTAGTCCTCTCAATCTTTTGCCTCTCAATTTTATGGGATTTAGGGCAAGTGCCAAGGATTTCTTTTAAAGGGTTAGAAGATCCCTTCAAGTTCAATTTCAATTTTGGTGCACAAGGAGTAAGTGTTTTAATTTCCATGTGCAACTCCTTAGTGCCAACCTTACAATCTGTATCTTATTTTGCTTCCAAAGGTAAGTCCTTATGCTTATCTTCATGATCAATAACTTTCCTCATTTGTACCATAGACTTGACTTTTCAAGCATCCGCAAGAAATCATCAAAATCTTCCCTCAATGTTGTAAAAGATTCTCTTAACTCTACTACTTCATGGCTTAGTGTTCCTCTTCGTCTGCCTCCAACCACATCAATATATTAATAACAAGAAATATTGGAATTAGGATGAGAAGAATAAGTCATGATATTTTGAGAAGTAGTGAATGTAATGCTTCTATGGTCCACACAATAACCTTGAAACGGTCCCGCCCAAACATCTATACCTTCTTTTATAGAATACAGGAAGTAGCAGAAGACGAGGAAGAAAATTCAACCTCACAACTTCCCTTTCCTTCTAGATTCTGCTCAAAGTATTCATCAGACCTATGAGGAAAGAATTGTACCTCATATCACCATCATAACCATGGTGCAAGGCTTGAGAACCTTCATTGTCCGAATGGTATACACCATAAGTTCCTTCTACCCCTTCAACATCATCACAAAAGTCATAAGTTCAATTCATCTCAAAATCATCTCCGGAGTAGTTGTTCTCACCACTATCATGTTCATTATCTTATGAGCCAACATAAGAATCACCATCATAAATAAGAGTCCCATTTTAATACTCATTAAGACCATCATAGACATCAAAAAACTCATTTTTATCATGCTCATAGCTCACATTGCTACAAGTTGTGTGTTCACTAATGTCATCTCCATTATATTCGAAAGTTATGAATGACATTGTTCTTTGTAATCACCTTGGATACCTACAAAACTTAGAAAACCATGTTAGTGGAAAAATTCCTTACACCTCTCGTATTTTATCTCGCACTCACCTTCCTACAGGGTCTTCCCAAAGTTGATAGAGAACTAAATTTGCCCACTCAATTCACAAGATCACTAATTCTTTGTGGTGGAGTGGATTCTTATGACACATGAAAGAAGGATGACCCAAAAATCTAAAGGAATTAAATCAAGAAGGTTATCACAAAAGTTTTGGGATCAAAATAAACCAAGTAACAAAAGTAGAAGAATTACTACTTGTTACTTAATTTGAAGGATCAAATAAATGATTTGATGATTAAAAACTATTTAATAAGTAATCAAAAATTCTAATCAATTGTTAAATATTTGAAAAATAGAAGAAAAATGAGTTTAGAGGAAGAAGAAGTGAATTTGGAAAGTTGAAAAAATTTTAAGCCTCAAAAAAAGTTCATCACTTATGAGACTTTTATTGGATGATTGATGATTAAAACTAGTTAACAAGCTATTAAATAGGTTAATTAATATTTAATTAGTTTAGGATTTGAAGGGAAAATGATAGAAAAAAGAATCATGAAGTTTGGAAGCTTAGAAAAATTTCGAGGTCCAAAAAACATCCCATACTTAGAATATTTTGGGGTAGAAAAAAAAGAGGTAAATTTATCAAAACAAGAAAATTTAGGCTTTAGGGTGACTCCATAACAACATTTTAACTATTTATTAAAAATGACAATGTTTTAGTGTGTTAACATGAGTTATGTATGTTTTATTTACTTATTTGAGTGAATAAATATACTTAACAATTAAAATTAGAGCAAATTATGGAACTTAAAACATCAAAAAGGTGAAACAACACCAATAATTCGTCAGTTACATTTTTAAAATTTGAAATGGTATCATTATTTGTGTTGAGGATTTTTTGCTCCTTTGTTCTTAATAATTCTAAAAAAGTATACAATGAAAGTTTTGTATTCTTAATTAATAATGTAAATGTATATTTTGTTGATTTCCAAGTGTCGTGACTCGTAATTTAGTTGAACTTCAATTTTTGGTTTTAAGTCATATGCATAATAATTGCTATAGTATATATATAAACATGGCCAAAAGGAAATTAAATTGAATCAATATTTTGATATATAGTTTCTTTAATTTATTAATCATGGTGTTAGTGTGAAATGATTTTCTTTGGGAAAATTCCAAAATAACAATATTTTAACATTTAATGGTGCCTGCAAAACTTTTAATATTTATTAATATTTTAATATTTTAACTTGTTATATTGTTGATTTATGTATTTTTTCATTTGCTTAATTTAAAAAAAACAATTAGTTATTAAAGAATGGAGAAAATTAAGTAAAAACATATTTCAAATAAGGTAATTTTTAAATATAAACAAAGTTACCATAATTACTAATCATAATTTTGGTGTAACTTTAAGTAGACCAAGATTTATTTTTTCACTATTCTTATTCTCTTTTTATTTTTAATTTTTGGGATTAAAATTTACAAAATTTCTTTCCTGTTATATCTGTTTGGTTCCATAATTGAAATTACTTCTATCCCCTTAAACCTCAAATTTCAATATTAATTTTAACTCCATTGAAAGTATTCAATCTATGTCGCGTTGAAGTCTATTGATTTAAGATTTTTTAGTGCAGTGAAGAAGATTTTAGAATGAATGTAGAATAAAAAAATACAAAATTTGTAAGCATACAAAGTGAGATTGAAATATAAACTGATCACAAAAAATATAAAACTAGTTAGCATACATTTAGAATTAATACAAAATTAAAAAACTACCAAACTCGTCGGCATATAAAGTGAGATTGAAATACAAAGTGAACACAAAATATCTAAAACTTGTTGGCATAAAACTTAGAATAATATATAATAAAAAAGAAATATAACACTTGTTGGCATACAAAATGAGCACAAAAAATAAGAAACTTGTTGGCATACGTTTAGAACTAATACAAAATTAAAAAAAAAACAAAACTTGTCGGTATACAAAGTAAGATTGAAATAGAAAATGTTATTTACAAAGTGAGCATAAAAAATGTAAAAAAATGTTTGCATACACTTCAAATTAAATACAAAATAAAAAAGAAATAAAACTCTTGTTGGCATCTTGTAGTTAGAATATATACAAAAAAAAATTGTATGAAGCCTAATTTAGAATAGTATACAAAATTCAGTAAAACTATTTATCTAATATAAAATTAAACATATGCATAACTGGAAATGAATCCACCTACAAAATAAATACAAGTTACAACTAAAAACATAAATTTCAGCAAGATAAACATGAATTTTGTAATGAATAAAAAATGCAACAAATAATAAAAACAGTAAAGAATACAATTTTATAGTTTAGATACAAAATGCAACATGCCATAATGTTATTTTTCATCACCCTGATCTTCAACAATTTTATCAATTTTATAAATATTGACATTTGAAAATGACACTTTTTCACATGACACATCTTTCATATCAAATTCAATACTTTTGAGCAATTTATCCTTACATTGACACTTCAAAAATGACACTTCTTCATCTGATACTTCTTCCAGATCCAGATTCAACATACAAAACATATAAAATACTTTTATCTCAATACTTTGACAAATGTTGAAAATCTTTTGAATGATTTCTTAGAAAATTGGAGGATTTTGATTCAAGAAAAAATACAAGGTCTAAAGTTATATGAATATATCGAATAATGAAAGAAATCTTTAGAGAGAAAAAGATAAATGATAGAATTGGGTAAAAAAAATTTAGAGAATGAAAAGTGGGCAATGTCGTCAATTATTTTTAGTCAAAAAGTGGGCCAAATTTGAGAAATAAGAGAAAGTTAAATGAATTATACAAGGATACATTTTATTTGTTAAAATATTGTCATTCTGAAATTTTAAATAAATATTTTAAAATATTGTTACTTTGACTAAATATGTTATATATTATGATTTAATTGCTATTTTTTCCAAAAAGAAAACCTCGAAGTTTTTTGCTCTCTGAAATTGAGCCCCACACGCTGACTAGGCGTTTGGGCCTTGTTGACGCTGCCAGCTGCTAAGTTGTCCGTTGACTGGCGCCTTGTGGCTGTTGACGTGGCTGTCCATATGGATTTTTTCCAGATTTTGAAGTTCTTTTTTCAGATTTCAAATTTTGATGTAACGGCATTGATTATGTATACGCTAGTTCTGTTCATGTTATACTTTACATAGTGTCACGACCCAACCCGATGGGCCATGACTTGTGCCCGTTTTGGACACCCACATACAAACCTGCTAAGCATAACCAACTGAAACTAAGTCAATATGGAATTTAATAAAATCAAGCCAACCCTAACGTCATATATATATAAAGAGGACCAGTCTCATAAGGAGTCATAACCATTCCACCGTAACAACATACGCAAGCCAACAAGACCGCCACTATCCAAAGCATAATAACATACGTAAGCCGACAAGGCTGCCACTACACAATATACAATGATGTACGCAGCCGACAAGGCTGCCCCTGTACAAGCGGACATCCCAAACAAACCATGTCCAGACCATTATCCAAAACATATATATACAACCCACATAATGTCCACAGACCTCTAAGAGTACAGTAGTGAAACTCGATGGGACAGGACCCGCCATGCCCATAGACGAGCAAAAGACTACACAAAAGTTATGTACCAAAATGACTGGGCTCCGAAACAGTGGAGCTCTCCCAATCAGCAAAGTAGATATCCTAGGCGGGAGGATCACCGAACTGTGCGTCTACACCTGCGGGCATGAAACGCAACCCCCGAGGAAAGGGGGGGGAGTCAGTACGGACAATGTATAGAGTATGTAAAGCATACGTTAAAGATGACAGGATACCAATATGGCAAGTCGAAACAAAATATTGCTACACTTGTACCCTTTTAAGTGAAAATCATGCATATCTTTAACATATAAGGTGCCCAGCTTTTGTAACGACCTGTTTAGTCATTTTGAGCAGCAGATTTTATTTCTGGAAAAATAGGCTGAGACGACGGAACCCACGATGGAACGTCATGGGCACGACGGACCGTCGAGGGTGTCTCGTCTAAAAACACTTAGAAATTCTAAAATTTGGGTGCTGAAATCGACTCTCTGAACCCTGTGACGGACCTGCAGGACGGACCGTCACAGGCACGACAAACCGTCGTGATCCACCGTTTCAAAACACTTCAACTCTTGAGAATTTGGTACAGGGAACGATTCTCTGAACGTCGTGACCGAAGTGCAGCACGGTCCGTCGTAGGTACGACGGGCCGTCACAGAATCCCTAAGGAAATCGAGTCTCTGACGAACCTGCATGACGGACCGTCGCAAGCGCGACGGGACGTCACAGGTTGCGTAATCCCAGTTGAAGTCGGAATTCTGGTTAATTTTGGTCTTACGAATGCCCCTGCTGCGTTCATGAGCTTGATGAACGGGATTTTTAAGCAATAATTGGACCTCTTCGTGATTGTATTTATTGATGATATATTGGTATACTCAAAGAGCAAGAAGGAACATGAAGAGCATTTGAGAATGGTATTGGAAATGTTGAGGGAGAAAAAGCTTTATGCCAAGTTCTCTAAGTGTGAGTTTTGGCTAGATGCAGTGTCCTTTTTGGGGCACGTGGTTTCTAAGGATGGAGTGATGGTGGATCATTCTAAGATTGAGACAGTAACGAATTGGGTAAGACCTACTAATGTGTCAGAAATAAGGAGATTTGTTGGGATAGCTAGCTACTACCGCCGATTTGTCAAGGGATTCATTTCTATTGCTTCCGAACTGACGAACTTGACTAAGCAAAATGTTCCATTTGTATGGTCGGATGAGTGTGAGGAAAGCTTTCAGAAGCTCAAGACTTTGTTGACTACCGCACCCATTCTCACCTTGCCAGTGGAAGGTAAGAATTTCATTGTCTATTGTGATGCATCTTATTCGGGTTTGGGTGCAGTGCTAATGTAAGAGAAGAATGTGATTGCTTATGCTTCAAGACAATTAAAAGTGCATGAACGTAACTATCCAACTCATGATTTGGAATTGTCCGCGGTAGTGTTTCCATTAAAGCAATGGAGACACTATCTATATGGGGTTAAGTGTGAGGTCTATACGGATCATCGTAGCCTTCAGTATGTCTTTACTCAGAAAGATTTGAACTTGAGACAGAGGAGATGAATGGAACTGCTGAAGGACTACGACATCACTATTTTGTATCATCCGGGGAAGGCGAATGTTGTAGCGGATGCTTTAAGTAGAAAGGTGGGAAGCATGGGAAGTCTAGCTCACTTGCAAGCTTCTAGACGCCCATTGGCTAGAGAGGTTCAGACTCTAGCTAATGACTTGATGAGATTAGAAGTAAATGAGAAGGGAGGATTGTTGGCTAGTGTGGAGTCAAGATCTTCTTTTCTTGACAAAATTAAGGGAAAACAGTTTTATGATGAGAAACTAAGGCGAATCCAAGATAAAGTATTGCGAGGGGAGGCTAAGGAAGCACAAATCGATGAGGAAGGTGTTTGGAGAATCAAGGGAAGGGTATGTGTACCCCGCGTCGATGATTTAATCAACACTATATTGACTGAGGCTCATAGTCTAAGGTATTCTATACATCCGGGTGCAACCAAGATGTATCGTGACCTAAAACAACACTTTTGGTGGAGTAGAATGAAGCGTGATATTGTTGACTTTATTGCCAAGTGTCCAAACTGTCAACAAGTAAAGTATGAACACCAAAGTCTGGAGGAACACTTCAGAGAATGCCCATTCCGGAATGGAAGTGGGAAAGAATTGCAATGGACTTTGTGGTTGGTCTTCCAAGGACAATGGGTAAGTATGACTCCATTTGGGTGATTGTTGATAGGTTAACTAAGTCTGATCATTTCATTTCGGTCAAGGTGACTTACAATACAGAGAATTTAGCCAAACTTTACATCTCGGAAGTGGTGCGATTGCATGGGGTTCCACTCTCCATTATATCAGATAGAGGTATGCAGTTTACTTCTACGTTTTGGAAAACACTGCATGTGAAATTGGGTACTAGATTGGACCTTAGTACCGCGTTCCATCCTAAGATCGATGGTCAGTCTGAGCGAACGATTCAAGTGTTAAAGGATATGCTTCGCGCATGTGTGATAGAGTTTAGTGGCCATTGGGATAGTTTCTTACCCTTAGCAGAATTTTCATACAACAATAGCTATCATTCGAGCATTGATATGGCTCCATTTGAAGCATTGTATGGCAGGAGATGTAGGTCCCCCATTGGTTGGTTTGATGCATTCGAGGTAAGACCTTGGGGTACGGATCTCTTAAGGGAATCGATGGAGAAGGTGAAATCTATTCAAGAAAAGCTTCTAGCGGCGCAAAGTAGACAAAAAGAGTATGCAGATCGAAAGGTTAGAGACTTGGAGTTCATGGAGGGTGAACAAGTCTTGTTGAAGGTTTCGCCGATGAAAGGGGTGATGCGGTTTGGTAAGCGAGGTAAACTTAGCCAAAGGTATATTGGTCCATTTGAAGTACTTAAGCGAGTAGGGGAGGTGGCTTATGAGTTATCCTTGCCTCCAGGGCTGTCCGGGGTACATCCGGTATTCCATGTGTCGATGTTGAAAAGATACCATGGGGATGGAAACTATATTATCCGTTCGGATTCAGTTTTGCTTGATGGGAATTTTCCTATGAGGAGGAGCCTGTTGCTATTCTAGATAGAGAAATTCGCAAGTTGAGATCAAGGGAGATTGCATCCATCAATGTTCAATGGAAGAATCAACCCGTTGAAGAAGCCACTTGGGAGAAGGAGGCGGATATGCGAGAAAAATACCCACATCTGTTTACAGATTCAGGTACTCCTTTTCGCCCTTGTTTTCCTTCTTGTGATCGTTCGGGGACGAACGATGGGTAAATTGGTATCTAATGTAACGACCTGTTTAGTCATTTTGAGCAGCAGATTTTATTTCAGGAAAAACAGGCTGAGACGACGGAACCCACGACGGAACATCATGGGCACGACGGACCGTCGAGGGTGTCTCGTCCCAAAACACTTAGAAATTCTGAAATTTGGGTGCTGAAATCGACTCTCTGAACCCTGGGACAGACCTGCAGGATGAACCGTCACAGGCACGACGAACCGTCGTGATCCACCATTTCAAAACACTTCAACTCTTGAGAATTTGGTACAGGGAACGATTCTCTGAACGTCGTGACGAAAGTGCAGGACGGACCATCGTAGGTATGACGGGCCGTCACAGACTCCTTAAGGAAATTGTGTCTCTGACGAACCTGCATGACGGACCGTCGCAAGCGCGACGGGACGTCACAGGTTGCGTAATCCCAGTTGAAGTCGGAATTCTTGTTAAGTTTTAAAGGGGCGTTCTGGTCTATTCCTGCTATAATTATATGTTTCGTGGGTCTATATTAATAACTCAATTTCTTGGGGGATAAAAGAGGTAACCTTAAGTTAATTAGTGGGCTATTATTGTGATCTTTTATTCTTAATTATATACTAATTAGGGTAAAAGAAAGAGGGTTTGAATAAAGAAAATAGAAAGAACAAGAGAAAGAGAGAGAAGGGAATCGATAGAGAGAGAGACGATCGAGAAGGGGAAAAACACAAAGCTTTGGGAAAATTTGCTTGCTTGATCACGAATCTTCGGTAAAGGTAGGTTATGGTTTTCATGCTTTCATAGTAAACTCTTAATAGAGAATGATATGTATTGGTAGTATTGTAAACCCTGCTATGTGCTTAATTGTATGCATGCATGAACGTGATTATATAATTGTGATTACATTAACCATGATGAAGTTATTGAATCCCAAATCTTGATAAAAACCTAATCTCATTTTAATGATGATGCCTTGGTAAGGGAGAAGGCTTGATGAACTAAAGTAATGAGATTGATGATGCCTTGGTAAGAAAGAAGGCTTGATGAATTGATGGAAGGAGATTAGGGGATCGGGTGTCACGGACCGACACGTATTATTAGGGGATCGGGAGTCACGAACCGACACATAGTATTAGGAGATCGGGTGTCACGAACCGACACATAGATTTAAGGGATCGGGTGTCACGAACAGACACGTAGAATTAGAGGATCGGGTGTCACGGACCGACACGTAGTATTAGGGGATCGGGTGTCACGAACCGACACGTAGTATTAAGGGATCGGGTGTCACGAACCAACACGTAGATTTAGGAGATCAGGTGTCACGAACTGACATGTAGAATTATTGGATCGGGTGTCACGAACCGACACGTAGTATTAGGAGATCGGGTGTCACGAACCGACACGTAGTATTAGGGGATCGGGTGTCACGAACCGACACGTAGTATTAGGGGATCGGGTGTCACGAACTGACACGTAGATTTAGGGGATCGGGTGTCACGAACCGACACATAGATTTAGGGGATCGGGTGTCACAAACCGACACATAGATTTAGGGGATCGGAGTGTCACATACCGACACAAAAGGATTAATGAATATTGAGGGAGCGGACTTTCACGTACCGACACAAGAGAAATAAAGATAATGAATCTTGAAAGATGTTAATATACTCAATCCAATGAACATGATTCCCAAATGAGTATGGTATCGAATGCGAACTTGACGGTAATTGTTAATGATATAGTATTTGTTGTTGCTACATGTTGAGTATCATATTTGATTTTATGATATTACTTGGTATATATTGATTTCTATTTTGAGTTGGCCGATGATATCTACTCAGTACCCGTGTTTTGTACTGACCCCTACTTTTATGTTCTCTTCTTGTTTATTTGTGGAGTGCAGCAAACGTGCCATCGTCTTCAACTCAACAGTAATTCAAGCCAGTCTTACTACATCAGAAATTCAGGGTGAGCTAATGCCTCTAGCTTGGACTGGATCTTCTTCTTCAAGTCTTGATGCCTTGAACTTCCGGCATGGACTAGCTTCTTATGTATTTTTAGATTTTAGAATACTCTTAGTTTAGTCGTTTGATCGTAGATGTTCTTGTGATGATGACTTCCAGATTTTAGGGATAATAATAGTTATTGATTTTATTAATGAGTTTAAGTCTTCCGCATTACTTTATGTTGATATTATATTGAAATGTTAAGGTTTAAATTGGTTGGTTCGTTCACATAGGAGAGTAAGTGTGGGTGCCAGTCGCGGCCTGATTTGGGTCGTGACAGCTTCCCTAGTAGGGGGCTCGGCAAAATAATCATCACGTCATCTCCGTCATCATCATCATCATAACCATCCTCATCACCAATCATATAATATACATACCTAGCCCTCTAGTGAGGGATTCAGTGACATATGCAAGAAACTCCGCATGAACATTACCTGGCCCGGGACTCGGTGAAATGATAAATGACTCTATGCACGAGTAGAATATTATGAGCAACCATATGCAATTAAAATCATTTCTTATAACTCAATAGAACAATCATCGTGAACCAGCAAGGAGTATTACCAAAGATTAACGTTTTATCAAGATTATGAACCTTTAATACGATATGGAAACGTAAAATCTCAATGACTCTAAGAAGCACTACTATAGATATGAGAAATCATCATAGCCTTAGACATAGCCGATATATGGAGGAATAGTTGTGGAAGCAAGAATATACGTCAGCTAGATGCTCTAGAGGTAAGTATCAAACCTGTCCGTTATTCGCTTATTTTTAAAAGTCATGCCAAACAAAGAAAAAAAGGACAGCGTTACATACCGTATAGTCGAGCCGCACGTCCAATATTTAGTGCTCAAGCTATTAATCTATAACAAGCAACAATTGTGCCGCAATTAGATAAACGTTGCACTTTATTATCTTGTAAGCTAGCTAATAATCTAACGAAAATCCGGCAGCACTTCCCCTATTTTCCTTGCTTTGACCCAATCCGACAACAAACCAAATTATCCACAGCAATACCAATAACACATATAACCCAATAAATCATATTAAATAGACCCCTCCCCAAAACAGTTCCGTCTCGGCAACCATAGCAGTGAAGCAATGACACACCGAGCGATAACTCCTTTTATAATTCGCAACACATATACCTTATCGTATTCATACTTTGGAGTATATACTCATAATCACATTGAAAATATACATAACGCCAAAACAGAATTTTCCAGCAGTTTGCTTTAATCAAAACAGCCCAAGCACCAACACGACACCACTAATAATACAATTATGGTTTCCGTTCATACTTAGAACATTCAATAACTAAAACAAACTTCCTAAGCTACTGGTCACGCCCCCTTCTTCATATTAATGGCTTCCTAAGGTATTCTAAAGAATTAACACACCAAGCAAGGAGATTACTAACCGAATTATTTGCAGCTGCTGGCCAAGAGTTGCAGGGTTGGTTTCTCCATTTCCATGGCTGCCTAAGCCAAGTGGTGAAGAAGATGATATGCAGTAATGCATTTCACCACTTTATTTAGTATGGAGTGGATTTCTGCACCACATTTATAATATGAAGTTGAGGTAGCCCCCCTCTACACGTGTCCACTAAGGCCAGCTCCCAATTAGATCCCTTTTCAATTTTTGCATTGAGTGGTGGGGCCCTATGGATTAATTTAATCCTAATCAGCCACTAATTATGAGTGGTGGGGCCCACTGGATTAAATTAATCCTAATCAGCCACTAATTAATCCCTCACTTAAAGTTAATGGCACTTACATTAGCCAAATCATACTTAATATCACATTTGGAATTAACATCCTTGCCTAATATTTCTTGAATCACTTGGAACTTAAAATAAAATCTCATTCCTCGGACTTACGTCTACTAGATCATGACACGCACTACGTATAAAAAAATACGAGGCATAACATCCTTACTCCCTTGGGAACATTCGTCCTCGAATGTTAAGTTAGCGTCTTACAAAAAAAAATTCCAGCGAGGTCTCTCTAACAATTATACCTATCAACCTGCATTCCGTAACTTACAGATTCCTCATAGAGTCACAACTTACTACACGATCTCGTTTATCAATCAATATAGTAAAGCTAGGATTTGAATTACCTGCATGTACGGGGAACAAGTAAGGATACTTATTCTTCATTTTGTCTTCCGTTTCCCAAGTCATCTCCTCCATATTATTATTTTGCCACAACACTTTGAAGGAAGCAACATCCTTAGTACGTAACCTTCTAACCTGGAGATCAAGTATAGCTATGGGTTTCTCCTCATATGACAACTCCTCTGTTACCTGAACATCATCTACGGGGAATACTCTAGTAGGATCACCAATACATTTATGTAGAATTGATACATGGAAGACTGGATGTACCGCCTCTAAATTAGATGGTAGATCCAACTCATAAGCAACCTTGTCTATCCTACGAACAATATGATAAGGCCCAATATATCTCGGACGAAGCTTCTTCTTCCTGCCGAATTTCATCACACCCCTCATGGGTGATACCTTCAGGAATACCCAGTCACCAATCTGAAACTCCAAATCTCGATGCCGATTATCTGCAAATGACTTCAGTCGACTCTGGGCCGCTAATATTCTTTCTTGAATAAGCTTTACCTTGTCAACAGCTTGCTGAATTACATCTGGGCCTATTAACTTAGTCCCACCAACATCAAACCAACCAATGGGTGACTGCACTTCCTCTAATATAAGGCCTCATACGGTGCCATCTAGATACTAGAATGATAGCTATTATTATAGGCAAACTCAATGAGCGGCAAGTGGTTATCCCAGCTACCTTTGTAGTCAATAATATAGGCCCGCAACATATCTTCTAATGTCTGAATAGTACTCTCAGCCTGCCCATCAGTATGAGGGTGAAATGTTGTGCTAAGGTTCACCTGTGTCCCCAATCCCTTCTGAAATGATCTCCAAAAGCTGATTGCAAATTGAGCTCCTCTGTCTGATATAACGGACGTGGGAACCCCATGAAGTCTCACTATCTCCCTGGAATATAACCTCGCATAATCTTCAGCCGAATAAGTAGTCATGACTGGAAGAAACTGGGCCAATTTTGTCAGCCTATCTACAATAACCCATATAGAGTCACACTTCCGTTGAGGGCGAGGTATGCCTGTAATGAAGTCCATATTAATCATCTCCCATTTCCAAGTCGGGATCTCTTTCTTCTGTAATAATGCACCAGGCTTTTGATGTTCGATCTTGACTTGTTGACAATTTGGGCACTGAGCAACAAACTCTGCTATGTCCTTTTTCATGCAAAACCACCAATATAAGCATCATAGGTGATGATACATTTTCATTGACCCTAGGTGAATAGAATAACGGGCAGAGTGTGCCTCTCCCATAACCTGCCGTCGTAGCCCCGCAGTATTGGGTACACACAATCTGCCTTCATATCGTAACACTCCGTCAGGTGTAACCTTAAATGGGGTCTTTTCCTTTTGAAGAGTTGCATCTCTATACTGTGCCAGAATAGGGTCCTTGTATTGGTGTCTCTTTACCTCATCTATGATTAAGGACTCAGCAACCTCTCGAATAGAAACGCCACTATCTTCTGAATTAGCCAGACGGACTCCAACGCTGGATAGCAGCTGAATCTCCCAAACCATATCCCTCCTTGATGGTTGTACATCTGTCAAGCTACCCATGGAATTACGGCTAAGAGAATCTGCTACAACATTTGCTTTCCCTGGATCATATAAAATATCAACATCATAATCCTTTAGCAACTCTAACTACCACCTCTGTCGTAAGATCAGCTCCTTCTGTTTAAAGATATATTGGAGACTCTTATGATCTGTACAGATGTCCACATGGACAACATATAAATAATGCATCCATATCTTCAACGCATGAACCACGACCGCTAACTCCAGATCCTCAGTAGGATAGTTCTTTTCATGCTTCCTAAGCTGTCGGGAGGCATAGGCTATAACTTTTCCATGCTACATCAATACACATCCTAGCCCAACACCCGAAGCATCACAATAAATAACATAGCCATCTGGTTTCTCCGAAAGACTTAGGACTGGAGCTGTAGTCAATTTGTCTTTCAATAGATGGAAGCTTCGCTCACAAGCATCAGTCCACTGGAACTTGGTTGCCTTTTGAGTTAGCCTTGTCAAAGGCGCTGAAATTGAGGCAAACTTTTCTACGAATCTCCTGTAATATCCTGCTAACCCCAGAAAGTTGCGTACCTCAGTAGGTGTCGTAGGTCTGGGCCAAGTCTTTACCGCCTCAATCTTCTGCGTGTCTACCCGAATACCATCAGCTCCAATAATATGCCACAAGCAAGCCACTGAAGTCAACCAGAACTCGCACTTAGAAAATTTAGCATACAACTTCTGGTGTTGAAGCACCCTAAGTACCTTCCTTAAATTGTCTGCATGCTCCTCTTGTGAACGTGAATAGACCAGAATATCGTCTATAAATACAATAACAAACATATCAAGGAATGGTTTAAATACTTGATTCATTAAATCCATAAACACCGCTGGAGCATTAGTCAGCCCAAAAGACAGCACTCTAAACTCATATTGCCTGTATCGGGTCCTGAATGCTGTCTTTGGAATATCTGCCTCCCTTACCCGCACCTGATGATAACCTGACTGCAAGTCTATCTTTGAAAAACACTTTGCACCCTGCAACTGGTCAAATAGATCGTCAATCCTTAGGAGGGGATACCTGTTCTTTATTCTTACTTTGTTCAGCTGCCTATAATCAATACACATCCTCAGCGACCCATCCTTCTTCCTCACAAATAGTACCGATGCTCCCCAATGTGATGTACTAGGCCTGATGAAGCCCTTTTCTAGCAAATCCCTCAATTGCTCTTTCAATTCTTTAAACTCAGCAAGTGCCCTTCTATAAGGAGGTATAGGTATAGGTTGGGTATCTGGCAGTACATCTATAATTAACTCTATCTTTCATTCTGGAGGAAGGCCTGGAAGTTCCTCGGGGAATACATCGGGAAATTCATTAACTACCGGGACTGATTAAAGAGTCGATGCCTCTACCTCTATGTCATGCACCCGAATAACATGGTAAATATAGCCTTTTGTAACCATCTTCCCGGCCTTGAGGTATGAAATGAACTTACCTTTCGGCGATACTGTACTCCCCTTCCACTCTATAATCGGTTCCCTTGGAAATTGAAATCGAACTATCTTTCCTCTAAAATCAACATTAGCATAACAAGCAGTTAACCAATCCATGCCCATGATAATATCAAACTCAATCATATTTAACTCTATTAGATAAGCTAAGGTACGACGACTATATATAACTACTGACCAATTCTTATATACTCGTGTAGCTATGACAAAATCTCCTACAGGTGTAGCTACCTCAAATGGTTCTATCAACTCAGACTCTATTCCGATCCTACTAGCAACAAAGGGAGATATAAATGACAAGGTGTAACCTGGGTCTATAAATGCATACACACTTCGAGAGAATAGTGATAATATACATGTGATCACATTAGGTGACGCCTCATGATCCTTCCTATTAGTCAAAGCATATATACGGTTCGAGGGACCACTAGAACTGGAAGCTCTACCACGTCCTCTACCATGGCCTACTGGCGCCTGAATACCCTGCCCCATAGGGCGCATAGCCACACAGGAAGATGAACCAGCAACGGACCCTGTAGGCTATGCCATACCACTTGCACTACCTCTAAGGTGACCCTCCCTCATAGTATGGCCCTGACGGCTGCAAGAAAAACACGCACTTGTAGCCCAACGACATTCCCCATGATGGGACCTACTACAACAAGAAAATCGAGGCAAAGGTGGCCTGGACAGGCTCAAACTCCTGCCCATCTGTGACCCTGATGCCCTAGAGCTGTGACCAGCTTACGAATATCCCATACGATCGAACCCCCTATCCATGAAACGTGGGGGTTCACTCTGTGCTGGCTGAGAAGAAAATCTAACTTGTTGCTGAGACTGCCCGCTTCGAAACTCGTCAGGATAACCTGCTGATCTAGCCCTTTTATGCTGGCCTCTATTATAATCTTTATCTGGTTGACGTCCCCGGTGCCAATCTCTACCCCTTGTTCATATGCCTGCACCTGAGCAATGTCCATACATTGCTGAAGAGTCACTGCCATACAACCGTCAATCAGATAACGATCCAATCTGATCACATAACGATATATACCCTGTCTGCCATATCAGCCACATAACTAGGAGCATGCCTAGCCAATGAATCGAACTCGAGGCTATACTCTCGAACGCTCCTGCCATTTTTCTTTAAACGCAAGAATCTATTAACTCTAGCTCGCTTCATCTCTAGAGGCAAGAAAGTGGCTGTAGAAAGCCTCCACAAATTCATCCCATACCGATGGAGGAGCACCCTCATCCCCAGATAACTCCCAAGACTCATACAAATTAATAGCTACATCCCGCAAATGATACGTAGCCAACTCAACTGACTCGGTCTCCGAAGCCTTGATTATCCTCAATGTACACTGCATCTGACGAATAAACTCTTGCGGATCATCCTGGGGCCTTGACCCAAAGAACTCTGGAGGATTACAACTTACGAAGTCACGAGCCCTTAAGCTATCAGATCTGTCCGCAGGATCAACTCCTAGTCCATGCCTGCGAGCCTGACCTTCCACTAATCTAGTCAGCAACTGAACCGCATCTCTCATGGCCCTATCCTCCGCCCCTGACTGAGAGCTGGAGGTTTAGGTGCTGAGGCCTCAGAGGTTGGTGGTGTCCCCCGAACTAGAGCTGTTGCTTCTCTAAGATCCTCTAGCAGTGGCGGTGTAGCAGAGCTCTCTGACTGGAGCATAATATCAGGCATAGACTAGGCACGGTCCCTAGTAACTCTCCGGGTCTGACTAGTACCTTCTGCTACCGATTTGCCTATCTGGGCGGCTGTCGCTTTCTTTGGAGGCATAGCTGAAAACACACGGATTCGTTGTAGAGGGATTATCCTATTAGTATAGCTCTATCGCGCGATCTAGAATAAGAAGAAAGGATGACATCCTAAATGTCATGTAGCTTCCTGTTTATAGATGTGGTGCACAACACACCAATAAACAAGACTCTACTAGACACGGTTTGTAGACACTTCAGAGGAAAAACCGCTCTGATACCACTCTTTGTCACGACCCAACCCGATGGGCCGTGACTAGTGCCCGTTTTGGACACCCACATACAAACCTGCTAAGTATAACCTACTAAAACTAAGAAAATATGGAATTTAATCAAATCAAGCCAACCCCACCTTCATATATATATATATATTAAGAGGACATGTCTCATAAGGAGTCATAACCATTCAACCGTAACAACATACGCGAGCCGAAAATGCCACCACTATCCAAAGCATAATAACATACGTAAGCCGACAAGGCTGCCACTACACAATACACAATGATGTACGCAGCCGACAAGGCTGCCCCTGTACAAGCGGACATCCCAAACAAACCATGTCCAGACCATTATCCAAAACATATATATACAACCCACATAATGTCCATAGACCTCTAAGAGTACAGTAGTGAAAATCGACGGGACAGGGCCCCGCCATACCCATAGACGAGCAAAAGACTACACAAAAGTTATGTACCAGAACGACTGGGTCCGGTACAGTGGAGCTTTCCCAATAAGAAGAGTATATATCCTAGGCGGGAGGATCACCGAACTGTGCATCTACACCTACGGGCATGAAACGCAGCCCCCTGAGGAAAGGGGGGTAAGTACAGACAATTTACTGAGTATGTAAAGCATAAGGTAAAGATGACAAGATACCAATATGGCAAGTCGAAACAAAATATCGCTACACATTTACCCTTTTAAGTGAAAATCATGCATATATTTAACATATAAGGTGCCCAGCTTCCCTAGTAAGGGGCTCGACAAAATAATCATCACGTCATCTCCGTCATCATCATCATCATAACCATCCTCATCACCAATCATATATATATAATATACATACCCGGCCCTCTAGTGAGGGACTCGGTTACATATGCAAGAAACTCCGCACGAACATTACTTGGCGCGGGACTCGGTGAAATGATAAATAACTCTATGCACGAGTAGAATATTATGAGCAACATATGCAATTAAAATCATTTCTTATAACTCAATAGAACAATCATCGTGAACCAGCAAGGAGTATTACCAATGATTAACGTTTTATCAAGATTATGAACCTTTAATACGATATGGAAACGTAAAATCTCAATGACTCTAAGAAGCACTACTATAGATATGATAAATTATCATAGCCTTAGACATAGCCGATATATAGAGGAATAATTGTGGAAGCAAGAATCTACGTCATCTAGACCCTCTAGAGGTAAGTATCAAACCTGTCCGTTATTCGCTTACTTTTAAAAGTCATGCCAAAAACAAAGAAAGAAAGGACAACGTTACATACCGTATAGTCGAGCCGCACGTCCAATATTTACTACTATAAGAAGCAACAATCATGCCGCAATTAGATAAACGTCGCGCTTTACTATCTTGTAAGCTAGCTAATAATCTAACAAAATTCCGGCAGCACTTCCCCTATTTTCCTTACTTCGTCCCAATCCGACAACAACCCAAATTATCCACAGAAATACCAATAACACATATAACCCAACAAATCATATTAAACAGCCCCCTCCCCAAAACAGTTCCATCTCGGCAACCATAGCACCGAAGCAACGACACACCGAGCGATAACTCATTTTATAATTCGCAACACATCTACCTTATCGTATTCATCCTTTGGGGTACATACTCATAATCACATTGAACATATACATAACGCCAAAACAGAATTTTCCCGTAGTTTGCTTTAATCAAAAAAGCCCAAGCACCAACACGACACCACTAATAATCCGATTATGGTTTCCGTTCATACCTAGCACATTGAATAACTAAAACAAACTTCCTAAGTTACTGGTCACGCCCCTTTCTTAATATTAATGGATAATTAAAAAAGGTATTCTAAAGAATTAACACACCAAGCAAGGAGATTACTAACAGAATTATTTGCAGCTGCTGGCAAAAAGTTGCAGGGTTTGTTTCTCCATTTCCATTGCTGCCTAAGCCAAGTGGTGAAGAAGATGATATGCAGCAATGCATTTCACCACTTTATTTAGTATGGAGTGGATTTATCCATCTCATTTGTTGATCTTGTATGCTAACAGAGTCCGCACTCGCCCGAGAACACGTACGTCCTCCCTGTAATTGTCTTGTCTTTGTTATGGTTTCAGAGCCTACGTCTACCCGTATGGAGCCACCATCGGTACTAGTCCAGGAGGCCCTTGTTGGCATATCAGGTGCCATTGAACACAGTCCAGGGAAAGCATCTATCTATAATGATAGTGATCCATCGCCTTGACTTGAGTCTCCACCACATCTATTTCCTGCCCGCTTGTAGCGGTTGGTTAGGCTAGGCCGGTTAGAACCTCTCCGCAGTTCTCGATTCTGATTGAACTAGGGAGGATCGGTTAATGAATTAATAATGAGATGGACTAAGCAATCTAAAGTGAATATTCATTGAGACGAAGTATGATATTAAGTGAAGGAAAGGGGAATTTTAAGAAAAAGATCTTTGTTTTCAGATCTTTTTCATGAAGTGAAGGCAGCCCTCCTCTACACGTGTCCACTAAGGCCAGCTCCCAATCAGATCCCTTTTGAATTTTTGCCTTGAAGTGTGGGGCCCAATGGATTAAATTAATCCTAATCAGCCACTAATTATGAGTGGTGCGGCCCACTAGATTAAATTAATCCTAATCAGCCACTAATTAATCCCTCACTTAAAGTTAATGGCACTTACATTAGCCAAATCATACTTAATATTACATTTGGAATTAACATCCTTGCCTAATATTTCTTGAATCACTTAGAACTTAAAATAAAATCTCATTCCCCGGACTTAGGTCTACTAGATCATGACGCGCACTACGTATAGAAAAATACGAGGCATAACACATAGACTTATAGTGTAGGTGAGGGATCATGTTTGTTCTATGATTAGTATTGGTTTAAACGCTCGAAAGATGATGTAACGCCTTGCATGTTTCAGTATGTGCATTGCAAGTTAACTCTGACAGAAAGTATTTAAGTAGTTATAGTAAGGTGGTAATTGAGATTAAAGTTGAAAGTTAAGTTCTAAGTTGAAGAAAAAGAGATTAACATTCATAAACTGAAATAAAATAACTGAGCTGCTTGCTTGGGTTAATTAAGCTAGCAGTTGCATCACCTACTTGAGATATAATATAGTTAAAGGGCCTATGTTTGATGGACCAGATTTAGGCTTATATTAATGGGCTTACTTGAAGCCCAAACCTATTAAATGAAATTAGAAATGAAAGAAAGCCAACAGCTAAATCTGCCAAGGCCTAATATGGATAAATCCAGGTGAAAGCAAGTAGATGCATCACCTAGTTTGACCTTTTGATCTTCTTGATGCACATAAGCAGGTGCATCATACTTTACCACTTAGTGGGTGAAAATAAACAAAAAGAAAGGAGTATCTAGAGGATATTTTTAGAGTTAATAAAGCTCCATATAAATCTAATATGAACTGATCTTTTCACCTATTTTAACACATAAAAATAAGAATTAACTCCAGCTCATTCTCTCTTTTCTCTTCAAGATTAAACCAGCAGCCTTAAAGTTTTTTTATGGTTCTTGAAGAAATCCTCATATCTTCAAACCGAGGTAAGTAAAAGCTCATGGATTTATCTTAATTCTCACATGGATGATTAGGAAATTATGTCATAATGCTCTTATATAAGTACAAAGGCAAAATATTTCCAGCAGCTACTGCTCACTTCCATAGTTATTGAAATAACTTTCTCTTCTTCTTTGGCTTAAGTGTGAAGCGAAGCTGAAGTTCTAAAAGAATTCAAGTTATAAGGAGAAGTTGCAGTTAGGTAAGGTGACTGCTCCATTTTTGTCTTCCTTATGTATGAGTTTGAGTTAGGAATTAGTGGTGTGTTGTCACGAAGAACTCAAGGGGGTGGTGAGTTCAATACATGGTTGTATGATAAAGAATATTTGGGGCAATTTTATGTGTATTACTGTTGACGCAGCTTGGTTGATATTGGGGAAAAGATGTATAATGCATGTGTTGGACAGAGAATGAGGGTGTGGTGATACACATTATGTTAAGGGTTGTATGGCCTCATTATCTGTCAAAGTTAGCTAATGTTTTACGAGGCTCATGGTGTTATATCTGCTAATTTTAGTTTACCATGACTTAATTATAGATTAAAACCAAGAAGAGAAGTTTGAATCATGATGGTATATTAGTCAGAGGATAAGGTATGTAAGGCTATTCGATCCCATATTCCTTGGCAAGAAATCTGATACTTGCGATTAATATTAATGAAGTGAATCTGCTAAGTTCTATTCCTAATAAAGGAAACAATGGCAGCATATTATCTCCAAATAGATAACTATATTTCCCCCTCTCCTTAATGCATAGAACTATTTCATTATATGTTCACTATTTTATACTTGTATAATTACCCCCTTCTCCTTGTGCTGGTATATAGAAATGGTATTTGCAAAATAAAGTTTGGTGAATCTTTCTCTTAGTCAATCGAAATCAATTGTGTCACTAAGATTACAAGTAATGTGTTGATGTTACATAGCTCCTTATGTCATTCTTACTGCCTTGAAGTTTTCCTTGTCTTCTACTATTGGTCTGTATTTTCATATCTCCAAAACGATTATAACCTGGTACCAAACAACAATCTCAAAAGAGTTAATAATTGAATAATCTCAAAAGAGTTATGAATTTATAAAGAACAATCTCAAAGATTAAAGAATCCAAGTGAAACAATCTATATAATTACGGGTGGCAGCCCAGGGTCAAATGCCAAACATGGGTTAATCCCAACTTAAGGGTGGCAACTTAGGGGTGAAAGCCTAGCATTGGTCAATTTCTATTTGGTATAGAAGGGTGGCAGCTCAGGGGCGAAAGCCTATCATGAGCCGATCCAAAACCATGTTATTATGAGGACCTCATCCCAGGGGGTTAAAATACCTAGCATAGGTCAATCCTCTTGTACCACTGATCAACTGGTCACTTATGTCACATGCCCTTGAAAGATTATAACATACAGAAAAATAAAGAAAAGAATGTAACTTACATGATCTTGGAAGAGTAAGCAAAGGTGGTCTTCTCTCCTATCGATGCACAAATGTTGGTACTTGATTTCATTTGAGCTCTCACGTTACATATGTTATTTTCTTACGAATTAAATATATTTTTTCATACTGACGTAGCTCGCAGGGACGCTACATCTCATGCTGCAGGCACATGTTACTCAAGCTAGTAGACCTCCTCAGTAGGAGCACACGACACTCTGCTACTTTTGGTGACCTCCAAGTTGATTCAGATCTTTATTGAGTCCTTGGTAAATTCATTTTGGTATTGGATCGTACTAATGGTAAGGCGGGGTCTGTCCTGATCTACTCTAGTATTCTATCTTTTAGAGGCTTTGTAGACGTATGTACATGGTTCTGTTGTGTCTTAAGGAGTTGTGGCCGCAACATTCAAGTCTTGTATATAAACCTTTGGGTCTACTTATGTTGGTTTGTATTAATGCGTCCTATGTGAACTTGTCACAATTGTTATAGTTATATGCATAGTAAGAACAAGTTAGAGATTGGCTCTCTAGGGCCTTTAGGGCTCGTGTGCTTGTCCGTATTAATGGGTTTTGAGGCGTGACATTTGATATATATATATTTCAAAATTCCACTAATGGACCTCAATAAAAACACCTTTGACCAACTTTGTCTTTAAAAGTTGGATCAAAATGTCCTTTATTTTTCTTCTTCTTCAAAAACAACTTGAAGACACCAAAAACTCACACTAAGACCCCAATACACTCAAATCAACTCAAAATTGGCTCAAAATTTAGGATTTTCTTCCCTTTAACTAAGAGAACAAAACCCACTAATTATTAACGTCCAATTTCTCCTCTAACAAAAGACCTACTTTAAAAATTTGAAAAGCTTAAAACCCTTCAATGGTAACTTTACTTCTACAACTCCAAATTAAACAAAATTTGAAACCAAGACTCAAGAAAAACACCAGGGAACGATCCAGAGTCAAAAACAACAAATCAAACAATAAAAAATTTAGATTTTTTTGGGCGGATTTTGGACTTTTTTTTTGTTTTAGCAACACAAGACTAGATTTTAAAGAACAAATCTACATGTAGTCTTTTGATATGAAACGATAAAGATTCCAATTGGGGAAGAAACCAATTGAAATCAAAAGCAGAATTAAACAACACAAAAGTAAGATAGATTAGTAATAAGAGATGAGAAAGAAGAAAGAAAGGATAATTGATTAAACAATCAATCAATGAGAAGAGAAACTTGAATTCAAAAAGAAATAACTCAAATTAAAAACAACAAATGAGCAAATCTCAAGTGAAATCACGGTTAAGAAGTCTTGAATCAACTATGAGAATTCAACTATCATTAATCTAGATTAAGCTACACTAAGCTAAGCTAACCTAAAGGGATTCCACCTTTAGACTACACTCTTAAAAGAGATTGTTCATTTAACATTCAAATTCAATGTAGTCTAAGTCTTCCAAAATAAATGAAACTACCATTTATACTAATAAAATAAAAAAAGACACTTCTTTGACATTTTACCCTTAATAAGGTAAGGGTTTTGCTTGGTTGTCATCTTTTTTAAATTCTATAAAATTATGAGATGACCATTTGCACAAATGGTCTCTTTCTTCTTTCTCTTAACTTAGATGAACATTCCACACATGTACTTCTCGATAATGTGTCCATCAAGCTCCTCTAAATCTTGTTATCCTTATTTGAGGGTGAAACTCAGTATCGATGGCTCCTATACATAGACTGACATGTAAAGGGTCAAAAAGTCCGAGAACAACACCTCAGGACTGAAACAGGGTCCTTGAGGAAGACCCAAACATGGGCCAATGAAGCTGCCGGGCAGCCAAGAATTGGCAGAGTTTGCCCGTCGCCCATCCTGCACTTAAAGGGAAATTTTTCCCTATGATGCAGGGCCAACACGAACCATTCTGTCTTGGATTAAATTCTAGAACCAAGAACTAGAGGTTACCCTACGACCCGCAGTGACCGCCCAGATTTGATCCCCTCATTTTTAAGTCAAATTAAAATTGGTTAAATGGTCCTATATGTACAGTGGTCTTTTAGGTATTTTTGTGACTAGTTATTGACGTTATTGAGTCTTATTAAACCCCAAAAATTCACCAATTAGGCAAAACCCCTCAATTCAAAAGAAAACCCCTCCATTCTTTCTCTCCAAAATCTCCATTGTTGAAGCTTTGAATCTCCAAGGTAGAAGACTGCTGTCCATGTTTTTCTCCATCAATTTCATGGGCTTTTCTTCACATAAGGTATGGTTATCCTTGGATTCTATCCCATTCAAGGAGTCAAATTTAAATGATTTTCAAAAATGATCAAAATCATAGAATCTTCTATTTTAACTTCTAGAATCATATATGAAATGATTTGCAACAATATATTACGATATAATTGATGTTAATTGAATGATTTTACATCAAAGTCCTTATGAACCCATGCAAAGAATGAAATTAAAATTTTGGCTATATTATGGGTGATATGATCATAGTTCTACATGATTGATTTTTTGTGTAGATTACTTTGGGCTATTGAATTATGTAAGAAGAATGTTAGAATTGTATATAGGGTGTACTAATTTGATGAATTTCATATTGTTTTTCGTTGGATCATTTTATAGTTTGATTGTTGGTTTGCATTGGTGTGTATGGCTATTGGTAAGAGCCACTGTGGATTGAATTGGTCATATTGGCTATAGATTAGAGGTGTTGTGATAGAATTGTGGTATGTTGACCTAACCTCTTCTATGTTTTCAAGTATAGGTATTTCAATTAGGACTTTTGGTATGGTCCACTTATGGTGGCAGTGCTTATGTGGTATAATTGTCCATATACCTTCCGTGCTCCCTTTTGGGCTAGTCTAGCTATGGGTCATGCCCAATGTGATACTATGCCCCTCTATGCTTACTGATTTGAGTTTAAAAAACTGGGAAAACATTTCCTTGTATAGTGAAGATTTTGACCATAAAAGGTTGGGCATATATGTAAATTTAATCAACCATAGATATATAACATAGCATAATTCCTTATTCGAAGGTGTGGCATAAAAATCTAGAGTTTATATTAATAGCTATGCGTTCTTATAAGACTTCACTTTAAAAAGCCTCATGAGATAAAGAGAAGGGAAAGTACTGCCCCATATGTTAGGCCTATGATTTTATGTTTCCGTTCAAGATACAGAAAAATTGGGAGATACTATTGTTATTTTTGATTGTTAAGGCCCGGAAGCTAAGCTCAAAATATGCAACCTCCATTGATGTATTGGTGAAGGAATAAAAATAACATAATATATTTGGGGATGGAAGATGGTAGAGATCCTAAGTAATCCTTCTCATTCAAAACATCAACATAAGGATCTGCGATCATGTGGTTCCCTCATATGATCATAATTCCTATTAGAATTTGTTCATTTGATATGTCATTTGCATGTCTTGAGTTTAGTAGGTATATTAAATTATTTATTTGTATGAGTTCTACTTGTGTATCATTAGTGAATTATATGGTCAAATAAGGGGGTTAATTTGTCATGTTATTATTTTATGATCCATATCTATTGAGATTGTCTATACATGTTTTAGATTAGTCTATGGATTTTGGATAGAGCTTATTTATGATGGGAACTCTCGTAAATCTCCAAATGAAATTCCTAGGTTAATCAAACTATCAGCTTCACCCATCATTCGAGGATGAATGATCATAAGAAGGGAGGATGTAACACCCCGTATTTTACATGTACTAGTTCTATGTATATGTCGCTTAAAATTTCCTTTGCATTATAGTTATGGATTCCGTTTCCTATGCGACCATAGGATATGTTTAAATTGGCAATACCTCATGCCTTCCAACACATATACGAATAATTGAACTTAAAAACAATTCAAACTCGGGATAGTAAAGAGTCGCATTTGATGTAAAAGTCAAAGTGATAAACTGTGTACTAGTGCTACGGTCTTGTAAAGAAACTAAGATCGGGAAAATGGTGTAAAATAATTGAGGTCCTTGCTTGACTAAATTATGCTAGTAGGTGACAAGTAGGTGATGCACCTTCTTAGAATTTGTGGACTCCATTTTAAGTGAAACAGCGCAAGTAGGTGATGCAACTACTTAGAATTAGTGGACTGAATTTTAAGTTAAAAGGAGCAAGTAGGTGATGCACCTACTTAGAATAAGTGAACTGAATTTAAGTGAAACGAGCAAGTAGTTGATGCAGCTACTTAAAAACTTGTGGTAGAAACTAAGGAGGTAATGCACCTAATTGCTTAAAAGTAAAGGACAATATTATTTCTCTATTTTACTACTTGAAAATGCTCAAAAGGTACCTCTAATCGCTCAAGCTTATCACAAATCTTTAACCACTATTTTCGAGGAGATTACTCCAAAGGAAAGCCATAGAAGCTCCAAAGAGTTTTGGTCTACATTTTCACCATTAGAATCTGAAGGAAACAGGTGTTTTTAAAGTACAAGTTGGTATAACATTTCCATCTATCAATTCAAGTGAATAATATGATTTAACATCAAGGTAAGGGGAAGAGGACAACCTTAACTTTGAAAAATCAAATTCTTAGCAAGTGAGGTTTCTTTGCAGCAAGGTAAGCTATGGAAATTTTCATTCCTCTCTTGTTCATGCATTATTTGTTAAATTTTGTATGTGTTAATGAACTGATGAGTGTTTCCTCTATATGGTGTGAGATTGGTGAATGTTCAGGAAGGAGGTGCTTGTTGGGACAGACATGGAGTGTAGTCCCCTTAAATTTTGATTGTGAGCTTGTTTTGAGAATGTAGATGTTAGTTTGAACTCACGAGATGTTGATCGGCAATCATAAGTTCATATTGCTATTTCCACACTGTGAGGCTAAGGGACTGTTTTGTGTATCATAAAATAATGGGGGGTTGATGGATATGTGCAGAGAATTCTTGGGAACTGGTTAGAGGATTAAACGTTGAAAAGTGTAGATATATGACGCTTATTGAGTGTTGCATGAGGTTACTTCCTGCCATCCCTTTGTATACTATTTTCCAAAGGTGTGAAGCCTAAGGAGCTTTGGAGGACCTTATATGAAGGTTGTATAGTATAAGAAGAAACAAAATAAAGGAGAATGGGTGGGAGGAACACCCCTGATGGTATCAATTATAAATTTACTGTCAAGTACTGTTTTGGTCTTGATCAAGTAGCCCAAATTTGTTGATTAACTAGTAATGCTAGTTTTATTATTTACTCCATTGTAGATAAATAATCTTAAAGGAAGATGGTTATCTTATTGTAATATCCAAAGTTATGTAGCAAGGTATGTAAGGATATTCGATTTCCTATTTCTTGGCATGAATCCAAAACTTGCAGTACAAAAAGTAAGTTTTCTAAGTGCCCTTGGTAGTGACTGATCCATAGTTACAGTTCCCACTCTATAGAATGTTAAAGTGGGCACTCTAATATGAGTTTGTTACTTAAATGTGTGTGTTTACTCTACCAGGTGATAGCATGCAAGGTTTAAACTTGTTTCATTGTCAAAGTACCCCTTACATGTATTTCCCTTATATAAGTCAAAGTGATCCAAGATTGCACATGGTAGATATATTTATAGGATGGATATACGATTTACCCATATTTTGCCAACTTGCTCCAATAGTCTATTCCATCGTATATGCCATCATTTCACATGTTCATATATTCCCTTTATTGGTTATTACTCCGATTGTGTTAGACTATAATTATACCTCACAAGATCCCTACTTTCTCTATTATACATTTTATATTTACTTACTTGGAATATGTATTCGTCCTTAAGTTGAATTTGCCAACATTCCCTTGGTTCCACATTAATGAACGCCTTGTGTTTGTATCATATAGAGTTCAAATCTCTTGGCTGAATGTTAAATGTCTTCACGTGATGTGCTTCAATTTGAGATGTCAAAATGCTTACCAAGTCATATAAGCTCCTAAGTATTACGTTGGTGTCACATTTGCTTCCCATGTCATTGTTATTATTGTAAGTTCATATTCATATGTCTTCTAGTACAGGTCCATAGTTCCAAATCTCAACAATGATTATGACTACCTAAACAACAATCCCAAACAAGTTATTATCAACAACAGAAAAATATCAATGAGTTATGATAATACAAAGAACAATCTCAAAGAGTTATGAACATCAAACAACAATCTCAAAGAGTAATAAACATCAAACAACAACCTCAAAGATTTAAAAATCTAAGTGAAACTATCTGTATAATTATGGGTGGCATCCCAGGGACAAATGCCTAATATGGGTCGATCCTAACTTTAATAGAAGGGTGATAGATCAAGGGCGAAATCCTAGCATGGGCTGATCCCAATATACATAAGAGGGTGGAACCTCAGGGGCAAAAGCCTATAATGGGCCGATCCCAATTGGTATAAGAGGACGGCACCTCAAGGCCAAAGCCTAGCATTGGCTGATCCCAATTTTTGGAATTATGAGGACAGCATCCCAAGGGTCAAAATACCTAGCATGGGTCATCCTCTCCTCTCACAGATCATCTGGTAATTTGTATCATATGACTTATAAAAACTATTATGCACAAAAAAGTAAAGAAAATAATGTGATATACATGATTCCACAAGTATAAGCAAAGGTGGTCTCAAATTCCTTATCTATGTGTGTTTGGTTGTAGTACTCCTTACATATTCAGTACATTCTTTCGTACTAAAGTCCCTTATTGGGGACACTGCTTTTCATGCTGCAGGTACGTGTCTTCCCAATAGAAGAACATGATACTCAACGGTTGTTGGTAAGCTCCACATTAATTTCAGGGCTTTTCCGAGTTTTTACTATGCATATTTTATAGTCGTACATTCATGAATTCTAGTAGAGGCTTTGTAGATATTGTATAGTTATCATTTGTATCCATAGTTTCACTTATCACATGTATTGGTTCAGCTAATCGACATGTGTTGTATATGAAGATTCTCTATCTGCATAGTAGTTTACTTTCTCATCATAGGTCAATTGTAAATCATGTCTTCATGTTATACTTGTCTGCCTCACCTAGGTTTGGGGTGTGACACAAATTTTGGAGAATTGGTAGTTGAATTGGCCTTGAATGACATTGTGTGGGGTCCACTTATGGTGTTTACCTTCTTGTCATTACATATGTGTTGTAGTCATGGCCTTGAAGGCAATATGTGTAAGATGATTCAATAACAATATTTTCATTAATGTGAAGTATTATGCCAGTTTCTAATACTTCTATCACATTCTAAGTATAGATGATGCTTTTTATATGTGCATGAAGATGTTAGGGTTAAGTGGTCTATACGTTTGACATTGATGTAGTCCATTGATGGAAGACCCCCTACCTATGTACCCCTACATGAATGTGTGGTCTTAAGCATGATTAGGAGTCCTAGATGTAAATTATGATGATGATGATGTTATCTCCTATGCTATAATGTGGTGTGTGGTTATGCATGAATGTGTCAATATTGTGATCTTAAGAGGATGGCTGCCTCTATATTATGTTGATAACCAGTATGGATCATGTTGACCAATGTACACACACTCACACCTCATGCATATCTACAAGTAGGATAGATTCATAGTGTCTAATGAATGGATAGTTATCATATGCACTATTACCTACTACTATGCATGTAAAGTATATGTCCATGAAAGTATGAAAATGTATCTTAACTATGATTACTTGTTAGGTTAACTAGTATAGGTAAGGGTATAGGACTTTTCCTATACGTTGCACATGTGTACCTTGATAGAATAGTTCCTAGGTGATTACTCTATGTACATAAATATGAATGCATGATTAATTTATGAACATGAAAGTATATGCTATGATGAAGTATGCATATGTGTAGTGTTTAAATGTGGTATGTGAAAGGTTTTCTCATATATGAACATATACACACACATGAATGAATGCATAATGAAAGCATGTATGATAACCTAGTAAATAGAGTGCTTTGAAAGATTTGATCAATTGTACTTTACACTATATTATGCTATGAATATGATATGTCCATGTGAAAGGATATTCTCAAATGATTTAGGTTGATGAAAGGAAACTTCCCATTTGTACCTATTAGCCATGCATATAAGGGATTAGTTATCCATCCTAAAGCCTATTTTATGAATGTAATATAAATAAAGGATTTTCAATTCAAAAATGGAACTTAGCTTAGCACCAAGTGAATTTGAAAAATGAGGGGTGCCCCTTCCTAATGAGGAAGGCTTGTTGACCAAATGTACTTAGGAGGAGGAAACTACAACGCCAAATTGCATAAAGATTGTTGTAATATAAATCTCCTAGTTATTTAACTATTTTCCCCCGTAGGACCTAACAAGTGGGTACACCTGATATGCTAGCATTATGTTAATGTTCTACCTTGGCAAGTAGAGCACCTTCTTTCGATTTGGGGTTCCATGACACCGGATTTCATGCTTAGCTCACATGGTCTTATTGTCGGCTTAGGATAGGATTTCCCTAAAGTAAAGTGGACAATGGAAGTAAAGTAATGAACTCTAACTAGGATAACCTAAGGGAAGTTGCTTAGTGTAGGTGAGAGTATGAGACTTTACATAAGCAATGCACAAGTAGCTCTTAAAGGGAGTTCTAGGAAGGTGTTCTACGTGTATATGTACATGTCTCTTATGCAGGACATTATGGTACTGACCTACTTGTATGATAATATGCATAGGATGAGTCCTATGGTGTCTATATAATGAAGATATCACTTTGTACGCATGATGTTGGTCTTAATTTCCATATGATGAAGGTCCTACTTACGCATGTAGTTGACTATAGTTGTCATGTTGACATATGAAGCAAATGATAAGGCTTATGTGTGAGGTTATGGGTCTTCACATGTACATTGAACTAGTAGGCTTAGATCAGGATTATGAGTAAGGTTTCATGATGTGTCAATGAAATGAAGTCCAAGTATGCATTTGTTGACGACTGCCTCATTGTGATGGTATTCGTAGTGTTGACTTGCATGTTTTCTTGGAATGAGTCCTATGTGTGGTTCATGAAGTATGTTGGATCATATGTGAAGTATGTGTTCCATGATATATTATGTTTCCATGAATATGTGTTTAAGTAAATTAAGGTTGTGTGAATGTTCACCTTGGTGACCTTAAGGTGATGCTTCAGAGTGGGTAGTGGAATGGGGCACTATTCGTGCATTGTACCAAGTATTACTTGAGGATTACATAGGGGTTGATGAATTAAGGTAAAATAAAATAATGTTATGAATATGATTGATATACTTTAAATTCAATATATGTAGCTAAGTATGTTGTCATGAATATTTTCAATGCCTATATGAAGTATATGAATTATATTGTTTAATTGTGCCAATGTTTATGAAGATTCTTTAAAAATGCATGTTGCATGATTTTAACTAAAGGTCCTCTTTAAATGCATGTTTTTACATGATTTTTATATTTAGTGCGTTCTTGTACTAATATCATTCTTCTTCTTCTTCTCTTTACACAAAGTGCAGGTGATGGATGACTAGAGGATGTAACTTAAAGTGACGGGCTTGATACATGTTTCCCAAGTCAAGAAAGGGATCCTTATGATTCAAGGATTTCCTATGTCAAAGTTCTTATTTTATGTTTATGTGATAGCTTAGTTATCATTATATGTTGATAAGGGTTGTGTCCTTATTCTACTCTGTTGATGTTGAGTCAAAGATGGCAAAAGAGACTTACAATCTAACTATGTATTATGATATTATATATATATATATATATATATATATATATATATGAAGTGATTATTCTAGCATATGATGTGCTATGAAAAGTTTTAAATTTTCTTCTAAATTTCCTATGACAATGCAATGAATGATTTCTATGGGCTTCTACAAGACCTCTGAGAGGTCAAGTACGACATGTTACTTCTAAGGGGTGCTCCCGGATCGTGAGAAACGTAGTATCAGAGCATGAGGTTATAAAAAGTGGTTTTAGGGTCCAAAGTCTCATATTACCACATCTAGTAGAGTCTTTTTCATTGGTGGTGAGTCGCGACACATCTATGAGCAAGAGGCTATAGGACAATAGAATTTCACTTTCTTCACTACTCTTGTGGCGTGTCATAGAACTTTATTCTATATTATCTTTCTCTCTTATGTTTTCTTGTCTAGTGGTCTTTTAGATGTGGTCGCTTGGATGAGATGGTATCTTAATGCTTGAGGGAAAAAAGGTGAGTTTTGATGTATACTTTAGTTTTGTGGCTTGATGAGTATGTGTGAAGGTGAATTTGAATATATGTTGATTTGATGCCTTTTATGGCTATATATGTTATTTATGAGAAATGAGCTATTACGTTGAGAAATTATGTCATGATATGGTTATAACTTGTTAATAGTTGTTACGGTTAAATGGAGTTCCCTTTTGAATGATAGGTTGATTTATGGTTATACTTGATGATAGTATAATGTGATCGTTTGGGCTTGAAATGCTTTGGAGAAATGTGGTAAATAGTGAGCAAGTGTCAGCCTCAAATACCATTCATACGGACAGGCACCCGATGCCCCAAAAGGCTCGAGAGAACCAACTTGTAACATGTGCTTACTATGCATATAACTATAACAATCGTGTGACAAGTTCACATTAAGTGTAGTGATACAAACCAACGTAAGTAGACCTAAAAGTTATATACACGACTTGGTCGTTGAGGCCACAACTCTTTAAGACACAACTGAACCATATACATACGTCTACAAAGCCTCTAGAATATAGAAAATCTAGAGTAGGTCGGACAAACCCGCCTTACTCCTAAGTTCGATACAATATCAAAATTAATTTACCAATGACTCAGTAAAGATCTGATTCAATCTGGTGCTCAACAAAAGTAGCTAAGTGTCGTGTACTCTTAAAAAGGGGATCTACAAGCTAGAGTACTTGTGCTTGCAGCATGAAATGAAGCATCCCCTGCGAAGAATGTCAGTACAAAAACGTACTGAATATGTAAGGCAATATATAATATGTAATACGAGGGCTCAAATGAAATCAAGTATCAACATATGAGTGTATAGATCAAGAGAGATAACCCATGCTAGCATTTTAACCCTGGGATGTGGTCCTCATAATTACACCATTTGGGAATGGCCCATGCTAGGCTTTCGCCCTTGAGCTGCAACCCTTTTATACCAATAGGGATCAACCCATGCTAGGCTTTCGCTCCTGAGTTGCCACCCTTAGGTTTGGATCGACCCATGCAAGGCATTTACCCTTGGGCTGCCACCCGTAATTATACAGATTGCTTCACTTAGATTCTTTAATATTTGAGATTTTTTATTATCAATTCATAACTCTTTTGAGCTTGTTGTTTTGGTGGTCATAATCATTTTGGAGAAATGTAATACAGAACAGTGGTAGAAGACATTAAAAAAATACTTCAAGGCTGTAACAGTGACATAAGGAGCTATGTAACATCAACACGTTACTTGTGAGGTTATTGACACAATTGACTTCAATTGACTAAGAGAAGGATTCACCAAACTTTCTTTTGCAAATACCATTTCTATACCAGCAAGGGGGATAATTACATAAGTATAGAGTAGTGAACATATAATGAAGTAGTTCTATGAACTTAAGAGAGGGGGAAATATAGTTAGCTATTTGGAGTTAATATGCTGCCATTGTTTCCTTTACTAGGAGTAGAACATAGGAGATTCACTTCATTGATATTAATTACAAGTGTCAGATTTCATGCCAAGGAATATGGAATCGAATAGCCTTATGTACCTTATTTTATGAGCAATACCAAGAAATACCACTATCACAATTCAACCTTCCTTTTTGGGAGCTAATCTACAACATAAGTCATGATTAAGCTAACGTCGTCAACTAATCACATTAAGGCCCTCTAAAATAGTAGCTAAACATTTGACGGAAAGTAGGCCCATACAATCCTTACACAAACGGCGAACCACCACACCCTTCCTCTATACATTAATACAACTTCAAACATCCTCTTCCAAGATACCGAAGCTGCCCTCAACAACAACATTCATAAGGCAGCCACTATCAATGTCACAACCCAACCCGATGAGCCATGACTAGTGCCCGTTTTAGACACCCACATACAAACCTGCTAAGTATAACCAACTAAAACTAAGACAATATGGAATTTAATCAAATCAAGCCAACCCCAATGCCATATATATATATAAAGAGGACCTGTCTCATAAGGAGTCATAACCATTCAACCGTAACAACATACGCGAGCCGACAAGGCCGCCACTATTCAAAGCATAATAACATATGTAAGCCGACAAGGCTGCCACTACACAATACACAATGATGTACGCAGCCGACAAGGCTGCCCCTGTACAAGTGGACATCTCAAACAAACCGTGTGCAGACCATTACCCAAAACATATATATACAACCCACATAATGTCCACAGACCTCTAATAGTACAGTAGTGAAACTCGATGATACAGGGCCCCGCCATACCCATAGATGAGCAAAAGACTACACAAAAAGTTATGTATCAAAACGACTAGGCTCCGGAATAGTGGAGCTCACCCAATCAGCAAAGTAGATATCCTAGGCGGGAGGATCACCGAATTGTGCGTCTACACCTGCGGGCATGAAACGCAGCCCCCCGAGGAAAGGGGGGTCAGTACGGACAGTGTAGTAAGTATGTAAAGCATAAGTTAAAGATGACAGGATACCAATATGGCAAGTCGAAACAAAATATCGCTACACATATACCCTTTTAAGTGAAAATCATGCATATATTTAACATATAAGGGGCCCAGCTTCCCTAGTAAGGGGCTCGGCAAAATAATCATCACGTCATCTCCGTCATCATCATCATCATGAACATCCTCATCACCAATCATATATATAATATACATACCCGACCCTCTAGTGAGGAACTCGGTGACATATGCAAGAAACTCTGCACGAACATTACCCGGCCCGGGACTCAGTGAAATGATAAATGAATCTATGCACGAGCAGAATATTATGAGCTACCATATGCAATTAAAATCATTTCTTATAACTCAATAGAGCAATCAACATGAACCAGCAAGGAGTATTACCAAAGATTAATATTTTATCAAGGTTATGAACCTTTAATACGATATGGAAACGTAAAATCTCAATGACTCTAAGAAGCACTACCATTGATATTAGAGATCATCATAGCCTTAGACATAGCCGATATATAGAGGAATAACTGTGGAAGCAAGAATATACGTCACCTAGACGCTCTAGAGGTAAGTATCAAACGTGTCCGTTATTCACTTATTTTTAAATGTCATGCCAAACAAAGAAAGAAGGAACATCGTTACATACCGTATAATCGAGCCGCACGTCCAATATTTACTGCTCAAGCTATTAATCTATAACAAGCAACAAACGTGCCGCAATTAGATAAACATCGCGCTTTACTTTCTTATAAGCTAGCTAATAATCTAACGAAAATTCGGCAGCACTTCCCCTATTTTACTTACTTCGTCCCAATCTGACAACAACCTAAATTATCCACAGCAATACCAATAACACATATAACCCAACGAATCATATTAAACAGCCCCCTCCCCAAAACAGTTCCGTCTCGGCAACCATAGCAGCGAAGTAACGACACACCGAGCGATAACTGCTTTTATTATTCGCAACACATCTACCTTATCGTATTCATCCTTTGGAGTATATACTCATAATCACATTTAACATATACATAATGCCAAAATAGAATTTTCCCGAAGTTTGCTCTAATCAAAACAGCCCAAGCACCAACACGACACCACTAATAATCCGATTATGGTTTCCGTTCATACTTAGTACATTCAATAACTAAAACAAACTTCCTAAGCTACTGGTCACACCCCCTTCTTAAAATTAATGGATAATTAACAAAGGTATTCTAAATAATTAACACACTAAACAAGGAGATTACTAACCAAATTATTTGCAGCTGCTGGCCAAGAGTTGCAGGGTTGGTTTCTCCATTTCCATGGCTGCCTAAAACAAGTGGTGAAGAAGAAGATGATATGCAGCAATGCATTTCACCACTTTATTTATGATAGAGTGGATTTTTCCACCTCATTTAATAGTATGAAGTGGAGGCGGCCCCCCTCTACACCTGTCCACTAAGGCCAGCTGATAATCTGATCTTTTAAATTTTTGCCTTGAGTGGTGGGGCCCACTGGATTAAATATTAATCAGCCAACAAATATGAGTGGTGGGGCCCACTGGATTAAATTAATCCTAATCAGCCACTAATTAATCCCTCACTTAAAGTTAATGGCACTTATATTAGCAAAATCGTACTTAATATCACATTTGGAATTAACATCCTTGCCTAATATTTCTTTAATCGCTTGGAACTTAAAATAAAATCTCATTCCCCGGACTTACGAGGAATAAAACTACGAGGCATAACATCCTTCCCCCCTTAGGAACATTCGTCCTCGAATGTTAAGTTAGCAGCTTACAAAAAACAATTCCAACGAGGTCTCTCTAATAGTTATACCTATCAACTTGCATTCCGTCGCTTAGAGATGCCTCACAGAGTCACAACTTACTACATAATCTCGTTTATCTATCAATATATTCAAGCTAGGAATTGAATTACCTGCAGGTACGGGGAACAAGTAAGGATACATATTCTTCATTTCGTCTTCCACTTCCCAAGTCATCTCCTCCCTATTGTTATTTTGCAACAACACTTTGACGGAAGACACATCCTTAGTACGTAACCTTCTAACCTGAAGATCAAGTATAGCTACAGGTTTCTCTTCATATGACATATCCTCTGTTACCTGAACATCATCTACGGGGAATACTCTAGAAGGATCACCAATACATTTACGCAGCATCGATACATGGAAGACTGGATGTACCGCCTCCAAATCAGATGGTAGATCCAACTCATAGGCAACCTTGCCTATCCTACGAACAATCTAATAAGGCCTAATGTATCTAGGACTGAGCTACCCCTTCCTATCGAATCTCATCACACCCCTCATGGTTGATACCTTCAGGAATACCCAGTCACCAATCTGAAACTCCAAATCTCGACGCCGATTATCTGCATATGACTTCTGTCGACTCTGGGCTGCTAATAATCTTTCTTGAATAAGCTTCACCTTGTCAACAGCTTGCTGAATCACATCCGGGCCTATTAACTTAGTCTTGCAAACATCAAACCAACTAATAGGTGATCTGCACTTCCTCCCATATAAGGCCTCGTACGGTGCCACTGGATACTAGAATGATAGCTATTGTTACAGGAAAACTCAATGAGCGGCAAGTGGTCATCCCAGCTACCTTTGAAGTCAATAATACAGGACCGCAACATATCTTCTAATGTCTGAATAGTATGCTCAGCTTACCCATCAGTCTGAGGGTGAAATGATGTGCTAAGGTTCACCTGCGTCCCCAATCCCTTCTGAAACAATCTCCAAAAGTTGGATGTAAATTGAGCTCCTCTGTCTGATATAATGGACGTGGGAAGCCCATGAAGTCTTAGTATCTCCCTGACATATAACCTTGCATAATCTTCAGCCGAATAAGTAGTCCTGAGTGAAAGAAAATGGGCTGATTTCGTCAGCCTATCTACAATAACCCATATAGAGTCATACTTCCGTTAAGTGCGAGGTAAGCCTGTAATGAAGTCCATATTAATCATCTCCCATTTTCAAGTCGGGACCTCTATCTCCTGTAATAATTCACCAGGCTTTTGATATTTGATCTTAACTTGTTGACAATTCGGGCACTGAGCAACAAACTCCGCAATGTCCTTTTTCATGCCATCCCACCAATATAAGCATCTGAGGTCATGATACATTTTCATTGACCCTGGGTGAATAGAATAACGGGCAGAGTGTGCCTCTCCCATAACCTACCGTCTGGTCCCTCCGGAAGAGTTAGGACTTGAGCTGTAGTCAATTTGTCTTTCAATAGCTTGAAGCTTCGCTCACAAGCATCAGTCCACTGGAACTTGGCTGCCTTTTGAGTTAGCTTTGTCAAAGGCGCTGAAATTGAGGCAAACTTTTCTACGAATCTCCTGTAATATCCTGCTAACCCCAAAAAACTGCGTACCTCAGTAGGTGTCGTAGATCTGGGCCATGTCTTTACCGCCTCAATCTTCTGCTTGTCTACCCGAATACCATCAGCTCCAATAATATGCCCCAAGAATGCCACTAAAGTCAACCAAAACTCGCACTTAAAAAATTTAGCATACAACTTCTGGTGCTGAAGCACCCTAAGTACCGTCCTTAAATGGTCTGCATGCTCCTCTTCTGAACGTGAATAGACCAGAATATCGTCTATAAATACAATAACAAACATATCAAGGAATGGTTTAAATACTCGATTCATTAAATCCATGAACACCGCTGGAGCATTAGTCAGCCCAAAAGACAACACTCTAAACTCATAATGCCCATATCGGGTCCGGAATGTCGTCTTTGGAATATCTGCCTCCCTTACCCGCACCTGATGATAACCTGACCACAAGTCTATCTTTGAAAAACACTTTGCACCCTGCAACTAGTCAAATAGTTCGTCAATCCTTGGGAGGGGATACCTGTTCTTTATTTTTACTTTGTTCAGCTGCCTATAATCAATGCACATCCGTAGCAACCCATCCTTCTTCCTCACAAACAGTATTGGTGCTCCCCAAGGTGACGTACTAGGCCTGATGAAGCCCTTTTCTAGCAAATCCCTCAATTGCTCTTTCAATTCTTTCAACTCAGCAGGTGCCATTCTATAAGGAGGTATAGATATAGGCTGGGTATCTGGCAATACATCTATAGTAAACTCCATCTCTCATTCTGGAGGAAGGCTTGGAAGTGCCTCGGGGAATACATCGGGAAATTCATTAACTACCGGGACTGATTGAAGAGTCGGTGCCTCTTCTTTTATGTCATGCACCCGAATTAGATGGTAAATATAAACTTTTCTAACCATCTTCCCGGCCTAGAGGTATGAAATGAACTTACCTTTCGGCGATACTGTACTCCCCTTCCACTCTATATTTGGTTCCCCTGGAAATTGAAATCAAACTATCTTTCTTCTGCAATCAACATTAGCATAACAAGCAACCAACCAATCCATGCCCATGATAATATCAAACTCAATCATATCTAACTCTATTAGATTTGCTACGGTACGACGACTATATATAACTACTGAACAATTCCTATATGCTCGCATAGCTATGACAAAATCTCCTACAGCTGTAGCTACCTCAAATGGTTCTATCAACTTAGACTCTATTCCGATCCTACTAGCAACAAAGGGAGATATAAATGATAAGGTGGAACCTGGGTCTATCAATGCATACACACTTTGGGAGAATAGTGATAATATACCTGTGATCACATTAGGTGACGCCTCCTGATCCTGCCTATTAGTCAAAGCATATACATGGTTCGAGGGACCGCTAGAACTGGAAGCTCCACCACGTCCTCTACCACGGCCAGCTGGCACCTGAATACCCTACCCCGTAGGGCGCATAGCCACAGAAGAAGATGAACCAGCAATGGACCCTGTAGGCTGTGCCATACCACCCGCACTACCCCTAAGGTTACACTCCTCATATAATGGCCCTGACGACCGCAAGAAAAACACGCACCTGTAGACCAACGACATTCCCCAGGATGGGACTTACCACAGCAAGAACACCAAGGCAAAGGTGGCCTCGACTTGCTCAAACCCCTGCCCATCTGTGACCCTGACGCCCTAGAGCTCTGACCAGCTTCCGAATATCCCATACAATTGAACCCCCTACCCATGAAACATGGGGGTGCACTCTGTGCTGGTTGGGAAGAAAATCTAACATGCTGCTGAGACTGCAAGCTTCGAAACTTATCAGGATAACGTGCTTATCTAGCCTCTTATGTTGGCCTCTATTATAATCTCTATCTGGCTGACGTCCCCGGTGCCGATCCTCTACCCCCTGTGCATATGCCTGCACCCGAGCAATGTCCATACCTGGCTGAAGAGTCATTGCCATACAACCGTCAATCATATAATGATCAAATCCCATCACATAACGATGTACCCTGTGTGCCATATCAGCCACAATAGTTGGCACATGCCTAGCCAATGAATCAAACTCGAGGCTATACGCTCGAACGCTCCTGCCATTTTGCTTCAAACGCAAGAATCTATCGACTCTAGCTCACTTCATCTCTGGAGGCAGGTAGTGGCCCAGCAAAGCCTCAAAAAATTCACCCCATACTGCTGGAGGAGCACCCTCACCCGTACATAACTCCCAAGACTCATACCAATTAATAGCTACATCCCACAAACGATACATAGCAAACTCAACAGACTCGGTCTCCGAAGCCTTGATTATCCTCAATGTACGTTGCATCTGACGAATAAAGTCTGGCGGATCATCCTGGGGCCTTGACCCAAAGAACTCTGGAGGATTACAACTTAAGAAGTCACGAGCCCTTAAGCTATCAGATCTGTCTGCATGATCAACTCCTAGTCCATGCCTGTGAGTCTGATATACCACTAATCTAGTCATCAACTGAACCGCATCTCTCATGGCCCTATCCTCCACTACTGACTGAGGAGCTGGAGGTTCAGGTGTTGGGGCCTCGGGGGCTAGTGGTTTCCCCTGAACTGGAGTTGCTGCTTCTCTAAGCTCCTCTGGCGGTGGCGGGGTAGCAGAACTCTCCGACCAGAGCATAATACCAGGCATAGACTGGGCACGGGCCCTAGTAACTCTCCGGGTCTGACTAGTACCTTCTGGTACTAATTTGCCCTTCTGGGCGTCTGTCGCTTTCTTTGGAGGCATAGCTGAAAACACACAGATTCGTTAGAGAAGGATTTCCTGTTAATATAGCTCTACCGCACGATCTAGAATAAGAAGAAAGCATGACATCCTAAATGTCCTGTAGCTTCCTGTTTATAGATGTGGTGCACAACATACCGATAAACAAGACTCTACTAGACACGGTCTGTAGACACTTCCGAGGAAGAACCGCTCTGAAACCTCTCTTTGTCACGACCCAACCCGATGTGCCGTGACTAGTGCCTGTTTTGGACACCCACATACAAACCTGCTAAGTATAACCAACTAAAACTAAGGCAATATGGAATTTAATCAAATCAAGCCAACCCCAACGTCATATATATATAAAGAGGACTTGTCTCATAAGGAGTCATAACCATTCAACCGTAACAACATACGCGAGCCGACAAGGCTGCCACTATTCAAAGCATAATAACATACGTAAGCCGACAAGGCTGCCACCACACAATACACAATGATGTACGCAGCCGACAAGGCTGCCCCTGTACAAGTGAACATCCCAAACAAACCATGTCCAGACCATTACCCAAAACATATATATACAACCCACATAATGTCCGTAGACCTCTAAGAGTACAATAGTGAAACTCGAAGGGACAGGGCCCCGCCATACCTATAGAGTAAAAGACTGCAAAAAAGGTTATGTACCAAAATGACTGGGCTCCGGAATAGTAGAGCTCTCCCAATCAGCAGAGTAGATATCCTAGGGGAGAGGATCACCGAACTGTGAGTCTACACCTGCGGGCATGAAACGCAGCCCCCCGAGGAAAGGGGGGTCAGTACAGACAATGTACTGAGTATGTAAAGCATAAAGTAAAGATGACAGGATACCAATATGGCAAGTCGAAACAAAATATCGCTACACGTATACTCTTTTAAGTGAAAATCATGCATATATTTAACATATAAGGTGCCCAGCTTCCCTAGTAAGGGGCTCGACAAAATAATCATCACGTCATCTCCGTCATCATCATCATCATGACCATCCTCATCACCAATCATATATATAATATACATACCCAGCCCTCTAGTGAGGAACTCGGTGACATATGCAAGAAACTCCGCACGAATATTACCCGGCCCGGGACTCGGTGAAATGATAAATGACACTATGCACGAGCATAATATTATGAACAACCATATGCAATTAAAATCATTTCTTATAACTCAATAGAGCAATCAACGTGAACCATCAAGGAGTATTACCAAAGATTAATATTTTATCATGGTTATGAACCTTTAATACGATATGGAAACATAAAATCTCAATGACTCTAAGAAGCACTACCATAGATATTAGAGATCATCATAGGCTTAGACATAGCCGATATATAGAGGAATAATTGTGGAAGCAAGAATATACGTCACCTAGACGCTCTAGATGTAAGTATCAAACCTGTCCGTTATTCGCTTATTTTTAAAAGTCATGCCAAGCAAAGAAGGAAGGGACAGCGTTACATACCGTATAATCGAGCCGCACGTCCAATATTTACTGCTCAAGCTATTAATCTATAACAAGCAACAATCGTGCCGCAATAAGATAAATATCGCGCTTTACTTTCTTGTAAGCTAGCTAATAATCTAACGAAAATTCGGCAGCACTTCCCCTAGTTTCCTTACTTCGTCCCAATCCGATAACAACCCAAATTATCCACAGCAATAGCAATAATACATATAACCCAACGAATCATATTAAACAGCCCCCTCCCCAAAACAGTTCCGTCTCGGCAACCATAGCAGCGAAGCAACGACACACTGAGCGATAACTGGTTTTATAATTCGCAACACATCTACCTTATCATATTCATCCTTTGGAGTATACACTCATAATCACATTTAACATATACATAATGCCAAAACAGAATTTTCCCACAGTTTGCTTTAATCAAAACAGCCCAAGCACCAACACGACACCACTAATAATCCGATTATGGTTTCCGTTCATACTTAGTACATTCAATAACTAAAACAAACTTCCTAAGCTACTGGTCACACCGCCTTCTTAAAATTAATGGATAATTAACAAAGGTATTCTAAAGAATTAACACACCAAACAAGGAGATTACTAACAAAATTATTTGCAGCTGCTGGCCAAGAGTTGCAGGGTTATTTTCTCCATTCCCATGGTTGCCTAAAACAAGTGGTCAAGAAGAAGATGATATGCAACAATGCATTTCACCACTTTATTTAGCATAGAGTGGATTTCTCCACCTCATTTAATAGTATGAAGTGGAGGCAGCCCCCCTCTACACCTGTCCACTAAGGCCAACTCATAATCTGATCTTTTTAATTTTTGCCTTGAGTGGTGGGGCCCACTGGATTAAATATTAATCAGCCACCAAATATGAGTGGTGGGGCCCACTGGATTAAAATAATCCTAATCAGTCACTAATTTATGCCTCACTTAAAATTAATGACACTTACATTAGCCGAATCATACTTAATATCTCATTTGGAATTAACATCCTTGCCTAATATTTCTTTAATCACTTGGAACTTAAAATAAAATCTCATTCCCCGGACTTACGTCTACTAGATCATGATGCGTACTACTTATAAAAAAATACGAGGCATAACAATCAATCTCAAAATCTTTAAGCTTAATAGAAGAATATTGACTCTAAGATTTATCACAATCCATGAATTCTTGATAAATATATACAAAATTCTCCACCCCAATCATGTATTTAAAGAGAGAGAAAATGGGATGTAGTCTTACCTTAATTTCTGGAAATTTATCCTCTAAACTTGTACTCCAAGAATTCAAACTCTCCTTCAAACTTTTACTTGATAATGGGACAATACTCAAGAACCTAAGGTGTTTTAGGGCTTCTTGTTGAAGCCACGAGAGACCAAGAAAGAAAGTTAAGGAATCTGAAAATTTTGCAAGTTTAAAATGGAGAAAAAGACTTGATCTATATCACTTTAAAAGGGAGGTGATATGGCCGACTTTCTTGGCCAAGTTTGGGAAATATATTGTCAAGTAGGTGACCCACCTACTTGGCCTTTTAACTTGGGCCTTGGATGTCCATTTTCCTTTTGTTCTTTTATTCAACTTGGGCCAGATGAATGCAAGTAGGTGGTATACATTTGGCCAAAATTACATGGTAAAAAAAAGTCTTCGTAGGTGATGCACCTACTTGGTCCCTTGGTTGGTCAATAAGTCAAAGTAGGTGACGCACCTACTAGCTTAATTAAGTAAAGCAAGCAACTCAAATTCAGTTTTCTAAATATTAATGCATTTTTCTTAGAACTTACCACTTAACTTTCAACTTTAAACTCAATTACCACCTTACTATCTCTAGTTTAAATACTTCTATCAGAGTTAACTTGTAGTACACATGCTGAAACATGCAAGGCATTACATCACCATCCAAGATAGCTCAAACCAACGCTAATCATATAAGAAACATTGTTATGAACTTGTTATGGAACCCTTCTATCTGAACCTAATGTATGAATTACTCTATGAGAAAGAATGCTAGCACCGAGTAAGTATGGTAGAGGAAGTAGTTCTAGTTAAATTATGAGACTAGAATATGAAGAAACCCTTCATATTCCATAGCCATGTGCCTACATGGGATGTGTCCAAGTTCTACCATTGGTAAGTAAAACAACCTCATCGGAGTAGGATAGGAATGCGGATTCCATGGGTTACTATCATGGTCTATTCCGGTTATTGCCTATTCTCATCATGTGGAGTACATATTAGCATTGGAGAAGTTTATGAGGTTTAGGTGGTGGTATGGGATGCAATCTTGACGTTGCAAAATAAGTTTTGAAGGTTTTATTTGGAGTTTTTAGGTCTTGTCCAAGACCATTAGTTGAATGTTCTTTATGTGATGTATGAGTCTTAATGAATTAATGAACTAATGAATTATGTTAAGAAGTATATAAATAATGAGTACCCAATCTAAAGTGGCTTAAGCATTCCTTAGCTAAAGTGTGAAGTAAGCATAAAGGATGATCTCTTCATGTCTTGTCTTTAGAGATCTTGAGGATGACTCTAGTTAGGGAAGTTGGTTGGTTTTGGTGGACATGATCTAAGCTTTAGGTAGTCTTAAGGAATATTTAGGTAATATTCAAGTGGTCACTATGGACGTTATCTTCTTGATTTACTTGAGTATGTCTTTTGATAGCCTTTGGGAGGAAAATGTCATATCACATATACGTTGATATATTGGATATCTTGAAGTGTGTATGTGACTTATTATGAGTGTTCTTGAGGTCATTTAGGTATGCTTAGGGAGATTGCATGGGAAGTCTCACTTTGTGTTTCTCAAGTGAGTCTTAAGATAGTTTGTAGTGAGGGAACAACGTGATAGAAATTGATAAAATGGAAGACAAGGGAATTCACCGTAATAGTGAAGTATTTCACCGTACAGTGAATTGTACTCAGTCTAACGTGGGTTCTAAAATGATGATTTTTTGCTTAATATTTCCTTATGTGTTTTTAAGTTGATAAATATTTTTCTTATGATTACAATATGATTTTTAAATGAAAGATGCATATTTCAAATAAATGTTCGTTTTTATGATTTTTATGCATAAAGCCATACTTTGTATATGTGGTTGCACTAACTCCATTTTTTATCTATCTATATAGTTCTTGGTAGGTAAGGAGCTTTGAGAAGTGAAGACTTAGACTTAGAAGATCGTTCAAGACAAGTTGAAGTATGTCCTCACTTGACTCGAGGGCATATATGTCTTTTATGTTTTTTTATACAATGTTTTGTAACAGACTAAGTATTTCTATATTTGTATTTTGAAGTATGGGTCATGTCTGAAGTATTCTTGTGTCTTAAGATGATTATATTGAAACTTAGTATTTCCTATTACTTTTATATGAAAGAGATTTGAAGACTATATTTATGTTTTGCAAAAAGTTTTAATTCCGCACTACTTTCACTATCTTAATATAATGAATGATATGAAGGGCTTGTATAAGACCACTGAGAGGTCAAGTACGCCGGATACAATCCGATATTGTACCCTAACTTCTAGGTTGTTGTCTTGGGATGTGACAAAGGAGCTCAAAAGGTCAAAATAGGTGATACACCTACTTGTTTTCACTTGGTCTCTTTATCCATATTGGGCCTTGGCAGATTTGGCTGCTCACTTTCATTTATTTTTATTTTCTTTTAATAGGTTTTGGCTTCAAGTGAGCCCGATAATATAAACCTAAATCTGGTCCATAAAACTTGCGCCCATTAACTATATTATAGCTCAAGTAGGTGATGCAGCTGCTAGCTTAATAAAGCCAAGCAAGCAGCTCAATTGTTTTATTCCATTTTCTAAATATTACTTGCTTTTCCTTCAACTTAGAACTTAACTTTCAACTTTAAGCTCAATTACCACCTTACTATCTCTAGCTTAAATAATTCCATTGGAGTCTTCTTACTCTAAACACGCTGAAACTTGCAAGGCATCACATCACTGTCCGGCTAGTTTAAACAAATACTAATCATACAAGAAACATGATCCCTTACCTACAATATAAGTCTATGTCAAGAATAACATGAATAGAACAAGCATATACATAATACATGTCGTTATATCCTTCCCCCCTTGAAACATACGTCCTTGAATATTAGCAACGTTTTCTAGCCCAAACAAGTTTAAAGCCTAAGTTAGTACTACTATTAATCACATTGAACATATAGACTTATACTTGTCAACACCTCCACTACATTTTGATCCTTCTCACCAGTTTGGAAGAGGTGTGGATACTTCAATTTTGTTGATTCTTCCGCTTCCCAAGTAATTTCTTCTACTTGTTGGTTCCTCTATAGTACTTTTACAAAAGCTAATATTTTATTTCTTAACTTCCTAACTTGTCGATCTAGAATAACGATGGGTACTTCTTCATAAGTGAGATCGCCCGTAACTTGTACATCTTCAGTAGGAGTAATACGAGATGGGTCACCTATGCATTTCAAAGCATTTAGAAATGAAACACCGGATGAACTGATGAAAGCTCCTGTGGTAGCTCCAACTAATAGGCTTCTTGGACGATTTTTAGAATAATCTTATATGTCCCTATATAGCATGGACTCACCTTCCCCTTTTTAGCAAACCTCATTACCCCTTTTAATGGAGACACCTTCAAGAACACTCAATCCCCTATAGAAAATTCATGTCCTCTCCTTCTAATATCCATATATAATTTATGTCGACTTTGAGCTGTTTCTAGCCGCTGCTGTATCACTTTGAGTTTTTCCATAGCTTGATGAATAAGATCTGGCCCAAATAAGGCAGTTTGACCTGTTTCTAACCCGCCAATTAGTGATATACACTTTGGACCATATAAAGCTTCATAAGGTGACATTTTAATGCTCGAATGGCAGCTATTGTTATAATAAAATTTAATACCCCAGCTACTCTTGAAATTTAATAACAAGATCGCAGCATATCCTCAAGTGTCTGAGTTGTACGTTATCCTTGGCCATCCGTTTGAGGGTGAAAGGTTGTACTTAAATTCACTTCTGTTCCCAAACTCTTCTGTAATGACTTCAAAAAATATGCAGTGAATTGAGATCATCTATCAGATATTATAGAGATTGGCACTCCATGTAGTAAAACTATCTCTTTAAAGTACAACCTCACATACTCTTGATATATTTAAGTAGTCTTCACCGGCATGAAGTACACTGCTTTCGTAAGTTTGTCAACTATTTCCCGTATGGAGTAAAACTTCAGGAATGAGCGAGGCAAACCAATGAAAAATTCCATGTTGATAATGTCCCATTTCAAAATCGGAAGTTCTATACACTGCATATAACCTCCGGGCTTTTGGTGTTCTATTTTTACCTGCTGACTATTTGGACATTGAGCCACAAATTCTGCAATGTTCTTCTTCATTTCCCCCGACCAATACATTTCTTTCAAGTCATGATACGTTTTAGTTGGCCCCAAATGAACAGAGTATCTTGAACGATTTGCTTCCCTAATGATCCTCTTTCTTAGTTCATCTACATTAGGTAGACACAATCTATTGTGACATCAAAGTTCTCCCTCTTGTGTACGGTCAAATGCCTTTGTCATACACATTTTCCTTAAGCTGTGAAAGAATAGGATTAATGTACTACTTCTTTTTCACTTCCACTACTAATGAGGATTCTGCCGCATTTCGCACAATAACCCCTTTGTCTTGAGATTCAAGAAGCCGAACGCCCAAGTTTACTAGTTGGCACAGATCCTTAGTTATTCCTTGTGTTTAACTGCCCATAAGTGCTTTCCATTATTTTATGGCTTAAAGCATCATCTACTACATTAGCTTTACCTGGATGACAAAAGATGTTAGTGTCATAATATTATAATAGCTCCAGCCACCTTCGCTGCCTAAGATTTAAGTCATTTTGCTTAAAGATATTGCAACCTCTACATCAACATGAACTCCATACAAGTATGGGTGCCGTATCATCAAAGCAAACACAACTGCTTCTATCTATAGATCATGGATTGATAATTTTTCTCATGTGGCCGCAGCTGCCTCGAGCAATAAGCTATAACTTTACCATGCTAAATCAATATACAACCTAAGACCACTCTCGATGCATCACAATATACTGCATAGCCTTTTGTGCCTACTGGAATAACCCAAAAAATACAGGTGTAGAAGTTAATTTACTCTTCATCTCTTGGAATCTTCTTTCATACCCATCATTCCACTGAAACATGGTTTCTTTGCGTGTTAGCTTTGTTAAGGGTGCAGCAGTGGAAAACAATCCTTCAACGAACCTTTTGTAATAACCTTCCAATCCAAGAAAACAATGGATCTCCTTAGGTGTTTTAGGTTTTGGCCAATTTTTCACTCCTTCTATCTTTTGGTTATCAACACTTATTCCTTCATCAGATAAAATACGATGTAAGAATGCCTTAAATTTCAGCCAGAACTCACATTTATAGAACTTTGCATACAATTTACTATCACGAAGAATTTGTACATTTTGCAGCAAATGATTAGCATGATCCTTTTCCAATCATGAATACACCAAAATGTCATCTAGAACACATATAAAAATGGCTTGAACACTGTATTCATCAAATCCATAAAAGTTGATGGTGCATTTGTTAGCCCAAATGACATGACTAAGAGCTCAAAATGACCATACTGTGTTCGGAAAGCTCTCTTGGGTATATCTTTGTCCTTGACCCTCACTTGGTGATAACCCCACCTCAGGTCGATCTTTGAAAAATACCTAGTTACTTGTAACTGATCACACAAATCATCAATTCTAGGGAGGGGATTTGTTCGTAATCGTTACCGTATTCAACTGCTGGTAGTCGATAAACATTCTTAACAATCAATCTTTCTTGCGTACAAATAGAACTGGTCTTCCCTATGGGGATATACTAGGCCTTATGAACCCTTTTTCTAATAAGTCATTTAATTTCTCCTGCAACACTTGTAATTCTATCAGAGCCATTCTATACGAAGGAATTAAGATAGGTTGAGTATTTGGAAGCACATCAATACATAAATTTTACTTTTCCTTATGGAGGCAAACCTGGAAGATCTTCAGGAAACACATTGGGAAATTCATTTACCACTGGAATGGATTGAAGAGTTGGTGGCTCAGTATCTACATTTTTCACTCTGACCAGTTGACATATGAATCCTTTCAAAATCATCTTCGTTGCCTTAAGATAAGAGATAAATTTATCTCTTTGTGCCCCAATATTACCTTTCCATTCGAGGACTGCCTCTTTTGGAAATTGGTAATTCACTAACTTAATTCGGCAATCTAACTTGGCATAACAAGAAGGTATCCAATCCGTACCGATTATAACATCATAATCTACCATGTATAGCTCAACAAGGTCAGCCAATGTATCGCGATCACTAACAATTACTATGCAATTATGATAAACCCTTTTAGCTATAATAGATTCACCAATCGGTGTAGACACTTCAAATGGCTTCATTAATAGTTCTGGTGTTCTTTTGAAATTTTAACCAATCAATGGAGTAACATATGATGGTGTATATTCCAGATCAATTAATTCATAAACAATATGTGAAAAGATGGACAATGTACTGTAACCACATTCGACGAGGCTTCTAAATTTTGTTGATCCCCTAGAGCATATGTGCCATTCTGACCTCTACTAGAACCCTAGCTTCTCTACCCCGACTTGTAGGCATCTGTAGTCCCCTACCTAAAGAAAGTGTTGATGAGGTCAATGAAACCATTGATCTAGTCGGTTGTGCAACACCACCCACACCCCTATGAGATCAACTTCTCATCATATGCCCTGGAACACCAAAAACAAACATCTGTCCCAAACTCACATGCACCTAGATGATTCCTCCCACATTATTTACAAGGCTGTCGAGGAGGCCTTTATATGCTCATACTTCTCAGCTCTTGATGATCCACTATTTGTGAGCCTTGGTTTTCACTTCTTTGCCCAAACTGATTGCCCTTAGACCCTTGGAACCATGGTGCAGCTGTAGAGTAGAAAGATTATCGCCTAGGTGGTCTGTTAGAGAATCGAGGCCTAAACTGTCTCATGGATATTACCCTCCTAGAATACCCTGTTTCCGACTCTTGTCTCCTTCTTCTTTGCCTTCCATCCTCAAACTTTTGCGCAAAGGCCTGCATCATTATTGTATCCATTTCGTTATTCAATGAAGCAATGGTACAGTCTCTAACTAAATATGGGTCTTATCTATCCACATATCGATGAACTCTATCCTCCATGGTAGCTATTACATTAAGAGCATATCTTTGACTTTAAGGACCTTTTGCTTTGTCGGTCACTGCTGATAAAGCTTTAGCCAATCATGTCGGCCGTGGTTGTTGGTTATATGGGTCCATTTGATTAATATGACAAAGATTCTGTCTCTTTGAGACTCCTTTACCTCTTTCTAGATAATTTTGATCTTTAATGATCTCTATCCAAAAGACTAATTATTCCGATTTTAATATCTCAATTAGACATTTATCAAATGGATTTAAATAGGACCTTGCCAAGGCTTCAGGTTTTTACATCTCGCCATTATAATCACTTTGTGATGAATCTTTGTCAAGAAGTCTGTTAATGGCTTCTTCATCTGGTTCATCCTCCAATTCAGACAAGTTCTTTCTAATCTTTTCTTTTTCGTTCACTCTTAGAGAGTGGAGGACTTGATAAACTCTTCTTCTTAGAAGGAGAAGACTATCTTTCTTTGCCGGTGATCAACCTTTAATCCTGATTTCTTTTGGTAAGAATTTAATCCTATCAAAATCTGCAATAACAAACGTCCAACTTATAATGTAAGATAAACGTTTCTTAATAAAATACTTACAGAGTTTTATATTCTCTGGTAATGTTGATATGACTTCATCTATTTGGAACTGAGTATACTTCTCAGCAAAGCCTCGGCATTACTTGTTTATTTCCACCAAACCAGCTCCACCATTCGTAGAACCACCTGCAACTTCTAGACAATATTTAACAAACCAAGTATGGGTTGTTAATCTAACATACAAGAAGTTTACCCAGGCTTCTTTGTAGTCATACCAATTATAGGTTTGAGGATTAAATATTTTAAAAAGATTTATAGGGGTTTGTAAATGGTCAACAGGCCAATTAAAAGGTGATAAAATTTTTCTTATAGTAAACTTAGAGTAAGCTATAATATCTGGGTTAGGCTTATCAGCTAACTCATGTTTAATATCTACTGATCCTGTGTCAACAAGGATAAATTCATAATATTTTCTAATTTTTAAGGAATTACCTATTTCAACATAATTCCTATTAGTATAGACAGGTTTTAAAAAATGTTTAATCTCATAACCTTCATATTCTTTATCTAGAGCAAGAATTAGGAAAACCTGCAAAGAAATCATTTCAATTTTTTCCTTCTCTTTGGTAGGAGACTTTGTTCCTGCTGGAAATACTGCTTCAGCAAAACTGGCTGGCTGTTTCATGGTGTAACATTCACTTGTCTGTGTTTGGGAAAATATAAGTTCTTCGCTTGGGGATAAGGATGAACTGGGTTCTTTCTCCTTTTGGAAGGGCTTTTTAAAGACTAACATCTTTGATGAACTATTTTGTGGCAGCTCAGGAGGAACAATTGGCAGAAATTGCGCAAATGCTGAATACCTGTTTATATCAGGCCTAACATGGTTTATCTCACGCCTTATGGCAAATGGCCCTGACTCTCTTGTTTGTCCACTTGGATTGGACCTGGATGGTTGTCTTCCCGCTATGGGCCTATCCTTTTAAAAGATCGCTTTTGTTAGGAATCGGATAACGAATCCACTTTAAAACTGAGTTTAAAGGTTTGTAATTAATAACGTCTTAGGGAACCTCGTTCTTGTTCAACTGCATTGTTAACATAAAATATTGAACAACTCCAAGGTGATTTTGAAGGACGGATAATTTTATTACACAGAAGACTATAAATTTCTTTCTTACAGATTTCCATTAATTCATGGTTTATATGAATAGGCCTAGCTTTCGTAGAGATGGCCTTTTCATCAAATCCATCAATGTATGGTAAGTCTATAATATAGAAATTTTGATCCCAAAAAGCGTTTGGAAATTCTGAGCAAATTTCACTTTCAAAATTCTTTTGAAGATTGGCAATTTTAGCAACCATTCTCGGGGTTTTTAAAATTTTCTCAGTTTCTTAATTTTAATATCTTCTGTTAAAAAACAAATCAGATTGATTTTAAATGCAGTTTGTTTCTTCAAAAATTTACTTTCTTCAAGAGAAAGTGTCTTGATATAAGGAAACATCAGAAATATAAGGTTTGATCTGGGTAATAAAAGGTATACCCAAAATAATTTCTTCATTAATGTTTTTAGTTATGACCAAATCATTAGCTAGGCAAATACCATCATTGCAGATATGAGCATTTGAAAGTTTATAATTTATGCTTATACGCTCACCAGTCGTGTTGTATAACTTGGTAGTTCCCTTCTGGAGGTACTTGGTTGGGATAAGACCTTCAACAATGCAATTACGATTTGCACCACTGTCTAACAAAGCAATTTTGTTAAGTACAAAATTAGAATTAACTTAATCATATCGTGAAAACTCCGAGGTCTCACCTTAGTGATCATACTAATATCTGCATCTTCAATACCTTTAGGTGATGAAGGGGCTGATTGATTGGAAGAGTTTTTCTCTTCATCTTCGTTATCTGAAGTAGAAATCTCTTTTCCTTTAAGAGATACTTCAGCATCCTTAAGAAATTGTTTTGCTAAAGCATCAATTTCAATTTTATTAAGTCTTGATTTAACTTCTCGAACTTCTTCTTTGAGGGAGTTAACTTCTGCTCGAAGATCATTGATAGAAGGCTCTTCTCTCTTATCTGTATATTTTTGCATGATTTGTTTCATGCTGCAAGGAATTACATTTCTTGCAACTTCTTTCTCTTTCTGTTTAGTGGCAAGATTTTGAAGCTCCAAAATATAGCTTCTTCGAGCATCATTATCTTTGATATGCTCAATAGTTGCAAATAAGATTTCTGCAGAGTCTTCTGAGAGTACTCTGACAGATTAGCTATCACAATGACAAAATGTTCCTTGGCAATTGCATTCATGTCCACTATCTTGATCAACATTGAGGAACTCTTCGTCCTCAGTTTCTTCTTCTTCTGAAGAGGAAGATGAATCTGATTCTTCTTCGTTTAATATAGACAGAAACTTTTCCTTAGTTTCTTCATCTACTTAAAGAAGATTGATCTTCTTCCTTTTTCTTTTGTTTCTAGGACAATCAGGAGACTTGTGTCCAGACTTTCCACAAGTCCAACATTTGTCTTCGTTAGATGTGTTACGAGATGTTTTCCTACTTCTTTATCCTTTAGAATATCCTTTTTCTTTTGAGGATCTTCTTTTAGGTGTCGATTTTCCAGATCGTTCTTTCTTTGAAACCCTTTTTGCAGAAGAAGTTTTAAGACTTGGGAAGCCAAAGTCTTGACAAAAACTACCAAGTTCATTACTTTAAAATTATCTTTCTTAAGCTGTTCCTTTAGCTCTAAATCAGTACATAGCTCCATTGCTACAAAATGAATCAAACTGGTAAGGTCTCCATAAATCATTTTTGAATATGGAATTTTACCTTCACATCAATCTCTTATTCTGGATCGAACCTTTTCTGCAAAATGGGAAAGTAATCCACTAAGGAATCTCTCTTTCCAATAATCATTTTTGCAGTCATCTCTTAGCATGACCTTTGTAATAAACATATCTTTATACCATCTGAAATCCGTCAATTTCTTGCAGTAAAGATTGTTTAATATTTCCAAACTTATGTCTTGAAATAATCGTGGTTCCCCCACGAAATGCTTAGCAATGTTGTAAAGTAGAGTTGCAGTTGCATCCTCAACTACCACTAAAGATGTAGTATTTTGACCTCCTTCAGTCTTAACAACATTTTTGCTTGCAACAGCGTCAAGAATCTCATTTTTATTTTGTTCTGTGAGATTATTGTCCCACCAATTTCTTAGAGTACCTGTAAAACTTGCAGCTATCCTGTTAGCTGCTTGCTTATTAGTGGCACTCTTCCATTTATATGTTGTGATGTTCATGCCCATCTCTTGGAGTTTATTATAGATTTAACTATCAGCCATACCATCTATATTCCATTCCTTTATACCTGTACCATCTGCAACACTCCGGGGATGCATATTGTTCTCTTCGAAATGCTTATCATGAAAATAGGTATGGGATAAAAGTTTTCGGATTGAGGAAGTCTATCCTTAATAGCTCCAACCTTATCACCCTGAGAAATCATAATCCTTTTAAGTTGCTCATTAATCCTTTCTAGGATTTCTGGATAGTTGTTGAAGTCATTAGTTGGCTTAGGGAAATCCTCTAGGGAAAATTTATGGATTTTGAAGATAGGATTAGTCTCTAAGTTGAAACCTGATTTGGAAGAACTAGGTTTGTGACCAATCTGGTTGGTACCACTATAATTATACTTTGAGTCCTCAATTTGTTCGGAAACAACTTGAAGAACCTGGTTATTATTATTATTTTGTTCTAAGACTTTGTTTATTTCTTCAATAGTCACAAAGTTGTTTTCCTTATGTTCTGAAGGTTTTTTGAAAGCCGTTGCTTTCAAAACATCTTTTCTATAAAGGATGTTTATACCTTCACGAGGAGGAGTAACTCTTTCAACAACCTTGTCTTTGGTATGCCATCTGTTAACCAAAACCTGAAGCGATGAATTGGATTCACCGATTTGGCCTGTAGATTCAAACCATTTGAAGAATTCAATTTTGTTTTGAATCTCTTCATATCCTTAAACCATTTGTATTTGCACAAGACTCTCTGATCTCTCATGTATGTATCAACATACTAAGCTTTATTTAAAGCATGCTTAGGGCTCATCCACCACTTATTAATCTTTTTTATGTCAGGAGTAAATTTGTCGACTGACTTAATAACTCCAATAGAATCCTTTTTCTTATAAGAAGGATCTTTCATTTTGCTAGGAGTAGGACTTCCTGCAAAAGAAGACTCATAATAAACTTTGGGGATGGTTTGGGTGAAATCTACCCCGCGAAATTTACCCTGTTGTTCTGAAACCTCAGTGGTTTCATACAAATCTTCCTCTCCCTCCCGGGTCTTTGAAGTAGAAGGTCTAGCCATTGAAATTCTTCTAATGGAAGACTCTTGGCCGAAAGAATTGGATCTAAGAAACTTAAGGTTAACAGATCCATCTGCAAATCGAAGAATACTTTCTAGGGAAGACCTAGAAGGCTGAACTTGAAGGGGTTCGATGATGGATTCAAATTTCCAACTTTCATCGGAAAGAATCGCATTCCACTTTAACATTCTGGGCACAAAAGTAGTGTTATGCTCTTGGTAGATTCCATAAGCATAGTAACACCTTTGCGACTAGAGTTAATTGCCTTTGGGGCAATAGTGGTTTTCATTAGCTTGTAATATACCCGATATATTACAGCTAAATCTCTAGTTCCTAATTTGTTATTCATATTCTTGGTTTTGACATTAAGTGTCAAGTTATCAAGAATATTAGGGTTTTCTATCTCTATAGATAAATTAGGATAACAATTGAAGTAAACTGGCCCCTGAGCTAGATTACTTTCTAAGATTCCTAATAATGGATCATCAACATTGAGAAGTCTAGCATCTCTAAGCATTAAACAAATAGGAATGTTTAAGCCTTTATGGAAAAGAGGGTTAACAGTTACCTGTACAAGACCAATATGAGGAAATTTAAATTCTTTCCTAAACCTGTCAATGTCACAGCAATCAACAATTTAATTGTCTCTAACGAGTTATTAATTGCAGAGGTAGATTCACAAGTTTTTGTATTAAAATTTTTAAACAAACTAAAAATTACCTATTTGGTAAATCTTATTAATCGATTCTTTAGAAATGGACCAATTTTGTAAACACATATCTTCTTTAGATATAGAACAATTAACAGAGTTAACAATATTGTTGCTGTTCATGAGAACAAGCAGTTGTCTTTAGGCATGAAAGAACGTCAAGGATAAATTAAGCAATAAGAATAATTTTAACAAAGATTATCAAACTTATGAAAATTTAACTATGATTCTTGTAAGTCTAAAGAAATTAAAGAAGGGATTATCTAGATAATATAAAGGTTAACTATGATTTAACAATTAAATTGGCTTTGGATAGTACTCAACTTATATCATGCATGTTGGATATTACAAGTCTTTGGCAAGTCATATTGTAGAACGGATAACCAAAATATCGGCTGCCTGCCCCCATGGGTCTTATTGGACTTACAATGATCTAGTTTCTGGCTAACCAAGTCCTTAAGCCAGAGATTAATCGACACACTCGGACTTATGCAGAGACAAAACCTCAACATGATAATAAGGAAACCATAGCCTTTAACTTTCCTTAATCGAAGTTAACCAAAATATTATACAAGATAATAACAGTGCTATAAACTCTTAAGATTACTATAAGAATCAAATATAATAAAACATAAGCTCAATAATTACTAGGTTAAGATTATTTTATTATATTAATAATCACATGATTTCTAAAAGCCTAAAAAACCTTAGGATATAGCTACTCATGCTAAAAACTAACGCCATTAACATGGCTCTAATACCATGATTAATGTCTAATTGAGATATTAAAATCGGAATAATTAGTCTTTCGAATAGAGATCATTAAAGATCATAATTATCTAGAAAGAGGTAAAGGAGTCTCAAAGAGACAAAATCTTTATCATATTAAGCAGATGGACCCAGATAATCAACAAGGACACATCAATTTCAAGTAAAACACATAACACCTCCACCGTAAGTGGACCATACAAATCACAATATAAATTAAGTATAAACAACATCAAAATAAGTGAAATAGGGAAACATACCCCCATATCATCCTCAACACTTCAATTCAAAGTAAACTTACGCAATTCGATAACACATCCCCTTTCTGAAGGCCATAACCAACAATTCAACATAAAACTACAATAATCAATGAACTAGGTTAATTTAATGTGAATTCATCAATATACAACCTAGATATAAATTCATTAAAATTATTACATCATTAGAAATCCCACAAGAAAGTACATAACAATTCAATAATTTTAGCTTAATATCAAGTAACCGACATCTTAGTCAAAAACTAGGGTTCATCAAATTCATGGGTTCGTGGGTAATTTAGATTGAAATCATCAGTACAATATAAATTAGATAATAATTCAATGTTTAGAAATCATTTATGCAAAAACTCATGGTAGAATCATGAAATTAGACAATTCAACTTTAGAAAACTTAGCAAACATCTAGAGAATTGGGGCTTCTTGATGAAGAGAGTTTCACGGATCAAAAGCCATACCTCAATAATAATAAATCTTCACTTTGATGAAGAATTTCCACTCAAAATGCCACACCAAGTTGTTTCTTCAATTTGGACTTCAATGGAGTCTTTGGGATTTCTTAAGGGACTTTGGGGTTTTGATTTGAAAGAATGAAATCTTCAATGTGTTCAAAAGTTATATACACATTTAAAACACCCAATACACCCTTAATAAACCTCCAAAATCCATTTTTTGATGTGGGGTGAATTTATGAATTCACCCCTAGCTTGGCAGTGAAATTGCACGCAGGGACATGACCATCGACGGTGAACAGTCGATGGACCATTTGTTCGCAAATGGACCGTCCTGTCCATCCATTGGTTGGGTCAGAGACTTTTCAAGGTCCTCCTTACTCCCAAGACTAAGTCTCCACTGACTCCACCCATCGAAGGGGTGTCGATTGGCCCATGAGCCATCGATGCCTCCGTCATTTGGGGCTGCCTGGGACAGTCTTGACATTGAGTTTGGGTCCTTCCTCAAGGACTCTTGGATGTTCCTTGGGGATAGTTTCCTAGATGTTTCCAACCAAAATATGATCGTCTATGAGTTTAACACCTCTCGCATAAATTTCTTCCAAAACAAACATGTAAAACTCGATGAAACACGCCTAGGCACACTAGGTCATTTCATGGCATATTTTTCGAACGTCATGGACATTCTTTGACGTTTGACCTCCAAACTTCATGCAACTTTACACACTTCCTATACATGATATAATAACTAATTTAAGGACCTTACAACTTCATGAATCACACATAAACACATAGAACCATATAGTCGAACGACTTTGTCGGCCCTTGACGTTTGACTTCCAATACACCAAATACTTTAGCTACTGCCTCTATAACATATATTAGAAATATTTAGGACCTTAGAACATCAATAACAACATGTTAGGCTCTAGTTAACCTAAGTCATTTTTGAGGTCTTACAATCTCCCCCACTTGGACAATATTCGTCCTCGAATGACACTTGCCACTCTCTGAACACTTCCAAGATTAGAGACTCAACGAACAGCACATAACCAAACTGTACCACACATAACCAAAAAGAAAACATCAATTTTACATAGCCAAGAGATTCATAACACCACAAGAAACTAGTTAACAATTTTATAACTCATTATGCTACAAAACTCACATGCTTCATTCCATATAGTAAAAACTCATTTTATATTCAATATCTTACTCATATACATCAGTTCTAACCACATTACGACAATTTTAGACTAAAGAATCAAATAGTTATTTTTCACAAAATATTACAGTGAACTCTTCAAGCATACAATAATTTTTACCAAAAATTTTTCAAAAATCAAAATTTTAGGCAATTCATGATATAATCATGCTAATATGCAACAAAACACAATATAAACACATCTTACAACCTAATCAAGTCTTTATAAGACACACAATGCAAGAAGCAAATGGAATTCAATTTCAACCAAACTCATAAACATCATGCACAAGCAACAAATCCAAAGACCTCTATCCCATATACAAACTATACTTCCCCACTTAGAATGAACTCATATTACAACAAAAGAAAGAGAACTTACCAACATCATCATCACTCTCCTTTTTATCTGACATCTCCACTCTCGAACAGATTGCATAGAAACGCCTCTTTTTTGAAGCATCATCCTTAGGAACACTAGGAGAAACTTGCTTACCCTCTCTTCCTCTGGAAGCAATCATAGGAAAATATCTCACCTTGTGACCTTGATTACCACAACCAAACCGACTCCCATTACCTACTAGACACTCACCATAATGCTTCTTGCCAGATTTGGCAACTTTCAAACGTCTTGGTCGTTCTTGGACGTTTGACCTCCAAACCACTTTAAATCAACTATACAAGCTCTAAAACACTTCACTAACATGTTAATAACCTTTTTAGGCACATGTGAGGCTATAGACACCTTAGATCATTTTGAAGGTCTTTAAAATATCAGTCACTTAAGAAAATTCATCCTCGAATGATTCTTGGGACATTTTGAAACACTTTCGAGGACTCAATGAACTATAGAGAATCTATAAACATTTAACATGTTACCACATAAGGGTAAATGCCCCAAACATACAAGGAACACCAACTTCATGCTATCATGGAACTAAAGCAACATAGTAAAACATGGATTACTCTTAGATTTTCTTTCCAGGCTTACATACTTCTTCATACTCATTGCTATTTGGAGGAACTACCTTCTCCAACTTTAGGCATGTTCATTATCTCATCATACAGTTAGACATACAATGGATGTCACTTGCACACATAGGCATAATCCACACTTCAACTCATGAGAAATTAAGCAATTCACTTAGTTGCACAAAAATCGTGAATTATGTAGTTCAACTACAATCTTATATTCAAGACAGAATACTATGAAGGTCATACATAACATTACCATGTTTCACTTTTGTTCAAGGAGGAACTACCTTCTCTTTGTCACAACATACACACCTGGCATCATAAAGTTCACATAAAAGCAATGCACAAGGTTTAGTTCATTTTAAGGAGTATTTCTTTACTCCAAACAACATTATGCTCATACTCTCTTCCTTATGAAGTCAATATGGAAAATCACACCACAATAATACAAAGTTTTTTCGTACAACTTCAGTTTCTAGCATGATACTAGGTTACATAAACATACATCATTTAGGAAAATGGTTAAAATTCAAAGGCACACATTGATGACTTCGGGGTAGACATATTATCACTTCTCAAGAGTAAGGCTACAACAACATTTCCTAAGTTATAAAAGTAACACATTTTAAAGGGCTCATCATTTCTTATTTAAAGAAAACTCAGCACCTCATTATTGGGTCAAAACTTCCTCATATCAAAAGTGTTATCAAGCATGTTCATCAAGCAATCTCATAAAGTAAATATACATTTACCATATCAAGGGGTACAACAACATGAGAAACCGGCAATTTGATCAAAATCCTTTTTTTATGCAACAATGGCCTTTCATAACATCCATAGTTTAATTTAAGACACACATAATATATGGGAAACATGTAACTCATATTCATATGCAAGACTTTTATCATAAACAAGCTACTTAGGAACTCTTTCATTTCAAGCTTGAGTAGGAATAGAAGGAAAAGATATGGATATCTACCACATTACTACTCACGTCGTCATTCTCCACTTAGGTTAAACCCCTTTTATAGAAACTTATCTCCTCTAAGAGAGCTCGGACTTAGCACTTTTGCTAGTCAAGCATCACATCCCCCTATTGTAATCAAACTTAATCAAACCCTTCTTAAAATCACCTCCTTCCATCTCTCAAGAAGGAACTGTTCCCCCTTAGTAATTCACTCACACTCCACTAGGTGAGGAATCAAGGGACCACAACTGAGTAGCTAGATTACTCCTCTCTATAACCATCACTCAAAGTGATCCTTAAAAAGGAAGTTCAATGGAACTCAAAGTAGGATCATTAAGGGCATTCATAACCTTACCATCTACGCAAATTGTCCCCCACTTGGGGTAAGGCTGATCAATTATTCATCACCTCATGCCTTTATATACATCAAGGTCAAGATAAGTCAAGACTAAACCTACAAGGGTCATCACCTTTGGTGGAAACTTTCAACCAACCATGCCTAGATACAACTAAGCACTTCTTCAAATGGCCATACTTAAGATCAATCTTTGAATTAAACTAACCACTTCAAAGTAGGTCAACATCAATTCTCTCCTTCTCTTTGAGGGTTGAGGGGTACATACTACCCTTTAGGTCACATTAGGGCAAAAACATAATCCCAACTAATGGAATAAGAATCCCCTCTTTATTTTTCTCCACTCTTAGAATAGGTTCTGTTATGCCTCGTATTTTTTTATACGTAGTGCAAGTCATGATCTAGTAGACGTAAGTCCGGGGAATGAGATTTTATTTTAAGTTCCAAGTGATTAAAGAAATATTAGGAAAGGATGTTAATTCCAAATGTGATATTAAGTATGATTTGGCTAATGTAAGTGCCATTAACTTTGAGTGAGGGATTAATTAGTGGCTGATTAGGATTAATTTAATCCAGTGGGCCCCACCACTCAAGGCAAAAATTAAAAAGGGATCAGATTGGGAGCTGGCCTTAGTGGACACGTGTAGAGGGGGGCTGCCTCCACTTCATATTATAAATGAGGTGGAGAAATCCATTCCATACTAAATAAAGTGGTGAAATGCATTGCTGCATATCATCTTCTTCACCACTTGGCTTAGGAAGCCATGGAAATGGAGAAACCAACCCTGCAACTCTTGGCCAGCAGCTGCAAATAATTCAGTTAGTAATCTCCTTGCTTGGTGTGTTAATTCTTCAGAATACCTTCGTTAATTATCCATTAATATTAAGAAGGGGGCGTGACCAATAGCTTAGGAAGTTTGTTTTAGTTATTGAATGTGCTAAGTATGAACGGAAACCATAATCGGATTATTAGTGGTGTCCTGTGTGTGTTTGGGCTGTTTTGATTAAAGAAAACTGTGGGAAAATTCTATTTTGGCGTTATGTATATGTTCAATGTGATTATGAGTATATACTCCAAAGGATGAATACGATAAGGTAGATGTTTTGCAAATTATAAAATGAGTTATCGCTCAGTGTGTCGTTGCTTCGCTGCTATGGTTTCCGAGATGGAACTGTTTTGGGGAGGGGGCTGTTTAATATGATTCGTTGGGTTATATGTGTTATTGGTATTGCTGTGGATAATTTGGGTTGTTGTCGGATTGGGACGAAGTAAGGAAAATAGGGGAAGTGCTGCCAAATTTTTGTTAGATTATTCGCTAGCTTACAAGATAGTAAAGCGTGATGTTTATCTAATTGCGGCACGATTGTTGCTTGTTAAAGATTAATAGCTTGAGCAATAAATATTGGACGTGCGGCTCGACTATACGGTATGTAACGTTGTCCCTTCTTTCTTTGTTTGGCATGACTTTTAAAATAAGCGAATAACAGACAGGTTTGATACTTACCTCTAGAGCGTCTAGGTGACGTATATTCTTGCTTCCACAATTATTCCTCTATATATCGGCTATGTCTAAGGCTATGATGATTTCTCATATCTATTATTGTGCTTCTTAGAGTCATTGAGATTTTACGTTTCCATATCGTATTAAAGGTTCATAATTTTGATAAAACGTTAATCTTTGGTAATACTCCTTGCTGGTTCACGTTGATTGTTCTATTGAGTTATAAGAAATGACTTTAACTGCATATGGTTGCTCATAATATTCTGCTCGTGCATAGAGTCATTTATCATTTCACCGAGTCCCAGGCTGGGTAATGTTCGTGCAGAGTTTCTTGCATATGTCACCGAGTCCCTCACTAGAGGGCCGGGTATGTGTAGTATATATATGATTGGTGATGAGGATGGTTATGATGATGATGATGACGGAGATGACGTGATGATGACGGAGATGACATGATGATTATTTTGCCGAGCCCCTTACTAGGGAAACTGGTCACCTTATATGTTAAAGATATGCATGATTTTCACTTAAAAGGGTACATGTGTAGGGATATTTTGTTTCTACTTGACATATTGGTATCCTGTCATCTTTACCTTATGCTTTACATGCTCAGTACATTGTCCGTACTGACCCCCCTTTCCTCGGGGGGCTATGTTTCATGCCCGCAGGTGTAGATGCACAGTTCAGTGATCCTCCCGCATAGAATATCTACTCTGCTGATTGGGAGAGCTCCACTGTTCAGTAGCCTAGTCGTTTTGGTACATAACTTTTTGTGTAGTCTTTTGCTCGTCTATGGGTATGGTAGGCCCTGTCCCGTCGAGTTTCACTACTGTACTCTTAGAGGTCTGGGGACATTATGTGGGTTGTATATATATGTTTTGGATAATGGTCTTGACATGGTTTGTTTGGGATGTTCGCTTGTACAGGGGCAGCCTTGTCGGCTGCGAACATCATTGTGTAATGTGTAGTGGCAGCCTTGTCGGCTTACGTATGTTATTATGCTTTGGATAGTGGCGGCCTTGTCGGCTCGCGTATGTTGTTACGCTTGAATGGTTATGATTCCTTATGAGAAAGGTCCTCTTTATATATATATGACGTTGGGGTTTGCTTGATTTGATTAAATTCCATATTGTCTTAGTTTCAGTTGGTTATACATAGCAGGTTTGTTTGTGGATGTCCAAAACGGGCACTAGTCACGGCCCATCGGGTTGGGTCGTGACAAAGATTGGTGTCATAGCGGTTCTTCCTCGGAAGTGTCTACAAATAGTGTCTAGTAAAGTCTTGTGTATCTATGTGTTGTGCACCACATCTTTAAACAGAAAGCTGCATGACATTTAGGATGTCATCCTTACTTCTTATTCTAGATCGTGCGATAGAGCTATATTAATAGGATAATCCCTCTCTAACGAATCCGTGTGTTTTCAGCTATGCCTCCAAAGAAAGCGGCTGCCGCCCAAAGGGGCAAATCGGTAGCAGAAGGTACTAGTCTAACCCGGTGAGTTACTAGGGCCGTTTCCCAGTCTATGCCTAGTATTATGCTCCAATCGGAGAGCTCTGCTACACCGCCACCGCCAGAGGAGCTTAGAGAAGCAGCAGCTCCAGTTAGGGGGACACCACCAGCCCCCGAGGCCCCAACGCCTGAACCTCCAGCTCTTCAGTCAGGGGCGGAGGATAGGGCCATGAGAGATGCGGTTCAGTTGCTGACTAGATTAGTGGAAGGTCAGGCTCGCAGGCATGGACTAGGAGTTGATCATACGGACAAATCTGATAGATTAAGGGCTCGTGACTTCTTAATTTTTAATCCTCCAAAGTTCTTTGGGTCAAGGCCCCAGGATGATCCGCAAGAGTTTATTCGTCAGATGCAGCTTACATTGAGGATAATCAAGGCTTCGGAGATGAGTCTATTGAGTTGGCTACGTATCGTTGCGAGATGTAGCTATTAATTGGTATGAGTCTTAAGAGTTATCTAGGGGTGAGAGTGCTCCTCCAACGGTATGGGATGAATATGTGGAGGCTTTCCAGGGCCACTTCTTGCCTCCAGAGATGAAGCGAGCTAGAGTCGATAGATTCTTGCGTTTGAAGCGAAATGGCAGGAGCGTTCGAGAGTATAGCCTCGAGTTTGATTTATTAGCTAGTCATGCGCCTACTATTGTGGCTGATATGGCAGACAGGGTACATCGTTATGTGATGGGATAGGATCGTTATCTGATTGACGATTGTATGGCAGTGACTCTTGAGCCAGGTATGGACATTGCTTTGGTGCAGGCATATGTACAAAGGGTAGAGGATCGGCGGGTACGTCATCCAGATAGAGATTATAATAGAGGCCAGCATAAGAGGGCTAGAACAGCAGGTTATCCTGACGAGTTTCAAAGCTGGCAGTCTCAGCAGCATGTTAGATTTTCTTCCCAGCCAGCACAGAGTGCACCCCCACGTTTCATGGGTAAGGGGTTGGATCGTATGAGATATTCGGAAGCTGGTCAGAGCTCTAGGGCGTCAGGGTAACAGATGGGCAGGGGTTTGAGCCAGTCGAGACCACCTTTGCCTCGGTGTTCTCACTGTGGTAGGTCTTATCGGGAATGTCGTTGGGCTACATATGCGTGTTTTTCTTGCGGCCGTTAGGGCCATACTATGAGCGAGTGTCACCTTAGAGGTAGTGCAGGTGGTATGGCACAGCCTGCTATTCAGGCGCCAGCAGGCCGTGGTAGAGGACGTGGTGGAGCATCCAGTTCTAGCAGTCCCTCGAACCGTATATATGCTTTGACTAATAGGTAGGATCAGGAGGCGTCATCTAATGTGATCACAGGTATATTATCACTATTCTCCCGAAGTGTGTATGCATTGATAGACCCAGGTTCCACCTTATCATTTATATCTCCCTTTGTTGCAAGTAGGATCGGAATAGAGTCTGAGTTGATAGAACCATTTGAGGTAGCTACACCTGTAGGAGATTTTGTCATAGCTACGCGAGTATATAAGAATTGTTCAATACTTATATATAGTCGTCGTACCATAGCAGAACTAATAGAGTTAAATATGATTGAGTTTGATATTATCATGGGCATGGATTGGTTGGCTGCTTGTTATGCTAATGTTGATTGAAGAGGAAAGATAGTTCGATTTCAATTTCCTAGGGAACTGATTATAGAGTTGAAGGGGAGTACAGTATCGCTGAAAGGTAAGTTCAATTCATACCTTAAGGCCGGGAAGATGGTTAGAAAAGGTTATATTTACCATCTGATTCGGGTGCATGACATAAAGGCAGAGGCACCGACTATTCAATCAGTCCCGGTAGTTAATGAATTTCCCGATGTATTCCCTGAGGAACTTCCAGGCCTTCCTCCAGAACGAGAGATAGAGTTTAGTATAGATGTACTGCCAGATACCCAGCCTATATCTATACCTCCTTATAGAATGGCACCTGCTGAGTTGAAAGAATTGAAAGAGCAATTGAGGGATTTGGTAGAAAAGGGCTTCATCAGGCCTAGTACGTCACCTTGGGGAGCACCGGTACTGTTTGTCAGGAAGAAAGATTGGTCGCTGCGGATGTGTATTAATTATAGGCAGCTGAACAAAGTAACAATAAAAAAAAAAAAATCCTCTCCCTAGGATTGACAATCTATTTGGCTTGTTGCAGGGTGCAAAGTATTTTTCAAAGATAGACTTGCGGTCAGGTTATCATCAGGTGTAGGTAAGGGAGGCAGATATTCCAAAGACGGTATTCCCGACCCGATACGAGACTTATGAGTTTAGAGTGCTGTCTTTTGGGCTAACTAATACTCCAGCGGTGTTTATGAATTTAATGAATCGAGTATTTAAACCATTCCTTGATATGTTTGTTATTGTATTTATAGACGATATTCTGGTCTATTCACATTCAGAAGAGGAGCATGCGGACCATTTAAAGACAGTACTTAGGGTCCTTCAGCACCAGAAGTTGTATGCTAAATTTTCTAAGTGCAAGTTCTGGTTGACTTCAGTGGCATTCTTGGGGCATATTATTGGAGCTGATGGTATTCGGGTAGACACGCAGAAGATTAAGGCGGTAAACACTTGGCCCAGACCTACGACACCTACTGAGGTACGCAGCTTTCTGGGGTTAGCAGGATATTACAGAAGATTCGTAGAAAAGTTTGCCTCAATTTCAGTGCCTTTTACAAGGCTAACTCAAAAGGCAGCCATGTTCGAGTGGACTGATGCTTGTGAGTGAAGCTTCTAGCTATTGGAAGACTAATTGACTACAGCTCCATTCCTAACTCTTCCGGAGGGACCAGATGGCTAGGTTATTTATTGTGATGCTTCGAGTGTTGGGCTAGGATGTGTCTTGATGCAGCATGAAAAAGTTATAGCCTATGCCTCCCGAGAGCTTAGGAAGCATGAAAAGAACTATCCTACTCACAATCTGGAGTTAGCGGTCGTGGTTCATGTCTTGAAGATATGGAGGAATTATTTATATGGTGTCCATGTGGACATCTATACAGATCATAAGAGTCTCCAATATATCTTTAAACAGAAAAAGCTGAACATACGACAGAGGCGGTGGTTAGAGTTGCTAAAGGATTATGATGTTGATATTTTATATCATCCAAGGAAAGCGAGTGTTGTAGAAGATGCTCATAGCCGTAAGTCCACGTGTAGCTTGACAGTTGTACAACCAGAAAGGAGGGATATGGTTTGGGAGATTCAGCAGCTATCCACCCTTGGAGTCCGTCTGGCTAATCAGAAAATAGTGGAGTTTCTATTCAAGAGGTTGCTGAGTCCTCAATCATAGATGAGGTAAAGAGATACCAATACAAGGACCCTATTCTGGCACAGTATAGAGATGCAGCTCTTCAAAAGGAAAAGACCCCATTTAAGGTTACACCTGACGGAGTGTTATGATATGAAGGCAGATTGTGTATACTCGATATTGCGGGGCTACGATGGCAGGTAATGGGAGAGACACACTCTGCCCATTATTCTATTCACCCAGGGTCAACGAAAATGTATCGTGACCTCATATGCTTATATTGGTGGGATGACATGAAAAAGGACATAGCGGAGTTTGTTGCTCAGTGCCGAAACTGTCAACAAGTCAAGATCGATCATCAAAAGCCTGGTGGATTATTACAAGAGATAGAGATCCCGACTTGGAAATGGGAGATGATTAATATGGACTTCATTACAGGCTTACCTCGCATTCAACCGAAGTATGACTCTATATGGGTTATCGTAGATAGGCTGACGAAATCGGCCCATTTTCTTCCAGTCAGGACTACTTATTCAGCTGAAGATTATGTGAGGTTATATGTCAAGGAGATAGTGAGACTTCATGGGGTTCCCACGTCCATTATATCAGACAGAGGAGTTCAATTTACAGCCAACTTTTGGAGATCGTTTCAGAAGGGATTGGGGACACAAGTGAACCTTAGCACAACATTTCACCCTCGGACTGATGGGAAGGCTGAGCGTACTATTCAGACATTAGAAGATATGTTGTGGGACTGTATTATTGACTTCAAAGGTAGCTGGATGACCACTTGCCGCTCATTGAGTTTTCCTATAATAATAGCTACCATTCTATTATCCAGATGGCACCGTACGAGGCTTATATGGGAGGAAGTGTAGTTCACCCATTGGTTGGTTTGATATCGGCGAGACTAAGTTAATAGGCCTGGATGTGATTCAGCAAGCTGTTGACAAGGTGATGCTTATTCAAGAAAGATTATTAGCGGCCCAGAGTCAACAAAAGTCATATGTAGATAATCGGCATCGAGATTTGGAGTTTCAGATTGGTGACTGGGTATTCTTGAAGGTATCACCCATGAGGGGTGTGATGAGATTCGGCAGGAAGGGGAAGCTCAGTCCGAGATACATTGGGCCTTATCAGATTGTTCGTAGGATAGGCAAGGTTGCCTATAAGTTGGATCTACCATCTGATTTGGAGGTGGTACATCCAGTCTTCTATGTATCGATGCTACGTAAATGTATTGGTGATCCTTCTAGAGTATTCCCCGTAGATGATGTTCAGGTAACAGAGGAGTTTTCATATGAGGAGAAACCCGTAGTAATACTTGATCGCCAGGTTAGAAGGTTACGTACTAAGGATGTGGCTTCCATCAAAGTGTTGTGGAAAAATAATAATAGGTAGGAGATGACTTGGGAAGCGAAAGATGAAATGAAGAATAAGTATCCTTACTTGTTCCCCGTACCTGCAGGTAATTCAATTTGTAGCTTGACTATATTGATTGATAAACGAGATTATGTAGTAAGTTGTGACTCTGTGAGGCATCTCTAAGTTACGGATGCAGGTTGATAGGTATAATTGTTAGAGAGACCTCGCTGGAATTTGTTTTTGTATGACGCTAACTTAACATTCGAGGACTAATTTTCCTAAGGTGGGGAAGGATGTTATGCCTCGTATTTTTTTTATACGTAGTGCAAGTCATGATCTAGTAGACGTAAGTCTGGGAAATGAGATTATATTTTAAGTTCCAACTGATTAAAGAAATATTAGGCAAGGATGTTAATTCCAAATGTGATATTACGTATGATTTGGCTAATGTAAGTGCCATTAACTTTAAGTGGGTGATTAATTAGTGGCTGATTAGGAGTAATTTAATGCAGTGGGCCCCACCACTCATAATTAGTGTCTGATTAGGATTAATTTAATCCAGTGGGCCCCACCACTCAAGTTATAAATGAGGTGGAGAAATCCACTCCATACTAAATAAAGTGGTGAAATGCGTTGCTGCATATCATCTTCTTCACCACTTGGCTTTGGCAGCCATGGAAATGGAGAAACCAACCCTGCAACTCTTGGCCAGCAGCTGCAAATAATTCGGTTAGTAATCTCCTTGCTTGGTGTGTTAATTATTTAGAATACCTTTGTTAGTTATCCATTAATATTAAGAAGGGGGCGTGACCAGTAGCTTAGGAAGTTTGTTTTAGTTATTGAATGTGCTAAGTATAAACGGAAACCATAATTGGATTATTAGTGGTGTCGTGTTGGTGCTTGGGCTGTTTTGATTAAAGCAAACTGCGGGAAAATTCTATTTGGCGTTATGTATATGTTCAATGTTATTATGAGTATATACTCCAAAGGATGAATACGGTAAGGTAGATGTGTTGCGAATTATAAAACAAGTTATCATTCAGTGTGTCGTAGCTTCGCTGCTATGGTTGTCGAGATGGAACTATTTTGGGGAGGGGGCTGTTTAATATGATTCGTTGGGTTATATGTGTTATTGGTATTGTTGTGGATAATTTGGGTTGTTTTCGTATTGGGACAAAGTAAGGAAAATAGGGGAACTGCTGCCGGATTTTTGTTAGATTATTCGCTAGCTTACAAGATAGTAAACCGCGACATTTATCTTATTGTGGCACGATTGTTTCTTTTTATAGATTAATAGCTTGAGCAGTAAATATTGGACGTGCGGCTCGACTATACGGTATGTAACGCTGTACCTTCTCTCTTTGTTTGACATGACTTTTAATAATAAGCGAATAAGGGACAGGTTTGATACTTACCTCTAGAGCGTCTAGGTGACGTATATTCTTGCTTCCACAATTGTTCCTCTATATATCGGCTATGTCTAAGGCTATGATGATTTCTCATATCTATGGTAGTGCTTCTTAGAGTCATTGAGATTTTACGTTTCCATATCGTATTAAAGGTTCATAATCGTGATAAAACATTAATCTTTGGTAATACTCCTTGCTTGTTCACATTGATTTTTCCATTGAGTTATAAGAAATGACTTTAATTGCATATGGTTGCTCATAATATTCTGCTCGTGCATAGAGTGATTTATCATTTCACCGAGTCTCGGGCTGGGTAATGTTCGTGCGGAGTTTCTTGCATATGTCACGGAGTCCCTCACTAGAAGGCTGGGTATATATAGTATATATATGATTGGTGATGAGGATTGTTATGATGATGATGATGACGGAGATGACTTTGATGATTATTTTGCCGAGACCCTTACTAGGGAAGCTGGGCACCTTATATGTTAAAGATATGCATGATTTTCACTTAAAAGGGTACATGTGTATCTATATTTTTTTTCGACTTGCCATATTGGTGTCATGCCATCTTTACCTTATGCTTTACATACTTAATACATTGTCCGTTCTGACCCCCCTTTCCTCAGGGGGCTGTGTTTCATGCCTGCAGGTGTAGATGCCCAGTTCGGTGATCCTCCCACCTAGGATATGCATTCTGTTGATTGGGAGAGCTCCACTATTCAGGAGCCCAGTCGTTTTGGTACATAACTTTTTGTGTAGTCTTTTGCTCGTCTATGGGAATGGCGGGGCCCTGTCCCGTCGAGTTTCACTACTGTACTCTTAGAGGTCTGTGGACATTATGTGGGTTGTATATATATGTTTTGGATAATGGTCTGGACATGGTTTGTTTGGGATGTTCGCTTTTACAGGGGCAGCCTTGTCGGCTGCGTACATCATTGTGTATTGTGTAGTGGCAGCCTTGTCGGCTTACATATGTTATTATGCTTTGGATAGTGGCGGCCTTGTCGGCTCGCATATGTTGTTACGGTTGAATGGTTATGATTCCTTATGAGACAGGTCCTCTTTATATATATATGACGTTGGGGTTGGCTTGATTTGATTAAATTCCATATTGTGTGAGTTTCAGTTGGTTATACTTAGCAGGTTTGTATGTGGGTGTCCAAAACTGGCACTAGTCACGGCCCATCGGGTTGGGTCGTGACAGGTTCATATAGGGACTCATAAATTAATCTTAAGGTTCTCCCATTAACTAGCATACTCCACAATTTCCTTACCCAGCATCCATCTTCCCTCCTTAGGACCAAGTTTATACAAAAGACTCCAATCCATATATGGGCAAATATTAGGCATTACACATATATAAGGAAACATCCCTCTTTCACTATTTACCACTTTTCTCCAAAACACTTGAAGCCTATTTCATAACATTCCACTACTATCATACATAAGTATAATCAACTTATCATTCCAAAGAGAAATACATCCCACTATGAAAACCATTAACAAGATATGACCATATCATACCATAACTTCTCAACATATCACCCCAATTCTCATAAATTATCTGTAGTCATAAATGGCATCACATTAAGACATACCAATTTTTACCTTCACAGATAATCATCAAGTTACAAAACCAAAGTAAGCATCAAAACTCACCTTTTCTCCCTCAAACTTTGAGCGATCATCCCTTCCAAGAAATCACATCTAAAAGACCATCAATCAACGAAACATAAGAGAGAAATCATATAGAGCTAAGTTCTATAGCACGAGACATGAGTAGTGAAGAAAGTGAAGCTCTATCTTTCTATAGCCTCTCGCTCATAGATATGTCGGGACCACCACCGAAAATGAGACTCTACTAGATGTGTAATTATGAGACTTTGGACCCTAAAACCATTTTTTGTAACCTTATGCTTTGACACCAAGTTTGTCACAACCGGGGATAACCCCCTAGAAGTAACACAGCGTAATTGACCTCTTGGGGGTCTTATACAAAAACTTAGACATCTTTCATTGCATAATCGTAAAAATAGCAGAAAATTTAGAACTTTTCATAGCACATCATATGATAGAAACATCACTTCATATTTATATAAAATGTCATATTACATAATTAGACTCTAAGTCTCATTGCTATCTTAAAACATAACTAAAAAGAATGGAATAAGGACATGACCCTTAACAACATAAAATAATATCATAGCAATTACATAATTTGAATAAGAACTGTACATAGGAAATCCTTGAATCATAAGGATCACTTTTCTTGAACTTGGGAGATGTATCCAATCTCTTTCACTTAGGAGACCTCCATTAGACATCAACACCTACAAATTCTATAAAAAGATGAAGAAGAATGATATTTGTACGAGAATGCACTTAGTCTGAAAACCATGCAAAAACATGCATTTAAAGATAACATTTAGATGAAAATCATGCATCATGTCTTTTTAGTAAAATTCGTCAACATTGGCACAATAACCACAACATAGTTAACATACATAAAGTAGACATGGATGCTATTCATAATAACACATAAAGCAAATTATCACATTTTGAAGCACATTCATTACATATAACACATTACTTATTCTTTTTTACCTCAATATCTTTCCTTAAGCAACCCTCAAGTGTACTTAGTACAATGTATCCCCTAAACGTCACCTAAGATAGTCTTTCACAGATATATTATATCAAAACAACAACATATGTTTATAAAGTTATGAGCACATCATAGACATAAACTTCACATAAGAACTATCACCTAAGACAACCCCCAAGTCACACTAGTGCAATGTGTAGGTGGCATTTACCAATACTACTTACACTAACTGTTCCTAAGAAGTCATCCTAGACATAAGATACTGAACAATTCATAACACCTTCAATTATCACTAGACATAAGGCACATACTTCATAGCATCATATAAGGACTCATTCCTTTACTACAACCTTATTCATAACTCATTTAGCTCATATCATAGGTAAACCACCCTAATAACCCCTTCACAAGCTATCTTTTGCAATGTACAGATAGAGTCCCACACCCCCACATATACTAAGTAAACTCACTTAGGAGCCATAAGTATAACACACATGCATAATCATATTTCATGTCTTGACATAGCAAAGTCACTTTAACATGCATTCATACAATTCATAAATAATATAAGTCTTCATTTCATAAAAGTACTAATCTTATCCTTTCTTGGAGTTCACTAGTGCAATGCATGGGTAGGGTCCATAGTCATACCTATACTAAGTAACCTCCTTAAGAGTTATGATTAGAGTCTATATTATTATCTTAGTTCATTTTTTAACTTTCAAGAGACATAGCAACAACCGACATAGACCATGTGATCTACATGGAATCCGGTGTTCTACTCCCATATCTAAAAGAGAGGGTACTACTTTCCAAGGTAGGACCTTCATACATAAGAGCTATACTAGTGGATACATATTTATAGAACATGGAGATTGCTACTAGAATCCTTTACTTGCTAGCGTAGAGGTTTCCATATCATGAGACAACATCTATGTTGGGAACCCAAACTTGCTAAAAGTGAAGATTCTCTTATGGAAACCAGGAGTTATTAAACGTAAAACTCCCGCTCTTATTTGTCATTTTCACTTGGTGCTAAGCTCAAATTTCTTATTTAAACGTATTGATGTCTTTAGTACTTTAGTTCATAAAGAAGACTTTAGGAGCTTGCTCATTCATACATCGTATAACTCTAAGGTTTCTAAGATGAGAATGTCCTTTCATTATAGAACCTACTTCATGTGAGAAAGTTGGTTTACATAAGTCTACCATTTATACAACCATGTGTATGTGCATAAAAATGTGAGATGTACCTTCACATAAACACCTCTACACACACATGTTCATAACTTTATTAATCATATACTTACATGCATAGCAATAGGTAATGATACACATGAGAACTATCCTTTTCTTATGTCACACCCAACCCTCTATATGAATACATGCTATATGATTCATATATGATTAGAAGGTAAAATACTACTATACTAATATTTTTAATAATGAGAAACTTCATATACAACACATATTGGGTAGCTGAACCGATACACGTGACAAGTGAAACTATGAATAGAGATAATAGCTATAAAATGTGTACAAAGCCTCTATTAGTATCCATGATTGTACCACTATGACTACAAATAATAAAGACTCAACAAAGCCCCGAATCAACCTAGAGCTCACCAACAACCGCTGAGCATCCTGTGTTTTTATTGGGGAGATCTACTAGATGAGTTCCTATACCTGCAGCATGAAATGCAGCATCCCCAATAGGGAACGTCAGTACGAAATAATGTACTGAATATGTAAGTCATAAAACAACGATATGTAAAATGAGTTCAAGTAAAACCAAATACCAATAGATAAGAATTAGAGACAACATTTGCTTATACTTGTGGAATCGTGTATGTTACATTCTTTTCTTTAATTTTATGTACGTTATACTATTTAAAAGATATATGATACAAATGACCAGCTGATCAGTGGTAGTAGAGGATGACCCATGCTAGGCATTTTAATCCCTTGGATATTGTGCTCATAATTCCACAAATAGGGCTCAGCCTATTATCAATTGGATTGACCCTTCTATAGCAATTGGGATCGACCCATGCTAGGCTTTTGCCCATAAGCTGCCACCCTTCAATACCAATAGAAATCGACCCATGCTAGGCATTCGCCCCTGAGATGTCACCCTTCTATACCAATTTGGATCGACCCATCTAGGCATTTTCCACTGAGCTGCCACCCATAATTATACAAATAACTTCACTTAAATTCTTTAATCTTTCAAATTGTTGTTTTTATGTTCATAACTCTTTTGAGATTGTTCTTTTGTTGATAATAACTCATTTGGGATTGTTGTTTTGGTGCTCATAATTGTCATTTAAATTCGGAACTATGGACCAATTGAAGATATATGAATATAGACTTACGATAATAACAATGACATATGAAGCAAATGTAACATCAACATGATACTTAGGAGCTTAAATGAATCGATAAGCATTTCGACATCTCAAATTGAAGCACATTGAGTAAAGATATTTATCATTCAGCGAAGAGATTTTAACTCTATACGATACTCACTAACTAATATGAAATACAAGGTGTTCATAAATGTGGAACCAAGGGGGAACGTGGGAAGATTCAACTTAAGGACGAATACATATTCCAAGTAAGTAAATGTAAAGTGTATAAGAGATCAAGTAGACATCTTCTGAGGTAACGTAATAGTCTAACACATTGGGAGTAATAACCAATAAAGGGAACACATGAACATGTGAAAGATGACATATACGATGGAATAGATAATTGAAGAAAGTTGGAAAGATTTGGGCAGATCGTATATCAAACATATAAACATATGTACCATTCGTAATCTAGGACCACTTTGATTATATAAGGAAATATGTGCCAGGAGTACTTTGACAATGAAATTTTTTTAAACCTTGCATGCTAACATTTGGTAGAGTAAACATGTACAGTTAGTAAAAAACTCATATTAGAGTGCTCACTTTAATGCCATAACGAGTAGGACCTATAACTATGAATTAGTCACTACCAAGGGCACTTAGAAAGCTTACTTTTTGTAATGCAAGTTTTAGATTGATGCCAAAGAAAATAGGAAATCGAATAGCCTTACATACCTCAATTCCCAATTCGTAAATCTTTCGAAGAATCAACCTGTCCTTTAACGTCATTATCTTCATCTACAACAACCAATCATTAAGGGTATACTAATAGCAGCTTACAAACCAACCCGGGATATTTCAATTCATCAAAATAGTAGCCATCCCATAATCTTTCTAATTGATTATTTAATCTCACAAATTCAGTCTCCTATAGTTATTTACACGAAACAACCTTCCCATTGAACGGACAGTGAGTTTACCAAAATTTTAATTCAATGGTTTGTCATATAGCTTATAAATAAGCCCCCTAGAGCTTTCTGCAATCATTTTCTAAGTACATCCATGACCTCCCATACACAAATCAATACAATAGAAGTCTTCAACACTAAAAAATAATCAAAGAACTTGAATTTAAGGTTTTAAATCATCATCCTCCGAGTTGCAATAAATAAGTCTGGAATTCTCAAATAAACTACTATTTAAAGGTTGTGGCAGCACACTTACCGTGACTATATAAATCCGTTATTCTCCTTCAATTACTGTTTTTGTAACCTTCTCTTAATCTTTGGAAGAGAGTGGCAGAACCTTGTCTTTCAATACATATACTAGCTATCTCTAGTTCACTCCCTTTGAAGAATAGTCCAATATACTTGAGACAATAGAGGAGAGAAGGTGATCTTGTTGCTGCTTTGGAAGAAACAAGGTGAAAAATAGTTAGAACCCTAGTGGGAAAATTGGGTGGCTGCTTCATCTTGAAAGAGAGAAATATATGAAATTGAGAGCTTGAAATTTGGATTAGAGGAAAATGAGATAGTTGTATTAGATTTTTTACCTTAGTAGGTTCTCTTTTGCCATCTTTCTTGTAGTTCATTGCAGCCAACATGTGTCCGTGATTTAGGCCAAACATTTTACTAGGTGATGCACCTACTTTTCCATTCAAATTATTTCTTGTGGGCTTTGAAAGATTGGGCCTTGGCTGTCCATTTCTCCCTTATTTTTCTATAAACTTGGGCCATATATAGGTTGTTTACTTGTCCCATAAACATGGTCAAAAGAGTCTTAGTAGGTGATGCACCTACTTGGTCCTTTGGCTGGTCAATAAGTCAAAGTAAGTGATGCACATATTCGTCACCTACTAGCTTAGTAAAGTCAAGCATGCACCTAAATATGAAATTTATAGACCTTAATACCTTTAACATAACTTAAAACTTATATACACTATGTCAAGTTTCTATTCTAGACTCAACTGCCAACTTATGATTTAAAGTTTAGATCTGTCATCGACGTCAACTTAATCTATGGGAAGTTCACTTTAAACCTATTATATTTTCACTAGTCGCATAGAAAAACAACTTCATAACTATACCACAAGGCAATTGATAAGCGTTGTATAAATTAAACGAGTACACATAGAATATAGGATGTTACATCCTCCCCCCTTATGATCATTCATCCTCAAATGATGGGTGACTTTGATAGTTTGGTTAACATTGTAATTTCATTTGGAGATTTATGAGATTTACAATATTAATAGGACTATCCAAAATACATAGACTAACGCATATGAGTCTAGCATTAAGTCTCAATGGATATGGTAAAATGATAATATGACAAATTAAACCCCCTTTCCTGACCATGTAATTCACTGAATATACCTAATTAGAACTCATACAAAGAAGGACTTTAATATACCTAAACACAAGACATGCAAATGAAATATCAAACGAACAAATGCTAGTAGGATTTATGATCATATAAGGGGACCACATGATCTCAGATCCTTATGTTTATGTTAAGGTGAAGAGGGGTATTTAGGATCTCCTACCATCTGCTATTGAAAGCATCTTATGTTATATTATATTCCTTCCACAATACTTTAATGGAGGTTTTTACATTTTGAGATATGTTTCCGAGCCTTAACAATCAAGAATAACTATAGTATCTCCCAAAATCTTTGTATATGGAACGGACACATAAAATCAAAGACCTAACCGATCGAGGCACTACTTTCCCTTCTCCTCTTTTTCTTGATGCTTTTTAAAGGCGAATCTTATAAGAACGCATAGATGTTAATGTAAAATCTAAACTTTTATGTTGCACCTTTAATAAGGAATTATGCTAAGTTATATATCTAAGATTGTGATAAAGTTTGCATATATGTCCAATGTTTTCTAGTCAAAGTCATCACTACATCTTTACAAGGAAATATTTTTCAAAATTTTTTAATACTCTAAGTCAATAAGCACAGAGGGGCATAGAATACAGACAAATAAGTTACATTGAGTATGACACATAGGCAGACTAGCACAAAAAGAGAGCACATAATTTATGGGCATTAAGCTATAGAAAAATGTGGTGTATCTGTGCATATGAACTAGGGTAGAGCTATAAGAAACATGTAGGAAATGGACTAGATGACCACATGATGCATGAGTACTAAAGCTACGAAATATAATATATCGCAAGTACACTATAAGATATGTAGACATAAAGGGAAATGAACTATCGAACATATATCTCATTGAGTGGATAGGTGGACTAACATATCAATGAGTACATATATGATATATGAGCAAGTGAGCACATGACATGGGCAGAAAAGCTATAAGTCCAATGCTTAACCAAGTGGGCTACGAGGCATGTAAAATATATAGAAGTGGTCGTATGATCAGTTATCTTGAAATACACGCACCATATGGACAAGTCACATCAGGAAGGTATCCAGTGCAATAAATAACATATAGGGAAAAGGTGATACAGAAACATGTAGCAATAAACCCCTCTAAAGCGGACAACACTTACATGGAAGTAACCTGTGACATTAGGTGACCTGTGAGGAAGTAAGTAATCTAGAAAGGAAAAATGAGACACAAATAGATAAATTATAGAACATGTAGCATGTATAATTCTATAACAAACCATATTTGAAAATTACAAGATATCCTATAGAACCACTCTACCATAATAAGGGTAAAACATTGTCTTAAGAGTTAAGTCACGGGTGCGATACTTCTGCTCATATTTCTTACTCACCTTAAAGCACATACAATTGATTTCCCGATATACTATCTTTAATATCCTATGAATCCTTATAAGTTTTCTGCTATTTGGACATGGCTTATCAATATAAATACTATATTTAAGATAAAAAAGAAAATCCTCAATAGTACATCCTTTGGAGTAGGAGGCTGAGTTCAACTTTGCCTTCTCTACTAGCTTTTGTCACATCACACTCAATTTCTGGTGTCTTTTAAATGTCAAAATAGAAAATAGTTCATACTGAACATACTATAAAACATGAACTCTAATACACGTAACTGTCAGGTACCTATAATGTAATATCATGATTCGTAAAATATTAGAGTTAGCCCCTTTGGGATTAACTAGATAGGACTGTCCATACTAATAGATTAAAAAAAACAAGTGAGGGTGATCTAACTCTTTTCCGATGCAAGATAGCAAATAATAATAAATAACATATGATCAATTTTTCATCTCCCTTAACTGGACTATGACTGACAAATTACTACATGAAAATATTAAATGAGCCCCATGGGAGCTCTATACATGTGAATAAAGCTCTATTTTTCTTTTGTACTAATCATGTAGATGAACTAGGTCCATATATCTTCTATCTAGGTAACCTTTCTATTCCCCTCTCTTTCTTGTTGTTATCCGGTCCAAATATCAAGACTTGAATCAACACTAAAATGTGTTTCTGTCAAACAAAGGTTCACAAATTTGTTGTGCGGTGCGCCATGATAACTCGTTATAGTTGAAGAGTTGATACCTTTTTATTGCCTAATACACTTAGCAACCTCTCTTTCATAATCACCTATCTCACTCCTCTATAGCATCCTCACATCCGCCTAATTCTATGTTTAGGGAATTTGACATATCCCATCTCTAATGAGAAGCTCTACGTACGTATTCAGTCGTGTAATTCAAGCTTCATTCCCATATGCTTCCTATCTAACAAGTACCTTTCAATCAAAACTAGTAGCTTCATGTACTACATCCCACTATGTACAACTTGATTTATCACTTACCCTTTAGTAACATACTAATCCTCCATATCCAAAACATAGGTCATAATAGGAACTACCATACATCTATCATTTGTAGAAATTGGCATACTTATCCCTAAGTTTTATAACCATGAAAAGAATACAAATGTTATTAGTACTCATTAAGGGTTGTCGGAACATGCCATATAAAAGCCAAATATTAACATACTTGAGATGATATATGGTGAGTATTTGGGCCTTGTCATATTATTAGGGTTGTCTCTAACACTATTGCACTGATACATCCACCTATCAGATTGTGCCAGTGCCTTGTTTCGACTAAAAAAAACTGGTTCAACAACATCAATTTTGAGAACATGTGTAATCCTGAAAATTCTATGTATATCAGAGACTAAGAGCGATGGTCCTCTATAGGACTCAAGAGTCGGACACATCATTCTAAGAAGATATGCTTAGAAATGCTACAACTCACATATAGAACTAGGTAGCCCTTCATTTTAAGCATATGAATAATCATACTATTTTTTTCTCAAATGAACCAACATGATAAAAATGGTAAAAATGCAAATTAAAATTCATAAAACATAAAAACGTTTACATACCTTCTGGAGTGGGACAGTCGAATAAAAAGAGCTCAATGTAGTCCAAATTTTGATAACTTTTGACATATTATCTACTGTTAACCTTAACCATTGTAAGCATAATATCAATAACATCATCAGGTGCAAGTGAAAATTGACTTCTTAACTTTGCTCTGTCGCACGATCTAGATTATGAAGGAACATTTCTTAAATTTCCAAGCATCCCCCTAATTATAAATGTGGCTCTGCTACACACGTCTTTAGAGATTACCTAGGACGATCTGCTCAGGTACCACTTTTGTCACACCCCAACCCTCGGTGAGGCCGGGACAAGTACTAGATGAATACATGCTTTATGAGTCACCTATGATAAGAAGGTAAACTACTACTACGCAGATATATTTAGTAATGAGAAACTTCATATGCAACACATGTTGACTAGCTAAACCAAAACACGTGACAAGTGAAACTATGAATACAGATGATACCTTTACAATGTCTACAAGGCCTCTACTAGGATCCATGACTGTACCACTATGATAACGATAATAAAGACTAGGCAAAGCCTCGAATCAATCTGGAGCTCACCAACAACCGTTGGATATTATGTGCTTATATTAGGGAGATCTACTAGTTGAGTACCTGTACCTGCAACATGAAATGTGGCGTCCTCGATAAGGAACGTCAGTACAAAAGATTGTACTGAATATGTAAGGCATAAAACACCATATGTAAAATGAGTTCAAGTGAAAACAAATACCAATAGAGAAGAATTGTAGATCACTTTTGCTTATACTTGTTGAATCGTGTATGTTACATTTTTTCTTTACTTTTATGTGCATTATAATATTCATAAGATATATGATACAAATGACTAGTTTATCAGTTATAGGTTTCACCCCTAAGCTTCCACCATTCCATAAAAATAGGGATCGGACTATTTTAGGCTTTCCCCCTGAGCTTCCACCCTTCTATGCAAATTGGGATCGACCCATGTTAGGCATTCACCCCTTAGCTGCCGGCCTTCCATATTAATAGGCATCGGCCTATACTAGGTTTTCGCCCCTAAGATTCCACCCTTCTATAACAATTGGGATCGACCGATTCTAGGCATTTTCCTCTGGGCTGCCACCCATAATTATACATATAGCTTTACTTAAATTTCTTAATCTTTGATATTATTGTTTTGTTGTTCATAACTCTTTTGAGATTGTTCTTTTGTTGATAATAACTTATTTGGGATTGTTGTTTTGGTTCTCATAATCAATGTTTAAATTTGGAACTATGGACTAGTAGTAGAAGGCATATGAATATAGACTTACGATAATAACAATGACATGGGAAGCAAATGTGACATAAATGTGATACTTAGGAGCTTAAATGTCTCGATAAGCATTTTGACATCTCAAATTAAAGCACATCAAGTAAAGCCATTTATCATTAAGCCAAGATATTTGAACTCTAAATGATACTCGCTAACTAATAAATACAAAGTCTTCATGAATGTGGAACAAAAGATGAATGTGGGCAGATTCAACTTAAGGACGGATACATATTCCAAGTAAGTAAATATAAAGTTTACACTAGACCATGTAGAATCTTGTGAGGTAACATAATAGTCTAACCCAATGGGAGTAATAACTAATAAAGGGAACAAATGAACATGTGAAAATATGACATATACGATGAAATAGATAATTGAAGCAAGTTTGAAAGATTTGGTCAGATCGTACATCCAACATATAAACATATGTACCATGTGTAATCCTTGATCATTTTAATTTATATAAGGGGAATATATGCCAGGGATACTTTGACGATGAAACAAGATTAAACCTTCCATGCTAATATTTGGTAGAGTAAACATGTGCATTTAGTAACAAACTCATATTAGAGTGCTCAATTTAATGCCCTAGGGAGTAGGAACTATAACTATGGATCAATCACTACCAAGGGCGCATAGAAAGCTTACCTTTTGTAATGCAAGTTTTAGATTATGCCAAACAAAATAAGAAATTTAATAGCCCTCAATTACCATTTCATATAGCTTTCAAAGTGTCAACCTGTCCCTTAACGTCATTTTCTTCATCTACTACAACAAATCATTAAGGCTATAATATTAGAAGCTTACCAACCAACTTGGGATATTTCAACTCATCAAATTAGTAGCCATCCGATTATCTTTCTAATTGATTATTTTCTCTCACAAATTCAGCTCGTTATAGTTATTTACACAAAACAACCTTCCCATGGAATGGATGGTGAGTTTATCAAAATGTTAATTTAGTGGTGTATCACCATAGCTTATAAATCATCCCCCTACAGCTTTTTGCAATCATTCTCTAAGTACATCAATAACCTCCCATAGATAAATCAATACAATAGCAGTCTTCAATATCAGATTTTTGACTTTAATATGTTCTCTTTTGCCACCTTTTTTATACTTCATTTGCAGCCATCGTGTGTCTTTAGTTTAGGCCACACATTTAAGTAGGTGATGCAGTTACTTTTCTATTCAATTATTTTTTGTCGGCTTGGAGTGGTTGGACCTTGGCTGTCCATTAATCCCTTAATTTTCTATTCAAGTTGGACCATATATAGGTGGTGTACTTGGCCCAATACATGGTCAAAAGAGTCTTAGTAGGTGATGCACCTACTTTGTCCTTTGGGTGGTACTAGCTTAGTGAAGTCAAGTAAGCACCTCAATTTTTTAAATATTTCTAGACATTAGCCCCTCTATCTTAACTTATAACTTATATACACTATGTCAATTTTCAATTTTAAGACCCAAATACCACCATATGGTTTCAAGTTTAAATCATCATCGACGTTAACTTAATATATGGGAAGTTTACTTAAACATATTATATTTTCACTAGTCGCATAGGAAATCAAATTCATAACTATACCACAAGCCAATTTATAAGCGTTGTATAAATAGAACAAATACACTTAGAATACGGGATGTTACACCTTAGTCATCATGAATCTACCCTACTCATAGACATGCATGAAGTGTGTGGACATTCGTCAACATGATCATATAATGGCTATAACAGAACATTGAGGAAGCCCCACTCTAGAGATCACAACACATGTACAACATCCCTCAAGTCTTAGGTCATACAAATCTAGAGTATAAAGGAATATAGACTACACACAATCACATTACATAATAGGAGGCAAGAGCATATTCAATATTAGAATAGAAGACTCCTATCACACTTATAGGGTTTGTATCGGTAGTGGTCATGCAAAGTATTCATCATCATTAGCCATATAGACCACACATAACCCTAACATGATCATCCACATATATACAACATCATCCACACGACTAGAGCATGCAACTAGTGTTGAAGACTATCCATATAGCTTCACATAACATGAATTCACTTAGACGTGATACTAGAATCAAACTCATCAACTTCATAAACATGAAATAATTATATCAATTTACCTTGCATATAATGCCTTAAATTCTATGATCACAACAAATAAAGATGTACAAGAATTTAAACACCATCAATCATCACAAATCATATACATTCTAGGCTAATTAGATGAAATAGGTCAACTTACAAAATCTCTAAGCTATGATCATCATTGGTCGATTCGCCAACAATTAAATATCAATTAACATATATAACATTAGGAACCAGCAGTATACATTAATCAAACAAGCAGTATACTATAATCAAATCATAATTGGATCATTATCTAATCAAGATCACAAGACCCATATGAAACACTAATTTGAAGGATTATGGAGATCACACGTTCTTTATGAAATTGGACTGATTATTAAGCCATAGATTAATCACATATTTACCATTATAATGCTTTAGAAATCACTTTAACAATGAAAACATGGCTAGATTGAAAGATAGGATTTTTTACTTTAGAATCATGTTTGAATTTTTTTTAAAAGGACTCCTTAGATGGAATATTAACCAAGAATAAAAGATATCATATCTTATATAAGAGAATCCACGAAATTTGGAGAAGAATGCACCAAGAATCCACCTCTAAATTTTGTTCTTGAGCTTGTTCTCCAATGGAGGTTTTTAGGGTTTCATATTTGGAAGGGAAGGTTTGATTTGGAAGAGTGAATTCTAAGTTATGTTAAGGCTTACATACTGAATTAAATTACCTACATACACCTACATTAACTGCCCATAGTTTAATTAGGACATGGGGTGAATTTCCCAATTAGCCCATAGCAAGGCAGCATGCTCCAGACAGAACTGCAGGTCCAATCGACGGAAGCTAGAGACAGAGCATGGTCTGATCAACAATCCATCTTGCTACTCCGTCATTTGTGACAGAGGCTCAATTTTCAGAGTCAGATCTCCCACAACTAAGTGTGGAGAAACACCCCCAATCGATGGGGCATCGATGATAAGGTGTCGTTTGAACACTTCCAAGGCAGTCCTTGGCCATATTTTGGGTCCTTCTCAAGGAAATTTTGGTTGGTCCTTTGGGGCCATCTATTACTTCTAATTTTCTAAGTTTTGATTAATGATTCGACTTATGTAAGTTCTAATTATGTTTCTAGGATTAAACTAACTAAGACCTCATGATATAGGGTCTAAATGATGTAGCTTTGGGGACAAACGAACAAGGAAAATACCAAATGACCCTTGACTCAAAAGCAATTGGAGTCACTGATGGACCGTAAGTCGACTGATGGTTCATACTACTCGACCGTTATTCGTAATTGATGACTGAAAGTTGACTGGCCCATCGACGGAGTCGAATGATGGACCATAAGTTGACTAACTGTCCATACTGGCCTACCTCTGCTCACGGATGAGGACTGAAAGGTGACTAGCCCATCGACGTAGTCGACTGACGATCTGTAGTTGGCTTCGTTGATGGCACCTACTAGAAGACCCCCAAAATAACATAGGTGAATCTAGAGCCTAAATTGTTTATTATGATAGTTTAAGTTCCTAAAATGGTTTATACTGTGGGTTTGAGGCAGTGTCTAAGAGTTTAGGTGCATTGGCAATCAAACATCAAAGGATGACCAAGACGTTCGACGACTAAGTCACCTATGTGCCTCATATGTGGTTTTATGTGTGATTAATGATTTTATAAAGTCCTTAAATGCGTTATCATGGTATTTATAGGCAGTGTGTCAAGTTTGGGAAGTTTGGAGGTCAAACGTCCATGACGTTCGAAAGGTTTGCATTCAAACGACCTTGAGTGTCTATGTATGTTTCCTTGAGTTTTATGTGTTCGTTTTAGATGATATTCATGTGAGAATTCCTAAACTCGTCTATGATCATGTTTGGGTTGGAAACGTTAGGTCCAACATCCCCAATGACCATTCAAGGTTCATTGAGGAGGACCCAAGTTGGTGCCAAGACTGCCCAAGACAGCCCAATCAACGGATGGCAATCGACGCCCAATGGGTCAGTCAACACCCTGTTGGTTAGTTCTCGTCAATTGGGACTTAGGAATGGGAGATGAGGTACCAAAGACAAGCCTCAGTCTAGACAACGGACCAACAGGATGGTCCGTTGGTGAAGGGACGGGCCGTCGATGGTCCATCCGTTGTTTGGGTCTGTCCTTGCACAAGCCACTATAAGTTCAAGGGGTGAATTGGTAAATTCATCCCCCATCCCAATAAGACTTTGGACGGTTGCTTTGACTTGTTACGGGTATATTAAAAGTATTTAAGTCATTAAACTCTCAATTAAACCCTAACACCTAAATCAAAACACATTCCCTCCCAAAGTTTCTTCGAAAACCTCCATGAGAGTTCAAGGTGAAGATGGAGCTTGAAGATGGTTATTCAATGGAGTTTATTCTTCAATTGTCATTGGATTCATCTAATAATATATGGGAGTTCTTAATCTAAGGCTTGCTATAACCTTAGGGTCAATTTCAAAGATATCAAAAAAGATGAAAAAGTCCAATTTCTACTCTAATTCTTGGGTTCTTGCATGAAAGGTTTTCAAACATGAAGATATGATGTTATTGATGTATAATTGATTTTTTCCAATGAAATTCTCCATGAACCTTTGTCCTTCACAAATCTCTTAATTTAGTAATTTATAGGTTATGTGATCCTGCTTTGATATCGATAAATTCAAGTGTAGATTGTTATGGGATTTTTATAAATGTATAGATTATGGTTAATTGGTTTATAGGATTTTTCAATTTGATCAGTTGAGTATTTTATATTCTTAGATCTATTGAATATTAGTCTTATTGATTGATATTGACTTACGACTTATGAATTCTAATGTAGTTTTCTACAGGTTATCTAGGTTTCATTCGATTGATGAATATGTAGTTAATTGACCTAATTTCATTGAGTATTGTTATTATGGCATTGAATGATTGTTTATGGTCATGGGTAAGGGCCTTATGGTATCGAATTGGATGATTTATCTTTGGAATCGAAATGGTAAGGTGGAGTAAGGGTATGCTGCCCTAATTCCCTTTATTTCATGTTAATTAGACTTCAATTATGTTGTCATTTGTATGTTTCAGTTATGGTGGCGGTGCTATGTGAATTGATGTGGACTTGTCGGTGTTACTTTATGAAATATGATAATCATGGACTTGTCGGCACTACTTGAAGTATGATGATGATTTGTGTAGTTGATTTATGGGAAGTATAAGCATATCTACCTATATGTGAAGTAATGTGAAATTATGTGTTCTTTTGATGTATGTTAGAAAATTATGTAGACTATGACTATATTCTTGTATGTATAGTCTTAGAGTTGATGCATGGTTGTTCCTACTTGACTATATGAGTATATGATGGTTATATTAATGATGATATGGTAGTTTATAGGATGACAAAAATATGATAATGGTTATCCCTAAGTGACTTAAATAATGACATGTAAAATGTGTTAAGGTGAAGTATGTGGTGTCTTGTCTTGGTTGAATTGTGTCCCTTACTTGATGCATATATGAAA